>CM039512.1:34663078-35338180 GCA_022432975.1 Begonia masoniana | reverse complement strand
TTATTGCTCCGTTTTTATTCAACAAACAACACTCTAGGTAAGCTCTAAGCATTAGGCACGTTTAGTTTGTCGTTTTAGGGTTATGATTTTTTAAGGGTTTATTGATTTAGGGTTTAGATTTCTGGGTCTTGTTGTAAATTAATAGTCTTATCGTATTTATGGTTAATAATGATGCATTTATTGTTATTAGGGTAGTTAGGATGAATTAATGATGATTAGTTGAAGTTTTAGGTTGATTTTGGTTGTTGGAGGTTGTAGACCATTAATGGAGGTTATGAAGCTTGTGAGTGCGAATTACTCGATAGAATGCCCGAAAGAAGTAAAGTAGAGATTTTAGAAAAATTACCTTAGCTAGAAGTTTCGTTTAGTTTTGGGATTTTATGGTATAGAGTTGATGCTAATAACATATTGAAAAATGTCTTAGGTAACCCAAGCTTAAGGACGGTGCTCGGCATTGCTAAGGATGCCAGGTAAGTGAGTGTTAGGCTTCCAGCCCTTAAGGCCCTACATCGTATCGATGTTAGGATTTATGAGTTTGATGATGTTTTCATAATTCTGTAACGAGTCGGGTAGCCTAGGACGTTAGCTATTGGCGGTGTATTAGGTTTGTTACGAGTTAAGTGTGTTTGTTAACGTTTATGAACTATTTTTAGTGATATATTGTGCATAGTTCCCTAATGCATTATGTTTTCTGAAAAGAGTATATGAAATGTTTTATGAGCATATTTTCATGAAACAGAAAGTAAAGAACGAAACGAAATAATGATCTTACGTGATATGTAATGTGTTCTCACGGGGTAAGTCATGGTTCTCACGGGACAAGTCTTGGTTCTTACGAGGCAAGTACGTGGTCTACTGAGTAGTTGATTGTGTTAACGTTAAAAAAAATGAAATGAAACGAACATGTTTCATAAAAGTCATACAATTATGTAAATGTTATAGTTAGTGCACTCCTTACTAAGCGTTAAGCTTACAGTTTAAATCGTATGATGTAGGTGATGAGATCGAAGGTGAGAAGTTGCCTCTTGATTACAAGGCATAGATGGTCGACAGATCGTGCTCGTGGTGACGGGACGTGTTTTGGCAAGGCTTACCAACCTGTGGGCGTGCTTCGAGTGATGTTTTGGTATAAGTAGGTAAATATGATAGCCATAAGATTAGTGGAGTAGGATTTTAAATGTTTTGTATGGTCGTTAGCTTGGAGATAATGTTATTCAGAATAACTTATAGATAGGTTAACCATTCTGAGGATTAACGAGTTGCTGGAAATGAAGAACCAGAGTGATCGGTAAAACACTGTTCACTCTGGTGAAAAACCATAGTGATCGCAAATCGATCGGCCATCGCAGAGCATTAGGCATGCAGCACGAGCTCCAGGCGCGCGGCGAGACACGATGCATGCGGGGCATGCTATGTGCCCAAGCCGTAGGCGCACAGTGCGTGGTCACACGCAGCGACGAGCAGTGCGCGCGTGGCGTGTGCTGTGGCCGAGCGGTAGACGCACGAGGTACGCGTAGCAAGGCGCGGTCTGCGCAGGACGTGTGTAGTAGCTGAGTGGTAGCTGCGTGGTGCATGGTTGGAATGCGAGGTGCGCACAGCAGAGTGCGGTGCGCACGCGGCGTGCACCATGGCCGAACGGTAGGCGCACGACGCGCAGTTGGCTCGCAAGGTGCGCGCAGCGAGACGCGGTACGTGTACTGTGGCCGAGAGGTAGGCGCACAGCGAGGCGCGGTGTGAGCCGTGGCCAAGCAGTAGGAACGCAGTGAGACGCGAGGCGCGTGGGAAATGCGTCGTGGCCGATCGATAGGCATGCGGCTGCGATCGAGGTGGGCATAACGAGGCACGGTGTGCCCGTGGCGTGCAGCGAGGCACAATGCGCGCAGGGTGTTATACGTGGCCGAGCGGTAGGCGCGCGGTGCAGGATTGGTGCGCAAGGTGCGCACAGCGAGGTGCGGTGGGCTCGGAGAGTGCGCCATGGCCAAGATGTAGGCGCACAGTGCGCCCGTAGTGTGCACTGTGGCCAAGCGGTAGGCATGCAGCGAGGCACAGTGCGCGCGGGGCGTTCGTCATGGCCGAGTGGTAGGCGTGCGGCACGCGATTTGCACGCAAGGTGCGCGCAGCAAGGCACGGTGGGCGCGCGGAGTGCGTCGTGGCCGAGCTGCATGTGCGGTGGACGCAGCGTGCGCTGTGGCCGAACAATAAGCAGTAAGCGGTGGGCGTGCACGGCGCGTGCAGCACGAGCACGTGTGGCACGGGCTCGTAGGGCGTGCGCACTGCGCGCGCAGTTAGTGAGCATGGCGCGTGCGCCAAAGGGTTGGGCGCGCCCATGCCTTAGCCATTCAAGTGGTTTTTGTTCTCAAGTTTAAAGTGATTTTTTCTGAACCTAAACGAGTCTTTTTACATACATTTTAGGTTATGCTTTAAAATTTTGATAGAGGAGGATTGATTGTCTGAGTCCATCCTTTAACATGTTAAGGAGAAAAATGAAAAAGTTTATGTGAACGGATAAGTGTTAAATGAAAATTAAGTCACGGCAAGTCAGTGGCGGCCCTGACCGGGTTGGGGTCATCACATCGTCCTTTTTGCATAAGTACGGCTCTGATGCCAACTCCGGACACGTCGCTCTTGATTTCTAACACTTTATTGAAGTCAGGAAGTGCGAGGACAGGTGTTTGGCTTAATTTGTCATTGATTAGCTCAAAGCTACGTTGACACTCAGGTGTCCATATGAAATCCTTTCCTTTCTTTGTGCAATCTGTAATTGATGCAACTATTGAGGTAAAATCTTTTATAAAACGACGGTAAACTGATGCTTGGCCATGAAATCTACGTATTTTGAAAATTCCATTAAGGGTAGGCCATTCCTTAATAGCCTTAATCTTTTCTCCATCGGCTTCCATGTCGTCCTTCGAAATGATGAAACCAAGGAAGTAGACTTTATCTTGTCCAAATGAACATTTGCTTAAGTTGCCAAATAATTTAGGCTTCCTTAAGGTTTGGAATAAGGTACTCAAGTGGTTGAGGTGTTGAGGGAGGTCAAAGCTATACACTAATATATCAACAAAATATACTACGATGAATTTACCTAGAAACTCTTTAAGTACGTGGTGCATCAACTGCATGAAAGTACTTGGGGTATTTGTTAGCCCAAATGGCATAATAATCCCCTCATAAAGTCCATACTTTGTGACACGGGATCCCTTAGAGAAGGGTCCGAGTATAACCCACAAAATGTGCAAAAATGTGCTCGGGTGTGTGGTTGTGAAAATGACCGAAAATGAGATGAAATAACAAGGAAATAAATGCAAGGAAAATGAAGTGAATGATGTGTGTGCTAATGGCCGAATTGATGCAAGGAAATAAGTGAATGAAATGCACAATAAAATGGAAGAAAATGATGGTGAAAATGTGTAAGGAATGGTGAAGAAGGGAAGATAAAGATAAGGAATAAAATTACAAGAAAATAAATGTGAAGTGTGTGGAATATGTGTGGCCGAAATTAAAGAGTGTTTAAGTGTGTGAAAGTGATGGCAAGAAGTAAATGGAAATACCTTTGGCGGGTTCAAAGGGCTATCCTACGTTATGCTTTTTGAACAAACGATCTTTTCGGAGGAAAACCGACAACCTAGGGCCTAGGTTTTCTTCCTCAACTCCGACTCCCGTTGGAGAAGGCGAGGGAAATGATAAGAGCTAACCTAGAAACCCAAGCTAGGCTAGCAATGGAGGGCTACTCCACTTGGCTCAAGGAACCAAGGAAAACACCAAAGGAAAAACACCTTGGAGTAGGGAAATAGTAGTTTTATAAATTTGGCAAAAGTATTTTACATACACCAATGCAATGCTTAAATAGGCAATCCTAAGGTGGATGAGGTTTGGGAAAAATTGGAGAAGAAATTAGAGCCCTTGATGGAGTGAAGTCGGCGGCCAAAATTAAAGGGATCCGTGTGCGCGCCAGCTTGGATCAGCAGCCACCAGATGCGCCAGCGTGGAGCACGATTCGTGGCCATGAGCGCGATCTGTGGCGCGCTCGCCCAGCGAAGGAGGATGCACCAGCGTGGCACTGATTTGGAGCGCTGCCCGTCCGAGCGCACGCGCCAGACAGAGAAGAGCTGTTGCCCGCGCGCCTCCCATCAGCAAGCTTCCTTTAATCCTAGCCACTCCTTAGCCAATGGTTGAGATTTTGCCAACTCTTTTATCCATGCCTCCACTAACTCATGTACCTGCAAAATCATACCTTCACAAGTGGGCTCTTCTTTGGGCTAAGGCTTTCCTTGGGCTTGATTTGTTGAGGCTCTTTCCTTAGCTTGAAAAATTGGTTGAATATTTCTTCAACCCAACATCCACCACATTCATCTAACCCTAACCACACAATCTAATGCATGATATGCAATTTATAAAATCCTCACAAAAAGGCTAATGTACGTAAATGAGTTTAAAAATTAAAAATTACACGTTTAAGGGCCCGGGAAGACAAATTCCCATAGGGCAGCCCGAATGCTCCGTGTTAATGCTCCAATGAATGACATGACAAGGCTTCTCCACATCTTCCGAGGTCGGCTCCCAAGTGAAGTCAATGATGGGATCAAAACCTGCAAAAAGAGACAATTCATTGAACATTGAGTGATTAAATTTTGTGCCCGAGTTTGTGATCTTGTGACGGGCCTCCGAGGCATGTCATCCCCTTCGGGTGGCTGAGGATTTGACCTCAAATTCGTTAGCTCAGCCTCCTCTTCATGTCCCATTTCTCCAATGTAAGGGGACAAATCTTGCACATTAAAGGTAGATGACACTCCATAATCGCCGGGTAACTCCAATTTGTAAGCATTGTTATTTATGCATTCCAAAATTTTGAAGGGGCCTTCAGCTCTAGGCAACAGCTTGGAGCGTCTTTTGGTGGGAAATCGTTCCTTCCTAAGGTGTAACCACACCAAATATCCAACATTAAAAATTACCTCTTTTCGTCTCTTATTTGCATGCTTAGCATAATTGACGTTATTTTTCTCAATTGTTTGGTAAACTTTCTCATACAACTTCTTCATTTGAAAATCAAAATGCCGTCGATAAAAACAACAACAAATTTGTCCAAATACTACTTGAAAACACGGTTCATTAAGTCCATAAACGCTGCAGGGGCATTGGTAAGTCCAAAAGACATAACAAGGAACTCATAATGCCCATACCTTGTTTGGAATGCCGTCTTTTGAATATCTTCTTTCCGGACCTTCAACTGTTAATAACCCGAGCGTAGGTCAATCTTGGAAAACACTCGGGCACCCTGCAGTTGATCAAATAAATCGTCTATCCGAGACAGTGGGTACTTATTCTTCACTGTAAGCTTATTCAGCTCTCTGTAATCCATGCACATTCTGAGAGTCTCGTCTTTCTTCTTGACGAACAGAACGGGCGCACCCCAGGGAGAAAAACTGGGTCGGATGAAACCCTTATCCAGCAACTCCTCAAGCTGAGTTTTCAACTCTCTCAATTCAGCAGGCACCAATCTGTATGGATTCTTAGACACTGGCATGGAGTTCGGATACACATCAATGGTAAATTCGATCTCCCGGTCCGGTGGTAATCCGGGAAGGTCATCAAGGAAAATCTCAGAGAATTATCTGACTATAGGAAGGTCACTCGGCTTTACTCCCTTGAGCAACTGAGTGTCAACTACTATGGCCAGATAAATCAAGCATTCACCTTTAAACTACTCGTTGACCTTCATGGAATAAAAAGTAGGCGATCCACTCAATCTGCTCATCGCCTGATAAGCAAACTCGGCTTTACTCGGGGGTCGAAAAGTCACAATCCTGGATCGACAATCGATGGCGGCAAAGTAATGTGAAAGCAAGTCCTTCCCTAAGATAAGATCGTACTGCTCTATGCTTATAACTATCAGACAAGCATAAAGGGTAGTATCCCCCACTGAGACGACATTGCCCTGGAGAATACTATCTGAACGCATATGCTCTCCTGAGGGTAGCATTACTCTATACTCAAACTCTGCTAACTCGGACTCTAACCCCAATCTAGTCATGCAAGCAGTTGAGATAAAAGAGTGCGTAGCTCCCGTGTCTATCAAAGAAAATACGGCTACGCCAATAATCAAAATAGTACCTGCTATCACTGAGGGCTGAGCCTAGTCGTCAATGTCACCAGGCTCAATAAAGGCAAAGATTCTGGGCATGACTCTCCTCTGATCTCCGCCCAACTGATCTCGGCCCGGCTTTGGGCAGTCTTTAACAAAATGGCCGACTTCACCACATCTATAACATTTATTAGTACCCACTCGGCACTCTCTGTAATGCCTAGAAAATACAGTTCATGGGTTTCGAGTTCTAGATTTCCGAGTCTTAAATTTTAAGCCTTATAGTGTTTTAATTCGTAAAAATAATAAATTAAGCTCGATTGGCGAATGAGAAGTTTTGTTAGAACCCTAGAAATAAATTGGAATATTTGGAGAAATAAGAAAATTTTTGGAGAAACCAAATCGATAGACAAAATAAAGAAGTTAAACAAAGAAATTTACAAAAAGGGTATTTAGTTAATTTTGAAATCAAAAATTGTTATTAAACCTAAAACACTTCCATTTCTTCTCATTTCCCTCCTCTCCAACGTGAAGCTCTCCTTGGCGAATTCTCTCCATCTCCTCTACACTTCTCTTCCTCCAAGCTTTCTCCACCTTTCCGGTGATTTTCCTTCGAGTTTTCTTCCCTACATCGATACTCTAGGTAAGCTCTATGTATTGTGTGTGTTTAATAGTTGTTTAGAGTGGATTTTTGGTTTAGGGTTTTGAGTAAAATCTCTGGATTTATGAGAAATCGATAGGATAATGATTTTATGCCCATTAATGATACATTGGTTGTTATTTTGGTAGATTAGATGAATTTATAGTGTTAGGTCGATGGTTTGGGTTGATTTTAGTTATTGGAAGGTTGTTGGGAGGTTGTTGGAAGCCATTAATAGAGTTTTGAAACTCATGAGCGTGTAATGCTCGATGAAATGTCCAAAAGAAGTGAATATGAGTTTTAGGAAAAATTATCTTAGCTCGGGTTTTCGTTTAGTTTTGACATTGACGCAATTTAGAGTGGATACTAATGATATGTTATGAAAATGCCTTAGGTAACCCAAGCTCTCAAAGGACGGCGCTCGGCATAGCTAGGACTCTAGGTAAGTGGTGTTAGGTTTCCAGCTCTTATGGCCCTACATCATATCATTGTTAGGAATTAAAAGTCTTAATGATGTTTTCATGATTTTGGGGTTCTAAGGAGTCGGGTAAACTAGGACGTTTCCTATTAGTGGTCGGTTAGGCTCGTTTATGTACGTTATGAATGTTTGGATGATTGTTGGAGCCCTCTCTTCATGCATCATGTCTTTTCTTTTAAGATTTAATGAAATGTTCTTATATGCATGTTTTCAAGTAAATGAAGTAAAGTATATAATGTTAAGTGAAGTTGGAGGATGAGTATGTCACAGGGCACGTTAATGGCAACTCAGGGCACGATGTAATGGCAACTCAGGGCACGATAATATGTAATGGCAACTCAGGGCACGATAATATGTAATGGCAACTCAGGGCACGATAATATGTAATGGCAACTCAGGGCACGATAATATGTAATGGCAACTCAGGGCACGATAATATGTAATGGCAACTCAGGGCACGATAATATGTAATGGCAACTCAGGGCACGATAATATGTAATGGCAACTCAGGGCACGATAATATGTAATGGCAACTCAGGGCACGATAATATGTAATGGCAACTCAGGGCACGATAATATGTAATGGCAACTCAGGGCACGATAATATGTAATGGCAACTCAGGGCACGATAATATGTAATGGCAACTCAGGGCACGATAATATGTAATGGCAACTCAGGGCACGATAATATGTAATGGCAACTCAGGGCACGATAATATGTAATGGCAACTCAGGGCACGATAATATGTAATGGCAACTCAGGGCACGATAATATGTAATGGCAACTCAGGGCACGATAATATGTAATGGCAACTCAGGGCACGATAATATGTAATGGCAACTCAGGGCACGATAATATGTAATGGCAACTCAGGGCACGATAATATGTAATGGCAACTCAGGGCACGATAATATGTAATGGCAACTCAGGGCACGATAATATGTAATGGCAACTCAGGGCACGATAATATGTAATGGCAACTCAGGGCACGATAATATGTAATGGCAACTCAGGGCACGATAATATGTAATGGCAACTCAGGGCACGATAATATGTAATGGCAACTCAGGGCACGATAATATGTAATGGCAACTCAGGGCACGATAATATGTAATGGCAACTCAGGGCACGATAATATGTAATGGCAACTCAGGGCACGATAATATGTAATGGCAACTCAGGGCACGATAATATGTAATGGCAACTCAGGGCACGATAATATGTAATGGCAACTCAGGGCACGATAATATGTAATGGCAACTCAGGGCACGATAATATGTAATGGCAACTCAGGGCACGATAATATGTAATGGCAACTCAGGGCACGATAATATGTAATGGCAACTCAGGGCACGATAATATGTAATGGCAACTCAGGGCACGATAATATGTAATGGCAACTCAGGGCACGATAATATGTAATGGCAACTCAGGGCACGATAATATGTAATGGCAACTCAGGGCACGATAATATGTAATGGCAACTCAGGGCACGATAATATGTAATGGCAACTCAGGGCACGATAATATGTAATGGCAACTCAGGGCACGATAATATGTAATGGCAACTCAGGGCACGATAATATGTAATGGCAACTCAGGGCACGATAATATGTAATGGCAACTCAGGGCACGATAATATGTAATGGCAACTCAGGGCACGATAATATGTAATGGCAACTCAGGGCACGATAATATGTAATGGCAACTCAGGGCACGATAATATGTAATGGCAACTCAGGGCACGATAATATGTAATGGCAACTCAGGGCACGATAATATGTAATGGCAACTCAGGGCACGATAATATGTAATGGCAACTCAGGGCACGATAATAGGGTGGTGCCTGTGCCTACTCATGCCTAATGATATATTTACGTATATGTTATGTAAAGTGAAGAAACGAAAAACGTACATGTTTTGAAAAACCATGCATTATGTATACTCATGTTTTAGTGCACCTCTTTACTAAGTATTAGGCTTAATGTGTTATTGTATGATGTAGGTGACAATAACGAAGGTGAAGAACTTCCTCCTGATGATCAGGCATAGTTGGTCGATGGACGGAGCTCGTGGCGATGGGAGGTGTTTTGGCTAGGCGTGATGATCCGTGGGTGTGCTCCGAGTAATTTTGTGGTAATTAGATGTAAGTTAGATGAACATTGGGTGTAAGTAGATGAACTGGTGTTTGAAGGATTTTAGGGTGTAAGTAGAAGTTAATATGTTGGAAATTTCATATTGAATATTGGTTTGAAGTTATGTATTTTGGATAGATTATAAACCAATGTTTTGATGATTTTGATAGCTTCGGCTATGTATGGAGGGCTGTTTGATGAAATAGATAGGATATTGATGTTTGATGTGCATTTTGATGAATGTTGATGTTTGTTAATATTTTGATGAAATAGAATAGAGTTTTGGATGAGTTTTGGTGATTTGGAAGTAGGTTTGCGATTTTAAATCGAAATGGGTGTTTTGTGTCGAGATTTGATGAGCTTGAATATTCGGTTTATAGATGGTGATGGAATTGATATCGAATAGGTAGAGTTGGTTAAGTTTGGAAGTGATTGGAAGGTGTTGATTATGTACAAAATGTAAAATTGCCAGGTAAGGGGTCGACCGTTATTGCAAGGTGTCGACCGAACTTACAAAGGAATGCAACCCGAGAGCAAAACTGTTTTTTTAAGGGTCGACCACTTAGACTAGGGGTCGACCGCAATTGCAAGATGTCGACCGGTTTCAGTACAATCAAAAACCAGAACCTTTTTAGGGGTCGACCACTATTATGAAGTGTCGACCGAAAGCTCTGGGGGTCGACCAGAGAGCTTTTTATAGTGTTAAACTTGAGATTTTGTTTAATTTTATCTTGTAACGAGTCTTCCACGCACTGTAGTCTTCCGCTGAATGAGGTTAATTGTCTCGAAACAAGTGAGGTCAAAGGATTGAAACCTTAGACGAGTCATTTTGGGTACGTATAAGTTAAGATTACGTCATGGTTAGGCCGTGGCGGCTCTGACCGGGTTGGGATCGTCACACTCTCCACTGTGTTCTCTCTGACACTTAGGGCACCATGGTATCTGATAAGCCCCTTGTACCTGTTTCCCTTTACCTCGGTCATTACCTCCTTCAGAAAGCTTCTTTACGCCTCTCTGTTGTTGTGCTCTAGGTTGCCAACCTCGGTTCTGTGATTGAGGACGGATCTCACGGAAGAAGCCCGTAGCTAGCTCCCTCGGCTTGACACAAGTCGCCCTGGCAGCCTCGAAGTCCAGAGCTCTAGCTGCAATGTCAGAATAGGGCACGTCTTGAATCCCTGACACTATAACATGCATCCGGATTTCCGGGTTCAGGCCCTCCATAAATTGATGCACCTTTTCTTCGTTGTTGCTAACAAGACGTGGCACAAACCGTGACAAAGCCTCAAACTTTCTTATATAATCCGCAACCGAACCTGTTTGCTTCAGCTGCGTAAACTCATTCCTCTTCGCCACCCTCACAGTGCGACTGAAATATTTGTCGAAAAACACGGTCTTAAACCGCTCCCAAGTCATAATTGTCACATCCGTTGTCGCCTTGATTGAATCCCACCAAAATCAGGCATCCAACGCCAAATGAAAGGCGACGTAGGCAACCTTGTTCCCGTTCTCTACCTCCGCGTATCATAATATATCCTCTATCGTTCGGATCCACTCTTCGGCTAAAGTGGGGTCCGATGATTGTTCGTTGAATACCGGAGGTTGCAACTTCTGAAATCTTTCCATGCCACATTGGTTCGGAACAATCACCTCTCGGGCCTCACGCTGCCGGGCCTCACGATCCTCACGGTTTACTAAACGTTCGATTTGTTGGGCTTGCCTGTCCATATGTTGGGCCTGACGGTCCAGCAAATCTGTAAGTCGGTCTAGGGCTTCATCCCTAGCGTCTCTCGCTCGAATCATTTTATAACTCCTATAAAGGTTAAAACAAATAATCCTAATAAATCAAAATTAAACAAAACATTTAAACATACTTACAATTGAGGAAGGAAGTCCGCGTAGTGGCTGTGCAGTCGGGCAGTCTACAGAACCGTTTTAAAAACCCAGGGGCTTTGATGATACCATAACTGTAACGTCCCTAAAACTATTCCCGATTTTACTGTACAAATTTAAATTTTTATAAACCTAAATGTGTAGCGACCCTTAAACTTAACCCTTAAATTTCATGAAAATTTTTCTTTTTAAACATTCTCAAGTGAACCCCCTTCGTTAAATCATTAAATTAAATATACTTGTTGAAACATATTTAAAAGAAAATCATTTAAATAAAACCTTGAAAAACAAAGCAGCAATCGGCCAATTGAACAGAGGGCAAAGAGAACCCAAGCCCAAAATTTTCCCTGTTCACATCTACCGCTCAGCTTTTGCCAAGCAACATCCACCGCTGATCACATCTACCGCTCAACATTTCTATCGCTCACATCCACCACTCAACAGTAACCTAACACATCTACCGCTCAACTTCTGCCAAACAACATCCACCATTAATCACATCCACCGCTCAACACTTCTATCGCTCACATCCACCTCTCAACAGTAACCTAACACATCTACCGCTCAACTTCTGCCAAACAACATCCACCATTAATCACATCCACCGCTCAACACTTCTATCGCTCACATCCACCTCTCAACAGTAACCTAACACATCTACCGATCAACTTCTGCCAAGCAATATCCACAGCTGATGACATCCACTGCTCAACACTTCTATCGCTCACATCCACCGCTCAACAGTAACCTAACACATCTACCGATTGACTTTGACCAAAAACTTATATAAACTTCTGCCGATCACAAAACGACAGAATCTACTGCTTACATCAATTAAACACATCCACCGCTCAACAGTAACCTAACACATCTACTGATTGACTTTGACCAAACACTTAACCGAAACCCATACAATTTTGCCCTTACACTTACACACCATTCGCTCAGAACTTCCAACAACATTAAAAATAACATTCTCCATTTCCAGAGACATCAAAATGAACATTTTATACATATATGTTCATGAACTATCCATAATACACATCCAAACATCAAATATTGACTATCCAGAAACCAAGCATCCTAAAATGTTTCTAGCTATACAATTAACCTATCTAATCCACAGTCAGCCCAAAATAACCCGAACACCCTCAAAACTCTTACTTACATCCCCACGGGTCAAAATGCACACCGACTGCTCAGCACACTCCCACGGGTCATCTTTCTTCAACTGCTCATTCTTCGGGTGGAGGGATCTCGTCCTCACCTGTCTCAAAATCACCTACACCATACAGACAACTATGAGCTAAAGGCTCAACAAGTTTTGTAAATGCAGATGCATGCTGTGCATATGAAGTTTAGAAATCATGCAACATTTTCTTATAATTTCATCGCAGACAGAATATCACCAAGGTCTCAACCTATTAGATGGAGAGGACACTCCCCGCGATTGGACAACCCTCTCCACCTAATCGGGGGGGGGAGGGTACACGCTTACATCCGTATACTGCCGAGCCTGAGCCCCACCTCGCATGGATTACGTAGGTTCATCTCGTTTTGGGCGATGTAGTATTATGACAGAATCCTTTTGGCCTACACAATAGATCAATAGCTCCCTTTCGGGCCACATCTCTTTTCATGAAAACATAGTGCGGAAATTCATTTTCTATGCATAATTGAAAACCATGATGCATGAACAATTACGTGCTTAAAGTAAACATACATCATACATACCATCAAGACAATAAAAGCATATCCTATAAAAGAACTAATCCTAACTACCCAACCAAAACATTTAAACAAGCAGTTCACCAATGATCCTCGACGTGACTTTGACGTACGGTGTAGGCCAATCGGCCATAGTAAGTCACGAGAACTTACCTCGCGTCCATTGCAAATTCAAGCTCCGTCCACGAGCATTGTTTACCTAAGGCAATTTCACAGCAATTGTCGTTAAAACGAGTTTAACCTGTTTAACATCCAAACTAACGAAACCTTATCTAAGGAAATCTCCTAAAACTCTAATTTAACTCTCTCGGGCATTTCATCGAGCAACTTATGCTCGTCAATAACCAAAACTCCATTAATGGAGATTTCTAAAGTTTCCAACAACCCAAAATCCACATTAATGACCATTAATTTGTCCAACCACTTCAAATTCCCATAAATACGTTCACCAAGGTCATAAATAAGGCAACCCTAGCCATTTCTAGCATAACCCAACTATGTCGCGAAAACCTTAAACGAAACCATAACCGTTAAACGACCCAAAAATTATGAATAAACTTTTCAAAATCGTAGAACCTTACCTAGAAGGTCGTTTGAGGAAGAAATCGCGAAGAACAGAAGTCGGTCGGAGGAGAAATTGTTGTCGGAGAAGGAAACCGCGTGAGAGGCGATGAAAAATCGCCTGGAGAGAAAATGCAGAGAGGAGTTTTGCGTGCAGTGTTGGAGAAGAAGAGAAAAGTATGCTTTTAATTAAATTTGACTTTGCAAATTACCATTTTGTCCTTCGACTCTCTAATTAACTAACGATCAGTTTTCTCCAAATTTCCTTATTAATAATTAAGATTCTAATAACGCTCTCTGCTTACAACACAGATTTAATTTGATATATTTATGAAAATGCCATTATATTTTGGAATATTAAAATCCCGATAAAACCGGGTGTTACATGAACATGTATATGTAATTTTCATTAATTCCGTCCATTTATTTTATTTATCATTTCCTATCAGTCGTCTTAGTCGTCTCAGTCGTCTCATTTTAGTCGTCTCAGTCATCTCATTTCAGTTGTCTATTTAAGTCATCTCGTTTCATTTCATTTCATAAACTTCATTCATAAATCCATTTTTCATGACGTTCGTGAACAATGATGCATGAACATTTCAATACGTAACATAAACACAAAGCACGTGTATACCATCAAAACAACACAAAAACATAACCTATAAAACAACTAAACATAAACTACCCATCCAAAGCATAAAAACATACATTTCGCCTTAACAATCCTCGACCAACAAAACTGACATATGGTGTAGGCCAATCGGCCACAATAAGTCATGAAAACTTACCTGTCGTCCTTAGAAAACCGAGCTCCGTCCATGAGCGTTGTTTACCTATGAAAATTCATAACATTTTTCATTAAAATGAGCCTAATCAATAAAACTCCAATAATAACAACTAATTCAACTAAACTTTCACCAACGGTCATAAATACATCCTTTAGAGGCACAAGTACGGTAACCTTAACCATTTCTAACTTCACTCAACGATTTTTGACGAAACCCTAACGAAACTCCAACCACATAACAACTCAAAAATTGGAAACTAAAGCCAGGAAACACTAGAATCTTACCTAGGAAGCGATTTCGGGAAGAAAATGAAAAGGAAAGCGGTTGATCGGAGAGGAATCGGCGTTGATTCGTGAGGAATCGCCGTGGAAGCCAAAGTCGCCATAGAGAGTCAAGAAAACTCTTTGGAGAATCTCTTCGTGAAATAGAAAACCGAGTAGAGGAGGAAGTGTTTTTGTCTTTTATAATATTTAACTTGGCAATTACCATTTTGCCCTTTATGCTCAAATCTTTGCTTATTTCGTTATTAAATTATCGATTCGTTTTCTCGAAATTTTCTTATTGCTCCAAAAACTCCGATTTACTCATATAGTTCTAATAAAACTCCATATTCACCAAACGGGCTAAATTCCCAATATTTGCTAAAATGCCATTGTATGGCAGAAAATTAAAAACCCAAAAAAAAATTGGGTGTTACACAATTAACAAACTGAAGTCTTTAATGAACCTTCTATAAAAAGAGGCTAATTAGTGAAAGCTACGAACTTCAGTAATACTATTAGGAGTGGGCCACTCCTTGATGGCTTTAACCTTATCTTCATCCGCTTCTAAGCCATCCTTTGAAATGATAAAGCCCAAAAAGTATACTTTCTCTTGTCCAAAAGAGCATTTATTCAAATTCCCAAACAATTTGGCTCGACGGAGAGTTTGAAAAAGTATCTTGAGATGGTTGACATGTAACGCCCGGAATTTAAGGGTTTCCGCTCTTAGGGGTATTTTCATAAAATAGTAAATTAAAGTCTTTTCTCAAATGGGAAGTTTCATTAGAACCCTAGGAATTTATGAGGATTTTTATAGAGATAAGCAAATTTTTAGAAATCCAATCAATAGTGTAACGTCGAGTTACGTTTTTCCGCCTATAGTGTTTTAAGTCGTAAAAATAGTAAATTAAGTCCGTTTTGCGAACAGAGAGTTTCGTTAGAACCCTAGAAATAAGTTAGAATATTTGGCGGAATAAGGAAGTTTCGGAGAATTTAAAGTGATGGGCGAAATAACAAAACGAGCAAGGAAATGAGTGAGGGGCAAACTTGTAAATATAAAGTCAAATTTTATTATTAAAGAAAAACTCTCTCCCCCCCCCCCCCACTCACGATCTCCTTTCTTCTCCAGAGAGCAAGTTTCTCTCATTTTGGTGATTCCCCTCCACGGCGATTTCTTCTCCTCCTCCATCGTTCCTTCAAAGATCGATCAACGCCTCCCCCTTCGGCGTTTTCTCTTCCGGTTTTCCTTCTCCAATCGACGTTCTAGGTAAGCTCCAACCTTTAAGCAAGTTTTGTTTAGTTTTTAACGACGGATTTTCGGTTAGGGTTTGTTGTTTAAAATAGAGATTTTCGACTTTGTTGTAGATCAATAATGTTATCGTGTTTGTGGTTGTTATTGGAGCCTTTGAGATGGGTTTTGATTGTTAGGATGAAAGATTTATGAGTTGGAGGGTTTGTGGAGGAATTAGAGTTAATTTTGGGTTGTTGGAGTTGAAGGAAAAGCCATTAATGGAGTTTTGTTGATGGTGAGCACAACATGTTCGATGAAATGCCCAAATGGAGAAAATTGAAGTTTTAAGGAAAATAGTCTTAGTTAGGAGCTTAGTTTGAGTTTGGAATTTGTTGATTTAGGATCGATTTTAATGCTCCTATTTGTGAAATGCTTTAGGTGGAGACGACTTTTAGACGGTGCTCGGCTTGCTACGGACGCCAGGTAAGTGGGTGCTAGGTTTCCGGCCCTTAATGCCCTACATCGTGTCAACGTTAGGCTTTTGTATTTTGATGATGATTTTCTGATTGTGGGGTTACTGAGTCGGGTAGTCTAGGATGTTAGCTATTAGTTGTTTGTAAAGTTCGTTAAAAGTATTGTATGTCCATGTACGTTGTGAATTGTTTGGTGATATGGTTGATGGTATGTTATACGTGAATTCCTCATGCATCATGTTTTCTCAAAAGTCATACGAAATGTCTTCATGTATGATGTATGTAAAAGAAAAGTAATGATTAAGTGTGGGTCGGACTGTATGGCCATAACAACAAAACCAATGTCACTTCCACGCGATGGACTATGAATACGGCCGAAAGGACTATGTACACGCACTTGGCCTACACTCTCTGACAAGATCCCCACCTTAATCCATGTTAACGAAACTGAAAAAGAATAAGAACAAGTAAATGAACATGTTTTATGAAAAGTCATGCATTCATGCATACGTCATCTATAGTGCATTCCCTTGCTAAGCATTAGGCTTAATGTTTATGTTGTATGATGTAGGTGACAGGTGTGAAGGTGAGAGTCCTCTCGATGTCAAGGAATAGGTGGTCGACGGATGGTGCTCGTGGTGACGGGGTGTGTTTTGGCTCGGCTAGAAGATCCGATGGTGTGCCCTGAACTGTTTTGTGGCGAATGAATGTGAGTTAGTTTTGTTGTTTAGAAAGGTGATGGATTTTAGGGTGTATAGTTAGGTTTATCATTTAGGAATTTTATAGTGGATGTAGGTTAGAAGTAGTGTTATTTTGAATGATTTGATAACGTATGTCATTGGTGATGTTTTAAGGAAATTTCGTGGTTATGTTCGGTGTTTGTTTTGAGGATTTGATTGGGTTTTATTTGATGACTTTAGGTGATTTACGACTGTATGGATACGCACGGTTTTAGAGCGATCCATGCAGTCCAATTTCATAAAAATTCTAATATGTTGTCATGTAAAATTGTGAGCCGTTTATTTTGGTGATATTTGGACTGAAGAGGGATTAGTGTTGAAGGGTTGGTTAGAAGTATGTTTGGAGGTAAGTTGTTGTGGAGGTTGTTGTGTTTAAAGGTGGGGTGCAGGGCGTAGAAGGAAGAAAAAGAAGAAAGAAATAAGGGAGGAAGAAGTCGCCGCTCTCTAGAGAAATCTAGAGAGGGTGGCGACTGATCGCCACAAATTGTGGCGATCAGTCGCCACAGGCGATTTTGCAACAGGCAACTGGTCGCCTGTTGCAAATCGCCGAGGGCGATCAGTCGCCACCTTTATTGGCGACTGATCGCCGTGGCATGATGTATTTTATTTGTTTTATATTAATTAGTTAATAGTTTAATTGATTTAATTGTTTTAAGTTTTAATTGTTTTAGTATTTGCTTTAAACGATTTACTAAAAAAATTTCGATTTCAATTCCGCTTTCGATTTC
Organism: Begonia masoniana; assembly: GCA_022432975.1. Taxonomy (NCBI): domain Eukaryota; kingdom Viridiplantae; phylum Streptophyta; class Magnoliopsida; order Cucurbitales; family Begoniaceae; genus Begonia; species Begonia masoniana. The sequence goes on along the minus strand of CM039512.1, from coordinate 35,320,445 downwards.
AATTGGGATTTAGTCTTAAGTACAGTTAGAGTAAATAGTTTTTTTAAAAAAAAAATACCAAGGGTATCCGTAAGGGTTGTGACATGACATGTTGTGGTAGGTCGGGGCTATACACCAAGATGTCATCGAAGTATACAACAACAAACTTCCCAATGAGATCCTTAAGAACATGGTGCATTAACCTCATGAAAGTGCTTGGGGCATTTGTAAGACCGAATGGCATAACCATCCACTCAAACAATCCATATTTTGTTTTGAAGGCGATTTTACATTCATCACCTTCTTTCATTCGTATTTGGTGATAACCGCTCTTCAAGTCCACTTTGGAGAATATTGTTGCTCCGCTTAACTCGTCTAGCATATCTTCAAGTCTAGGGATAGAGTATCTATATTTAATGGTAATTTGGTTGATAGCCCGACTATCAACGCACATTTGCATAGAGCCATCCTTTTTAGGTACCAACAAGGTTGGTACGGCACAGGGGCTAATTGATTCTCCTATATAACCTCTACTCAATAGCTCTTGGACTTGATCTTGGAGCTCTTTTGCTTCTTCAGGCCTCATCCTATAGGCCGGTCGATTTGGTAACATAGCTCCAGGTTGGAGGTCAATTTGGTGTTCTATTCCTCGTATTGGTGGTAATGCGGGTGGTAGTTCTTCTAGAAAGATATCTCGGTAGGTCTTGAGTAGATTTTGGACCGGTAAAGGTATATCTCCAAGCTCCATAACACGGTCTCTAAATAATACTAGAATCACGGTCTTTCCCTTTATGAATGCAGATTTTAATCCTTTTTTTGTTAAGAAAAGATTTTCCTTAATCTTTTCTTCCTTCCTAACTGCATCGTCGTGTGCTATCTGCTCAGGGGTCATAGGAAGTAATTTAATGTTTCTACCACCAAATTTCAGACTGTAATTATTGAGGAATCCTTCATGCTGCACCCTACGGTCATACAACCATGGTCTACCCAATAAGAGATGACTTGCGTTCATAGGAACGACATCGCACAGAACCGCATCCTTACATTTCCCAATAATGAAATTGACGGTCACTTGCTTAGTTACCTTGATGTCGTCTTTATCGTCCAACCATCTTAACTTATATGGTTTAGGGTGGCTAGTTGTTTCTAATCCAAGTTTGCTTACCATATTTTGGGAAGCTACGTTGACGCAACTTCCACCATCAATAATCATATAGCAAACTTTGTCCTTGACTGCACACCTACTTTGAAAAATATTCTCACGTTGGCAGTCTTCATTTTCATTTTTAGACATAAGGGCTCTTCGGATGACCATTAAAAGTGGTCCGTCTTGAGCAGCACATTAATCTGATTCGTGCTTACTTTCGTCCTCTACCTATTCTTTTTCTTCCTTTTCAAGGTATTGACCTTCATCGTTCTCGCTCTCCCATTCTACAGTCGATTCCTTTATAACCATCACTGGACGGTTAGAGCATTCATTTAGGTCATGTCCCTTGCCTAAACACTTGTAGCATTGGACATGACGAGCTCTTTGACCTTTGGAAGGATTCGCTTGATTTTTGTCTGTAGGAGGGGGCTTGTTTTGGTTGAAGGGGGCTTTAGGTGGCCAATTACGATTAGTTGGCCTTTTATGTTCGTTTTTCAATGGAGGCTTGGGTTTATCTTGATTTAAGTGCCTAGGTGGAAATTTAGTCAGAAAATTGGTTTTACACTTTCTTTTGAGTTGTCTTTCCACCGTAAGGGCAAGTTGAATGACCATGTCCATGGCCTCCAATTTTTGTACTTCAACCGCGTCGCCAATATCACGGTTTAACCCACGGACGAATCTTGCGATGAGTTGTTCTTCGGGCTCATCAATAGCACAGCGCATATTAAGAGTCTAAAATTCTGTGAGATACTCATCAACCGAGAGAGAATTTTTCCTAAGGTTGTGGAGTTGATGGAAGAGTTCGTATTTATAACGTCGGAGAACGAAACTCTTGTGCATTAATTCTTTCATGGAGTTCCAAGTTGAGACGGGGTATCCTAATGTTCGCATTCTTTGGTTCTTAAGGTTGGACCACCACAGTGCTGCGTGGCCCGTTAGTTCAAGAGAGGCTAATTGGATCTTTACTCGCTCGGAGTAATCATGGCACTCGAAAACTCTCTCAACCTTATCAATCCAATCTAGGTAACTGTGCCCGTCACATGTTCCATTGAAAGGGGGAATTGACATCTTAACATTTCGGAGATCGTCGTTGTCTCTACGATGATTTGGGCGATACTCTTCATCGTCTTCGGCCAAATCCTCATCCTCCGATTCATAATAGCGAGGTCTCCTTCTTTGAGGTTCAACCCATTCTTCTTCCTCTAAGGGTTGGGGCTAAGGATTTCGACATCTAGGTCGCTCGGGTATAATCCTAGAGGAGGTCTCTTGAGAAGGAACTCGTTCATGGGATTCTCTACGGGGAGAATTTGTGATAAGTGATTGGACTTGTTGGGTAAGATTGTTAACTAGGCTTGTTAAGACATCGATTTTTCCTTGCATGCCTCCTTGTGCGCTAGTTTCACCTTCGTGACGTGCGTGTTTGGGTTGGGGAGTATCCCTAACCCGACTCGGTTCTTGGTGCGGAGGATCTCGAATGAATCCACTTCGATTAGTCATAGCTAAGTGCTTTAATTAAAATTTCAAATTCTTGTCTAAGTTATTGTTCATAAATTAGTGAGGTGTTTATCTTCTTAATGTCTTAGGTAATTTTAGGCACTAAGGAATATTCTTAGATAAGACAATAAGATATTAAGGAACATGCTCACTTAAGGAAACAACTTAATGATAATATTAAACACTTAACAAAATTACTAAAGAAATGAATATTTTCAATAATTGCTAACCACCATAAATTTAACCCAATTTAGCCAAGTTACCAACTTTTGACTAGAATCAGTCACAATAATATAAATGGAAACTAATTAACTTTAAAAACAGCAAGTATTAAAATTAGAGCACAAATTTTGTCAAAGTGAACATGCTGAAATTTTAAGGTTAGCAAGCAGGATTTTCATGTAGTGTTTGACTCAATATTGCTGATTTAAATCATGCAAATGCTAAATTCTTATAAACCAATTTTTGCATTCAATTAACAGCAAATAATAGGTGAGTTTATAAGCTAAAACAAGAGCAACATTCAGCAATTTAATATGCAAATTTTTAGTATAACATAAAGATGCAAAACTGAAAAGATAAGTCAAGAATAATCCGATTTTGCTAATACTAGATCTAGGCCGATTTTAAGTACCAAAATTTCCAAAACTTTTATATAGTTAATGGACAATATTTAAGTGCTAAAATATGGTTCAAATGATAACATGATAAGCTAGATAACTCAAACCAATATTATACTACAAAGCGAGAGGAAAGAAGCAAAAACCGTGAAGGAAAAATCAACACAAGTAAATGGGGGAATTGTAATTTTGGCATTCTTTAGCTCGTTATTATCTCTTCGCCTTGTAGGGATGTATAATCCCCATCTTCCTCGTCACCAATGATTCACAAGTTCGGTATCGTCTCATCAATTGATCCCTTCTACTCTCTCTTGGGGTTTCGTCGTTCCTCTTCTATTGAGGGGAATCTTCGTATCTCCTCCTTTCTTCATCCCTCCTTCGTCTAGGGTATTCCCCATTTCTTCTCCCTTGGGGAGATGCTTCATCCCTTCGTTTTCTAGGAGATTCATTATAACTTCTCCTTCGACGAGATTCTTCATATCTTCTCCTCGGAAGAGATCTTTCGTGTCTTCTTATTTGAGGTCTCGTCGTCGTTGTGGTGAGTTATGGGGGGATTCCCTTGGATTGTTGTTCCTCATTGATTCTTCGAATCTCAAATTCATGTTTTAAATTTGTTGGCTTAGGGTAATAAGGGCTTCATTTATCCCATTAATTTGTCCTTGCATACTCAACTCACCCCTCAGTTGGGTAAGAGCCATGGGATGTGGGTTTGGGGTTTCCTTGCCCCTATTTTGTTCCCTTAAAGCTCCACTTCTTGTTTGCATCGTACCCTAAAGTTTAGGAAATGTAGTTAGGTTAAGTGTGGTTCTAATTTTTTGGATAAAGGAAAAGTTAACACTTAATCTAAGTTTTAGGATATGTTCTTTCTCTCTTTTCTCTTTTCTTTTTTCTTTTTTACTTTCAAAATGGGAAAAAAATTACTAAAACAATTCATAAATTAAACTAGTTGAAAACAACTTGAAAACGAGGCAATTTTTTGATAAACTAGATGATGCATTTTCACAAACATTTTTCAAACTAGTTGATGGGTGCTTAGAAAAACAGTTTTCTTGTGATTTTAACTGATTTGCATGCCAATTTCCACAACAATTTTACAATCAAGTTTGATGATTTCATGCTCCATTTAATTTTCAAATACTTAGTGAATACGATCCTGACAAGTTGGTTAGTTAAAGCCAACAACTTATAAGATAATTCCAATCTAAAATCACCAATCTAGTTACACTATCTAAAAAAAAAAATAGTTTTGAAATTTCAGTTGCATGCTCATTTACTATAACGTTCGAAGCTCAAGTTGATTAATTTATTGCACGATTTGTCATTTTAATCTTCAATGAACAACAACTTAACAGATTCGTGACAAAAAAATAGCAGTTGATAAGAAAAAAATTTATGGTAAACCATTTTTTGTAAGTCATTTCATCCAACACATTGTAAACTCTTTTATAAACATGTAAGAAGCAATGATTTAATATACAATGTTTGCACACAAATAATAAGATTAGAGCCTAAACATGCTATTACAAATATTGTGTAAACAAAGTCTCAACAAAATACCCAAAAACATCAACCAATAAAGATATATTCGAAAATGAACAAACCGATTTTTGTGCGCTAAAACCCTACAACTAAATAGTAGGAACAACAACTAAAGTAAAATGAAAATTCATAATATCCTTTTAAATGACCCTCATGAGATGTTAAATAGCATTAACAAGTTAATATAAGGCGACTTGATGCGAAAATAAATGAAGATTTAAACAACAAACAGCAGTTAAACGGTAAGGTAATAAAACAGTAAATCTGGAAAATAACAGATTAGTGACATATTTTATACCAAAATTAACGACAAAGGTAGGTAATCAAATGCTTTGCAATAAGCAAATAAAAAGGTACCAAAATACTCCCAAGGATGTTAGCTACGCTCTGATACCAAAAATGATGAGGTTAACCTGAAAAGATCCAAGTTAGCAACCCATTTATAGAACCGGGTCTGCTTGGTAGCACCCGAGAGCGACCAAAATGTGCAGTGGTATAAATAATTGAAAAAATGCTGAAAATAAAATGTGTTCTTCAGATAAAATGTGTAACACCCGAGCATTTCCTATAACGCGTATAGGCCTAAGATTAAACGATTAGAGGGTTAATGTGGGTTAATGTTTAAGAATAAAAGGTTTCGAAACAATGCAAAGTGAAGAAGAGGGTTGACAAGTCAAAAGGATTAGGTTTGAAAGGTTTGAAATTCAACAGTTTGAAAAGTCAAACTAATTGTAACCAATAGGAATTTATATGAAAAAAACTAATTGTAACCAATAGGAATTTATATGAAAATAAATAAAAGTGAAAAGTAATTGAAAGTGGTGATTTTAGGTAGTTCTCATGTTGGAAGAAAAGAGAAGGAAAAGAGAAGAAAAGGAAGTTGACAATTTAAAACAAAAAGGTGGAAAAAGTCAAAGTTAAATAACCAATCAAATTTCAACTAATTTTGTGAAGGAGAAGGAGTTTTATTTTGGATTATTCACGTTAGACTTAAAGGAGGAAAAAGAGGGTTTTGATTGCAATTTTAAAGAAATTTTTGAAAGAAATCAAAAGTGAAAAAAAAATTGTTAAGTTAAAAATGTAAATGGTAAACCTTTTTCTTCATTTTCTTTCTCCTTTCCTCCTCTCCATGAACCAGCCCTCCACCAAAGTTCTTTCTCCTTCTTTCCATAGTTCTTTCAAGGATTTTAAGGTAAAAGTTTGTAGCACCCGGTTCTATCAAACCAGCTCTTTTATTATTAATGGTACACACTTGATTAGTCAGTAATTTAAGTAGGGTTATTAAATGTCTAGACAAGGGGAACTAGAGTAAATTTACAATTTTCAAAGGTCGATATTGTATTTAAGGAAAGAGGGTTGGGTTTAATGCACTGTAGCCGCCACCAATTTCATACTTTTTCTCTCTGGGTTTTCAGCTCAAGCAGCCGAGCTCTCTAGGTGATTTTTCTCTCCTGATTCTCCTTCAACTTAGGTAAGTTTTCCTCATTTCTCTTATGATATAGCGGCTAGTTACTTGAGGGAGTACAATGTGAGGATTTTGAGGATGCTGAGATTTAGCGTAGGTTCGGGTTCTTAGTGATAAATGGGATTATACGGGTAGCAGAGTTTCAAATCGGTTTCCCCAATCTTATTATTGATTTCTGGTAAGGTCTAGTGAGAGTTTGATTAATGTACTGTCTTAACCTTAGGTAAGCAAGCTTTTGGAGTAGTTGAAACCGTGCATCTCCAGGAGAGCCAGGTAAGTAAAGTTTGCTTGTGTCTTCGGGCCTACATCACAAAACATTAGGATTAAGCTTACTTGGATGAATCTGTATGTCATGCATCATGTCTTTATTTTTTTTTAAGTATACGAAAATGAATTTGAATGCATGTTGGTATGGTGAGGATTGAACATATTGAAACAGCTATGTAAATCAGTTTTACTGTTAAGGGAAATAATCCGCCCCTTAATGAGACAGTGGATATTTATACTTTGGAAAAGTTGATCCAACTTCCAATTTCACAGGGGGATCTGAACATGTGAATCAGATTTACTGTTAAGGGAATTAATCCGCCCCTTAATGAGTCAGTGGATGTATATACTTTGGGAGAATTGATCCAACTCCCAATTTCACAAGGGGATCTGAACAGAAACGAAGCATGAACAACTGAGTTGAGAAAGTAGAAACTCCATGTCTTGGAATTCATATTTCAATGTTCCATTTCATTACTGTTTTACTTACTTAGCATTAGGCTAATAGATGAGTTTTGTGATGTAGGTGAAGAAGTGATTGCAGGTGTGTTTACTGAGTCAGCTGAGGACTAGACTGGTTGTGGAGTGCATCTTTGTAACAATCTGGCAGCTGATGGGGCGGTTTAACTGATGTCAGTTGGTGTGAAGGTTCAGTTGTCAACGTTTCAATTTTAGTGTGTTGAGTTTTCATGACAGTAGTGGTTTTCAATATTCCGAATACGATTTTTTTTAGAGTTTTCTGATAATAGTATTTGGTTGGGCTTAAATGTTGATTTTACTAAATTTGAATGATGTGAGGATTTGAATTGTTCTAAATGGTTTCAGTGAAGTAAGCTTGTCCTTCTCACAGTTAGAGATGTTATTGGATAGAATTTGAGTAATTGAAATATTGTTCCACTTTCTGTTGAGTTTTCTCAAGTTACTTATGGTCAGCGGTTTTTGAAAGTCTTGAGTAAAGTTTGCAAGTTCAATCATCGGTGAATGGAGTTCACCGGTGGATGTCGTGTATAAATCCATCGGATGATGTAGAAAGTCTTTTGTCGTCTAGTGATCGGTGGAAGTCGTGTGTAAATCCATCGGATGATGTAGAAAGTCTTTTGTCGTCTAGTGACCGGTGGATGTCGTGTGATAATCCACCAGAAGATATAGGAAGTGTTTTTTGTTTAGTGACCGGTGGATGTCGTGTGTTCATCTACCGGAAGATGTAGGAAGTGTTTTATCGTTTAGTGACCGGTGGATGTCGTGTGTTCATCTACCGAAAGATGTAGGAAGTGTTTTGTCATTTAGTGACCGGTGGATGTCGTGTGTTAATCCACCGGAAGATGTAGGAAGTGTTTTGTCGTCTAGTCACTGGTGGGTGTAGTATAACGTCGATCATCCGGCTAACGTCACCAGAAGATGTAGAGAATATTTTGTCGTTTTGTCACCGGAAGATGTAGAGAATATTTTGTCGTTTTGTAACCGGATGATGTCTTCTATTTTCTGCTTCAGCACTTTGTTGACTTGTTCAGTGGGCGATGCGTTTGACTCTTGAAACTTTTGAAGTATTTTGCAATTTAAATCTTTATTCTTTTTACCGAGTATTTCTTAGCATTTCAACTAATTAATCAATCATCGTACAATAGTTTTGTTTAACTCTATTTTTACTCAAATGATTTATGCTGCAAGATTTTAAATGTCTGAGGTTTTAAAAAAAATATATATATCAAATTATGACTTTCGAGCGAAGTTTCAAATTTGAACCAGAGTTTCCGAGTCATGTGCAATTTTTGTGTAATGAACCGGGTTAAGATAACTCGGGGCGTTACAGTGTGGTATCAGAGACATTCAGTTAAACCGTTCAAAAGATCACTCATCAGTGCCAATCGTTGCATGGAAGTACTCCAACAACTGTAAGTGTTTATGTTAGTTCAGTTATTAGAAATTTATGAAAAATAGTTAACCCTGTACAGGAATATAGCAAAAATGTCCAGACGACCGGGAAGGCCAAGAGTGCAGAGAGAGACAATGCGCAGAAGATTCTAGTGTAATCAGACAGTTGACAGATCTAGGGCGACAGCAGGCAGAATTAATGCGCCAGCAATCCGATCAACTAGGAGTACTGCTGAACCAAGAGGTACAAGGAGGTGCCAACTCGGGTTCTAGCAATGAGCATTCCGGGGATAGATTCCGGAGACTAAGACCACCCACGTTTGATGGTCAGTCATCTGATCCTGTTGTGGCCGAAGGGTGGCTTAGGAAGATAGAGAGTATGTTTAGGTGCGCCAGCATAGGAGAAGGAGATAAGGTCACGTTGACAACATTTCACTTGGCTGGTGAAGCTCAACTCTGATGGGAGACAATGGAGACCACCACCGACGTTTTAGCAATGCCCTGGTCGCGATTCAAGGACATTTTCTATGAGAAGTATTTCAACAGCACAGTCCAGACCGCGAAGAAGTTAGAGTTTCTGAACTTGAAGCAGATGGGGTCTGTGGCCGAATACAGTAGACAATTTGAGTCATTGTCCAGGTTTGCTGGGCATTTTGCTCACAAGGAAGAGGATAAAGTGTTTAAATTTGTGCATGGACTGAAGCCAGAAATCTACCGTGGGGTTAAATAATGTGGTATTAAAGGTTTAACGTTCAGTGAAGTTGTGTCCACTGCTCTGGAAATGGAAGAAGCTGAAGGGAAGTGTGCTAGACCAAGGGAGGTCACACAAAGATTTTACCAGCCACACCAGCATAGGGGAATGAAGAGGCCAAGTGAAGGCCAAATTAGCCAAGGAGCCGGTGGGAAGATGCAAAGTGTCAGGAAATTTCCCCAGTGTCCTAAGTGTTTGAAGAACCACCCGGGGGAGTGCAGACTAGGCTTTGGGAAGTGTTTCAACTGTGAGGAAGTTGGACACACATACAAAGAGTGCTCGAAGCCTAGAGTCACCATATGCTACAACTGTAACAAGGTCGGTCACATTAGTAGAGACTGTCCAGTTCCTAAGAGCGGCCCTGCTACGATTAAACCAAGAATTTTCTCCATGATGGAGTCGGGAGATGAAGAACAGCCTGCTGTGGTGTCAGATACTATATTGATCAACTCTGTGCCTGCTTTTACTTTGATAGATTCTGGCGCAACACATTCATTTATAGCATCTACTTTTGCTGTTAAGTTAGATGTACAGTTTACCCCTTCCATGAATGAGTTTAATGTTGCATTGCCTTCTGGTGGATGCATGCACTCTAACCAAGTGATGCTTGACAGCGAAGTGTTAGTAGGGAATGTAAGTCTACCTGCTGATCTTATAATTATGGATATAATAGGATTTGATGTAATCCTAGGAATGGACTGGTTGTTTAAACATCATGCCACAATAGATTGTAGGACTGGAATAGTTAGCTTCCAACCCCCTGGTAGTTCGAAACACACCTTTCAAGCTTCAAGGAAGAGTAAGAAAATGTCTGTGATGACTTCTATTAACACAAGACCTTCCCTATGTGGAGAGTATTTGTGCTTCTTAGCTAGCGTTTTAGACACACAGCTTGTAGGAAAAGCAAATCCTCAGAATGTCCTAATTGTCCAAGACTTCCCCGAAGTATTCTTAGATGACCTTCCTGGTTTGCCGCCAGATAGGGAAATTGAATTTGTTGTTGATGTTTACCCTGGAGCCAAGCCTGTGTCTAAGAATCCATATAGACTAGCACCAACAGAACTTAAGGAACTGAAGAAGCAGTTAGAGGATCTACTGGAGAAAGGATTCATACGCCCTAGTTTTTCACCATGGGGCGCACCTGTCCTTTTTGTCAAAAAGAAAGATGGATCAATGCGTATGTGCATTGATTATAGAGAATTGAACAAGTTAACTGTCAAGAATAAATATCCATTGCCGGGGATTGACGATTTATTTGACCAACTTAATGGTGCAAGAGTTTTCTCTAAGATTGACCTTAGGTCTGGTTATTACCAGTTAAAAGTCAAATCTGAAGATATTCCTAAGACAGCTTTTCGCACAAGGTATGGACATTATGAGTTTTTGGTTATGTCTTTCGGATTGACTAATGCGCCAGCAGCATTCATGGATCTCATGAATAGGGTGTTTCATGAATACTTAGATAAATTTGTCATAGTGTTCATTGATGATATTTTAATTTATTCCGGTTCCAAGGACGAGCATGCTAGACACCTGACCTTGGTGTTGGAAGTATTAAAACAGCAGCAACTTTACGCCAAGTTTTCTAAGTGTGAGTTTTGGTTGGACCAAGTTCACTTCTTAGGACATGTTATCTCTGGAGATGGGATATCCGTTGACCCAGCTAAGGTTCAAGCAGTTAAGGAATGGCCCCAACCAAGGAATGCTACTGATATTCGAAGTTTCCTTGGATTAGCAGGATATTATAGAAAATTTATTGAAGGATTTTCAAAGATTGCTACACCTCTTACTAAGTTAACAAGGAAAAATGTGACGTATAGATGGACTGAGGAATGTGAGCATAGCTTTCAGACCTTGAAACAAAAACTGACAAATGCTCCAATTCTGACCCTTCCTGTCGATAATGGTAAGTTTAGCATTTACTGTGATGCTTCCAAGATTGGCCTTGGATGTGTGTTAATGCAAGAAGGTAAAGTAATAGCTTATGCCTCTAGACAGTTGAAAACTCATGAGAAGTATTACCCTACCCATGACTTAGAACTAGCTGCTGTTGTATTTGCACTTAAGATTTGGAGGCATTACTTGTATGGACAGTCTTGCGAGATATTTTCAGGCCATAAAAGTCTGAAGTATATTTTCACACAGAAAGAATTGAATATGAGGCAACGTTGGTGGTTAGAATTTGTCGAGGACTATGACTTTGAAATAAAATATCATCCTGGCAAGGCAAATGTGGTGGCAGATGCCTTGAGTAGAGTAACAACATCAACCCCAACTATGGTTTTCAGTATGCCATTAGCTTTAGAGTCAGAATTCCTAAAGTTTAATCTAGAAGCAGTATCCAGTGTATCAGCTATACTTTCAGCCATAACCTTAAAGCCTACCATGCAGGAGAAAATAAAGGAAGCCCAGAAGAATGATGATGAGTGTAATAAGTACAAGTCAAGCATGGATTCTACGGAGAAGTCAGATTTTAACCACTCCGCCAATGGAATCCTTAAATTTAGAAATAGATGGTTTGTTCCTGCCATTAAGGAACTTCGTGATGAGATCCTTTCTGAGGCACACTCTTCTAGGTTCTCTGTTCACCCTGGGAGCACCAAGATGTACAAAGATCTTAAACAACATTATTGGTGGCCAGGCATGAAGAGAAGTGTGGCAGAATATGTAGGATCGTGTTTGTGCTGCTAGCAAATTAAGGCCGAGCATCAGAGACCCTCAGGAACATTGCAACCCCTACCAGTTCCTGAATGGAAATGGGAGCAAATAACGATGGATTTTGTTGTTGGATTACCTAGGACAGCAAAGGGACATGATGCAATTTGGGTTATAGTTGACCGTCTAACCAAATCTGCTCATTTTCTGCCAATTAAGATAACTTACTCGATGGATCAGCTTGTCGAATTGTACATGCAAGAGATTGTTAGATTGCATGGGGTTCCTTGTACCATAGTTTCAGATCGGGATTCCAGATTCACATCTAAGTTTTGGAAGAGTTTACACAAAGCTATGGGAACACAGTTTAGTTTTAGCACAGCTTTCCACCCTTAAACAGATGGACAATCCGAAAGGACCATCCAAACCTTAGAAGATATGCTCCGTGCCTGCATACTAGATTTTCAAGGATCTTGGAGTAAATATTTATCATTAGTGGAGTTTTCCTATAATAACAGTTTTCAAGCAACAATAGGAATGGCACCGTATGAAGTATTGTATGGACGAAAATGCAGATCGCCTTTGTACTGGATGAAGTTGGAGAAGTACAGTTGCTTGGTCCTGACCTTGTGCAACAAACTATTGAGAAGGTTGCCCTCATCCGTCAGAGAATTTTGGCAGCTCAGAGTCGGCAGAAGAGTTATGCAGATTGCAGGCGTAGGGAGTTAGAATTTGTGATCGGTGATGAAGTTTTTCTCAAGGTGTCACCATTCAAAGGAGTTGTGAGATTTGGGAAGAGAGGAAAGTTGAACCCCAAATACATTGGACCATTCTCGATCTTAAAAAGGATTGGGAAGACAGCCTACCAGTTACAGCTACCAACTTCTATGGAAGGAATCCATGATGTGTTTCATATCTCCATGCTTAAGAAATGTGTACGAGACCCTTCTCAGATTGTGGAACAGCAGAGTATTGAAGTTCACCCTACTCTTACATATGAGGAGAAACCGGTAAGGATTTTAGACCATGCAGTGAAGGTATTGCGCAACAAAGAGGTTCCACTAGTGAAAGTTTTATGGCACAACCAGAACGTAGAGGAAACAACTTGGGAGCGCCAGCAACACATGTTGGACCAATATCCAGAATTATTCAGGTACTGAATTTTGAGGACAAAATTCTTTTAAGGGGGGTAGATTGTAGCACCCGGTTCTATCGAACCAGCTCTTTTATTATTAATGGTACACACTTGATTAGTCAGTCATTTAAGTAGGGTTATTAAATGACTAGACAAGGGGCACTAGAGTAAATTTACAATTTTCAAAGGTCGATATTGTATTTAAGGAAAGAGGGTTGGGTTTAATGCACTGTAGCCGCCACCAATTTCATACTTTTTCTCTATGGGTTTTCAGCTCAAGCAGCCGAGCTCTCAAGGTGATTTTCCTCGCCTGATTCTCCTTCAACTTAGGTAAGTTTTCCTCATTTCTCTTATGATATAGCGGCTAGTTACTTGAGGGAATACAATGTGAGGACTTTGAGGATGCTGAGATTTAGCGTAGGTTCGGGTTCTTAGTGATAAATGGGATTATACGGGTAGCAGAGTTTCAAATCGGTTTCCCCAATCTTATTATTGATTTCTGGTAAGGTCTAGTGAAAGTTGGATTAATGTACTGTCTTAACCTTAGGTAAGCAAGCTTTTGGAGTAGTTGAAACCGTGCATCTCCAGGAGAGCCAAGTAAGTAAATTTTGCTTGTGCCTTCGGGCCTACATCACAAAACATTAGGATTAAGCTTACTTGGATGAATCTGTATGTCATGCATCGTGTTTTTATTTTTTTTTTTAAGTATACGAAAATGAATTTGAATGCATGTTGGCATGGTGAGGATTGAACATATTGAAACAGCTATGTGAATCAATTTTACTGTTAAGGGAAATAATCCGCCCCTTAATGAGACAGTGGATATTTATACTTTGGAAGAGTTGATCCAACTTCCAATTTCACAGGGGGATCTGAACATGTGAATCAGATTTACTGTTAAGGGAATTAATCCGCCCCTTAATGAGTCAGTGGATGTATATACTTTCGGAGAATTGATCCAACTCCCAATCTCACAGGGAGATCTGAACAGAAACGAAGCATGAACAACTGAGTTGAGAAAGTAGAAACTGCATGTTTAGGAATTCATATTTCAGTGTTTCATTTCATTACTGCTTTACTTACTTAGCATTAGGCTAATAGATGAGTTTTGTGATGTTGGTGAAGAAGTGATTGCAGGTGTGTTTACTAAGTCTGCTGAGGACTAAACTGGTTCTGGAGTGCTTCTTTGTAACAATCTGGCAGCTGATGGGGCGGTTTAACTGATGTCAGTTGGTGTGAAGGTTCAGTTGTCAACGTTTCAATTTTAGTGTGTTGAGTTTTCATGACAGTAGTGGTTTTCAATATTCCGAATACGATTTTTTTTAGAGTTTTCTGATAATAGTATTTGGTTGGGCTTAAATATTTATTTTACTGAATTTGAATGATGTAAGGATTTGAAATGTTCTAAATGGTTTCAGTGAAGTAAGCTTGTCCTTCTCACAGTTAGAGATGTTATTGGATGGAATTTGAGTAATTGAAATATTGTTCCACTTTCTGTTGAGTTTTCTGAAGTTACTTAGGGTCAGGTGTTTTTGAAAATCGTGTGTAAAGTTTGCAAGTTCAATCATCGGTGAATGGAGTTCACCGGTGGATGTCGTGTATAAATCCATCGGGTGATGTAGAAAGTCTTTTGTCGTCTAGTGACCGGTAGATGTCGTGTGTAAATCCATCGGATGATGTAGAAAGTCTTTTTTCATCTAGTGACCGGTGGATGTCGTGTGATAATCCACCGGAAGATATAGGAAGTGTTTTTCGTTTAGTGACCGGTGGATGCCGTGTGTTCATCTACCGGAAGATGTAGGAAGTGTTTTATCGTTTAGTGACAGGTGGATGTCGTGTGTTCATCTACCGGAAGATGTATGAAGTGTTTTGTCATTTAGTGACCGGTGGATGTCGTGTGTTAATCCACCGGAAGATGTAGGAAGTGTTTTGTCGTCTAGTCACTGGTGGGTGCAGTATAACGTCGATCATCCGGCTGACGTCACCGGAAGATGTAGAGAATATTTTGTCGTTTTGTCACAGGAAGATGTAGAGAATATTTTGTCATTTTGTCACCGGATGATGTCTTCTATTTTCTGCTTCAGCCCTTTGTTGACTTGTTCAGCGGGCGATGCGTTTGACTCTTGAAACTTTTGAAGTATTTTGCAATTTAAATCTTTATTCTTTTTGCCGAGTATTTCTTAGCATTTCAACTAATTAATCAATCATCGTACAATAGTTTGTTTAACTCTATTTTTACTCAAATAATTTCCGCTGCAAGATTTTAAATGTCTGAGGTTTTAAAAAAAATATATATATCAAATTATGACTTTCGAGCGAAGTTTCAAATTTGAACCAGAGTTTCCGAGTCATGTGCAATTTTTGTGTAATGAACCGGGTTCAGATAACTCGCGGCGTTACAAAGTTAATGGGTTTTGGTTTGTATACAATTAGGTGGTGTTTGTGTAACACCCGAGTCAACGGCCAGGTGATTTTCTTAACTGTATTAACGGTCATAAATATTTAATCTTCGTAGTTTAGGATTTATGCCAAGCTTAATTAATCACATGTGGATCTAAACTAGGTTGAGTGGCAAAGTTTTAATAATGGAGGATTGAGGCCAGTATTTAAAGAAAAAGGAAAGGATTTAAACCTCATTTAAACCACTGTAGCCGACAACCCCAACTTCCGGCGATTTCTTCTCTCCCAAGCTCTCGCTCTCTGTCAGCTGGAAATCCTTCCTTCGGCGAGCGGTTTCCTTGCTGCTTCTCGGCTACTTTGTGCTCGAGGTACGGGTTTAACAATGTGGTTATCTGTTAGTTTATTAGCCCAGTTTTTCAGCTCTGTATTGATGTTTTGGATTCTTCAATGGCCTAGTATTGATAAGAACATTTTGAAACCTGAGATTGGTAATGTCATTCCGAATCGATTCTGGACATTTAAAACAACCAACCCTGAGTTATCATTATCGAATCCGTCTGTTTTGATTTTGGGATTTCGGCTTACATTGAGTATTAAACTAAGAACTCGGGAAGGACTCTTAGCTATTAGATCTTAGGATAACTCGAGATTAGAACTATTAGGATTTTGTTTTAACTACTGCAATGTAAATGTTTAGATGAAGAAGTTTGAAGAGAAAGGAGCTCAAGTGCTAAGGAGACCAGGTAAGTGAATGTATTAAGATTTCTGGCTAATAGAGCCCCACATCGTGGGAGTACTAGGTTGAGATGTCAAATGTTTACCTTATAATTATGAGCTTGTCTGCACTTGAAGGATTTATGTATGTTGCAAGTTACACCATGTGATGACCTGTTAGTGAATGTGAAGTTGTCTCCTCTGGTATGATCCTTGTCATAGTTTGATGAGTGAAAAGCTCTCATGTTCATGCATCATGAATGTTTCTCAGGCATAAGAAAATGTTTTAACGCATGTTTTCCATGAACAAGATAAGTATGTATATATGTATATGTATAAGATTTATGCAACGTGGATTAAGTGAGGGTTGGGGGCGGTTCGGCGTATGTCACAGTCCAAAGAAGGACATATGAATACGACCCGCAGTAGGGAACAAGATCAAACTCACTGTCGAACCCCCTTTACCGGCACAAATCCTCTCTTGATACACACAACCTAAACAAGAATATGAACAAAGACTATGAATGATGAATATGATCAATGACTATGAATGATGAATATGATCAATGATTGTGAATGATGAATATGATCAATGACTATGAATATGCTACGAGCGAAGACATGAACAAGAAAAGACTTATGAGCATGTGATTTTCCCAAATTATGCATTCATGCATCCATGTAGTGTTGCATTCCTTACTAAGCATTAGGCTTATAGTTTAAACCTTATGATGTAGGTGACGAGTTTTCAGGTGAGGAACTAAAGGTCAATGAAGATGTTTGAGCTTGGTTGCTGGAGGATGCTCAGTGTGACAGTGAAGGCTGGATAGGCGATCAAGTTCCCTTGTTATACCCATACTAAGTCAGAGAAGTTTATGATAAACAGATGACTAAGTAGAATAGAGTTTTCTTATAACAATGAGATTCAGATTTTTAATGGTTTGACTTCAGAGTCTGTTAACGATTTTAAGGATCATTGAATGGTCTGTTTTGTTCAAGCCTTCCGCTATGTGTATCTTGTATGGGATATGGTTTTCACTCATTAGGGTTCATAATTCCCAGGTTAAGGTTTGGGTGAGTTGTAGTATTTTCTGTTGGATGAGGTTGTTTGATGATTATAGTGTTTACTGCCATAAGATAGAAGCTGGATGAGGCATTCATCCGGCTGAAGGTTAAGCCATAGATAGAGCGGGAGGCATTCATCCGGCTGACGTCATCGGCAGATGTCAAATGATAGGAGTCGAACGATTGAGTCTTCCGGATGACGTCACCAGAAGATGTAGTATGTTTCTTCATCGGCAGATGTAGAGTGTTTAGCCATCGGATGATGAAAGTATTATTTTGTCGTCTAGCGATTGGCAGATGTAGTGTGTTTAGCCATCGGATGATGAAAGTATTATTTTGTCGTCTAGCAATCGGCAGATGTAGTGTTTTAGCCATCGGACGATGTGAAGGTTTTCTTGTCGTTTAGTGACCAGGTCATGTTTTAATTATGCACGTGGGGAGCACATGTCCATCGGATGATGTTTCTCTATTCCATCGGAAGATGAAGTATATTTCCTCGCCGGATGATGTGAGTGATAATTTGTCGTTTAGTGATCGGATGATATAGAGCTTGTAAGCTATCGGAAGATGTCTTAGATGAACACGTGAATTTCACATGTTTATCGGTAGATGTTTTAATTGGTCACACGAGATGCACGTGATCGTCGGTCGATGCGGGTATTCACATCTGCCGATGGGTGTTTAAATGAGTCATGTGGGGTGCACGTGCCATCCAGAAGACGCAATGTCTATAGGTTGATGCATGCAGACCCATGCAACTTGTACGTCGATTGGAACCATGAATGAGGGGCTAACTTTCCATCCATTAAGTTGAAGTCTTTAAGCCTGTTAGGTATACTGTTATTAAAGAAAAAAAAGAAGGAGAAAAGAGTTCAAATATGACTTAAAGTTTTATGTAAAGTCAAGAATTGTGTGGTGATCCTCCCCGGGTCGTTACAGTTTGTGAGTGTTTTTAATGTGTTTAGAGTGGATTTAGTGAGGGTTTGAAAACCCTAGAGGGAGGAGTCCGAAAATTTTGTTCTCCATGAGGGTTTTCTTCCTCTTTTGATCAATTAATCCTTCATTATGTTAGATTAGGTTGAAAACTGGGTTTTATGCAAAGGTGAACACCGATTCTGTTCCCTGGTTTTTGGATTGGCTAAGTGATTTGTTTGGATAATTTGAGTGTTTCAATAGATAGTAGATGTGTAGAGGTTTCCGAATTGGGGTGGCACGTCAAAATCCGTTGAAAAACGAGAAAGTTATGACCGTTTGAAGTTGGACAGTCAAATTTGGGTAAAAATTGGGTTTAAGTGTTTTAAGTGTGAGATTGTTTTAAGTGTTGGTTAGTTTTAGGTTTTAGAATTTCTTAGATTGTATTGGTGACTTACCAAGTTGAGTTTTGTTATTTTCGGTCGTCGAATGAGTGAATTAACTGATAGAAGTGGACAGTTAAAATTCGAGCAACCAGGTAAGTAGTGGATGCGTGTTTGTTGCCTTCGGGCCTACACTATAGAATGGTAGGGATTGTGTGTTTGTTTGCCATGTTTTAAATTTGTGTCATTCATTGTGTGTCATGCATCATTGTTTTTTGAAACTACGAAACCACGTGTTTTACATGTTTGAGTGGTGAGGATGATATGTAAGATAAGATAATTGATATGCAACTTGGTCTCGGGTAGAATAGCGTCGTCGGGCAAGTGGCTCATTGAGCACCCCGCGAGAGATTTTACTCGAGATGCTGTGCTAATGTACGTAATGTGTCGTGAGTATGAATGTCTCGACCTGTTCGTGCTTGAAAGCACAATGAGGATTCTACGATCGATTGGGGGAGATTCGTGTTGGCCGTCCCACATTGTGTTAGGACGTGTTCCTCCAGTCTTGCTCCGTGGGTCAAGGCGTGGCCGTCCTGGATTGTGTTGGGGCGTGTGCCTACTTGATTCACCTGAAAGTGAAAGATAAATGCAACTGAAATGAAAAGAAACAACAGAGTGTATAGAAAATGCATGTTAGGGTTGAGTTGAGCATGTAGTGTGTTAGTGTGCATTATTTCCCTACTTGCTAAGCGTTAGGCTTACTTTTCTGCTCTATGTTGTAGGTGACGAGTTCTATACAGGTGAGGTAGATGAGACAGCCTAGGATTAGGCCGCAGTCCGAGGAGTACGGAGTCCGTCGGTGCAGGCTATTGTCGGGGCATCTGGACCATTGTCTTCCTCGGGCAGTGTGGGAGGTGAATGTTTTGGTGTCAATAGTTTTGTTGGTAAATGTTTTGTAAATGTTTGTTTTGATAAAAGTTAGGAAAATGAAAGGTATTGGTACGTTGAAATTGTAGATATTTTCGTAATTATTTTGGAGATTTGGGAGTCGGTTGTGGGTGGATATTGGTTGCATGTATTTGGGATTTTAGGATTTTAAACTAGTTTGAATTATGGTTTTGATTGGTGTCGGGATTGTGTGGTAAAAATTTTAGAAATTTTGGAGGTGTTTGGCTCGGGAAAAAGTGGAGGAAAAGTGGTGAAGGTTGGGCTGGGCGCGCGCAGGGTGCGCCTGGCGCCGCAGGGGCGATCGTTCGCCGCCCAGTGGCGAACGTTCGCTGGTTGACGCCTCTCGGGTACTGTAGCACCCGAGAGGGTGGTGATCGATCGCCATCTTGTGGCGATCGATCGCCACTTGAAAAAAAAAAATTTAAAATTTTTCTAATTCCAAATTATTTTACCCCAACAATTTCCAAGGCATTTTAAACGTATTTTGGGATGTTTTACGATATTTTTTTGAGGGTTCAAAAAACCCGAAACCGAGTCGATAATTTTACGAAAATTATTTTAAATGCCGTTTTGGACGTAGGATGATTAGCAAAGTAGCGCACTGAGCCTGGACGGGTTCGGGGGCGTTACAAAATGCATCTAAGAGATAGATGTTTAAGATGGGGTAAAGAGAAGAAGATGTTACGTGAAGAAAATAAAAGATAAAATGAAAACCTCTGAGCTGGCGGATAAAGGTATTGATAATCCTCTCGACTATGTTCTTCCAATGAAGAAAACCGACCTTTGGGAATGGTATTTACCCTTCTCTTATGGTTCAAACCACAAGAGGACTTGGAGAAGAGGGAGAGGATAAGAGCTTACACGCTACCACACGGTTTGAGCAAATTATGGCTTGCCTTAGGTACCAACCCTTAGTAACTCCGATTGCACAAACCTTTGGAAGATGATATCGCCGAAACCAACTTGATTTTTAGGGAAATATGCCAAGGTATATTGATGATCAAAAAACCCTTACAACCACCAATATTCATGTATTTATATGACTCCTAAATAGCTAGGATTTTACAATGACCGTTGATCAAATGAAGATGTAACGACCCTGATCCTCTCCGGGTCGTCACAGGACTTACCCAGACGTTAACTTAACGTTGACCTAAGCCCTCGAATTTTCACATGAAATTTTTCATTTTTACTCACTCTTAAAATAAAATAGACATAGACAAATGACCCACCTCAAACGACCCTTTAGAATCTACTTAGACTTAAACATGTTGGGCGTAAAGTTTGCCGACTTTTAAAACATTAAAACGAGGTTAAAACTATTTTTTGATAAAATGTCGACTCGGTCTTTGGGTCCTTAAAATCCTTTAAAATATGTGGGGGTCGCTCATAAAATACGTTTTAAAAGTATCATAAAAGGTCGGGTTGAAGCGTGTTTTGAAAAGTCAACTTTTTAAAAAAATCGTGTTGGGATCATGCGAGTGCCCCTCCCGCGCGCGTTGGGTGCCACACCACGTGCCATGCACGTGTCAAGGCCGATCGATCAGCACATTCTCTGGATTTTTGACTAAAACCAACCAAAAACGCCGATCGATCGCCCCTCGGGCGCGATCGACCGGCTGGGCACGGGCTAGGCGCGCCCCTCTACATGCCCTGCGGGCTACACCGCGCGCCCAGCGCGTAGCCAGCGTGCCTCCAGCGCTCCTTTTTCATACTTAACTATTTTTTTCCCATTTTTATTCTTTTCTTTCACCTACACTTCACCCATAAACTTACTACAAATATTTCTAAACGTAAAATACCTCGAACCTCAAAAACCTACTCAAAATGGAACCCAAAAACGCGTCTAAAAAAATGTATTAAAAGTTCACGAAAACAAACTACATGGATCGCTCTAAAAACTGAGCATATCCCTACAAATTTAAAAACACTAAAACAACTCCCGTATAATTTCCAAATAAACACTTAACATTCTAGACATTCTACTACAATAACACATACATCAAAACTTAACTTTTCATACATTTTTCTATCAAAACGTTCTATCCACATACATAAACATTTTCGTTCACTTCTTGAACAAAACTGTCACATAGGGGAAGGAGATCGCAAGGGAGGGGGAGGGGGAGGGCTACGCAGAGAAGGAGAGAAATGAGAGAGGGGCGAGGGGGGGGGGGGTATTTTCTTTTTATTAAAACTTTACATTGCAAATTACTTAAATGCCCTTTCAATTAACTTTCTACTTAACTCATTATTTAGTCTATCAATTCGGCTTCTCTGAAATTTCCTTATTTCCATAAATATTTCAATTTATTCCTAGGGTTCTAACAAAATTTCTTGTTCGCAAAATGGACTTAATTTACTATTTTTACGAATAAAACGCTAATAAAGGAAAAACCGAACTCGGGCGTTACACTATAGATTTGGGTTTCTAAAAATTTTCTTATTCCTCTGTAAATCCTAAATTCTTAGGACTTTAGTGCAATATCCCGCTCGAGAAAATACCTTAATTTGCTATTTTACGAAAATATCCTTAAGAGCGGAAACCCGAAAAACCCGGGTGTTACATCTTTCCCTCCTTAAATGAAATTTTGTCCTCAAAATTCTTGCTTAGTCATTCTTCTTATTTCACACTCCAAAGCTACCCCCGTAATTACGATTGCGATACTAAATCTTGATTACACTATGGCCTTAATCACCTATTGGGTAATGACGATTCCTATATCTCTAGAGTTGTAATTCTCCTAACTATGCACTTTGTAACTTATCGCTCGTACGTCCTATTGACTTCAATTTAACCAATTAACACTTAACTCTCACATCCCTCTAACTTAACTTCAACTTTAATCTTTCCTCGAACTATATCAATTTGGGTACCTCATTTCCCAAATTTTTTGTCTATAAAACACACACATAACCACATTAAGTCCTCAAAGTTTCCTCAATCGCGTAATACTAAGGACCTAATACTTAGCTTTCTTACTCTAAATCCTCTATTTCAAATTCTTCTCTACACTACCAACTCATTTCTAATTCATCGCTTTCGCCTTTTACACCTACGTACCTTGGGCAATCAAGACGTTTTGTTAGTCTCTCTAACACGATCCTCGTACTCAAGGCTCTAAATACTTAAATCTACAATTTACGCTTTCAAGGTATCCTCTAAATTTCTATAATTACGTCCATTATGCTTGATTTTCCCAACTTTGCCTCGGTTATCACTAAATACTATCAAATTCTTATGTCTAACCAATTCCTTAAACCATTCACCCAATATCTTAAACGGTGCATAGACACTTCGACGTAAATTACGAGTTGAAACTTTCCTAAACCTACAATTTTATCCCCACTTCTAGGTCCACTTGCACAATCTCCATGCAAACTTTCTATCCTTTCATCCAATATTCTCTAAATTCCTCAACATCACCTAACCCCCAATACTTCACTCTTATATTGACCCTCCATTTAATCTAATAAATCTCTTCGTTTACCCATATGACATGTCCAAAATCTACCTAATCGCCCATTTTATCATACCTCACCTAGTCTCTATTTTCCTCAAATCGCACATGTAACACCCGAAATAACGACCAGGTAATTTCCTTAACCGTTTTAACGGTCGTGTTTAATTAATTTTTCTCAGTTTAGAATTTTATGCCGAGCTCAATTAATTACATGTGGATTTAATCTAGGTTGTGTGGCAAAGTTGTAATAATGGAGATTTGAGACCGGTATTTAAAGAAAATGGAAAGGGTTCAAACTTCATTTAAACCACTGTAGCCGACACCTTCCTTTTCGGCGATTTCTTCTCTCCCGAGCTCTTGCTCTCTGCTTTCAGCATACTCTCTTCGACGATCGGTTTTCTCTGCCACTACTCGACTACTCTGTGCCCGAGGTATGCAATAGACAACGTAGCTATCTGTTAGTTTGTTAGCCCTGTTTTCTACTCGGCATTGGAGTTTTGGATTTTCCAATGGCCGACTAATAATAAGAACATTTGAAATCTGAGAGTGGGAATACTTTTATCAAATCGATTCTGGACATTTAAAACAACCACCCCTGAGTTATCGATAATCAAATCTGTCTGTTTTGATTTTGGGATTTCAGACTACATTGAGTATTAAACTAAGAATTCAGGAATGACTCTTAGCTATTAGACCCTAGGATGACTTGTGAGTAGAACTTTTAGGATTTTGTTTTAACTACTGTAATGTAAATGTTTTATGTAAAGAAGTCTGAGGAAAACGAGCTCTCATTGCCAAGGACACCAGGTAAGTGAATGTATAGGATTTCTTGCCAATAGGGCCCTACATCACAAGGATGCTAGATAGTAACTGGTATGACAATTAGAGGTTATTATGCTACAGTCTAGTACTTATGTTGACGTTTAGTCTAATGGTAAGTTTTCATACAGGATGAATGTTCTGTTCTGTAGCCTGAATGAGTTAAGAATTCCCATGTCCATGCATTATCAATGTTTTATGTACATGAAAATGTTTTAAAAACATGTTTTCTCATGAACAAGATAAGATGATAAAATCCCTACAACGTGGTTGAGTGAGGGTTGCGGTCGGTTCGGCGTATGTCACAGTCCAAAGAAGGACATATGAATACGACCCGCAGTAGGGACCATGATCAAACTCACTGTCGAACCCCCTTTACCGACAAAAATCCTCTCGCATTCCACACAACTTAGTTGATGAATATGAACAATGATTATGAACAATGATTACGAATGATGATTATGATTCATGATTATGGATGATGATTATGAACAAGAAAAGACTTATGACCATGTATTTCTCTGAATTATGCATTCATGCATTCATATTATTGTCGCATTCCTTACTAAGCATTAGACTTATAGTTGAACCTTATGATGTAGGTGAAGAGTTAATAGGTGAGGATTTCCAATTCCAAGAGAACGTTTAAAGCTGGTTGCTGGAGGATGCTCAGTGTGACAGTGCAAGGTTGGATAGGCGATTAAGCTCCTTGGTTATGATCATTGTAAGTCAGAAAAGTTTATGATGAACAGATGACTAAGTAGAACAGAAATTCTTACAACAATGAGATTCGGATTTGAATGGTTTGTCTTTAGAGTCTGATTACAATTTTAAGGATTATTGAATAGTTTGTTTTACTTAAGCCTTCCGCTATGCGTATTTTGAATGAGTTTATGATCCTTACTCATTGAGGTTTATAGTTACTAAGTTAAGATTCGGGTGAGTGATGGTATGTTCTATTGGATGAGGTTGTTTGATGATTATAGTGTTTGCTGCCATGTGATAGAAGCTGGATAAGGCAATCATCCGGCCGACGTCATCGGCAGATGTAGAGAGTTTAAGCCATCGGATGATGGAAGTGCTATTTTGTCGTATAGCGATCGGCAGATGTAGAGTGTTTAAGCCATCAGATGATGGAAGTGCTATTTTGTCGTCTAGTGATCGGCAGATGAAGAGCGTTTAAGCTATCGGAAGATGTAAGTATAGTTTGTCACCTAGTTACCGGATGATGTGAGGGTTTCCTTGTCTTCTAGTGACCGGGTCATGTTTTAATTATGCACGTGAGGAGCACATGTTCATCGGATGATGTTCCCTTATTTCATCGGATGATGTAGAGAGTTTCTTTACCGGATGGTATAAACACGGTTTTGTCATCTAGGGACCGGTAGATGTGGTTTTGTTCCTCTATCGGTAGATGCAGTCTAAAGCTAAAAGTTTTCTTCACTAGCCGATACACATTGCACTGCCCGCCGGCAGATGCGTAATGTTTTCCTTGCCGGTTGAGGCTTAGCGAATCGCGTATGACATCTTGAGTTAAATTATGTTTCAAAAAAAAATACACTACTAGTAATGAATCATGTGTGAGTAACAAAAAGTAAATAATTAAGAAAGATATGGTTTATGCGACGATCCCTCTGGGGTTGTTACAATTATGGTATCAGAGCAAAACCGGGTTCTAAAACCGATTTTGCAGACTGCCTTCCAGCACTGACTGTCACATGAGCACACTCCAGCAACTGTAAGTGTTTATGATTCTAGCGATGTCGTTAAGATAAGATGTGTTTATGACTAATTGTTTAGGAATCCCAAGATGGTGAGAGGTCAGCAGAGAGATGATAATGTGGATAGTCACACTATTGCTCAGCTAACTGAGTTAGTAATTCGCCAATCCTGCCAAGTTGAGCAGCTCATGACCGCCAGGGAAGAACAAGGGAATTCGAGTACGAATATTGCCCGAGAACATGGAGATGAGCGTTTTCACCGACTCCGACCCCCAATTTTCAATGGTCAAGTTTCAGATCCGGTTTATGCTGAGGAATGGATTCAAAAGATGGAGGACATGTTCAATTATGCAAAGGTGGAAGAGGGAGATAAAGTCACATGTGCTGTCTATCACTTGGAACTAGATGCGAGGCATTGGTGGGACTCGATCCAGGGCACGACTGACGCCGGAGCTATGACCTGGGGAAGGTTCAAGACGGCCTTCTTTGACAAGTATTTTAATCGAACTGTTCGGGCCAGTAAGATAAAGGAGTTTATGAATCTACGACAGACTGGTTCGGTAACAGATTACATATGTAGATTTGAGGCCTTGTCTCGGTTTGCATCCAGACTGGTTGAAGATGAGGAGGATAAGATCTATCAATTTGTTCAAGGACTGAAGCCAAGCTTGTATATGAAAGTGAAAACTGCTGGTATCTACAATGTGCCGTATACCGAGGTCACAGCTAAGGCCTTGAAAATGGAGGAGGCTGAAATAACAGTGTACGAGCAGCGTGATCAGTCAAAGAAGACTACCAAGGATGTCCAACAGCCACAACGACCGAACAAGGGCTGGCAGCCACAGCAGAACAGGGGACCACAGCAGCAGAAAGGTGTGAAGAGGCCATACGACCAGAATGATGACCAAGGAAAAAGGAAAGAGGCCTCTGGCACCCTTATGCCCCACCTGTCAGAAGAACCACCCCGGCGAATGCAAGTTGCGTTCTGGCCACTATTTCAGATGTGACAAGGTTGGACATAGTGTCAGAGACTGTCCCATGTCGCCAGATCCGAACCGTGCAAGGGTAGCACCTAGAGTCTATGCAATGATGGAGGATGAGGAAGCAGTGCCGCATACAGTCATAACAGGTACCATTATGATCTGTGGTTTCACTGCTTACACACTTATAGATACGGGAGCCACACACTCGTTTATATTAACCTTGTTTGTATGCAAACACAACTTAGAACTTTTACCAGCCGAAAGGTCATATAATGTTATGTTACCATCAGGGAAGACCCTACAGTCAAAACAGATTATTAAGGGTGATGTTGTGTCCTTAGGAGGTAAGAAACTATATGTAGAACTGATTGTAATTGACATGAAAGGGTATGAGGTGATATTGGGGATGGATTGGTTATTCAGGCATTATGCCACAATAAGTTGTAGATCTGGGATGGTTGATTTTCGACCCCTAAATGGTGATAATTATTTCTTCCAAGCTATCCCTAAGATAAGTAAAATGCCGATTATATCCTCCTTAGAGATTCATCGATTATTGAAAAATGGATGTGAGAGTTACCTGGCTAGCGTAATGGATGTTCGGATGAAGGATAGAATGGAATTACAGGATATTCCCATAGTCCGAGAGTTCCCTGAGGCATTTTTGGATGATTTGTCTGGTTTACCACCTAATAGAGAAATAGAGTCTGTAATAGATACGTACCCTGAGGCCTTACCGGTATCTAAGAATCCTTATCGGATGGCACCTGTTGAGCTAAAGGAGTTAAAAGTCCAATTACAGGAATTAGTAGACAAAGGATTTATACGCCCTAGCAGTTCTCCTTGAGGCGCACCTGTCTTATTTGTCAAGAAGAAAGATGGTTCCCTTAGAATGTGCATAGACTATAGGGAGTTAAATAAGTTGACAATCAAGAATAAGTACCCCTTACCTCGGATTGATGATTTGTTTGACCAATTGCATGGAGCAAAGGTGTTTTCAAAAATCGATTTACGTTCGGGTTATTACCAACTGAAGGTTAGGGAAGGAGATATACCAAAGACAGCCTTCAGAACCCGTTATGGACACTACGAATTCTTGGTCATGTCATTTGGACTGACCAATGCACCTGCAGCCTTTATGGACTTAATGAATCGAGTGTTTCGTGCGTATTTGGACAAATTTGTAATTGTATTCATAGATGATATCCTGATATACTCACGGACTGAAGCTGACCATGCAGAGCATTTAAGAGTAGTTTTGACAACATTGAAGGAGCACCAACTTTATGCCAAATTGTCCAAGTGTGAATTTTGGTTGGACAAGGTTAATTTTCTTGGTCATGTAGTTTCTTCTAATGGGATATCAGTGGACCCGACCAAAATTCAGGCAGTAAAGGATTGGCCACAACTAAAGAACGTCAGTGAAGTCCGCAGTTTCCTTGGATTGGCAGGCTATTACAGGAAGTTCATCAGAGGATTTTCTTTAATAGCTAAGCCTCTGACGAATCTGACAAAGAAGGACAATAAGTATTCTTGGACCGAAGCTTGTGAGGATAGCTTCCAGGCATTGAAAGTGAAGTTAACGACGGCCCCGGTTCTGACCCTTCCGACCGAAGAAAGAAAGTTTAGCGTATTTTGTGATGCATCAAAAGTTTGTTTGGGCTGTGTTTTGATGCAAGAAGGCAAGGTTATAGCATATGCCTCTAGGCAGTTAAAGAGTTATGAACAGAACTATCCCACCCATGATTTAGAATTAGCCGCTGTTGTTTTTGCTTTGAAGATATGGAGACACTATTTATATGGACAGCAGTGTGAGGTGTTTTCTGACCATAAAAGTCTGAGGTATCTCTTTACACAAAAGGAATTGAACATGAGGCGGTAAATAAGGGTACAGTGTTAGGATCGTGACAGTTATGGTATCAGAGCCCCCGGGTTTTAAAATCGGTTCTGTAGACTGCTCGACTGCACAGCCACTACGCAGACATTCTTCATCATCTGTAAGTACATTTATAGCTTTATGTGATTTCAGTTTCTTAGAGATGTTTGCTTTTAACTTTTATAGGAGTTATATAAATATGGTGCGTCGAGGAAATGACCGAGATGACCGAGATGATACGATAGACCAACTCAAGTGATTTATTGCCCAACAATCCTAACACATTGACCGACAAGCACAACACATAATTAGGCAATCTCGTCAGCTCGAGATATTGACAAACGAGAAGAACTTAGGACCCAAGATGTATTTATTCCCAATGACCAAGGTATGAAGATGTTCCTTGAAGGATTTCAACCATGCTCAGTAGAGCAAAGACAACAACCAATGAGGGGAATAAAGAGGATCGATAAGAAGAGTTCTTAAGTGAACCTCGACGATAAGACAGTAGATAGATGCGAGACCATATAGGCCTTATGGAAAGAGAGTTATGTGGTAGTAGGATTAACCTGATCTAACCACGGGAAGTTGCACACTTAGAATTGGGTTACCGTAAGAACAATACAATTTATAATGAGTAAGATTTAAAGAGATAGAAACTGACCCTAGTTGACAAACCCTCAGAGTTTTAGAATATGACGTTTCATAGAGAAGTTTGAAACTTAGATATGAACGTATCGAGGAATGCTTTGGATTGCCAAGGTATAATAAGTGCACGTAAGCAAATAAGAAAATGTAGTAGAGCTTTGTAGGTCTTAGACCTACGTGAAACAGGGAGTATCTAGATGAAAATAAGATTCAAGAATTAAAACATAGATTAATTGATGAAAGGATATAGGGGTGGCTATTTCCGCGGTGATTCAGAGGACGAAAAGAATCAATGCAAAAATCGTAATGTGAGATCTAAGCAATTTCATCGGGGTATGCATACCAACCTATACCGATGAGGGAAAATAAGGAGATTTATTCGAAGTTGGAAAGTTGGGGAATTTTGAGACAATAAAGGATGAAGGTTATACAAAAGGGTAATACTCGAATTACAATTTGGCCGATCTCTAGGAGATAAGTATCGTCTAGGAAGACTAGCTAGTGATGGGCGATTGCCCATTTCGCGAAAGGATTTTGATCGACGTACTATAAAAGGGGAGACCAAGTGAAGGCAAGAATGATTGGTAAGTAGTAGGTACGTTGTGCAATGATATGTTTTGATTAGTAGTTGTGAAGCAAAAGTGTAAGAGGTAGAAAGAATTTAGAAACCCAATTACAGTAGCTAATTAAAGCAGGGTTTAACGCCTTGAGTTAAAAAGTCATGTTTAGAGACTACGTGCGACGTGTGCGATGTTAATAGGATATGGTTAATCAACAAGAGTGTGTATCGCATGTAGAAAGAGGTGACAAAGTAAGAAATTGTAAATCCCTTTGGCTTAAAGGTATATGGAGTGTAGTTATTAACCCATAGTTAATACAATTCAAGTTAAAGATCACAGCCGGAGACTTACCTCTGGTATGGAAGTAGAAACATCAGTGTGTGATAGTCTACGAGGGTTAGCCTTAACGGAAAGATGGTTCTGAATCCTTCCTTTGGAGAAATTAAAGAATGAGATTTTGGAACTTGAGGAAATTCGGATTGGGGATGTGAACTCGTCTACAACAAGTTTTCAAACGTGAAGACCGTTAGATAAACCATTTCATGGGAGTCAAGTAGAATATTTGGAACCTAACAAGGAGGAATGAAGAAGGATAGGCTAGTTAGTAAACTACGAAGAAATCCTGGTGCGATATTAGGAATAAGTGAAGGAGATCGTTGGACTGAAGAGTTAAGGCTGGAAGTTTAGACCAGTGTTACACGGCAACGATGGGTGAAATTGCGATGTATAGAATAAGAAGAACAAGGATGTGCAGTAAGCCCACTTAAGTAAATTTAGAGTGAAATTTAGTTAAGACCGGTAATTTATCAGGTTAAGACCGATGGACACATGCATGATTTAAGGTTAGAATAGATAGTTGGATCGAATCTATAACAAGACTTGGAGAATTAAATTGTGCTTGGAGTTAACAAGGAATTGTGTTAAACAAATAAGCGTAACGTGTATAGCATGAGAAAAATTAGTTAAGGACAAAACGATAGAATTCATTGAGGAAGTTAAAAAAAAAATAATAAATAAAAATAAAAATGATGTTCATAACATTTTAGTTACATAGGTACCAGAATCCCAAGTGAGTAGTAACTATAGCCCCGGATGGACTCGTCGAGACCTCAGAGTAATCTCAACGAGATGGTTTGTGAGATTTAGAAATTGGAATTTTGATAAATAAGTTCTAAGGGAACCTTACTAGAGGCGCGTTGACTCGGGTGGTCGTGATGATGACCAAGGTTTGGGCCAGCGAACTCATAATCAAGTTCAGTTACAGCTCCGATACATATATGTATATGACAGATGAGGTTGTAGTGTAATTGAGATTTTAGCATTGGAGTAAGTAAATTGAGAAGACCTAGAGGGCGTAAAACGGTTAGGTACGTATTCGATAGACAAAGGATTTAGAAAGTTAGAAACTAAACCAAAGGAACTTAAGTCAATGAGTTGAAGTTAAAATAGAGGGGAGTTAGATTACCACCTGTGTGTTGTTAGGAATCCTTGAACAATAGTCAACCCAAATGATGTCGGGAAGTGGAGAATATTTCGAGGATTTAGGATAAGTGACAATCTTTAATGGAGACCAATTGAGAAGTTAGAGAGAGTTTAACGTTTTGGGTGATTAAATTTTGACCAACGCGTGCTCGGGATATCAGGTGGCGAATACATAGTTAGAGATCGTCTGATTAAAGGCTTAGGAAACTTGGTAAGATTGGATGCGTAGGCAATGATTTGTTTAGGCCAATTGAAAGTAAGGAATGTGGTCATAAAGTTAATGTCGAAGTTCAGTTGGTGTGCGTCCCGACTGTGGACAGAGTCGATGGAATTATGCTGAAGTTTGGGTCACAATCTAGAGATTTGATGAAGTGTAGGTATTTAATTTGGCAGGCGTTAGAAAGCTTGAACATAACTCTGACCTGAAGAAACGGCAGAGGAAAGACAATGATAAAAGAAAACGTTAAAGTCAGTATTAATAGGAGTTGTAATATGTGAATTATTAAAAGTTGATACATGTGCAAATGTTAAGGTGGCAAATAGGTCGCTGAGTTAATTAACTTGAGATTTAAAAATTTTAAATTGTGTTCAATGCTTTAGTAAGGAAGTGTACGATCAAGTCGAAAGTAGAGAATACAAATTTAAAGCCGATGTTGGATAGTACAATGAAGAATTTTGGTTTAGAACCCCGAAGAATGACCGTAGATACGGATGATAATCGAAGTATAAGGCTGGATGACATGAAACATTAATGTCAAAGACTATTTGTGTAATTTAATTTTGTGGACAAAATTCTAAATAAGGAGGGTAGAATGTAATATCCGGTTCATACGGATTCTTGAGAATATTATTATTATATTATTGGATGGCATTTTTGTAAATATGTCAAATCGGGTCCGTTTTACGAAAAGAAAGCGTCATGACGATCCTAACAATTAATAGGAATTTTAAAGAAATTTAAGGAATTTTCGGAATAATATCGCTATATTCCGAGTAAATACGCTTTTCGTAATATAAAAGACGTTTTAGTAAAAATAGTAAACAAGGTCCGATTTGCGAACGAACAGTTTACTAGAACCCAGATAATAAGTTGGATTTATTGACGAAATAAGAAAATTCGAATAGTCGAAAACACGAGAGGTAGTGACGTTCAATAAATAAATAAACTAATTAAAATAAATAATAAAATAAAATAAAATTAAAATTAAAATCTAAATTTTAATTAAAAGAAAACAGAATGGCTCGAAGCCATTCTGTTCTTCACCGCGACCCGAGCTCCCGACGACAGCACGACGACAGAGAGCCGTGCGACGCCCCTCCGACGACAACGATCGCCGTTCACCAGCGTTCTCCTGCCAGACCGCGGCGACCAGCGTGCTCCGGCCCATCCCCGCGCACGAACCGACTCGGTGAGTGGTTTTTTGCCCTGTTTTCGGTTCGGTTTAGGTCGTGGGTGACGAGCCCGAATTGGCTCCGATCTCCGACCGAATTTAGCCAGCCTCCGGCGTGGGTTTGCCGACCCTTTGGTCGGCTACGGTTGATTGGCCGCGATGTGCTCAATTTGAGCGAAATTCAGTGAATCCCGAATTGGGGATTTCGGGTTTTCTGTGAATAGCCTCTAAATTGTGGTTAGTTTATGTTAATTAGGTATGAGGGGGATTGATTGGTGAGGAAATTGGTGTGAATTGATAGAAAATTGGAAATGGGGATTTTTCGGGTAAAGGGGGCAGTTCGGGTTTTGCTGCAATTGACCTAGCTACGGTCAATTGTTTTAAAATCCCTTTTGGCAGTTTAAAATAGGTTATTAGGGGAGCGCGTGGCCGCTGGAATCGTTCGATTCTGCTAACCGACGCAAAAGTTACGCGCGTTCAAAGTTTCGGGTCGGTTTTACCGAACCCAAATTAGGGTCCGAAATTAATAGATTTATAGTAATTAATGGTATAAAGGACGTATTGAACGTTATTGGACGAAGTTAGAGTGAATTGCGAGAAATGTTAAAATTTGGGAGTTTTCGGGTTTTTAGGAAAACTCGTTAATTGTGATTTTAAACTATCGAGCGTTAATCGTTGTTTAAATACTTCGATTAGTTAGGTGAAGATTTTAGGAAAATTCCTTAGTTAAGGTTTTTGTTAAATTTGGACATTTAATTGTTTAAGCTCGTATTAACGACAAATTGATGAAAATTGCGTAGGTGAACAACGCTCGTGGACAGAGCAAGAGCTGCAACGGACACGAGGTAAGTTCTCGTGACTTACTTTGGCCAATCGGCCTACACCATATGTCAAGTTGTCTCGAGGAACTTGAGGATTGATTGTTTAAATTGCTTTGGGTTTGGGTAGTTAAGACTAGTTGTTTTTATATGTTGCTTGTTTATCGTCTTGATGGTATACATGTGATTGTTTACTTTATGTTATATTTGAACTGTTCATGCATCACGGTTTTAAAAACGACATGAAATTGAATTTACGCACGGATTTCATGAAAAGAACATGCATGTAAAGGCAAGTAAAGTATCACAGTAAACAACCATGACATGGGGTTATCGGGGATGAGGTTCAGACCTGGCGTTCCGTGGTGAGTGGGTTTCCCTCCCTTCAGATGGTGTGGGCTGTCTAATCGCTTGACGTGCCCTATCCATCTGTCGAGCGTTTCCGATAACCATAGACTGACACGTACGGATATATGCATAGACATGGACGGTTTTCATAGTACAGAGCATACATGATCATGCATTAGCATTTACGTAGGGCTTACTGAGATTTTTATCTCATAGGTGTCTTTATGGTGTAGGTGATCCTGATATAGGTGAGGACGAGATCCTTCCACTTGAGGAGTGATGCAGTTGACGGAGGATGGCTGCGGTGGTGTGCTGACGCAGTCGAGGCTTATCTGACCCATGGGGATAGTATGTATAGATTTTGAGGGTTTTTGGATGTTTTGGACTGATGGTTGTATAGACATTATAGGATGATTTGTTTTGACAGTTGATAGGTTATAGATATTGATGGTTGTATAGAACATTTTAGGATGCTTGGTTCTGGATAGGTTTATGTATAGACGCTTTGAAATGTTTTGGAAACTGCTTGGTATTTTCTTTGAAACAGGAGGATATGTTAAACTTTTAAACGGAACCACGCAGTTTATTTTCATGAAATTGTACTTTATTATAGTTGCGTTTCGAGTCGGTTTTGAAGGGGGTATTTCGGAAGACGTATGAGTATCGAGTGCTTGTGTACGTATTGGTTTAATTAATTGTTTTTATTTGTTTTAAACGTTTTATTAAATTGATTTTAAATTGTTTTCGAATCGTTTCCGCATAAACGCTAAGAATAAAGGAAAATGAAAAATTGGTACGGTAATTTAAGGGTAAATAAGGGTACAGTGTTAGGGTCGTGACAGGCATTGGTTGGAATTTGTCAAGGATTACGACTTTGAGATCAAGTATCACCCGGGTAAGGCTAACTCTGTAGCTGACGCTTTGAGCAGGATGTCAACAACTATGCAACCCGTTGTGTCAACCATGTCTATACCTTTGAGGACAGAAGTTCAGAGGTTTGAATTGGAGATAGTTCCAGAGTTATCAACCTTACTTGCCGATTTGACCATTCAACCAACAGTTTTGGAAAAGATCAAAGAGGCACAACAGAAGGACTCTAAGGAGAATAACAGTATGATGAACAAGGTGAAGGACACCACCTCCGAGTTTAGTCTTTCCAAGGATGGGATTCTGAGGTTTAGAAATAGATGGTATGTCCCTAATGATGAAGGATTACGTAAGTTAATCTTGGCCGAGGCGCATTCGTCCCCCTTTTCTGTACATCCTGGTAACACCAAGATGTATCGAGACCTGAAGTTACTCTATTGGTGGCCAAACTTGAAGAGAGATGTTGCTAAGTATGTAGAGTCATGTTTGGTTTGCCAACAAGTTAAAGCTGAGCACCAACGTCCAGGAGGTACCCTTCAGCCTTTACCTATTCCCGAGTGGAAGTGGGAACACATAGCTATGGATTTCGTCGTAGGATTACCTAAGACAACTAAGGGACATGATAGTATTTGGGTTGTGATTGATAGACTGACGTAATCAGCCCATTTCTTACCAGTAAGGACAACCTACTCGATGGACCAGCTTGCTGATCTTTATGTACAAGAAGTTATTAGGTTGCATGGAATCCCTGCATCTATTGTCTCTGATCGTGACCCTAGGTTCACCTCCCGATTTTGGAAAGGTCTACAAGGCACACTTGGCACGAGGTTATCCTTCAGCACTGCCTTTCACCCACAGGCAGATGGTCAATCGGAAAGGACTATTCAAATACTTGAAGATATGCTGAGGGCATGTGTGCTAGATTTCCAGTCATCCTGGAGTCGATACTTACCTTTGGTTGAGTTCTCCTACAATAACAGTTATCAGTCCACTATCGGAATAACACCTTATGAAGCACTGTATGGCAGGAAATGTAGGTCACCTCTGTATTGGGATGAGGTTGGGGAAGTAAAACTTCTAGGACCCGAACTTCTGCAGCAGATGTCTGAAAAGATTTCTGTTATTAGGAAGAGGATGGTGACTGCTCAGAGTCGACAGAAGAGTTATGCAGACCGAAGAAGACGAGACCTTGAGTTTTCTGTTGGGGATGAGGTTTTTCTAAAGATTTCACCGTTTAAAGGAGTTTCAAGATTTAGTAAGAAGGGAAAGCTTAATCCACGATTCATTGGACCATTCCCTATTTTGGCTAGAATCGGTAGTACAACTTACAGACTGCAATTGCCTCCATCATTGGATAAGGTTCACAATGTCTTTCACGTGTCAATGTTAAGGAAATGCATGCGAGATCTGACGCAAGTTATTCAGCCAACAGACATTGAGTTAGAACTGACATTGGTGTACGAAGAAAAGCCGGTGCAGATATTGGAATCTGCAGGTAAAACTCTGAGGAATAAAGAGATCCCACTGGTCAAAGTTTTATGGAAAAATCATGGCATCGAAGAAGCCACTTGGGAGCGACGACGGGACATGTTAGACAAATATCCAGAGTTATTTGTTTGATCAATTTTCGAGGGAAAAAATTTTGTTTAAGGAGGGGTGGATGTAACACCCGAAATAACGACAAGGTAATTTCCTTAACCGTTTTAACGGTCGTGTTTAATTAATATTTCCCGGTTTAGAATTTTATGCCGAGCTTAATTAATTACATGTGGATTTAAGCTAGGTTGTGTGGCAAAGTTGTAATAATGGAGATTTGAGACCGGTATTTAAAGAAAATGGAAAGGGTTCAAACTTCATTTAAACCACTGTCGCCGACACCTTCCTTTTCGGCGATTTCATCTCTCCCGAAAAGGAATAGACAACGTATGCAATAGACAACGTAGCTATCTGTTAGTTTGTTAGCCCTGTTTTCTACTCGGCATTGGAGTTTTGGATTTTCCAATGGCCGACTAATAATAAGAACATTTGAAATCTGAGAGTGGGAATGCTTTTATCAAATCGATTCTGGACATTTAAAACAACCACCTCTGAGTTATCGATAATCGAATCTGTCTGTTTTGATTTTGGGATTTCAGACTACATTGAGTATTAAACTAAGAATTCGGGAATGACTCTTAGCTATTAGACCCTAGGATGAATTGTGAATAGAACTTTTAGGATTTTGTTTTAACTACTGTAATGTAAATGTTTTAGTTAAAGAAGTATGAGAAAAAGGAGCTCTCATTGCCAAGGACACCAGGTAAGTGAATGTATAGGATTTCTGGCCAATAGGGCCCTACATCACAAGGATGCTAGATAGTAACTGATATGACGATTAGAGGTTATTATGCTACATTCTAGTACTTATGTTGACGGTTAGTCTAATGGTAAGTTTTCATACTGGATGAATGTTCTATTCTGTAGCCTGAATGAGTTAAGAATTCCCATGTCCATGCATTATCAATGTTTTATGCACATGAAAATATTTTAAAAGCATGTTTTCTCATGAACAAGATAAGATGATAAAATCCCTGCAACGTGGTTGAGTGAGGGTTGGGGGCGGTTCGGCGTATGTCACAGTCCAAAGAAGGACATATGAATACGACCCGCAGTAGGGACCATGATCAAACTCACTGTCGAACCCCCTTTACCGGCACAAATTCTCTCTCATTCCACACAACTTAGTTGATAAATATGAACAATGATTATGAACAATGATTACGAATGATGATTATGATTCATGATTATGGATGATGATTATGAACAAGAAAAGACTTATGACCATGTATTTCTCTGAATTATGCATTCATGTATTCATATTATTGTCGCATTCCTTACTAAGCATTAGGCTTATAGTTGAACCTTATGATGTAGGTGAAGAGTTAATAGGTGAGGATTTCCAATTCCAAGAGAACGTTTAAAGCTGGTTGCTGGAGGATGCTCAGTGTGACAGTGCAAGGTTGGATAGGCGATTAAGCTCCCTGGTTATGCTCATTGTAAGTCCGAAAAGTTTATGATGAACAGATGACTAAGTAGAACAGAAATTCTTATAACAATGAGATTCGGATTTGAATGGTTTGTCTTTAGAGTCTGATTACGATTTTAAGGATTATTGAATAGTTTGTTTTACTTAAGCCTTCCGCTATGCCTATTTCGAATGAGTTTATGATCCTTACTCATTGAGGTTTATAGTTACTAAGTTAAGATTCGGGTGAGTTATGGTATGTTCTATTGGATGAGGTTGTTTGATGATTATGGTGTTTGCTGCCGTGTGATAGAAGCTGGATAAGGCAATCATCCGGCTGACGTCATCGGCAGATGTAGAGAGTTTAAGTCATCGGATGATGGAAGTGCTATTTTGTCGTCTAGCGATCGGCTGATGTAGAGTGTTTGAGCCATCGGATGATGGAAGTGCTATTTTTTCGTCTAGCAATCGGCAGATGTAGAGAGTTTAAGCCATCGGATGATGGAAGTGCTATTTTGTCGTTTAGCGATCGGCAGATGTAGAGTGTTTAAGCCATCGGATGATGGAAGTGCTATTTTGTCGTATAGTGATCGGCAGATGAAGAGCATTTAAGCTATCGAAAGATGTAAGTATAGTTTGTCGCCTAGTTACCGGATGATGTGAGGGTTTCCTTGTCGTCTAGTGACCGGGTCATGTTTTAATTATGCACGTGAGGAGCACATGTTCATCGGATGATGTTCCCTTATTTCATCGGATGATGTAGAGAGTTTCTTTACCGGATGGTATAAACACGGTTTTGTCGTCTAGGGACCGGTAGATGTGGTTTTGTTCCTCTATCGGTAGATGCAGTCTAAAGCTAAAAGTTTTCTTCACTAGCCAATACACATTGCACTGCCCGCCGGCAGATGCGTAATGTTTTCCTTGCCGGTTAAGGCTTAGCGAATCGCGTATGACATCTTGAGTTAAATTATGTTTAAAAAAAAATACACTACTAATAATGAATCAGGTGTGAGTAACAAAAAGTAAATAATTAAGAAAGATATGGTTTATGCGACGATCCATTCGGGGTCGTTAAAGCACACCACTAAATACTTATGAACTAAACCCCAAATTCTAACCTCCCCTCTTATCTAATCATCCCCTTTTTCCTATCTTCTAACTATGCAATATTACTTCCCTTCATTCTCTAGACGTCAACACTTATAACAATATCCATTTTCAGTCAGGATTTTCTCTAAATCTCACTAACTAATCTATCCTCTTTTGTTTCCTCCCAAAAATTGGGTCCTAAGTATCCTCTTCAATCACTTACAACAATTCCTCTAATAGCCTTCTTATTTGTAAACTTGTGTAGATAATTTAACACCTTTAATCCAAATCTCCTCACCTTCCTAAGTCCTCAAGTAAAATTCAAATCCACTGCTAAACTTCCACGCTACATCTTCTAACATTTCTACCTTAAAATTTTCTATTAATAAATTGAAGGAAATGTACCTGCAACTACGGTATGTTGCCCTTTGTGGTCTGTACTATCGAGAGAGAAGATCCTTGGCGATACTCTTGTGGGTCCCTTGTTCCGTGTCGGGCAGTCCCTGGCGAGATGGCCCATCTTATTGCTAACAAAACACTACCCTTTACCTTTCTTCGGACAGTTCCTAGGGAGATGTCCTATCGCTTGACACTTAAAGCACCTTCCTTGGTTCTTCTTTGGGCAGTCCATAGAAATATTACCTTGCTCATTACAATTAAAACACCGGCTCGAACCTGCCTTGTACACCCCATCATGGAACCTCTTACACATTGGGCTGCATATACCCAGGGGCACGCTTTCAATTTGCTTGACTAATTTCTTTGTCACCCATCCTTTTTGTGCCCTGCGGTGGTTGTTGCTCTTCATCACTTTGTTGAGTCGTAATTTCTCTAAAGAGCTCTTCGACGTTTCACTTTGTTGTTGTAGCTTCATCTCAATATCATCAAGCTCTAAGGCCTTGGCCACAACCAAATGGTATGGCACGTCGTCAACTCCTGCAATCTTTACTCCTTTCAAAATCTCCAACCTTAAACTTTGCACAAACTGATAAACTTTTTCCTCTTCATTGCTAACCAATTGATGTGCATAGCGGGATAGTGACTCGAATCTTTGTACATACTCGGCCACCGATCTCGTTTGGTGTAGTCGGGAAAACTCTTCTCTCTTGTTGTCTCTGTGGGTGCGGTTAAAATACTTATTGTAGAACGTCGTTTTAAATTGTTCCCACGTCATAACCTTCGTATTCGTAGTGGCCATCACTGTATCCCACCAAAAAATGGCATCCTTATCCAAGTTGAATATCGCACACGTTACCTTGTCGGTCTCCTCTACCTTAGCATAAGCTAACATGCTCTCGATCTTGCGGATCCACTCCTCGGTGCTAGTGGGGTTCAAAGACTGTCCATCAAAGGTCGGAGGCTTAAGCCGACTAAATCTCTCACCACTTTGGTCCTGTGAAGCATTGCCTTATCCATTCTGATTTAACCAAACCCCTATCTGTTCTGACTGTTGGCGTAATATGTCCAAAAACTAGCTATTGGAAGTCTCCTCGGGTTGTCTAGATACTCTCGGCATTTTCTAATCCACCACATTCATAAACCTGGGTTAGTATCTAAAACATACAGAATTCTAAAAACTTACAGTTGGCAAAGCACTTTCATGTGGCGAGTGGCATTGTTAGGTAATCAACTGAACGATTGCGACCACGTGTCTCTGATACCATAACTGTAACGACCCCAATCCTCTTCGGGCCATCACAAGACTTACCTAGGCGTTGACTTAACATTGACCTAAGCCCTCGAATTTTCACATGAAATTTTTTATTTTTACTCACACTCTTAAAATAAAACAGACATAGACAAATGACCCACCTCAAACGACCCTTTAGATTCTACTTAGACTTAAACATGTTGGTCGTACAGTTTGTTGACTTTTAAAACATTAAAACAAGGTTAAAACCATTCTTCGATAAAATATCGACTCAGTTTTTGGATCCTTAAATTCTTTAAAATACGTGGGGGTCGCTCGTAAAATACATTTAAAAAGTATAGTAAAAGGTCAGGTTGAAACGTGTTTTGAAAAGTCCACTTTTTAAAAAAATCATGTTGGGGGTCATGTGTGGCGCGTGCATCGCCCAGACAGCGCCGAGCCGCGTGCTGTCGCGGTGTGCCGCGCGAAGCGCAGCGCCACTCCTGGGTGAGCGCAGTGCCCAGGTAGCGTGCGCACTGGGCGCTACCCCACGTGCCATGCACGTGTCAAGGTCGATCGATCGGCAAAAACGCTGATCAATTGGCACCTTCTTTGGATTTTTGACTAAAAAAAACCAAAAACGCTGATCGATCACCCCTCGGGCATGATCGATCGGCTAGGCATGCCCTGGGCACGCCCCTCTATGTGCTCCGCACGCCCAGCGCCCAGCCAGCTCTCCTTTTTTATACTTAACCATTTTTTTCCCATTTTGCTTCTTTTCTTTCACCTACACTTCACCCATAAACTTACTTCAAACATTTCTAAGCGTAAAATACCTTGAACCTCAAAAATCTGTCTCAAAACGAAACCTAAAAATGCGTAAAAAAAACATATTAAAAGTTCACGAAAACAAACTGCATGCATCGCTCTAAAAACCGAGCATATCCCTACAAATTTAAAAACACCCAAACAACTCCAGTATAATTTCTAAATAAAGACTTAACATTCTAGACATTCTACTACCATAACACATACATCAAAACTTAACTTTTCATACATTTTTCTATCAAAACTGTAACACCCGACAATTTCGGCCAGGTGATTTTCTTAATTGATTTAACTGTCACATTTTATCGACCTTTTGCTTTTAAATTAATGCCTGATTTATCAAATTCCAAGTAGTGTGAAACTAGGTTTGGTGGCACAATTGTAATTAAGATGGATTTTTAATTAGTATAAATAGGAAATGGAAATCCTTAAACCTCATTAAAACCCCACTGCAGCCGACATTTTCTCTCTCGGCAATTTCCCTCTTCTGCAGAGCTCTTCCTCTCTCTCTCTCGGCCAGCTACTCCTCCATCGGCGATCGATTCTTCAGTCTCCACCCTGACAATCCACGCTCTAGATAAGACTTAGACAATGTAGTTGCTGGTTAGTTACTTAGAGCTCTGTTTTCAGGTAAGACTCGTAGTTTTGGATTCATCATTGGCCGAGTAATAGTAGTTGCATTTGTAATCTGTGGTTAGTTACTAGGTTGAATCTGGATATTTTAGGTTCGGGAAGTTTAGTCTACGCACTCAAGGTGCTCGACTAAGAGGATTTAGAAACAAAGATGTTAGATTCTAGGATGACTTTTGGTTGTAACTTTTAGGATTTTGTTTAACTTTGTAATGTGAAATGTTTTAGGTGAAGAAGTCCGAAAAGAAGTGCTCAAGTTTGCTAAGGAAAAACCA
This sequence comes from Begonia masoniana, assembly GCA_022432975.1. Classification (NCBI taxonomy): domain Eukaryota; kingdom Viridiplantae; phylum Streptophyta; class Magnoliopsida; order Cucurbitales; family Begoniaceae; genus Begonia; species Begonia masoniana. The sequence goes on along the minus strand of CM039512.1, from coordinate 35,278,666 downwards.
GGTAAGTGAGTGAGTAAGATTCCCGGCCATTAAGGCCCTACATCACAAGGGTACTAGGTAGAAGTTGTCTATAATGTTTAAAGGTTATCTGTGCTATTGTCTGTTTGGTTATGATACTCGAGCTGTTAGTATGATCTTTTGATGAATGAATGATCTGTCCTATTGTCTGATGAAATAAGAATACTCATGCTCATGCTTTATGATCATATTTTTTTTTAGTGTATGAAGATGTTTTAAATGCATGTTTTTCATCATGATTAAGATTACGAATATGAAACTTATGCAACCTGGATTAAGAGAGGGTTGGGGGCGGTTTGGCGTATGTCACTGTCATAAAGAGGGACCATGAATACGACCCGCAAGGGACCATGTACACTAGCACTGTCAACCCTCCTTTACGGCACAAATCCTCCCTTAATCTGCAAGATGAAAACGATGAACAAGAACAAGTACAAGAAAAGATTATGAACATGTGTTTTCCTTAAACTGTGCATTCATGCATACATGTTAGCGTTGCACTCCTTACTAAGCATTAGGCTTATAGTTTAAACCTTATGATGTAGGTGAAGAACTATCAAGTGAGGATTCCAAATTCAGTGAGGATGTCTAAGACTGGTTGCTGGATGGAGCTCAGGGTGACAGTGTGTGGCTGGAAGGCAATTATGACCCCTAGTTACTGAGCTTACGATGTTAGTAAGAATTATACATACTGAAATTAAGTAGGAAGGGATTTTCCTAACACGATGGATTTTGGGATTTGTCTGACTGGATTTCTAAGTTTTAGAATCGTCACGAGGAGATAGAATGATTTATATTTTATTTAAGTCTTCCGCTACACGTATTCTGGATGAGTCTATGATTTATACCTGTGCAAATCTTATTTTAGTCAAGTTGAAGTCTGTGAAAGTCAGGATGTCTTGTTTCGTAGATGTTGTCATCGGTAGATGCCGATTATTGCTATTGGCAAATGCTAGGAATTTCTTATTCACTGGTAGAGGCCTTCTATCGGATGATGCTTTTATGTCACGTGCGATGCACATGTCAATCGGTAGATGCTAATTATTACTATCGGCAGATGTTAGGAGCTTCTTATTCACCGATAGAAATCTTTAATCCGATGATGCTTAAAATGTCACGTGTGATTCACATGTCAACCGGTAGATGTAGATGTTTTCGCTATCGGAAGAAGTAAGTATTTAGTCTTGTCGTTTTATGATCGGATGATGCCTAATATGTCACGTGTGATTCACATGTCAACCGGTAGATGTAGATGTTTTCGCTATCGGAAGAAGTAAGTATTAAGTCTTGTCGTTTTGTGATCGGATGATGTGGGCGAATATGCTTCGTCGTTTAGTAATCGGTAGAGGTCTTCTACCGGGCGATGTCCATGAGTCACGTGAAACGCTCGTGACCATCGGTAGATGTCTACTACTGGGCTACGTCTATTGTGTCACGCGGAGTGCACGTGACGTTTGGGAATGTGTTTCCATTGGTAGATGTCTGCAAATCCATGCAGCCCGCGAACGATGAAGTCGAGTGGTCTGAGGGCACTTTCCTTCTGCCCAAATACGTTATGGAACCGATGTCTGAGTTATGTCGCTCGACTCTGTGACTGATTATGTCGACAGTCTTATGAAGGAGTAGAGTTTTTGAAGGGTTAAGTTTTCGTCGGATATGGTAATGTCTTTGAGTAAAAAAAAAATATAGAGAGTAAACTTAGTATAAATGACCTAAGAAAGTTATGAATCGGTCTCGACCCTAATGGGGTCGTTACAGAAACGTTCTATCCACATACATAAACATTTTCGTTCACTTCTTAAACAAAATCGACACGTACACCTACTAACTACAGACTCGTACACATACTAACCAAGGTCGAAATCGCCCTAACAATATTGTCGGGTTGCCGCCATGGTCATACTCCTCCACCTGCGTCAGTAATCCTAGCATGCTCAGGTAATCTTACCGCGTTGCTCTACCTCACGTACATTACAAAACTCAAACTATAAGCCTAATGCTTAGCAAGTAATGCATATAAGAATTTAAAACATTTCACTTAACATATGCAGTTTCTACAGTTTCAATCATACATAAATCTTTCGTTTCAGTTTCTATCGTTTCCATCGTACATACATGTAATCCTCTATCAATGGAGGGCGGATTAGTTTCTCCATCTCTAGGCGTTCCATAACTTCATCTGAAGGGCGAACCACTTCCTTCAGACGTTATACATTTTCTACAGTTGCAGTTTCTACGTTCTACTCGTGAAAACACATGCTCAAAACATTTTTTTGTATCTTTTCTAAAACATGATGCACAAACTAAACATACGTAAAACATGCAACATAACTTAACGTTCTTTGATGTAGGCCAAAAAGGCAACACTCATGCATACACTACTTACCTGGCGTCCTTAGCAATTTATCTCTATCGGAAATCTTAACAGTGAAACCTGAAAAACCTAAACATCAAAAACGTTGCATTAGAACTCGCTCGGGATAACTAAACTCCCATTTTCGTAAAAACATCACAAGTGCAATTAATCCTTTACCGACACCTCAAAACATAATTATCACGTCCATAACTAAATCGGAGCTCAATTCTTCATAAACTCTATCCAAATCCATTCAACTATTCTTTCGGGCAATTTATCGAACACTTCACGTGCACATTTTCATTCACTAATTCCTCCCTAATACGATATTTGATCTCAACAATTCAAACGCCTATACGTCACCCATAACGTCTACTTTAATGTGTCATAGCTAATTCTCAAACCACACTTAACGATCAAGCCTAGAAATCCCGAATCCCAATATACATTAAAACGATATATCCAAACACAAAAATACAATCCTATATTCGTTTTCAATCTAAAAATCATAAATAATCATCAATCTTTCATCAATAATCATCAATACACCAAGACTATCGATTTGTAACAAAAACCTAAATTTACACAAACCCTAAATCAATAAAACCTAACGAATAACAACCTTAAACCGAAAACTAATCGTCTAGAATAGTAGAGTCTTACCTAAAGCGTTGAATCGTCAAAGAAAATCAGAAGAAAAATGTTTTCCGAATCACCGGTGTGAGAGAGCTTGGTCGCGAGAAGGAGATCGCAGGGGAGAGGGAGGGTGAGGGCTACGCAGAGAAGGAGAGAAATGAGAGAGGGTGGGTATTTTCTTTTTATTAAAACTTGACTTTGCAAATTACTCTAATGTCCTTTCAATTTACTTTCTACTTAACTCAATATTTAGTTTATCGATTCGGTTTCTCTGAAATTTTTCTTATTTCCTCAAATATTCCAATTTATTCCTAGAGTTCTAACAAAACTTTCCGTTCGTAAAAGGGCTTAATTTACTATTTTTACGAATAAAACGCTAATAAAGGGAAAACCAAACTCGGGCGTTACATTATAGATTTGGGTTTCTGAAAATTTCCTTATTCCACTAGAAATCCTCATAAACTCCTAGGACTCTAATGAAACATCCCGCTCGAGAAAAGACCTTAATTTGCTATTTTACGAAAATATCCTTGAGAGCGGAAACCCAAAAAACCCAGGTGTTACAGAAGATGGGTGGCCGAGATTGTTTGGCTTGTGCTTCATCCAATGCTGAGGCTTCTTACACAATTCTGCCTGCAAGGGGCTGTGTTCTACCGACAAACAACAAGGTTAGAAACCAGAACTCAGCTAGGCCAAAAATGCCCTAAAATTGAGTAGCAATTTCACCAAACAAACAATATCCAAATGCAACGAAATTTTAAGGGGTTCTTAATGTATGAGTGAACAATGTGTCTTTAAATTTTCAGGTCTAGATGATGAGAAAATCTAAAGTTAAAAAAGGAAAACCAGATGTTGTCCGATAAGGAATATTTGGTAAGCTCTCGGCATAACAATCTTCCAAAGAAGATAGCAGCAAATGGAACATGTTAATGGCCACTCTTTTCGTGTATCCTACTCTGTAAAGAGAGGGAAAAAGAGTGGAACAATGACTGTTCAAGCAACTGTGGGCTTGAAAGCTCAAAGGAGAGAACTCATTCTCGGTTCTTGACCGAACCGAGCCTTACAGCCCAAACAATCTTCAAGGCCAAATTTTGTAGACAAAATTAGGTTATTCTCATATCATCAACAACCATTACAAGCACCAATAACCATGTATTTATAGACCTAAGGTGGGCTGGTTGTTAGGTTGGGCTTTGGCTGCAAAAAAGAGCCAATGTGTGCCGGTTTGGGCTCCACTCCTTTGTTGGTTTCTGCCAATGTTTGATGGTTTTGGGTCGAGCTCTTCCTTTGCTTCAACCAACTTGCAACCACCATCTATCTTAACATACATCTAATTCTAATACCTAAGGATGCATGAAACTATAAAACATTACATGAAGGCCAATGTTTGCCAACAAAATACAAGGCTAAAAGTTTTTCAAAACAATAAGAAAAAAAAAATAAGTGTTCGGTTACAATTTTAATTCCAAGAGAGACAAATCCCTTTTTTAAGTGCTTCCCTCTTGAGTTCCCACAATAGCATGTGCAAGGCTGATCCATGTCTTTTGTGCTTGGCTCCCAATCCAAGTCGTCGAGGTGGTCTTCGAAGCCATCAATACCTGCAAAAGAATTGAGCTTATTAATGAATAGATTTGATGAAGCTTGTGCCTTTGTTTGTGATCGAGTGACGGCCCTCTGGGGCACATCATCCTCCCCAGGTGATTGAGAATTTGACCTCAAATCCTTTAATTGGGTCTCTTTGATTTCATCATTGTCACCTTTGTAATGAGAGAGATCTTGCACATTAAAGGTTTTTGAAATTCCATAGCCTCCTGATAGCTCAATCTTATAAGCGTTATTGTTGATCCTTTCCAACAACTTAAATGGTCATTCAGCTTTAGGCATTAATTTGGATTTTCTTTTGACGGGAAACCTTTAATTTCTCAAGTGTAACCAAACTAAGTCTCATTCATTAAAGATAACTTCGTGGCATCCTTTTTTGGCTTATTTGGCGAATCTTTCATTGGTCTTTTCGATGGCTTTGCGTGCATCTCGTGTAATTTTTTAACTCGTTCAGCCTTATCCGCTCCTGGTGGATTAGCTAAGTCTTTTAAGGGTAAGGGAACAAGGTCTAGCAGTGTATATGGATTAAACCCATAGGCAACCTCAAAGGGCGATTGCTGAGTAGTGAAATGAAGGGTGTGGTTTTAGGCAAACACCAAACCTGGAAGTACTATATCCCAGTTAGATAGTTTCTTAACTATAACACTGCGTATGAGAGTACCTAGGGTCCTGTTGACAACTTCCTTTTAACCATCAGTTTGGGGATGAAAGGAAGTGCTGAAGCGCAATCTAGTCCCCAACCTTTTCCACAAAGTGTTCCAAAAGGCGCTAAAAAATTTAGTGTCCCTATCCAACACTATGGATTGCGGAATACGATGCAAGTGAACGACTTCTTTAAAGTATAGGTCAGCTATCAGAGCAGAATCATCGATCTTGGCACAAGGGATAAAATGTGCTAGCATGGAGAATCGATCCACCACTACAATTATAGAGTTCTTACTTCATGCAGTTCGTGGTAATCCTAAAATAAAGTCCATACTAACCTCTACCCAAGGGTGTGATGGGACAGGCAAAGGCATGTATAAGCCTTGAGGTAGAACCTTACTCTTAGCCTTCTTGCAAATTATGCATGTTTCCAACACGCGGTGCATATCCTTCATCATGTGGGGCTAATAGAAGTGTTCCTTAAGCATGTCTAAGGTCTTTTTCTCTCAAAAGTTACTTGTTAGGCCTCCACAATGAGCTTCTTTTGCAAGGCTTCGTCTTAAACTTCCTTGAGGAATGCACCACTTTCCCGCTTTAACCAAATAGCCATCCATGAAATGATATTCTCCTTCGGCCTTGTCCATACATTTGATGTAGATGAGTCCAAAGTCAGGGTCGGTTTCATAGTTCTCCTTAATCCAATCGAAACCAAAGAACCTAGTCCCTAACTCTGTAAGTAGAATGTGTTTTCTAGAGAGTGCATCGGCCACGACATTTTTTTCACCTTTTACATACTTAAGGGTGTATGAAAACCTTTCTAAAAATTCCACCCACGTGGCATGTCTCTTGTTCAATTTATGTTTACTCTTGATGTGTCTCAAAGCTTGATGGTCAGTATTGATAACAAAATCTCGAGACAAAAGGTAATGCTGCTAGTGCTCTAATGCTCTTATAACAGCATAAAATTCTTTATCGTACGTGGAGTAATTGAGCGCGGCTCCTTTCAATTTTTCACTAAAGAATGCAATAGGCTTGCATAGTACGGCTCCTATGCCTACTCCAGAAGAGTCACTCTTAATTTCAAAAACTTTACTAAATTTGGGAGTGCAAGTACGGGTGAGTGGCATAACTTGTCCTTAATTAGCTCAAAGCTCTATTGGCAGGCTGAGGTCCAAGTAAACTCTTGGTTTTTCTTCGTGCAATCCGTAAGTGGTGAGACTATTGAGCTAAAATCCTTGATAAACTTCCTATAGAAAGAGGTTAGTCCATGGAAGCTACTTACCTCAGTTATAGAATTAGGTGTAGGCCAATCCTTAATGGCCTTGATCTTGTCAACATCAGCTTCCATTCCATCCTTGGAAATAACAAACCCTAGAAAGTAAACCTTGTCTTGCACGAATGAACATTTGCTTAAATTTTCATACATCTGAGCTTTTCGTAGGGTTTGGAAAAGTATACTAAAATGGTTCAGGTGTTGGGGGAGGTCTAGACTATACACTAGTATATCGTCAACATAGAGAACTATAAATTTTCCTATGAAATCCTTAAGTACATGATGCATAAGTCTCTCGAATGTACTCAGGGCGTTTGATATTCCAAAGGGCATTACCATCCATTAAAATAATCCATATTTTGTCTTGAAGACTGTCTTCCATTTGTCACCTTCCTTCATCCTAATTTGATGGTAACCACTCTTGAGATCTATTTTAGAGAAAATGGTGGCCCCACTGAGTTCATCTAACATATCCTCGAGCCTAGGAATGAGAAATCTATATTTTATTGTAAGTTGGTTCACATCTTCATGGTGCCATCTTTCTTGGATAACTCCTAGTTCCATAACTCTATCTCGAAATAGTATCAAAATCAAGGGGTCTCCTCTATGTACAGACGCGTCCATTTTCTTCTTAGTCATGAATAGGTTGTTAGCCTTGTTCATGCTTCTTTTCTTGCAGCGTCATCTTTAGAAATTTGCTCAGTGGTCATGGGAGCGAAATTGAGAGTTTTTCCTTCAAATTTAAGAGAATAATAGTTAGAGTAACTATCGTGATTAACTCTACGTTCAAACTGCCAGGGTCGGCCTAGGAGTAAGTGGCTTACGCTCATAGGTACAACATCACAGAGGACCGTGTCCTTATACTTCTCTAAGGAGAATTCTACCTTCACTTGTTTGGTAACCTTGATATCGTCCCTATCATCTAGCCATCTTAACTAGTAAGGGTGGGGGTGAGGACTAGTCTCCAATCCTAATTTGATAACTAAGTCCTTGGAGTCTACATTTGCACAACTACCTCTGTCAATAATCAGGGAGCATAACTTATCCTTGATAAGATATCTACTATGGAAGATGTTCTCTCGTTGACAGTCTTCTCCAGAACTCTTAGTCACGAGGACACGTCTTCTCACCATAAGTAGGGGTCCTTCGAGTGCGTGAATAATCTCTTCTTGGGAATCACTCTCCTCCTCCTCATCTTCTTCTAAAACTTCTTGTTCGTCGTCGCTTATAAACTCTTCAGTGTCCTCTTGGAGGATCATCACTCGTCTAATGGGGCATTGAGCCACGAAATGACCCACGCCATGACATTTATAGCACTTCATTTCTCGCAATCTAGGGGGATTGGCACTATCTACAAGGGTTTTACTGCTTGATTCTTTGGGTGGCCAATTGCATGTGAAAGGTTTCTTTCCTTTGTAACGACCCTTACACTATTCCCTTAATTTCCCGTATAAATATTTTTTTATCCTTAAATACTAAATAAATTTTATTACGTTTAAGCCAAATTTAAATCATTGGAGATCGTTTGAAATCTAAATTGAAAATCATTAAAAAAAACCATTAAAACAGTAAAAGCATCGGCTGATTTTAAGAAAAAAAATACATTAAATTTGGAGGGCAAAAAGGGACAATCGTCCCTAAAATATTGGGGCGATCGATCTACCAAAACAGACGATCGATCGCCAGTGAAAAAAAACTGAGGGGCGATCGATCGCCCCTCATGCAGGCGATCGATCGCCCCTCATGCAGGCGATCGATCGCCTTTCGGCGACCAGCCATGGCCGATCGTTCGCCTTCCCCAGCCGAACGATCGGCACACGCTCTGGAATTTCTTCCAGAGCGTGACCGAAGAAACCAAAGAGGGCCGATCGATCGCCCCCCCTCGGTCGATCGATCGGCAAGCTCTCTGTAATACTTCTAGAGAGTTGCCTCCTCACTTCTTTCTTCCTTCAATTCCCTGCACATCAAAACACTTCCCAATTTTTCCTTTATCCATCACCTCTAAACGTTTCACAACGACCTTCATCCACATACAATTCATGCTTCCCCAATCACTCAAAACCGACACAAAGCGTATTTAAACATAACCAAACTTTATAAAACGAACCGCGTGGTTCCGTTTAAAAGTTTAACATTTTCCTCTATTTAAAAACATCCAAAACACTATACAATATGTATCCAGATGCAAGCATCCTAAAATGATTTAACTATACAGTTTTTCCTATCTTTCTATCCATCAATTTTTTCCCAAAACGTTTACCTTTGTCTCCGGAGGTCAAATTAAGCACCGACTGCGCCAGCACACTTCCGCGAGCATTCTTCTTCAACGTGCTCATACTTCAGGCAGAGGAACATCTTCCTCACTTATCTCAAAATCACCTACACCATAGAAATAAAAATGTGAGCTAGAGGCTCAGTAAATCTACGTGAATGCAAGTGAATGCTATGCATGTACAGTTCATAAATCATGCATCCTACCTTTTCGCTAATCGTTTCATTTATGTCACCGGGGCTTCACTCTCGCTAGATAGGAGCGGCACATCCGTCAATTGGATAGCCCTTCGTATCTAACTGGAGGGAAAACATGCTTCACCTAATAGCCATGTCTGAATCAGTGCCACTGACGTGACCATTATTACATTCGTTTACCTTTTCGTTTTGTAAAAACATGCACAGAAATTCCTTTTCATGCCCTTTTTGAAAACAATGATGCGTGAACAAATATTATGCCATAAACGAAATAGAAACATACAAACAATAAAGTTAACAATTAGCGACCTATCCAAACCTAAAACTAACTACCCGTTCTAATTACCCAAACGCAATATAACTCAAATTCCTCAATTTAATGTACATTCTTATGGTGTAGGCCAAGACGACCAAACAAATCACGAAGACTTACCTCGCGTCTGTTGAAATTAAAGCTCCGTCCACAAGCGTTGTTCACCTAAAGCAATACACAACATTCATCATTTAAACCAATTCTAAACTATCGAGTTTAGAAAATTACAAACTCTTAGCTAAGGAAAATCTCCTAAACTCTAAAACACCTCATTGAGGCATTTTATCGAGCAACTCATGCTCGTGAATTTCCAAACCTCCATTAATGGAGCTTTTAAAACTTCCAACCTTTCAAAACCTTAATAACCCTCATTAATTCAACTAACCTTTACCAACAACCATAAATACGCCGATTAGAGCTATAAATACGGTAAACCTATCGATTTGAAACTCTATTTCACGTTTTCAACGAAAACCCTAACAAACCCTAACCGTTTTAAACCCTAGAAATTGAAATCTAAAGCTCCAAAACTATAGATTCATAACTAGAGTCGAGGAAGGAGAAGGAAACGTGAAGAGTTGAGTTGCCGGAGAAGGAGAATCATCGCCGGAAGAGAGAAATGCCGCGGGAGGGAGAAATGTCACGCGAAGGAGGGGGAAAAATGCAGGAAAATCGTGTAAGTGTGAGGGAGGGAGGGATTTTGTGTTTTTATTAAAATTTGGCTTGCAAAATTACTTATTTGCCCCTCCACTTAATTTCTATTTGTTTCTCCACTTATCTCGTTATTTAATTAACGATCCGATTTCTCCAAATTTTCATATTTCTCCATAAATTCCAATTTATTATTAGGGCTCCGTTAAAACTTTCTGTTCGCAAAACAGACTTAGTTTGACGTATTTACAAAAATGTCATTTATATCGGAATAAATCAAATCCCGTAAAGCAGGGTGTTACATTCATCTTGGGTGAAAGTCTTGCTTGGTTCAGATGGCTTTGGTGTAAATTTTGGGGTAGTCTTTGGTGGAATTTGCAGAGTAAAACTAGATTTCCTCTGTCTACTAAGTTTTTTCTCCACTCTCATAGCCATCTGCACTACCGCATCATGGGTCTCTTAGAGGTACAACTCAATAATGTCTCCTATATCCTGGTTCAATTCTCGAATAACTCTTGCAAGCACTTCTTCCTCAGGTTCGTCCATATCTCCTCAAATCCTTAGGTTCTCAAACTCGGTAAGGTATTCTTCAACGAACCGACCTCCTTGTCTTAGGTTTTGGATTTGTAAGAACAGTTCTTATCGGTATTGAGCAAGAATGAATCTCTTGGTCATGAGAAATTTCATTAATCTCCACGTGGTAACCGGGTCATCTCCTATCTTTTGTCTTTGGGATTTAATGTTGGACCACCAAAGGGCTGCATATCCCGTGAGTTCCACTGAAACTAATTGGATTTTCACTTTATCTAAAAATTCATAGTAATCAAAAACTTTCTCCACTTTTTCTATCTAATCTAGGAAAGTATTACCATCGCATGTGTCGTTGAAAGGAGGAACATGCAACTTAACACTCCTCAAATCCTCTAGGTCCTTTTGACGGCCCGATCAAAAATTTTCTTCTTCGTCAAGGGTCCATTCATCCTTATCGCAATAGTCAAAGCCTTGAAATCTCCTCTTAGGGTTATAAGGTCTTTGTACATTTGGATAGGGTTGTTGGTATGGGAACCTCCTTCTAGGATTCTCAGGTCTCACCATAGGTGTAGGCTCTCAGGAGGGTTCTCTAGAATTTTGCTTGCTAAGGGTCTCCATAATGTGTTGCATGCCAATGGTTTGGTCTCTAAGTTGTTGGCCTAGGTTAGTGACTTCTCCATTAAGACCATTCAATTGTCCTTACAAGCTTGACTCTCCTTCTTGAGGGATGTGAGTCTCGGGTTGGGGAATGTTCTTATCCCGGTTTGGTTCTTGAGTCATGTCTTGGTTTGACTCTCGGTTAATTCTACTTCTCATCTTCATGTGATCTCTAAGGTTTGTAGATCTCTTCGAGAACTTAGATTTGCTGGGTCACGGATAAAAATCTGACACCCATAGCAAAAGTTATGACTGTTTTAAGTTAGACGGGTCAATTCCTATGTACAAACTAGCCTAAACAAAACAGACACTGCCTAATAACTTAGACACTAAATACCACATGCCACAAATTTGAGGTTTGCTTCAGCAGAATGAAGGTGTATAAACTAACAGCCAAAGCATAAAGCAAAACGTATCAAAGAGGAAACTTCTAGAGTGGAACATTCTGCAATTTTTTTTGTTTAACCAAACACAGGTAGTTTCTCATGTTGCAACATTCTTCAGGTGAAAAGTAATATTAGGTTTAGGTCCTGGTCGATTTAAAATGGCAAAATCGTTCTGCAAAATTGGTTTAAAATAAAACAACAGCAGACAACAGAAGCAGCATGTAGCAGAAACAACAGTTCTGGTTTTCTAAAGAACAGCAGCAGCAAAGTTCTTTTTAATCACCACCAATCAGCAAGTTTCGTTACGTTTTTCTTTTAGGCACAAATTATAACAAGTTAATAAGCATGCTAGAGAAACTTTTACGCAGAGAAAACGTACAACACAAAATTATTCAGCAAAAACTGAAAACTTACTTGTGATGGACCGAAACCAAACCCGATCGGGGTCTGGGATCGGAGCCATCACTCCGGGACAGTTAACAGAAAACAGGGACTATATTTTTTTTGTACATTAAACTTTTAAAAACATTTACAAAGAGAGAGTGAGTTCTCTGGAGTTAAAGCAAACAGGATACAGTTGGCTGGATTATAGAGGTGAATAACAGAGGAGACGGGGAGGAACAGGGAACAGAAAGGCCGAAGGAAATAAATAAACAGAATAAACAGGAAATAAAAACAGAAGGACATAAGCATAAGGCTGGGGGAGGACTTAGTTTAAAAAGAAGCATCGGTGGATTCAGACAAGACAAAATAGATGACGTCAGTTGGTGGATGGATGACATCATCGAAAGATGTACGCAGCAGATGAAATCGGCAGAAGGTGATGACGTCAGCCGGAAGATGGATAACGTCAACAGAAGATGTACGCAGCAGATTTAATCGGCAGAAGGTGATGATGTCAGCCGGAAGATGGATGACGTCATCGGAAGATGTACGCAGCAGATGAAATCGGCAGAAGGTGATGAGGTCAGCCGGAAGATGGATGACGTCATCAGAAGATGTACGCAGCAGATGAAATCGGCAAAAGGTGATGACGTCAGCCGGAAGATGGATGACATCATCGGAAGATGTAGGCAAAATTCCTACTGGTAGATGGAATCGGATGGGGTGATGACGTCAGCCGGAAGATGGATGACGTCAATCGTAATCGGCAGAAGAAAGCCTAAGGCAGAAACACTGTTTGGCGGTGGATATGAATAAGACAAAATATAAACAGTGAATATCGGAGGATGTACGCTTAAAATAGCCGTGAACGTGATCGGAAGATGTAGTTTAAAAGGGGTAGAATTTGGCAACTTTTGACAGGATCACTTGAAAACAGAAGTCGTTTAAACAGAGAATTTGCAAACTTCATACTTCAAGAAAACAAAACACTTCACAGCATGATTTTGAACATATCAGAAAACACAACAGAAAACCAAGAAATTAGACTGCATGATTATCTCAAGAATCAGGAAAAAATCCATGCGAGCCCTAAAAGAGGAAAAATATCCCAGACATTTTCCAGAATACCTCAGAACATAATTCAACTGTCTAATTCAGCACAAACAGAAGGCATGAAAGTGGTGAACTTTCAATACCCGATTCTAAACAAGGTTGTAGAACATACTTTACAATATAAATCTAACTGTCAAATACAGTGGTTTTTAAAACTGAGACATCAGAACTTGCACATTTGTTTTAAAGGAAAAACCTCAGAATCAGTACAGAACTTAACATGCAATTGCAGAATCTACCAAAAGAGGAGTTTTTACAACAAAACCAGAATTTCCAGAAGACTTTACAGTTATAGACTATACTTTAAAAACTTAAACCTCAGGTCAGAAACATGTCTGGCTGCAACAACCAAACCCCCCATGAGCTCGATCCACCAGCCACCTATTCATCAGTCTGAGGCACAAAGTCCTCATCTTCGGGTTCAGTACCTACATCAGGGAGTTCACCTATGAGTCTAAAACTCAGTAAGAACATATTATAAATGAAGTGATGCATAATGTTATGGATGAACTTTCAGAAATACAGTGACAGTACAGAACATTACGTTTCAGTGGCACGACAGGCACATTCAGACATTCAGTAGTTTTTCAGAATCCCAGGGAGGGATAAAACCAGAGGGTCCTTGGGAAGGACAATTTTTCAGAATCCCAGGGAGGGATAAAACCAGAGGGCTAGTCCCCGTCCCACAGTTAACCAATACATTACATTCAGATTCTGTTTTATCTTTCTTAACTTCAAAACTGTGTACAGAAAACATTGTTTTGCATGAACTTTTGGTAAAATGTGTATGCATGAACGGTGCTTGAACTTAAACTGGCAGACAAAAGAAATAAGACAATAGAAAGTAGATCAAAGCCAGACATTTCAGAACATAACTCTACTATTCTACCCAAAACAACCCGACAGAAAAGAAAACCTAGTACCTCCACGATGTAGGGCCTTAAGGGCCAACCTACGGATATGTACTTACATGTCTGCTGCGGTGTCAGAAGTCTTGAACGTCTCGGTTTCAGTAGTTTGTGAACCTAAAACATGCTTATACAGTTATTAACCCTAAACTTATCAAGACCAATAAACAGTATAGTTAAACTTGTTAACCATCGTCGGGAATTACCTTCACGGAAGAAAACAGAAAAAATGCAGGAGAAGCAAAGTGTGGAACTTTGTTTCAATTGCCTGCAAGAGAGAGAACAGAGAAAGAAGAGAAGAAGCAGAGAAGTGAATTGAGGGTTTCACGTAGGAGGAAGAGCTTAGCTTCTTCACCAAGTCGCCAGATGTCACTCAACCATTGGCTATCTCCCACCAACCTTAATTTCTTCCCAATTTACCCTTCCATGCATTTTAAACTTAGTGTTTAGTTTAGTTACACATTAGTTTGGTTCTCCCCTCACTAAATGCTCCAACATTTTACAATGAAGTTGCTATCGTATTTATGGCAATTTAAATCCATACAATAATTCAATAGATTATTACATGGCCAAAATGCCGGGTGTTACATTCCACCCACCTTAATAGAAATTTTTTCCCCAAAATTTGCCTAAGCAAAGAGGTAAGTCATCTAAGAAAACCTCTGAGAAGTCCCGTACTACCGGAATTGTAATATCTGGCTTGTACGGGATTTTATATTATAATATATATTGGTATTTTTGTAAATATATCAAATCAAACCCGTTTTACAAAAAGAAAGCGTCATTAGAATTCTAACGATTAATAGGAATTTTAGAGAAATTACGAGATTTTTTGGAGTAATAACGCTATATTCCGAGTAATTAAGTTTCTCGTAATATAAAGGACGTTTTAGTAAAAATAGTAAATGAAGTCCAAATTGCGAACAGACAGTTTTAATAAAGCCCTGGTAATGAATAAGAGATATCTACAAAATATGGAGTTTTCGAGAATCCGAATCTTTGGCCGATTAACGATACGAATGACGAAACATATATAAAAACTATGGAAGGGCATTTTAGTAATTTGCCAAATTAAATTTTATAAAATAACACAAAATTCTTTTCTCGTCATTCCTTTCTTCTTCTTCCCTGGAGCTCACGAGAACAGAGAGCATTTCTCTCCCTCGACCGCCGGCGATTTCTCCAATCCGACTCAGTTCTGACCTCCGATCGTTCCATTTTCTTCACGTTATCTCCTCCAATCGACGCTCTAGGTATGATTCTATAGTTTCAGAGCGTTAAATTTCAAGTTTCGTAGAGTTATACGTTTAGGGTTTGTTTAGGGTTTCGATTAAAAATGCGATTTAGGGACCGTAATTAATAGGTTTACTGTGATTAAGTATATATTGAACGTATTGGACGTTATTGGACGAATTTAATTTATTTAGGAAAAAATGTTTGAATTTGAGAAATTTCGAGATTTTAGGGAAAACTCGCAAATTGTGAATTGAGGTGCCGAGCGTAAAATTGCTTGAATAATTAGCTCAATGAACTGGATTAGAACTTTAGGAAGTTCCGTACTTAAGGTTTTTTTTAAATTTGGGCGATCGATAGTTTAAACTCGTTTAACGTCGATATTATGTTTTGCCTCAGACAAACAACGCTGGTGGACGGAGCTTGAGCTACTTTGGACACGAGGTAAGTTCTCGTGATCTTCTCTGGCCGATTGGCCTACACCGTACTTCGAAGTCGTCTCGAGGAGTTTTGGTGACGCGTTTATTTACTAGCTTTGGTTGGGTAGTTAGGGTTCGATTGTCTTCTAGGTTGATTTTGTGTTTTGATGGTATGCTCTGTACGTATGTTTACTTTCTGTCATATTGAACTGTTCACGCATCACGTGTTTTAAAAGAACATAGAAAATGAATTTTTGCATGATGTTTTAAAGAGAATAGCGACGTGGCCTGGAGAGGGGCACGATCTATTGTGGAGACCGATTACGGGTTTGTCACAATACCACATCTATTGCATACTCATACAGTTATACAGTTACAGGTCATGCGAGATGGGGCTCAGGCACGGCTGTACGTGTTGTAAGCGTGTACCCACCCCCCCCCCCCCGCGTCTAGCTGGAAAGAGTAGTCCGACCGCGGGATGGGCTCTCTCTGGTTAGGAGGCTGAGATCTCGGTGACACCACAGAGTAAAGATAAAGAAAATGCTGTATGATTTCTGAACTCATACGCATAGCATGCATGTACATATACTAGAACTTGCTGAGATTTTTATCTCATAGGTGTCTGTATGGTGTAGGTGATTACGAGGAAATAGGTGAGGATGAGATTCCTCCTCCTGAGAAGTGATCTAGTTGACGGAGGATGGTTGCGATGGTGTGCTGGCGCAGTCGACGCTTACCTGACCCGTGGGGATGTATGTATAGGTTTTGGGGTTTTTGGAATGTTTTGGACTGATGGTTGTATAGACATTTTAGGATGCTTGGTTCTGGTTAGGTGATAGAGTTATGTTTTCTATGTTTTATAAACCGTATTTGTAAAATGTTTTATTGAAGCTTTTAATTGCACGCTATGGAAATCGTTTGAAATGTTTTTAGGTTCGATATGGATATGCTCGATTTTTAGAGCTATCCACGCAGTTGGATTTCTCAAAGTCCGCTGCAAATTGGTTGAGTTTAAGTTACAAGTCTATGTGTTTATTGATGAAGAATGTATAGAAGTGGTAAGAAAGGGGATGAGGAAATGGTGTAAAAATATAGGAAGTTTTACTCTCTGGAATCGAATTCCAGAGAGCGTATTGAAGTGTTTGCTATCTGGAATTCCAGAGAGCAAATTGTATTGTAAAATGAAAGGCGATGGGGCGCCAGTGTGAGGGGCAACATCTCCCCTCCCTTCTTCTTGGTTGGCGACCGGGTGCCGAGATGAGGGGCGACTGATCGCCCCTCCTGGTCTCAATACAGCGACTAATCGCTGCAATGTGCAGCGATCAATCGCTGAGACCGATCGCTGATGCAGCGATCGGTTGCTGCTTCCTTTTTCTGCAGAATGTCAATTCTGCCCTCCCTTTTGTTTTACTTGTAAATTGTTTTAAAATTATAGTTTTATTAATAGTTTTAATTGTTTTAAATAGTTTTATCTTAATTGTTTTAAGTTGGTTTTAAACGGTTTACAAACAACGCTAACGATTTCAATTCCGCTTAGAGTTTAGTTAAGTATAAGGATAAAAAAAATATGTACGGGAAAATGGGTACAGTATTAGGGTCGTTACAGGAATATTCTGAAGTTCCACCTCACTTTGCCTTTGGACATCCACTATGTGGGCGAGGAATCCGATGCACCCTGACTTCATCAGCCGTTGAGCTTTTAGGGAAGATATAACAAGCATACGGTGTTTCTTCAGTATTGCCTGGTAAGAGAATTCTACCTCATTCAGGCGTTTAAACAACACAAGACCAGACCTACAATTTATGGTGGCATGGTGTCTAAACAGCCAGTCCATCCCCAGAATGATATCATACCCCTTCATACCGATGACGATAAGGTTGGCGTACAACTTCTGGTCTCCTACTGACACTATATCACCCCATACCACCTGCTCGGAGTGCATAAACTCTCCGGACGGTAGCATAATGCTGTAGGGCTGATCTGACGACATACAAATAACCTTCTGCCTAACTACGAAGTCCCCTGCCACAAACGAATGTGTGGCCCCCGTGTCCCACAAGGTATAAGCAAGCAAATCACATATTATAATTGTACCTGTAATTGCTGTGTGCAGATCAGCATCATCAACGTCCTCCATCATTGCAAACACTCTCGGCACGGCTTGACCTGCTCTGGTGTCGGGCATTGGGCAATCCCGAACTTGATGGCCTGCCTTACCACATCGAAAACAAGCGCTAGTGATAAACCTGCACTCGCCCTGGTGGCTCTTCTGGCACCGTGGACATATGGTGAGCTGAGGAGCTCTCATCGGTCTCTTTCCCTTATCTTGGTAAGTGAGAGTCTCATTGGGCCTCTTAATGCCGCTGTTTTGTTGCTGTTGAGGTTGCAGGTTTTGACCCTTCTGTTGTTGTTGCTGCTGCTGAGGAATACTTCGAATAATCCCTCTTGTTGAATCCCTTTGTCTCTGAGACTTTATTTGTAAGGCTTCCAACTGATAAGCCTTGGCCACCACCTTCGTATACGGTGCCTCATCGAAACCCCCAGTTGCGATCGCGCATAATAAGTCCATCTTCAGCCCTTGAATGAACTGGTGTACCTTATTCTCATCGGTGGCCACTAGGTGAGGTGCATAACGGGACAATGACTCGAATTTCTGAACATATTCAGCCACAGACCCGTATTGTCGTAGCCGAGAGAATTCAACTAACTTTTCCTTCCTCACACTGTGATCGAAATACTTCTCGTAAAAGATTTTCTTAAATCCCTCCCAGCACAGTGCCACGGTAGTGGACTGCACCGTGTCCCACCAAAATTTAGCGCTTTTGGTGAGATGAAAGGTGGCACATACAACCTTCTTATTCTCTTCCACTTCAGCGCAGTTGAACATACGCTCGATCTGCCGGATCCATTCCTCAGCATGAGTTGGGTCCGTAGATAGCCTATCAAACGCCGGCGGTTGAAGTCGACGGAATTTGTCTCCACTGTTGTCTCGCGGCGCATTATCACGATTGTTATTTCCATGATTATTGTTTCTGTCATCTTCTCTGGCCATCATCCGTTCCACCATTCGGGATTGTACCTCCACCAGCTCGGTTAAACGATCAATGGTTCTGGCGCTGTCAGTTGCTTCATCTTGATGTCTTCTCACCATTTCTAAAATAATCCTATAAACAAAATAACTAAATTTAATAAACAGAAACTTTTTACAAAACATTAGACACTTACAATTGGTGGAGCGATCTCACGTGGTGGGTTGCGGAGTCAGACATTTCACAGAATTGGTTTTAAAACCTTGTCTCTCTGATACCACAACTATGACGGCCCGAAACAAAACCCGATCGGGGTCCGGGATCGGAGCCATCACTCCGAGACAGTTAACAGAAAACAGGGACTATATTTTTTTTTATACATTAAACTTTTAAAAACATTTACAAAGAGAGAGTGAGTCCTCTGGAGTTAAAACAAACATGATACAGTTGGCTGGATTACAGAGGAGAATAATAGAGGAGACGGGGAGGAACAGGGAACAGAAAGGGCGAAGGAAATAAATAAACGGAATAAACAGAAAATAAAAACAGAAGGACATAAGCATAAGGCTGGCGGAGGACTTAGTTTAAAAAGAAGCATCGGTGGATTCAGACAAGACAAAATAGATGACGTCAGTCGGTGGATGGATGATGTCATCAGAAGATGTACGCAGCAGATGAAATCGGCAGAAGGTGATGACGTCAGCCGGAAGATGGATGACGTCATCGGAAGATGTACGCAACAGATGAAATCGGGAGAAGGTGATGAGGTCAGCCGGAAGATGGATGACGTCATCGGAAGATGTACGCAGCAGATGAAATCGGCAGAAGGTGATGACGTCAGCCAGAAGATGGATGACGTCATCGGAAGATGTAGGCAGAATTCCTACCGGTAGATAGAATCGGATAGGGTGATGACGTCAGCCGGAAGATGGATGACGTCAATCGTAATCGGCAGAAGAAAGCCTAAGGCAGAAACACTGTTTGGCGATGGATATAAATAAGACAAAATATGAACAGTGACTATCAGAGGATGTACGCTTAAATTAGCAGTGAACGTGATCGGAAGATGTAGTTTAAAAGGGGTAGAATTTGGCAACTTTTGACAGGATCACTTGAAAACAGAAGTCGTTTAAACAGAGAATTTGCAAACTTCACACTTCAAGAAAACAAAACACTTCACAGCATGATTTTGAACATATCAGAAAGCACAACAGAAAACCAAGAAATTAGACTGCATGATTATCTCAAGAATCAGGAAAAAATCCATGCGAGCCCTAAAAGAGGAAAAATATCCCAGACAATTTCCAGAATACCTCAGAACATAATTCAACTGTCTAATTCAGCACAAACAGAAGGCATGAAAGTGGTGAACTTTCAATACTCGATTCTAAACAAGGTTGTAGAACATACTTTACAATATAAATTTAACTGTCAAATACAGTGGTTTCTAAAACAGAGATATCAGAACTTGCACATTTGTTTTAAAGGAAAAACCTCAGAATCAGTACAGAACCTAACATGCAATTGCAGAATCTACCAAAAGAGGAGTTTTTACAACAAAACCAGAATTTTCAGAAGACTTTACAGCTATAGACTATACTTTAAAAACTTAAACCTCAGGTCAGAAACATGTTTGGCTGCAACAACCAAACCCCCCATGAGCTCGATCCACCAGCCACCTATTCATCAGTCTGAGGCACAAAGTCCTCATCTTCGGGTTCAGTACCTACATCAGGGAGTTCACCTATGAGTCTAAAACTCAGTAAGAACATATTATAAATGAAGTGATGCAGAATGTTATGGATGAACTTTCAGAAATACAGTGACAGTACTGAACATTACGTTTCAATGGCAGAGGTGTATAAGTGGGGCTTATAGGGGAACTAGCAAGTGCACGACAGGCACATTCAGACATTCAGTAGTTTTTCAGAATCCCAGGAAGGGATAAAACCAGAGGGTCCTTGGCAAGGACAATTTTTCAAAATCCCAGGGAGGGATAAAACCAGAGGGCCAGTCCCCGCCCCACACTTAACCAATACATTACATTCAGATTCTGTTTTAACTTTCTTAACTTCAAAACTGTGTACAGAAAACATTGTTTTGCATGAACTTTTGGTAAAACGTGTATGCATGAACGGTGCTTGAACTTAAACTGGTAGACAACATAAATAAGACAACAGAAAGTAGATCAAAGCCAGACATTTCAGAACATAACTCTACTATTCTACCCAAAACAACCCGACAGAACAGAAAACCTAGTATGCCCGCGATGTAGGGCCTTAAGGGCCAACTTACGGATATGAACTTACCTGTCTGCTGCGGTGTTAGAAGTCTTGAACGTCTCGGTTTCAGTAGTTTGTGAACCTAAAACATGCTTATATAGTTATTAACCCTAAACTTCTCAAGACCAATAAACAGTATAGTTAAACTTGTTAACCATCGTCGGGAATTACCTTCACGGAAGAAAACAGAAAAAATGCAGGAGAAGCAGAGTGTGGAACTTTGTTTCAATCGCCTGCAAGAGAGAGAACAAAGAAAGAAGAGAAGAAGCAGAGAAGTGAATTGAAGGTTTCACGTAGGAGGAAGAACTTAGCTTCTTCACCAAGTCACCAGATGTCACTCAACCATTGGCTATCTCCCACCAACCTTAATTTCTCCCCAATTTACCCTTCCATGCATTTTAAACTTAGTGTTTAGTTTAGTTACACATTAGTTTGGTTCTCCCCTCACTAAATGCTCCAACATTTTACAATGAAGTTGTTATCGTATTTATGGCAATTTAAATCCATACAATAATTCAACAGATTATTACATGGCCAAAATGTCGGGTGTTACATTACTATCTTCTGGTTTTAAAAAACATAATGATTTTTTTATTTTAGTCTTCTAAAACCAGCAAGTTAAGACATGATTAATGGTGTTAAATTTTCATGCTCAAGTCTTAACAAGTTCATTAATAAGCTGAGAAGATAAACACTCAATATTAAGCAACAATACAGCAAGGGAAATCGGGTTCTTATAGCAGCAAGAACATTAAAACAATAATAGGTTTTCTGGTGTTGCAAAAACTAGCAAACCAGTAACCTGAAACAAAAAAAAAAATTTGAAATGCAGGAAAATGTGTAAGAAATTTCAAACCAGTCGATTATTAGCCTTCAGAGAAAGCCATCCATGGCTCTGATATCACATGGCACGATTCCGCCTACAAGGGGACATGTTCTACACTCAAACAACAAGGTTAGAAACTAGAACTCGGCTAGGCTGAATACCCTAAAATCGAACAGCGCTTTCACCAACCAAATGTATGAGTGAACAATGTCTCTTTATTTGGTAAGCTCTTGGCATAACAATCTTTCAAGGAAGATGGCAACAAATGGAACAGGTTAATGGCCACTCTCTTTGTGTACTCTACTCTTTAAAGAGAGAGAAAAAGAGTGGAACAATGGCTATTCAAGGAAACGTGAGCTTGAAAGCGCAAAGGAGAGAACTCCTTCTTGGTTCTTGATCGAACCGAGTCTTACCGCTCACCAATCTTCAAGGCCGAATTCTTCAGACAAAATTAGGTTATTCTCATATCATCAACAACCATTACAAGCACCAATAACCATGTATTTATAGACCTAAGGGGGGCTGGTTGTTCGGTTGGGCTTGGGGTTCAAAAAAAGGGCCAATGTGTGTTGGTTTGGGCTTCACTCCTCTTCTTGTTTGGGCCAATGTTTGATGGTTTGGGCCGAGCTCTTCATTTGCTTCAACCAACTTTCAACCACCATCTATCCTAACATACATCTAATCCTAATGCCTAAGGATTCATGCAACTAAAAAACATTACATGAAGGCCAATGTTTGCCAACAAAATACAAGGCTGAAAGTTTGCCAAAACAATAAGAAAAAAAGATAAGTGTTCGGTTACAATTTTAATTCCAAGGGAGACAAATCCCATCTTCAAGTGCTTCCCTCTTGAGTTCCCACGATAGCACGTGAAAGGGCTGATCCATGTCCTTTGTGTTTGGCTCCCAATCCAAGTCGTTGAAGAGGTCTTCGAAGCCATTAATACTTGCAAAAGAATTGAGCTTACTAGTGAATAGGTTTGATAAAGCTTGTGTCTTGGTTTGTGATCAAGTGACTGTCCTCTGGGGCACTTTAGCTTCCTCCCTTGCAAATGTTATCAAGCATCCTCCTTGTGCCATTTCATCAATCTTTATGAGCACTACCTCTTGTCCTTGCTTCCTTTAAGCTAAATCCTTTTTGGTGCAATTGATTGGGCTTTGCATGCTTTCTTCCTCCATGGCTCAACCTCATCCCATGAGCTTAATCCAAAATAGCCATTACCATACATCTAACCTTTGGAAGCATTTAATCTAAAATATGCATAAAATGGCTAATGTTTGCCAACACATGAAAAGGCTAATGTTTGCATCAAACATAGAGTAAAATAGGTTACACGGAATTGATGTAGGGAAAACAAATTCCTTCTTTAGTTGCTTTCCTCCGTGCATCCAAAATGAGAGCATGAAGAGGTAGATCCTTGTCTTGAGAGCTAGGTGTCCTTTCCAAGCCTTCAAAGGTTCCATCACCAGCAAAAGAAATAAACTCATTAATAAAAAAGTTAAAAGCATTATGAGCCTTAGTTATGGATTGAGCCTTGATTTGGAACCTAGTAATGGGCCTATGGGGCACATCATTTTCATTCCTTCAAAAGTGGTTGCTACAACAGCTAAGAGAAGGTTAAATACCTCTCATCAATTACGATTTAGGGTTCAGCTCACAAAAAATAAAAAATGCTCTAGAAGTGGCATGTCATTCGGCCACCTCATTGGCCGAGTACAACCTTTGTCTCTCCCATGATCAAGTGTACTTTTCTCCCTTCAAATGCAGCTCATTTCCATTTACAAATGCAACTCATTCTCTCTCCAAACTTGTTCAGACATATAAAAGAAACTAGGTGTTTTTGGTGAAAAGAAAATAAGATATGCTCGGTTACATCATTTGTCAAAAGAAAAACAAATTCCTCCTTTAACAATTGATGTTGCCGAGTGGTGCTTCCAAGTTAACACATGGAGAGGCTTATCCAACTCTATGATGCTTGGTTCCCACTTCAAACCCTCAAAATAGTCTTTTCCTGCAAAAAAGAACAAACTTGTTGGACAAATGATTAGCTGAGGCCAAGGTCTTGCCTTGGGATCGTGTCATGGGTCCTTGAGGCATATCAGGTTTGAGGACAGGCAGTCTCGTATGAGGTTGGGCTTATGGGGGATAAGTTCATTAGTCTAGTAATACAAGGGCCTCGTCGAAGTTCACGTGGTCGTCGCGCACAAGGTTTGCGTGACAACTAATGGCGGTCCCATTGAAGCTATGGGATTACCTTGACGAAGTATACAAGATATAAGTGGTGTGTGTCCTGTAGTCGTGCAAGCTCTCTCCTAGATTAATACCCCTCAATGATTACACTGTAAAGTTAAAGAATGAAAGAAAGAAAGAAATATTGAAACTGCATGGCTTTATGAAAAGGCATATTTCACTATATCTCATGTTCATCTCATTAAACATTACCTTATTTAGCGCTAGGCTCATAGTTTGAATCTTGGAATGTCGGTGAACAATATAGTGGTGAGCACTAGCAGATAATAGAGCATTTATATGAATAAGCACTTGTTGATGTTACGACAATTTTGACTCATGGGTGTTATGTAAAAGACAAATGGATTTTGACATGAGAGGTTTAATCATAATTTGCATATGATCATTAAAGTTTGTGATAGAGAATAAAATTCTATATGTATTTTACACGTGTATAAACATTAATGAAGTTAACATGTTTTCAATTCCATGTAAATTTATGTAGGCTCATATAACGATGTCCATTGTGCGTTATAATGTTATGAATGGAGTAGGATAGTTATATTAAGGCTTCTTCTTATTGTTAAGATACTATAGTGACCTTAATTTATAAGTGTGGTCAAATTAAAAAAAAAGTATAAAAGTCTAGGAGTTATCGAGAACTCTTCTAAAATGCTAGAGAAAGTGACAATATCTTATGCCAAGAATAAGAACAAAACTAAAAAAGACTTTGTCAACACCCATGATGTGGTCAACCTGAAACAAGGAGCAATCAACCTAACAAATAGTATTGTCGCTGACTAGAAACCACATGGTCGACCACACAACATGTTAACTTCAATTTTAAAAAGGATGCAGTCCACAAGACAACAAAATGTTGTCGTTTGGACAATAGTACGTGGTCAACCAGTGATGTCATGCAGTAGACTCGCAATTATCACACGATCAAATCCCCAACAATAGGTTTAGGTCAACTAAACTTACGTGCAGATGACTGGAAACAAGAGTAATTGACGTTGAAAATTACCAAGATAGACACCCAAAATTCTAATGTGCATTCACTTGATTAGACCATAAACAAATTGGAGGCAGATTAAAACCTAAAACATACGGATATTCAGTGTCAAATTTTCCTAAAAATCTAACTTTTCCACCTGCTCTTCCCTCCAATCGATTTTAAACCTTATCGAACACCATTATGTGCCTAGATAAGACAAAATAACTCAAGAAACTAAGTATTTTGAGTGTTCATCCTCAAATTCAGATTTCGACAAAAAATGAAATATAAACTAACAAATAATGAAATATAGTTTAGAATTGACATACGTTCAAACACCATTGATAAGCTTAAAGATTAACATGTCAAGAACACAGATCTAACATCAGAAATTGCACTTCTCGATATCATTTATCCCTCTCTCTTTTTGTCTCACGACCTAAAGGATGAAAATAATGAAATAATGAAATATAGTTTAGAATTGACATACGTTCAAACACCATTGATAAGAAAACTGTAAAAACTTTTTGTCGCACGACCTAAAGGAGGAAAATCTTTCTTTTCATAAAATAAAAATATATATTAAATATTTTTAAATACTTATTTGTTATAAATCTATCCAGCATCTAAACAATATGATGTGCTAAAGGGTCCACTCATGACATCTTGATCCAAGAGGTTCACTAATCTATTTGCTCATTTTACAGGAACATATTTCTTTAAAAGCTTGGATGAGAGGAAGATAAACCAATACATGTAATATGTTTGTGTAATTACTCAGAACCCGAGCCATCATCACCAAGCATCAACTCAGCATTGCATGAAGGAAATGATGTCCTAGACAAAACATGAGTCCCAAGGGGAGATCCTTGCACCTTTTTGTAGTCCATATAATATATTATGTATGGTATTAATGTTTTAATTGGTAGAAGAACATATTTTGGGATTGGAAGTCAACATTACCAAATAGGCAAGTCTAGGTACTTGTCTTTGTTTGTAGCCAAGTACTTGTTTCCTTTTTGAAACTTTTGCATGTGATATTTCATCTTTTGTCTTTGAAACCCTAATTTTTCTTCAAGGTGGTATTTAAGCTATCATTAAGATTCAAAGCAGCAACTAATGAACAACTTTTGAATTTGAAATTCATCTTGGGAGTTTTCTCACTTCAAATGTCGCCCCTCATCTTAGTGAGTAACATCTGAGTGTGAGTGTGATCTTAGTTCCACTCTTTGTGAGTACAAGTGGCTTCCACCACACCTTGAGGGAGATACTATCCAATTTCAACCTTATTGGAGTTAAATTGAAAGAGTTAGGTATTTTGGAAGATCATCTATTTTGTGCCCAAAACTATTTTCTAGCAGAGAACAATTTTTGTACTCTTTATCTTCCACCACCATTTCGTGGCACATCATTTGGTATGAAAGCTCCATTCTTTCTTCCTCATTTCATATTGTTTTGTGTTGTTCTTTTTATGCCAAAATGATAACAAGGAGTGGAGCAAATAATACTTAAAACTGAGACTAAATTACTCAAGCACCTGCAACACCACCATTGAAGAAAGGTGAGTCTAGTGTGCAAGGGCACCTTGATGAACTTAGGAGTATGTTTGGCTCTCTTCAGCAACTCTTGGTAGAGACAAGGAACCAAAATGCAAGACCCCCTCAAACATCAATGCATAGGAGAAGGCTCAAAAATCCAAGAGAAGAACCACCCATGGAGAGAACATGGAAAAGGAAGAATATGAGGAAGAAGATATTGTTAGGTCGAGGACAAGTCATGGCCCTAGTGATGAAATGACGCATGTTAAAGGTATTCATTCCTTCATTTAAAGGTTCTTGTAATTGTGACTAATTCTTGAATTGGATAGAAAAAGTAGACAAGGTATTTGATTGCTATAATTATTCGAAAAGGATGAAGTTACAATTGGTGTCTTTGGAACTTTTGGGTTACACTAGCTTGTGGTGGGATAACTTAAAAGCTCAAAGAAAGCGTGATGGAGATGAGGATGTTGTGACTTGGAGGACTATGAAGTGCTTGATGAGAAGAAGATTTGTTCAAGGCCACTACAACAAAGAGTTATTCTTACAAATTCAAAACCACAGACAAGGGATATTCTCAGTTGAAGAGTATTTGATCGAATTTGAGACTCTCAAAATTAGAAGTGAATTGGATTGGAGGAGGAGAAATAAGGAGTCCACGTAACACCTAGAAAATTTTTCTATAACGTATGTAGCCCTTAGATTAGATGTGTTATAATAGTTTAATGTTAAAGTGATGAGGGTTTCAAGTTCGATGCAAGGAGAAGAAAAAGGAGTGTTGCAAAGCCAAAAGGAGTGTTGAAAAATCAAAAGAAGTTATGAGCCACTAGAAAGAAGGAAGAGAAGTGTATGAATGGAGAGGCCTTCACGTTGGACTCCATGATAGATGAGGGAGGGGTTGCTTTTCTAAAAATGGTGATTTTGGTGGTAAAAGTTAAAAGTGGAAAAAAATTGTGTTTTAAAAATTGGTAAAGTAGGTGGATGAAAGTTAAAATGGTTGCTTCTTCCTTCTTTCTCTCCACAAAACC
Organism: Begonia masoniana; assembly: GCA_022432975.1. NCBI lineage: Eukaryota > Viridiplantae > Streptophyta > Magnoliopsida > Cucurbitales > Begoniaceae > Begonia > Begonia masoniana. Next base: position 35,251,142 of record CM039512.1, on the reverse strand, counting down.
CAGCCACCATTGAAGACATCTTCCACCTTCTTTCCATCAAGATTAGCAAGGTTTTCTAGGTAAGTGTTAATGGGTTTTGAGTTTGATGCCTCTTAGTTGAAGTTTTTAGTGTTTTAGGTGTGTTTTGAGTGAATTTGGTTGAAGTTTAGCAAACCCTAGATGAACGGCCCGAAGTTTTGGTTTTCTTGGTGAGTTTTCTTCTTACTTTTGATGGTTTAATCCTTAGATAGGTTGGTTTAGGTTGTTTAGGTAGTTAGATTAGAGAATTGGTGGAAGTTTGTGAAAAATCAGTTTTGGAAACATTGGTTGTCGGTTCTGTTTGTTTCTGATCGGCCATGTGGTTTGGTTGTTAAATTGGATTGTTTCAATGTATAGTAGATAGGTATAGGTTTACAGAATGGGGTAGAACGTCTAAATCTGTTCAAAAACGAGTAAGTTATGGCCGATTGAAGTTGGATGGTGGAAAGTGTAGAAAAATCTGGTTTTAGGGTTTTAGATTTAAAGTTGTTATAAATTGTTGTTAGATTTAGTTTAGGTATTCCTTGGAATTCCTAGAATGTTACTAAGTGAATTTTTCCTTATATTTGTTAGATTGACGAGCGAGCAGTTGTCATAGTCGAAGTAACTAAACATGTGCCGGGAAATCAGGTAAGTAGAGGAACGTGTGTTATGTTGCCTTTGGGCCTACACCATGGAACGGTAGGGATGTTTGTTTGTTTGGTTATTTATTTTGATTTGAGCATTGTATTGTCATGCATCGCATAATGTTTTCAAATTATGAAAAATGAGTTTTAGCATGTTTTAAGCTATATGAAACGTAAGAAGATAAAAGATAGATATGCAACTTGCTCTTGAGTAGAATCGCCTCATCGGGAATGAGTGCTCGTATGTAGCACCCTGAAAGGGTTTCTACGAGAGATGTTATGCTAAAAATACGTAATGTGTCGTGAGTATAAACGCCTCGATATGTTTGTGCTAAAGAAGGCACGTGAGGGTTCTATGATTGACGTGGGAGGAGATCATATGTGGCCGTCCAGGATTGTGATAGGACGTGTGCCTTCGATCTTGCTCTGTGTGTCAAAGTGTGGCTATCCAAGATTGTGTTAGGACGTGTGCCTACTTGATCGTCGTGTAAAAGTGAAAGATTAATGCAACAAAAATAAAATGAAAACAACAGAGTGAGTAGAAACCGCATTTAGGGGCTGAGTTGAGCATGCATTGTTTTGAATTGCATTATTCCCTACCTTCTAAGCATTAGGCTTACGTTTTATGTTCTGTGGTGTCGGTGACGACATGTTTGCAGGTAAGATAGATGAGTGAGGGAGGCGAGGACTAGGGAGTAGTCGGCGACGCACGGAGCATGCTGGTGCAGGTATTTGTCAGAGCGTCTTGACCATGGGCTTCTAGAAGATGTGTGAAATTGGTATTTTAGATTGTATATAGGTTAGGAACTTATAACTATTTTGGACGTTTGTGAGATTTGAGAGTTTGGTCGTATTTTGTTTGTATAAATGATGGCGATTTTATAACTTTTATAAATATTGTTTGGGAGTTATTGTATAAACGTTTGATTTCCGAATTTAGGTTTTAGGAAATTTAGTCGTTATGCTGCTCGGATTGTCATAAAAGAAACGGTGTTCGTTTTAACCCATTTTCACGTTTTTGCTACAATTTGTGAGTCGTGTTTTTCTGGGATATTTACGTGTCAAGGAGTCGGGAATGTTGGGATAAGTTTTTGGTAAGTTTTAGGTATCTTGGTTGTATGTGATTTGAAGAAAATGGAGTAAAAAGAGAAGAGAGGCGCTGGTGGTCGAGGTGGAAGCGTGCAGGATAGGACAGGCGCGCGTGGGCGCGGGCTGGGCGCTCGCAGTGCCGATCGATTGGCAAATGATGTTGTTCATCGATCGCCAACCCGATGCCGTGCCGTGCACAGCTGCGTGCACGATGCACGCAGCGTGCCTGGGCGACGCGTGCACCCAATGCATGCGCGCAGCGCCCATGGTGTGCCAACTTTGTTTTTTTTTTTTTTTTAAATTTTACCCCTTTCAAATATGTTTTAACCCGAACTTTTCTGACACATTTTGCACGTATTTTACACACGTTTTGAACCATTTTTTAGGGTTCGAAAAACCCAAGAATCGAGTCAAAATTTTATAAAAAATTATTTTAAACTTCGTTTTAAACATGGGATTGTTGAGCAAAGTAGCGCACAAAGCCGGGGTGGGTTCGGAGGCATTACAGTCCAACTCTCAACCTCACTCAAACGTGATGCGAACCTCGAATTTTAGAGAATATGAGACCGGTCAACAACATGGAATAAACGATCATTGTGTGACTCAAGAAAAGATGGGAACTAGACCCTGATCAAACTGAAGTTATCAAACAAGGAGTTTGACTTGAGCCAGACTTGTTAACTAAACTAAAGCTATCAAAAGTGATCTATCAAGTCAATACTTGATAAAGATCAAGTTATTCACAAAGAATTTAAGAGAAGAATTCTCACGAATCTCTCAAGAAGCAAAAAGCTAATTTTCATTAATCATCAAAAACTCCAAAAAAAAGTCTAACTCAAATGTTTAAATAAGAAAAATAAGTAAAATACAAAAAAAAATAAAGAAACCCTAAAAACTAAAGGTTAGGTAAAGTTCTATAGTTTTTGGACGTTAGATTTCGGATTCCATGAATTTAAACGGTTAGGGTTTCGTTTAGGGTTTTCGCGAAATCGTTGGGTTAAGTTAAAAATCATTAGGATTAACTTGTTTATGACCCTAATGGACGAATTTGTGGTTGTGAGACGTAATTAGACGGTTTAGTGTGAATGTTTGTGTTATTGGTTGATTGGAAGTTTTGAAAACTCCATTAATGGAGGTTTAGGAACTAATGAGCACGAATTGCTCGACAAAATAACTCAACGAGCTGAAATAGAGGTTTAGGAGATATTCTTTAGCTAGGGACTTCGTTAGTCTTTAGAATTCGATTTCCAAGGACCGATTTTGATGATAATTTCTGTGAATTGGTTTAGGTGAACAACGCTAGTGGACGGAGCTCGGTGTGCTACGGACGTGAGGTAAGTCTTCGTGCTTTGTTTGGCTGATTCGGCCTACACCAAGAGTTGTGAAGTTATCGAGGATATTGGTGAATTCCGTAGTTTTAGTATAGGTGATTGGGTAGTTAAGTTGTATATGTCGTAGGGTGTTTTCTAGGGATTATTGTTTGTTTTCTATGTTATTTATCGATTATGCAATATGAACTGTACATGCATCACACTTTTTCAAAATAGCATAAAAATGAGTTTCTACACGGTTTTATCAAAAGCACATAATTAATGAAAAGAAAAGAATGCAAGTAATTCTGGTCACGATGGGGTGGGGTTCAGACATGGCTGTCTAGTTGGTGAAGCATGTTTTCCCCTCGGTAGATGGAAAGGGTTGTCTAACCGCCAGACGTGCCCTTTCCATCTAGTGAGAGCAGACCTCGGTGACATCCCGTTATGTAACTAAATGATCCCGATGATTGCAAGATTTTACCAATGACTTATGCATAGCACGTATTTGCATTTATGTAGATTTACTGAGCCTTTAGCTCATAGTTTATCTCTATGGTGTAGGTGAATTCGATACAGGTGAGGATGACATTCCTCGACCCGATGCATGAGTAGGTTGAAAAAGAATGCCCGTGGGAGTGCGCTGGGCAGTCGACGCTCATTTTGACCCGTGGGAATGTATGTAAGTGTTTTGGAAATATAATAGATAGAGGTGGTCGATAATTGTATAGGAGAACTTAATTGGGCTGATGGGTGATAGGTTAGAAAACGTACGTGTTTTGATGTTTTGGTGAATTCGTTTAATGAAATTGTTTTGCTAAGGTTTTAATCCGGATTATACTAGAACTGTTTGGAGTTATTTTAGATTGAATCACGGATAGGCTCGAGTTTTAGAGCTATCCACGCAGTTGGATTTCGTGGTTTTTGTCTTGTTTTGAATACGTTTTAGGATATGTTTTGAGTCGTTTATTTTGGTGATTTATCGATTAAGGAAGTTACGAAGAAGTAGTGTATTGTTATGATGAATGTGGTTTATAGGAGTAGGGCGATGAGGAAAAAGTGATGAAGGATAATAGGTGATGAATACATGGGAGAGATGAAGGAAAAGTGAGGCACTTCTCTGGAACGAATTCCAGAGAAGTTGTCGATCGATCGCCAGAGGAGGCGATCGATCGGCAAGAATGTAGGCAACTCTCTGGAACGAATTCCAGAGAGTTCGCCGATCGATCGCCTAGCAGGGCGATCGATCGGCTGTGAATGATCGCCAGGGGCGATTGATCATGGTGATCGATTGCCTGGCATGAAATTGCTTCAGCCGATCGATCGGCTGAAAAGGCAGATCGATCGGCAGTTGCTTTTCAGGCAGAAATGACTTTTTTGCCCCCAATTTCTTTGGTTGATTATTCTCCTATTTTATTATATTTTCTTTAAATGGTTTTGAGGATGTTTTTAATTGATTTAGAGTTTTAAAAAAGAAAAATTTTCACGGGAATTTTAGGGATAGCATTAGGGGATGTTACAGACACCTCTAGCAACTTTTACACCAACCAGTCGACACCGGCATACACAGGTCGACACTTGGTTTCTCTATATTTTCATCGGTCGGTCTTCGGGGTCGACACCTGCTAAGAGGGGTCGACACCTCCATCGGTTTTTACATTAAACTGATCGACACCCCTACAACAAGGTTGACACTTATACAAACAGGTCGACACTTCTACAACAAGGTCGACACCTCGTTCTTCTCTGTTTCCATAGGTCGATTCAGGTGGTCGACACCTCTCATGTTTGGTTAGCACCATAGGATTACGGTTGACACTTGAAAGTAGAATTCGTTTACCAGAAGCTTTCTTTCATCTCCAAATGCCTAAAACATCTATAAAACACTACAAATCTAACATTTACACTTTAAAACGTAGTAACATTATCACCATATCGACATCACAGGTTTTTGACAAAACTGCGTGGGTACGGGTAAACTGAACATGCCCGTGCAGACGAAACGCAAACATCTCCATCATACATCCAGTATTCCAAAACGTAAGTCTAACTAAACATCCTATCCAAAAGACGGTTAAGACTCGATCCAAAAATACTACTTATATACATCCAAGAATAGAAACAACTCCCATAGTTTGCAACGTGTCCAGACTGCGTCAATCAATCCCCATGAGCTCGTCTCGCCAACTGCTCTTAATCAACATCCTGAGGCTCTATGTCCTCATCACTACGGTCAGTACCTACATCACGGAGTTGATCTAATGAGCCTAAAAATCAGTAAGATCATAACAAGAATATACGATGCTCGTGCTATGCATGATACTTTTCAAAACAGATACATACTTTACTTTTCTTTTAGTTTCAGTGACAGAGTGGTTAAAGGGGCATGTTAGAGGAATAGATACCAGAAACATAACATGTGTCCCTCCGGCCCAGGTTAGCCCCAGGATCCGCGGAGTTTTAACCGCTCCCTGGCCCACCCAACGGTAAGGATTCGCAGGGCTTACAGTGAACGAATTGTATGCTATTCCCCGTCCCACAATTTAACTGATACATTAAATTACATGACATTTTCTTATCTTTATTACATGAAACCTGTGCATAAAACTTTTTCATAATTTCATTGAAAACGTGATGCATGAACATACAGTTTGCATAAGCATAACATAAACATTATACATATCCTCAAAATGTAAAGCATAACATAAACCACTAGGATAGGTCAGTCAAGCAAGATTCCTAACCTAACTACCCATCGGTGTACCCCGTTAAAACATAAAACCTAGTACCTTCATGATGGAGGCCTTAAGGGTCAAGAACATACATGATAAACTTACCTCGGGTCCGTAGAAAACTTTGCCCTTATTCAACGTTCTTTACGTCACAAACACCTATTAACGTAACAGTATGAAGCATTAACATCCAACCAAATTGGAACAAGGTCCAATATTTATCAAACAAATGCATAAGTCAATTCAAATAGCTTAAACCTAATCAACTATCGAATTCCAACAATTTCCATTCAAAATCTCAGTTTTTATCAACTTTTCTAGCCAAAGTTTAAACGATCATAACTTCCTCAATCTCCATCTATTTTCGATGATTCAAAATGCTACGGAAACCTTATAACATCTAGTTTAGCATAGAACCAACCGTTTATAGAAAACTAACCAGAAATAGGGTTAGAAATCAAAAATCTTAGACTGCCCTATTTTCCTTCGATTTTCCATAAACAATTCCTATTTTTGCTTCAAACATACACTGCTATGCATTTAATTTTTCATTAAATCATTGATAAGTTTAAATCCAAGTTAACATTGATTTAGAGAGATAAAATTTCCAAATTTTTGGAAATCACTGAGTCTACTTCAAAACTCCGTTCAAAACTCCAGATATATATCAACTAACCTATATAATGCATAAACTAATGAAATTTTACCTTTAAGCTTTGAGAGAAGCTTCACAGAGGAAGAAAACGTCGAAAATGGTGGGAGGAAGAAAAATTACATGAGGAAGAAGGAGAAGAAGAGAGAGAGATAATAGGTTTAAACTTTACCTTAATTAGATTTAACCCCCATCGTCTTTGCTTAATTTAAATTTCACCCACACATTTTTGTCTTCCTATTGTTTGAATCCCTTTTTGCTAATTTCGTCTTTATTAAAAATCTCATCCATAATATTAATAAAATATTTGTACAAAATATTTTAAGGACAAACTCATGAACAAAAAGCTCGGGTGTTACATTCCAGCCGCCTTAATAAAATTTTGTCTCCAAAATTTGTTTAGTCAAATAGTTCAGGATATCTACTCATCATATCCTACTGTCTTTCTCAAGTGGCTTCCTCCACGTTGTGATTGCGCCATAGAACCTTCACCAGTGGAATCTCTTTATTACGTAATACTTTGACTGTGGACTCTAAGACTCTCACTGGTCTTTCCTCATACGTCAATGTCGGTTAAATATCTATGTTCAGTGGTTCCCCAATCTGAGTAGGATCACGTACACATTTCCTTAGCATGGATACGTGAAAGACATTGCGAACTCCCTTCATAGATGCAGGTAACTATATTCTGTAAGTTGTATTTCCTACTCTCTTCAAAATAGAAAACGGTCCTACAACCATGGAATGAGCTTCCATTTCTTCCCAAATCTCATAACCCCCTTAAACGATGATATTTTTAAGAATACCTCATCACCTTTTGCAAACTCCAAGTCTCTTCACCTTTTATCTGCATAACTTTTCTGTCAACTCTAGTCTCAATCCTTTGTCAGATAACGGCCATTTTGTCTGACATCTGGTGCAAAATATCTGGACCAACAAGTTTTACTTCACCTACTTCGTCCCAACACAGGGGAGACCTGCACTTTCTCTCATAAAGGGCCTCGTAAGGAGCCATACAAATTATAGATTGGTAGCTATTATTGTAAGCAAATTCCACTAGATATAGAAATTGCTCCAAGAAGCCGGAAATTCTAATACGAATGATCTCAGCATATCTTCTAATCTTTAGATCGTCCTCTCAGACTGTCCATCTGTCTGTGGATGAAATGCCGTATTGAAAATCAACTTGGTACCCAAAGAACTCTGTAAACTTTTCTAGAATCTTGATGTAAATCTAGGGTCTCGTTCAAAAATAATTGAAACTGGAATTCCATGCAGCCTGATAATCTTCTGAACATACAGCTCTGCATATTGCTTTACAGTAAAAGTTGTCTCGACAGGTAGATAATGAGCAGATTTGGTCAATATATCCACAATAACCCAAATGCTATCATGGCCTTTAGCTATTCTCGGCAATCCAACTACAAAATTCATGGCAATGTTCTCCAATTTCCATTCAGGGATTGGTAGAGGTTGAAGAGTCCCACCGGGTCTTTGGTGTTTGGCTTTTCACTTGTTGGCATTCCATGTAGGATTCCACATACTTGGCGACCTTATTCTTCATATTTGGCCACCAGAAGTATAGTTTCAAGTCTCTATACATCTTAGTATTTCCTGGATGTACAGAGAACGAAGACTAATGAGCTTCTGCTAAAATCTCTTTTCAAAGCTCTTCGTCTCTTGGAACGTACCACCTGTTCCTAAACTTTATAATACCATCGTCTGAGCAGTTAAAATTGGAAGAGGTGTCAGACACTTTGCTCAATATATCCATTTTCTCCTTTGCATCTACCTTTTGAGCTTCCTTTATACGGTCCAAAATGGTCGGCCGTATAGTCAAAACTGCAAGTATGGCAGATAATTCCATGACCATCTCCAATTCAAACCTCTGAATCTCTGTTCTTAGAGGCACTGGCATAGCTAACAATGCTGGCTGCATCGTACTCAGCATCCTGCTCAAAGCATCAGCAACAGCGTTAGCCTTTCCAGTGTGGTACTTGATTTCAATGTCGTAGTATTTCACAAATTCAAGCCACTTCCTTTGCCTCATATTCAAATCTTTCTAAGTAAAGATGTATTTCAGACTTTTGTGGGCCGAAAACATCTCACATTGCTGTCCATATAAATAGTGTCACCATATTTTTAATGCAAATACAACTGCCGCTAACTCAAGATTGTGAGTAGGGTAGTTTTGCTCATAACCCTTTAATTGTCTGAACGCGTACACTACCACATTTTCATCTTGCATCAAAACGCAGCCCAAAAATTTTTTTGAAGCGTCGCAGTATACTATAAACTTGCCATTTTCCGCTAGTAGTATCAATAACGGAGCTGTAGTCAATTTATGTTTCAATGTCTAAAAGTTCTATTCACATTCCTCAGACCACCAGTACTTCTTATCTTTCCTTGCTAGCTAGTTAAAGGCTTTGCGATGATCGAAAATCCTTTCATGAACTTCCGATAATAACCAGCCAAACCTATAAAACTGAGAATTTCCGTAACATTCCTTGGCTGAGGCAAATCTTTCACGGCTTGAATCTTAGCCGGATCTACCTAAATACCTTCTTTAAAAACGACATGGCCGAGAAACTTTGTCCAGCCAGAAATCACACTTTGACAGCTTGGTGTACAGCCGATGCTGCTTCAAAGTCGATAGCACAATCCTCAAATGTTCCTTATGATCCTCTTCAAATCGAGAATAGACCAGGATATCGTCAATGAAGACGATCAGGAACTTGTCAAGAAAGTCCTGGAATATCCTGTTCATTAAGTTCATGAATGCGATCAAGGCATTCGTCAAACAAAAAGACATCACCAGAACTCGTAATGCCCATAACGGGTCCTGAAGGCTGTCTTTGGAACATCATTAGCTTTAACCTTCAGCTGGTAATACCCCGCGTAGATCAATCTTACAAAAATCCTCGAGCTCCCTGAAGCTGATCAAATAATTCATCAATCCTCGACAACGAATACTTATTCTTAATGGTCAATTTATTCAGCTCTCGGTTGTCAATGCACATACGCATAGTGTAACGACCCTTAAACCTAACCCTTAATTTCCCATATAAATTTTTCTTTTCAAACCTCTAATTAAAATTAAAACGTCCATAAAACCATTTAAAGAAAATACCTTAAAATAAGTGTTGAAATTCCTTTGAAAAATAAATTAAAAACATTAAAAGAACATATTAAAACATCGGCCAAAGGAAGCGGAGGTAAAAAGGGCATTTGCCCATGAAAATTCATGGCCGATCGATCGGCCATTTCAGCCGATCGATCGGCTGTAGCCAAAATGGAGGGGGCGAACGATCTCCCCACACATCAGGCGATCAATCGCCCCTTGATGGATCGCCGGCCGATCGATCGCCCCTTTTGGGCGATCGATCGGCACACTCTCTGGATTTTTCAGAGAGTGCCGATCCATCATGCCATTCGATCGCCTCCTTAGGCGATCGAACAACATGCTCTCAGGAATCCGAAAATTCCAGAGAGCATCCTCACTTCATTCCCTCTTTTTCTTCTTCTACTTCATCCATCGATTCCCCTGTACAATTTACATAACACTTTACCCTTTTTCCCCCATCAAATCACCACTAACATTTCATAACAACCTTCTACACAATAACACTACCACCCACATACATTTCACTCTCTACCAATCTCCCATTTACAGACTCAAAACTCATTTAAACATAATCGAATTTTATAAAAATGAACCGCGTGGTTCCGTTTAAAAGTTTAACGTTTCCCCATGTTTGAAAATATCGAAAACACTACAAAACACTATATATTATCTATCCAGTCACCAAACATCCTAAAATGAATTATCTATACAACTTTTCCTACGTTTCTATCTATCAAAATCTCAAAAATTTACTTATGTCCCCACGGGTCAAAATAAGCACCGACTGCCAGTGCACTCCCACGGGCCATTCTCCTTCAACGTGCTTATACTTCAGGCGGAGGAACGTCTTCCTCACCTGTCTCAAGATCACCTACACCATAGAAATAAAAATGTGAGCTAGAGGCTCAGTAAATCTACTTGAATGCATGTGAATGCTATGCATGTACAATTTATAAATTATGCATCCTACTTTTTTGCTATTCATTTCATTTATGTCACTGAGGCTTCACTCTCGCTAGATAGGAGCGGCATATCCGAAAATTGGATAGCCCCTCGTATCTAACCGGGGGGAAAACATGCTTCATCAGACAGCCATGTCTGAACCACTGCCACCGACGTGACCATCGTTTTATTTATTAACCTTTTCGTTAACATTTCCTTTTTATGAAAATATGCATAGAAATTCTTTTCATGCCTTTAGAAAAACAATGATGCATGAACATATGCTGTGCCATAACGAGATCGAAACATACAAACAATAAACTTAAACAATCAACAACTTAATTAATCCTAAACCTAACTACCCAATCTAATTATCCAAACACAATATATCTCCAATTCCTCGATTTAACGTACATTCTTATGGTATAGGCCAAGACGGCCAAACAAATCACGAAAACTTACCTCGCGTCCGTTGAAATTTGAGCTCCGTCCACGAGCGTTGTTCACGTAAGGCAATTCACAACATTTTTCATTTAAATCAATTCTAAACTATCGAGTTTAGAAAATTACAAACTCCTAGATAAAGAAAATCTCATAAACTCTAAAACACCTCATTGAGGCATTTTATCGAGCAACTCGTGCTCGTGAATTTCCAAACCTCCATTAATGGAGTTTTTAAAACTTCCAACCACTCAAAACCTTAATAACCCTCATTAATTCAACTAAGTCATACCAACAACCATAAATACGCCCCTTAGAGCCATAAATACGGTTAACCTATCGATTTCAAACTCTATTTCACGTTTTCAACGAAAACCCTAACTAACCCTAACCATTTTCAACACTAGAAATTGAAATCTAAAGCTCCAAAACTATAGATTCATACCTAGAGTCGAGGAAGGAGAAGGAAACGTAAAGAGTTGAGTTGCCGGAGAAGGAGAATTGTCGGCGTTGAAGAGAAACGGAGGGAGGCGATCAAAATCGCCAAGAGGGAGAGAGATATGCAGGAGAAGAAGAATTTGTGTGGGGGAAAAGAAAAGGGGTTATGCAATTTTATAAAAATTTGGCTTGGCAATTTACTTAATTGCCCCTCCACTTAATTTCTATTTGTTTCTCCACTTATCTCGTTATTTAATTAACGATCCGATTTCTCCAAATTTTCATATTTCACCATAAATTTCAATTTATTATTAGGGCTCCGTTAAAAATTTTCGTTCACAAAACGGATTTAGTTTGACGTATTTACAAAAATACCATTTATATTGGAATAAATCAAATCCCGTATAGCCAGGTGTTACACATAGACTCATCCTTCTTTTTAACGAATAGGACCGGTGTACCCCACAGAAAGAAGCTAGGACGTATAAAGCCCTTGTCCACCGATTCTTTTAATTGTGCTTTTAACTCTTTCAATTCCACCGGTGCCTTGCGATAGGGGTTCTTTGATATCGGCTCAGCACCAGGGTATACATCTATCTCAAACTCTACTTCATGATCAGGAGGCAGTCTCGGTAAATTGTTTAACAAAACTTCCACGAAGTTCTGGACTACCAGAATGTCCTGACGTTTTACCTCACTTTGCCTTTGCGTATCAACCACGTAGGCTAGGAAGCCTACACATCCTGATCTCATGAGTTGTTGAGCTTTCATAGAGGACACAACAGGCATCTTGTGTCTCTTCGGTATCGCCTGATAGGAAAATTCTTTCTCATCGAGACGTCTAAAACATACTAATCCTGATCTACAATTAATGGTGGTGTGGTATTTAAATAGCCAGTCCATTCCCAGAATTACGTCATATCCTTTCATATCAATTATGACAAGATTTGCACATAATTGCTAGTCCCCTATAGATACTATGTCTCCTTGCACCGCCTGATCAGAGTGCATAAACTCTCTGGACGGTAGCATAACACTATAATGTTGGTTGGCAAACACAAAACATAAATTCCATCTAATTAAATATTCCCTGGCTATGAACGAGTGTGTGGCCCCCGTGTCTAACAATGTATATGAAGGCACATTGCAAATCAGAATTGTATCTGTAATAACAGTATGTTGCACGTCATCATTATCATCGATCATCCTAAAGACTATCGGAGTTACTCTGTTCGATCTCCTATCTGACATCAGGCAATCCTTAACTTGATGGCCCTCTTTGTCAAACCTAAAGCTACGGCCTGTAAGAAGTCTACACTCGCCAGAATGACTCCTCCTACACACGGGACATATAGGAAGTTGAGGAACTCCCTAGGGTCTCCCTTAGTCAGTAAGGGTCTCATTGGTCCTTTTTGTGCCCTTATTCTGCTGCTGTTGCTGCCACCCCCTGTTTAGTTGTCTCTGTGGATACATTTCTCTAGAAAATGTTCTAGGTGACTCTTTCTGTTCTAGAACTTTATTTCCATCATTTCAATTTGAAATGCCTTGGCCACCACTCTGGAATACGACATATCATCAGCCCCTGTCGTTATAACCCCTATGAAGATGTCCATCTTTAAACCTTGGACATACTGATGGAACTTGTTTTCCTCGGTGTTCACCAGATGACTAGAGTAACGTGAAAGAGATTCAAATTTCTAGGTATACTCTGCCACCATTCCATTCTGCCGCAACTGAGAAAACTCTATCATTTTGCTCTTTCTCACATTACTATCGAAATACTTCTCGTAAAAGGTCTTTTAGAACTATTCCCAAGTCCTGTCTACTTCAACTGTTGTTGTCTTTACACTATCCCACCACTGTTATGCATCTTGGGTAAGATGAAACACTACACAATTAACCTTCTTACTTTCTTCCACCTCGGCATACTTGAACATCCTTTCAATCCCTTAGATCCAATCCTCAGCGTTCGTTACATCCATAGAATGTCCATCGAATGTTGGAGGTCAAAGCCGTGGAAACCTTTCTCTTCTCGTGTCATGCAAAGCATTCGTATGGTTGTTATTCACGTTGTCCTCTCTAGCCACCAGTCGTTCTATCAGACAGGATTGGGTACCTACTAGTTCAGTCAATTGCCGAATAGAATCGTTCATTTCGTCGGCTACTCCTTGTCATCCTCTAACCATATTTGCAAGTCCTATACATAGTGACAAACTTAATTTAATAAGCTAACATGAAAACTTAACTTAAACACTTACAGTTGGAGGAGCGGTCTCATGTGCAGATTGAGCGGTCGACAGTCTTTGGAAACATTATTAAAACTCGGGTGGCTCTGATACCACTTCTTGTAATGACCCCTATGTCGTCACAGGACTTGACATGACTTTCACTTTACGTAAGATATTTTTCAGTGTGAAATTTTTTGACTTTTCTTTAAAACATGAAATCGACTTCGAGGCTTTTATATACTTTAGAAATCCTTAGAAAACATGTTTGAAAGACTCCTTAGGGGTAGGATTGCGTTATGTTCGAAATCATAATTCTAAGTAAAACAACCAAATAGAAAGAGTGCCTACCGGTCGACACTTTTTAAGACCGGCCAACACTTTGTTTGTCTCTGCTTCCATCGATCAATATTCAGGGTCGACCTCTAGCAGCTTTTACACTAATCGGACGACACCTGCATACACAGGTCAACACTTTGTTTCTCTCTGTTTTCATCGATTAGTCTTTGTGGTCGACACCTACCAGGAGGGGTCGACTCCTCTTTCGGTTTTTACATTAAACTAGCCGACACCCCTACAACCAGGTCGACACTTCTACAACCAAGTCGACACCTCGTTCTTCTCTGTTTCCATAGGTCGACTCTGGTGGTTGATACCTCTCGTGTTTGGTCGACACCATAAGATTACAGTTGACACTTGAAGGCAGAATTCATTTACCAGAAACTTCCTTTCATCTCCAAACACCTAAAACATCTATAAAACACTACAAATCTAATATTTACACTAAAATGTAGTAACATTATCACCATATCAACATCAAAGGTACATCTAAACTGAACATACTCGTGCAGAAGAAACGTAAACATCTCCATAATACATCTAGTATTCCAAAACATAAGTCTAACTAAACATCCTATCCAACAGACGGTTCAGACTCAATCCAAAAATACTACTTATATACAACTCTCATAGTTTGCAACGTCTCCAGATTGCGTCAATCAATCCCCAAGAGCTCGTCCCCCCAACTGCTGCTGATCATCATCCTAAGGCTCTACGTCCTCATCACTACGGTCAGTACCTACATCACAGAGTTCATCATATGAGCCTAAAGCTCAGTAAGATCATAACAAGAATATATGATGCTCGTGCTATGCATGATACTTTTTAAAACAGATACATACTTTACTTTTCATTTAGTTTCAGTGACAGAGTAGTTAAATGGGCATGTTAGAGGAATAGATACTAGAAATCAAACATGTGTCACTCCGGCCCAGGTCAGCCCCAGGATCCGCAGAGTTTTAACCGCCCCCTGGCTCACCTAGCGGTAAGGATCCACAAGGCTTACGGTGGACGAATTGTACACTATTCCTCGTCCCACAAATTAACTGATACATTACATTACATGACACTTTCTTATCTTTCTTACATGAAACCTATGCCTAAAAAATTTTCATGATTTCATTGAAAATGTGATGCATGAACATACAGTGTGCATAAGCATAAACAGTATACATATCCTGAAAACGTAAAGCATAACATAAACCACTAGGATAAGTTAGTCAAGCAATATTCCTAACCTAACTACCCATCGGTGTACCCCATTAAAACATAAAACCTAGTACATTCATGATGTAGGTCTTAAGGGCCAAGTACGTACAGTATGAACTTACCTTGGGTCCGTAGAAAACTTTGCCCTTGTTCAACGTTCTTTACGTCACAAACACCTATTAACGCAATAGTCTGAAGCATTAACATCCAACCAAATTGGAACAAGGTCCAATACTTATCAAACAAATACATAAGTCAATTCAAATAGCTTATACCTAATCAACTATCAAATTCTAACAATTTTTTTTTCAAAATCTCAGTTTTTATCAAATTTTCCAAGCCAAAGTTTAAACGATCATAACTTCCTCAATCTCCATCCATTTTTGACGATTCAAAATGCTACGGAAACCTTATAACGTCTAGTTTTATAGAGAAAAAAAAAACCAAAAATATGGCCAAAAATCCAAAATCTTGGACTGCCCTGTTTTCCTTCTGTTTTCCATAAACAATACCTATTTTTGCTTCAAACATACACTTCTATGCATTTACTTCTTCTTTAAATCATTAGATAAGTTTAAATCCAAGTAAACATCGATTTAGGGAGAGGAAATTTCCAAATTTTCAGAAATCACTGAGTCTACTTCAAAACTCCATTCAAAACTTAAGACATCATCAACTAACCTATATAATGCATAAACCAATGAAATCTTACCTTTAAGCTTGGAGAGAAGCTTCACGGAGGAAGAAAACGTCGACAATGGTGGGAGGAAGAAAAGTTACATGTGGAAGAAAGAGAAGAAGAGAGAGAGTTAATAGGTTTAAACTTTACCTTAATTAGATTTAACTCCCTCGTCTTTCCTTAATTCAAATTTCACCCACACCTTTTTCTCTTCTTATTGTTTGAATCCCTTTTTGCTATTTTCGTCTTAATTAAAAATCACATCCATAATATTAATAAAATATTTGTACAAAATATTTTAAGGACAAACTCATGAATAGAAAGGTTAGGTGTTACACTTTAGCCAGTGGATCAAATTGCATCTTTCATCTCAGCCATCCATGTGAAGTTGTAGACAAATTGTTCAAAAGTTTGGCTGGGCCCTTCTACTAACTCTTTGAGTTTTGTTTTGCAATCAAACCCTCCAACCATCCTTTGGTCTATATAAGCATAGTTATTGGTGATTGTAAGAGGTTGTTGTTGAATGAAATAGTGGCTGTTTCGTTTAGAGAAACCAAGGCAGTTTGAATACCGAAGGTAAGCCTCAGTGTGTGCTTACCAAGATGAGTGCGCCTCTATTACCTCCAAGCTCAAGGTTGCTTGAAGGTTCTTATTACATCCTTCTCTCCACTCTTTCAAGAGTTGGAAACAAGAAGAAAGTGGCCAAAACTGTTTCCCAAAGTTGGATTTTCTTTCCTTGGAAAGAAGAACATGCCGAGAGCCTCAAAATATTGCTCATTGTCCAATCTCGCATTTTCTTGTATAACTTCATCTCCATAACTTCTTTTGCTCTGAAAACTTAAAGTGTTTCTTACCAATCTCAATAAAACTTGCACCACAATTTTCAAGTGATTTGGAGTACGTTTCCCTTTAGAAATTTGGCCTATTTTAAGGTATCCTCAGCATGGCCGAGCACCGAGAGGTTTAACGGTTTGTGTGGGTGGAAACACGCCCTTTTGGCAGGCTGTGGCCTATCATGTGGTATCAGAGCTAAGGCAGCTTCGATTGTGTGCTTCTAATAGTATTGGTTTGCTTTTTCCTTCATATTTACATTACTGCAACTTATTACTCATTTCAGTTTTACATTCACTACATTTGTGCCTTGAACCGATCTATTTAGTGTTGTTGTTTTTGCTTATTTGTTGAGTGATATTTTTTAAGCACATCTTTGTTAACTTGTATGGACTTAAGCATGAAAGTTTAACATCTGAAATATTGCTTAAAACTTGCTGTTTTCATTGGTTAAAAGTGTTAGTATTCTGTTTTATCCCAAATCGAGAATAACATGAAATGAACCAAAATTTTATTAAGTATTAAGGCTGTTTTCTTTCACCATTTTAATTGCTATAAACTTATGATCGTTTAGAACTAAAAGCAATAGCTTTGCATCAAGCTTGGTCATTATTTTTCTCAAAAAATCCGAAACCAAAATTGCATGAAATCTATTTTTGTGAAATTTGACTTAGTCGAGTACTTGCTATATGTATTGTGTTCTACTTGTTATTTTCCTTGATGAAGGATGCTTAACCTTACCATCTAGACTTAGGATAAAGTGTTAGTAACAAGAAACATATGTTATTTATTGCTTAAAGTAGATTGTGACTTAAATCTTTGCTTTTTTCAGTGGAACCGAAAAGTGAAAAGTACAAAACCTAAAAGCAACTACCCTTTTTTGCTTGATTTTGTTTGCTATCTTACATTTGCATAAGTGCGAAAGTTTAAGGTCACAATTTTGTCTTTTTCATTCATTTAACTTGCTATTTATTAGCTTAGTTAGTTTTTTGTTTTTTTTTTAAGTGGAAAACAACAATCAACATGCCTAAAATTTAGAGGATTAAAATCGAGGATTAGTTACACATACCTAATTAAGAATCCATTCCTAAAACTTAAGGTAGTAACATGAAGATTAGAAGTGGAATCACTCATGAATCAAACCAAAAATTAAGTCAAGAACCAAACCGGGGCAAAGTGATACCCCAAGCCGAGACTCACACCCCTCAAGAGGGAGAGTTTAGCTTACAATGAAAACTTAATGATTTAACGGGAGAGGTTAGTAACCTAAGTCAACAACTTATGGACATAAGCCTTCACTTAAAATTAGTTATGGAAAAGGTTGGACAAGACAACTATAGAGTACTCTCTCAAGAGACCAACCATAGGAGAACCGAGCACCCTAGGAGGAGGTTTTGAGACCAAGAATCATCCCAAGATGATGAAAGGAATGAAAATCCAAGGAGAAGATTCTAAAACTATGACTATTTTGACGAGGATGAGTGGACCTTAGATGAAGAAGAAAATATTCGTCTAAACCGTCAAAGAGATATTGAGGACTTTAGGAGTGTTAGGTTGCATATTCCCACATTCAATAGAACGTGTGATAGAGACACATTCCTAAATTGGTTGGACAAAGTTGAAAAGGTTTTTGACTATCACGAATATTTCGACAAAGTCAAGATCCAACTAATGTCAGTCGAATTATCAGCTTTGTCGGAATATCCCGATGGGGTTATCTCTAATATTTTGCCTTTGGGACTAACAATTATCGGAATTATGACGTAAAGTCCCAAAGGCAAAATATTAGAGATAACCCCATCACCACATGGAGAGTTATGAGATGACTCATGAAGAAGCAGTTGTGCCTAGCCAGTACAAACAAGAATTATACCTACAAGTACAGGACCTAAAACAAGGAACTCAATCGGTTGAGGAGTAACTCATAGACTTTGAAACCCTTAGAATTCGTGGGAAAATGGAAGAACCTGAGGAACAGGTTATCGCAAATTTATACGTGGATTGAACCGAGACATTGGAAATACCATGGAGTTACACCCTTTAGTCCCTGGACTCAATGGTGCAAATGACTCTAAAAGTTGAGAGACAAATTAAGAGAAAGGGAAAACCAATTATACCCTTAAGTTCACCCCCAAGTTTACCCCTAAGCCATCGGAGACCAACAAGACCCTTACTAGGTTTGAAGGAAAGAAACCTTTATATCCTAACTGGCCTCCTAAAGAATCAAACAGTAAGACCATAATTCCCAAGGAATCAAGTGGTAGAGTTGTAGGAACAAGTGCCAATGGAACGAGAGCACGAGAAATTAAGTGCTACAAGTGTCACGGTGTGGGTCATTTTATGGCTCAATGCCCAAACCGATGTGTGATGATTATCAAGGAAGACACGGGAGAATTTGAGAGTGAGGACGAACAAGAAGAAGAAGAAGAAGTAAGTGAAGAGGAGAATGACCTGAAGATGAAGTTGTTCACCGCTCCAGAAGGACCTTTACTAATGGTCAGGAGACGAGTCCTCATATCAACGAGCACAGAGGAGATTGCCACGTGAAAACATATTTCACAGTCGTTGCCTAGTCAAAGATAAATTAATGTTCTGCAATCATTGACGTAGGAAGCTATGCTAATGTAGCCTCCAAGGAAATGGTTAGCAAATTAGTACTAGAGACTAGGACACATCTCCACCCTTATAAATTCGATGGCTAGATGACATGGATGATGTCAAGGATACCAATCAAGTGACTATCGACTTTGCCTATGTAAGTACAAGGACTCCGTCCTTTGTGATGTAGTGCCCATGAGTGCAAGTCACTCACTCTTAGGCCGACCTTGGAAATACGATTGTAAAGTGACTCATCACGGCTATACCAACTAATATTCATTGAAGTTATGTGGTAAAACAATTAAGTTAGCACCCTTGACGTTGGAACAAATAGCAAAAGATGATGAGGTTAGGAAAGAATAGAAAAATAAAGCAAATCTCTTCATGACTAAGAAAGAGCTAGAAGCAGCGGTGCTTAGAGGTGAACTTTTTGATGATGGTATTATTCTGAGATAGGATTTAGAACTAGGAGTTATACTAATTCCCATACAAAACTTACTCAAGCAGTTCATGGATGTTTTCCCTGAAGAGTTACCACAAGGATTACCACCATTGCGAGGGATTGAGCATCAAATAGATTTACAACCTGGGCCTGTGATGCCAACTGACTAGCGTATAGAATGAACCCCGAAGAAAACAAAAAAAAACTACAATACCAAGTGCCAAATTATCGGAGCAAGGGTTATATAAGAGAATCAATGAGTCCATGTGACGTGCCGACATGGAAGGACACGAAACATGAGAATGTGTGTATATGGCCGAGTCATCAACTAAATTACGATTAAATATAGATTCTCATTCCAGGTTCGAGGACATGTTGGATGAGCTCAGTGGAGCTTCGATTTTCTCTAAATTAGACCTCAAGAGTGGTTCATCAAATAAGGATCGAAAGAATGTGACGACCGAAGACAGCCTTCAAGACCAAGTATGGGCTGTTTGAATGGATGGTCATGTTATTCGTGCTATTAAATGCCCCTCGTACATTCATGCGTTTACTGCACATGTGCTAAAAGAACTTTCTAGAAAAAGTTCATTTTCGTTTACTTCGATGACATATTGGTATACAGTCTTGACCTTCCCATACATCTTAACCACCTTAGTATCCTTTTTCAAACCCTTAGGAGAGCTAAGCTATACAGGAACTTAAGAACAGTGTTCATTGGACAAGACAAAGGTGTAATTTTCTATCATTTCCAATGACGGAATGAAAGCAGAAGAGGACAGAGCAGGCATTAAGGGAGTGCCTCCCCATTGGAATATCAAATTCTGTAGCTTCCATGGCATTAACATCTACCTCCTTCTCCGGAGGTTTATAAACTACTTTCCGTTCACTAGTTACAACCACTAACTAAGAAATGAAAAAATATTTGTATGGACCACATCTTGTCACAAAGCTTTGATAAGATTAGGACAAGTTAGATTCATTCACGCGTACTAGCACTTCCCCGTTTTAGTAGGTGAAACATTTGGATAAAGAGTGAGGCCTCTGAGTGGCATTGGAGCCATTCTTATGCAACATATGTAAATCGATTGCTATTTCAGTAAATCCAAAAGGAGCAGTGCTCAATTATTTGAATTATTACTGCAGAATTACTATCCGATAGTTATCATCATACGGATTACACCCGAGCCCTCCCAGAACATGGATAGCGCACATTACTCTGTCGAAGGATTTGCTATTATCTACTGACCGCCAAACATTAAAACACATCAAAAGTCAGCATTAGTTAAAGAAGAGGACACAAAAGAGGTGCATTTTAGAGAGATTGCCTTTACACCCTCAAGTACCTTAAAGGAGAAGACAATGTTGTTACCAACGCACTATCTAGGAGACGCACTCTATAACGAGTTAGGAACTGATTCTTCGGGTTTAAATAAATGGACCATGGAAGTTATGAATCCGACCATGATTTGGATCTACTATACCAAATTCCTAGCCAAAACATGTCGCGAAGACCGATTACCTATCTAGGACGCTTACGCTACACATTATTAAAGAGGTTTTGCGACAAGTTGTTTGCGCGTGTCCAATAGAATTTAATAAAGGTGGTCTCTGATCAAGGGACACATCACGTTTATCGAGCAAAGCTTCCCTCGTTACAGTCAATTCATCTCGGAGGAGAACTTGACGATAAGCTTTAGGAGCATTTCTTCTTGCCCCATATGAATGAGCTAAATGGCCCGGGGTGGTATTTAATCTTGATGTCATAATATTTCACAAATTCGAGCCACCCCCGTTGCCTCATGTATAACTCCTTCTGAGTAAATATATACTTCAAGCTCTTGTGATCAAAAAATACTTCACACGACTGTCCATATAAAGGGTGTCTCCATACTTTTAATGCAAAAACAACTGCCGCTAACTCCAGATCGTGAGTAGGGTAGTTTTGCTCGTGGTTCTTCAATTGTCTGGACGCGTATGCCACCACCTTTCCCTCCTGCATTAATACGCATCCCAAACCAATCTTTGACGCGTCGCAATATACACTGAATTTTCCTTCTTCGACCGGCAATACTAACAGCGAAGCAGTAGTTAATTTCTATTTGAGCGTTTGAAAACTCTCATCACACACTTTGGACCACTTGAACTTGACATCTTTCCTCGTTAAGCTGGTCATAGGCTTTGCTATTACAGAAAATCCCTTGATAAACTTTCTATAATAACCAGCTAGTCTGATAAAACTTCGTACCTCACTGGCATTCCTCAGCCTTGGCCATTCCCTCACAGCCTGAATCTTGGCTGGATCCACAGACACTCCTTCTGCAGACGCCACGTGGACTAGAAAGTTAATTCTGCTCAACCAAAATTCACACTTTGACAGTTTGGCGTACAATTTGTGTTGTTTCAATGTCGATAGCACAATCGCCAAATGCTCCTCGTGCTCTGCTTCACTCCTGGAATAAACCAAGATGTCGTTGATGAAGACGATCACCAACTTGTCTAGAAAATCCTGAAATATCTTATTCATCAGGTCCATAAATGCTGCCGGGGCATTAGTCAATTCAAACGACATCACCAAGAACTCATAGTGTCCGTATCGGGTTCTGAATGCGGTCTTTGGAATAACGCCAGCTCTGACCTTCAACTGGTAATAATCGGAGCGTAAATCAATTTTTGAGAATACCCAATCCCCTTGCAGCTGGTCAAATAGATCGTCGATCCTCGGCAACGGGTACTTATTCTTGATGGTCAACTTGTTCAGCTAACGGTAATCAATACACATGCATAGGGACCCATCCTTCTTCTTAACGAACAAGACGGGAGCGCCCCACGGAGAGAAACTAGGGCGCACAAAGCCCTTGTCCACAAGTTCCTTTAGCTGAGTCTTCAACTCCTTCAGTTCTATTAGTGCCATACGGTACAGATTCTTTGATACCGGTTCAGCACCAGGACACACCTCAATCTCAAACTCAATCTCGCGATCCTGTGGTAATCCCGACAGGTCATCCAAGAAGACCTCTGGGAAGTTTCAAACAACTGGAATACTTTGGAGTTCCATCTCACCTTGTCTTTGAGCATCTACCACGTAGGCAACAAATCTGTCACATCCCGACCTCATTAGCTTTTGAGCTTCTAAGGAGGATACAATAGGCATAGAGTGCTCCTTTGGTATAGCCTGATAGGAGAACTCTTTCTCATTCGGGCACTTAAAGGACACAAGCTCGGACCTGCAGTCGATGGTGGCGTGATGTCTAAACAGCTAGTCCATCCCCAGAATTACATCGTATCCTTTCATACCGATAATGATAAGATTGGCATATAATTTCTGGTCCCCTACTGACACTATATCGCCCTGCACTGCCTGCTCGGAGTGCATAAACTCTCCAGATGGTAGCATGACACTATAGGGTTGATCTGTCAACACAAGACAAAATTTATCCCTAACCACAAAGTCCCTAGCCACAAACGAGTGTGTGGCCCCCGTGTCCAGCAATGTATAGGCAGGTGTATTACATTCAAGATTGTACCTGTGATCGCTGTGTGGTGGGCATCGTCATCATTGTCTGTTATAGCAAATACCTTCGGCATGGCACGATTCGGCCTCGTGTCGGGCATTGAGCGATCTCGGACTTGATGGCCCTCTTTGCCGCATTAGAAGCAATGGCCAGTAAAGAGCCTGCATTCACCTATGTGACTTTTCTAGCAATGCGGGCATACAGGTAGCTGAGAAGCTCCCACTGGTCTTTTCCCCTTGTCCTGATAAGCAGCAGTCTCATTGGGCCTCTTAACGCCCCTGTTCTGTTGCTGTTGTGGTTGCCAATTTTGACCACGTTGTTGTTGTTGTTGAGAAACATTCTGAATAATCCTTTTTGATGAATCCCTCTGTCTCTGGAACTTCGCCTCTAAGGCCTCCAACTGATAAGTCTTGACCACCACTTTTGTATACGGTACCTCATCAAATCCCCCGGTCGTGATCCTTTGTAAAAAGGTCCATCTTCAGTCCCTGAATGAACTGATGTACCTTATTCTCGTCGGTGTCCACTAGATGAGGAGCATAACGAGATAGTGACTCGAACTTCTGAACATATTCGGTCACTGACCCATATTGCCGCAGTCTAGAGAATTCAATCAACTTTTCCTTCCTCACACTGTGATCGAAATACTTCTCATAGATTATTTTCTTGAATCCTCCCCAGCTTAATGCTACTGTAGTCGACTGCACTGTGTCCCACCAAAATCCAGCATTTTTGGTGAGATGAAACGTGGCACATATCACTTTCTTGCTTTCTTCCACCTCTGCGTAGTTGAAAATTCTCTCTATCGCCTGGATCCATTCCTCAGCGTGAGTTGGGTCCGTATGTAGCCCATCAAACGTAGGCGGTTGGAGTCGCCTGAATCTATCTCCACTAGTGTCACGTGGAGCATTCTCATGATTATTGTTTCCGTTATCTTCCCTGGCCATCATGCATTCCACCATACGGGACTGCACACCCACCAATTCGGTTAAACGGTCAATGGCATTGGCACTATCGTTCGCTTCATCCTAATGTCCTCTCACCATTTCTAAGAAAGTCCTATAAACAGAATAACTAAATTTAATAAACAAAAACTTTTACGGAACTTAAACACTTACAGTTGGTGGAGCGATCTCACGTCTCGGGTTGTGCAACCAGACAGTTCTCCAGAACCGCTTTTAAAACCTGGCGTCTCTAATACCATAACTGTGATGACCCCCGACCCGATCGAGGCTGGCGAGCCTCACTCCGGACATTTAAAACGTGACATAGATGTTTTTTTTATTTTTTAAAACTTTACACAGAGTATAAACCTTCTCTGGAATTGAAGACTGGAAGACATATTTAAAATTTGATGACAATTAAAATTGGACTACAGAAATAAACGATAGAAGAAAATAGGAAGATAAAATACTTTGGACGTTTTAAATAAAAGGCAGAATAGATGACAGAAATTGAAGGCAGAATAAACGAAAGACATGAAGTAGAAGACTTAATAAAATGGGAAACATAAACGGGAAGTCATGCAGTGGAAGGCTACAGCGGATGACAGAAGCTGTGGACGACAAAAATAAAAGACAGCATGGACGACTGTTCACAAAACAGAATGGACAATGTGTTTTAAAGTAGGGTTTTCGGTCGACAAGACACAACACTTGAAGAGCTATGACCCACAACAAAATTGGTTGAAGTAACCTTGGTAATGAAATCGGTAGAAGTGACCTCAGTGATGAAATCGGTCGAAGTGACCTCGGTGATGAAATCGGTCGAAGTGACCTCGGTGATGAAATCGGTCGAAGTGAATTGGACAACAGGTTTGGACGACAGAAATGGTCGACAGGTTTGGACGATAAGTTTGAATGACAGATTTGGACGACAAGTTTGGACGACAGAATTGGTCGACAGGTTTGAATGACAGAGAAAGTTGGAAGACTTGAAAACTCGAAAAACATATATACTCCACCGATCGATCGGTTACCCCAAACGATCGATCGGCTACCTCTCTGTTTGACGATTAACACTTGGCCTTAGTCGACAGACTAAGTCTCTGGAAACAAATTTTTACACCATTCGGTTGACGAATTCGACCGAATGGAACAGAGGGACTAAACACTCCCTCAACATCTGAAGTACCCCAACCAAAAGAAACCCGATTAAAACATAGTTTTAAAACATGCTTGAAAACATGACAGAAGTTCAAAAATCTGACTGCATAGATAGCTCTAAAACTTAAGACAATCCATGCGTAACCTAAAGAAAAGACTCCAAGCAATTCCAAAATATTTCAAAAAATATATATACAACTGTCAAAACAGAGGTTTTAAAACTTCAACCCCAAAACCTATACATTACTAAAATTCCAACAGAATCCCAACATAGACTATACAAACATGACATTCATTTTAAAAAAACTTCACCCTCGGGTCAGAAATATATATGGCTGCCGCAACCACCCCCGAAAGCTCGCGCCACCAACCACCTATTCGTCGGCTTGAGGCACAAAGTCCTCATCAGGAGGATCCATACCTACAACAAGAAGTTCAACTATGAGCCTAGAGCGCAGTAATAACATACAATGTAGTAATGCATATGCTATGCATGAACTTTTGAAATACATGTACATTACATAACTTTACGTTCAAGTGCACAGAGAGGTATAAGTGGGGCTTATAGAGGAACTGACGCAACAGAGGTGCACTATCAGGCACATAACAGGGGTGCACTTTCAGGCACATTACAGGGATACATTACAGGATGTCAGTCCTCGTCCCACACTTAACCGTATATTACATTACAGGTTTTATCTTTCTTAACTTCAAACCTCGTGCATAAAACATTTACATGACTTTCAGGAAAACGTGTATGCATATACATTTACGGTGCTTAAACATAACTTAAACAGTCTACAGGATAACAAGCAAAACAGAAAGTGTAACACCCGGGAATTTCGGGTTTCCGCTCCAAGGGTATTTTCGTAAATAAGAAATATGGGTCCGTTTTGTGAGCGAGAAGCTTTAGTAGAACCCTAGGAATTTATATGGATTTTTAGAAGAATAAGTAAATTTTTAAAAACCTAAATCGATAGCGCAATGCCGAATTACGGTTTTCTATCTATCGTGTTTTAAGTCGTAAAAATAGTAAATTAGGTCCGTTTTGCAAACGGACAGTTTCATTAGAACCCTAAAAATAAGTTAGAATATTTGGAGGAATAAGGAAGTTTCGAGGAATCAAAATCGACGGGTTAATTAACGGAATTGGAAGAACGAATGGGTGAGGGGCAAACTTGTAAATATAGAGTTAAATTTGATAATTATTAAATAAAAACTCTTCTTTTCCCCTTTAGCCATTTCACTTCCACGAATTCTTTTCCCCCTCCTCCAGAGAGTTTCTCTTTTTGGTTTTCTCCTCTCTCTCCCTGCGATTTCCTTTCGGCCAAGCTCTCTCTCTCACGCCGACGGTTCAACGAAGCTCCTTCTTCCGATTTCTCTTCTCCATTCACTCCTCTGGGTAAGCCCTAAACTCTAGACACGTTTAGTTGTCGATTTTGGTTGTTATTCGTTAGGTTTTATTGAGTTAGGGTTTGACTAAATTTACATTTTAGGTTAGAAATCGTTAGTTTTGATGTATTGTTAATGATTGGTGATAGATTAATGATTTTTGATGATTCTTAAATTGGAAAATGGATTTAGGGTTGGGTTCTTAGTGTTTGGATTATATTGTGTTAATATGTATTGAAGTTAGGGATTTTTTTTAAGTTTTATCGCTAAGTGTGGTTTAAAAATTAGCGGTGGTAAATTAAAGTAGACGTTATGGGTAACGTTTAGGCGTTGAATTGTTGAGATCGGATATCGGATTAGGGAGAAATTAGTGAATAAAAGGTGCACGTGAAGTGTTTGATGAAATGCCTAAATGGAGAAAGTTGGATTTTTAAAGAAAATAGTGTTAGCTAGGAGCTTAGTTTAAGCTTGGAAATGGTTTATTTGTGATCGGTTTTAATGCCCTCGATTGTGAAATGCTTTAGGTGGAGACGACTTTACGGACGGTGCACGGCTTACTACGGATGCCAGGTAAGTGGATGTTAGGTTTCCGGCCCTTAAGGCCCTACATCGTGTCAACGTTAGGTTTTATTGTTTTGACGATGATTTTCTGTTTGCGGGGTTTAATGAGTCGGGTAGCCTAGAACGTTAGTTATTGGTCGTTTGTGAAATTCGTTAAGATTAGAGTATGTCTATGTATGTTGTGAATTGCTCGATGATTTGTCTTGATGATATGTTGTACGTATAGTTTCTCATGCATCATGTTTTCTCAACGGCATATGAAATGTTTTACACGCATGAACATGAAACGTATGAAAGTGAAAAGTATGAAATGATTAAGTATGATGGGGTGGTTTGGCCATGAACAACAAAACCATTGTCACTATCCACTTGTTGGACCATGAATACGGCCGAAAGGACTATGTACACGCACTTGCCTACCTCCCCAACACGATTCATGTATGAAAAAGTATAAGAACAAGTAAATGAAAATGTTCATGCATTCATGTACATGTTAAGTATAGTGCATCCCCTTACTAAGCCTTAGGCTTAATGTATATGTTGTATGATGTAGGTGACAGGTGTCAAGGTGAGAGTTCTCTCGATGACAAGAAATAGGTGGTCGGCGGATAGTACTCGTGGCGACGGAGTGTGTTTTGGCAGGGTTCGGTGACGTGGTGTGCTTCGAGCTATTTTGGGGTAATTAATGTAAGCTCGTTTAGAGGTTAAAGATGTGAGGAATTTAGGGATATGTGGGGAAGTTAATATTTATGAATTATATATAGGATGTAGGCTTTGAATCGAGTCATTTTGAATGTTTTGGTGACGTGTTCGTTTTGGAGATGTTTTAAGGAAATTCTACTTCTATTATTAATGTTTGCTTTGAGGATCCGATTGGTTAATGTTTGAAGATTTTAGGTGATTTGCGCCTGTATGGATGTGCACGGTTTTAGGGCGATCCATGCAGCTAGTTTTCATAAATTTTCAATACGCTTAAACTACGTTTTAATAGTTTTGTATGAGTTGTTACACGTTTGTTACGTTAAGTTTTGGGAAATTGAGAGTATAGGCGAGGTATGTTTGATGGATTATATTTTGTGGTTTTGTTGAGAGTTTGTGGAAGAAGAGTATGGAAATGTATTGTATTGTTAAGTGTGGTGTACAGGGCGTAGAAGAAAGAAAGAAGAGGAAGGAGTCGCCACTCTCTGGATAGAAATCCAGAGAGGGTGGCGACTAGTCGCCATAAATGGTGGCGACTAGTCGCCACCAGCGATTTGCAACAGGCGACTAGTCGTCGCCTGTTGCAAATCGCCATTGGCGATCAGTCGCCACTAAATGTGGCGACTGATCGCTGTGGTGGTGTGTGTTATTAAATAAATAGTTTAAATTGAATTAATTGTTTTAAGTTTTAATTATTTTAATATTAGTTTTAAACGATTTACTAAACGAACACTGATTTCAATTTTGTTTTCGACTCCGTTTTAGATTTCGCTCTATGTACAGTTAAAGAAAAAGTTGTTTAAAAAAAAAAAAAATGATCGTACGGGTACGGTACTAGGGACTTGACAGAAAGCAAACTCATTCAACTTAGAACTTAACCTACCACCTAACTACACGACAACCAAAAACCTAGTATCTCCGTGCTGTAGGGCCTTAAGGGCCAACTTATACGCATGAACTTACCTGTTGTCCGTGAGTTGCAGGTCTCGCACGTAAGTCCTCGGTGATTCACGAACCTGTATTTGTGTATAATCAGATATTAATCCTAAACTTCAACAAAACTAATAAATAACTAACATAAACTCTTTAACCATCGTAGAAGGTTACCTGTAACAGAGAAAATGGAAGAAAACAGGTGGAGAAGAAGTTTGAAAAATGGTCACACTTCATCTGGAAGAGAGAAAACAGAGAGGAGATTCACGTAGGAGTGAAGAGAAAAGAGGAAGAGAGGAAGAGAAAAGGCATGGCTTCTTCAACAAGTCTGACAAGTGTCAATCCCTCATTAGCTCCCTCCCAACCACCTTAATTGCTTTTTCATAATGTCCTTCCATTGATTTCTAACTAAATCATTATTTAGTTCTCCGATTCGGTCTCACGAATCTATCTCATTCAATTAAACATATCGACAATTTCTACTAAAACATTCATTATATTATTATCAAATTAATCCCGCTTAATTATTTGGGGAATAATTGCATGACAAAAATGCCGGGTGTTACAATTTTAATACCAAATATTTGTAGGCAGGAAATTTCAAAAAATCCCGACAACCCTACTCGCTCGGAATTCAAGTAAGTGAAAATATAAATTTTCCAACGTTTTGGCTACGGCCTTACATTATAAGAAATTTATGTTATTTTCCTATAATTGTTTTATTACACGATTTGATATATGAGCACTCATATTTAAGCATTGTTATAGAATAATTTAAAAGATAAAAATTGGTAGGACATTTTCCTGTGTATGAAAATGATGGAATTGACGGCAATTACGTGATAGCAAAATCTTTAACGACATTGAGATGGTGAGATTAAACGTTAAAAGTAAAAGTAAAAGATAACGAAGCCATTAGATGGTCAAATCTTAAAAGTTGGTTCGGAAATGAGTTTCAACCAGTATGTAACTGTTAACAGGATTCGGTAAAAGTAAATGTTTTACACAGACACGTATTCTCACTTACTGAGTTTTCTCATAGTTTGTAACTTGTGATGTAGGTAAATTTTTATATGAGGAAGAACTATCTGTGATTGAGAACCTCCCAAAGGCAAATGAGCATGTAGAAGAATGAAAATATTTTGAGTTGAATTAGTGTGTTTTAGTCTTTCGAATACATTTCATGTTTTGACAAATTATGTTGAATTTTATTGTTAAATAAAGTTTTATTAATAGTGTTAATTATGCATTTATTTCAAGTTTCTGACAAAGGTATTTATGTTTGATAAAGCTTTCGTGCATTTAATGTTTCAATAATTAGTTAAAGAGAATTTCAAAATATTATAGAATTAGGGTTTTAACGCTCGAATATAATTTGATAAAACGATTTAGGAAAAAAAATTTGGGTTTTGAAATTAGGATTTCAAATTAGAAAATTAAATTGAGGATTTTAAATTTGGGGCATTACAGAGTGTGCCCCTTGGCACGTCATCTCATGAGTAGTTGAGTGCTTAATTCGTATCGAGGATGGACACTTGTCAATATTTAAGGTGAGAAGATTACCAAAAAAAACCTATGGCATCAAAATCATACGAGAAAAAAATATTGTTTTAAAGTTGTAAGTCAAAGGTTTCAAAGCTATAATCATTCTCAAAGGAATGCAACTTGATCATGCTTTCTTTTTAAAGTTGTACAATAAAAATGATTAGGTCCTATACGAAGCACTCTTCAAAGAGTACATGCTTTCTTCTCGCTTAATTTAATTTATGATCTTAAATATTTGATCATTTTAACGTATAATTACATTTTGGACAAACGAGCATCTCTTTTGTTTTCGTATTTTAAACCTTTGATTTTAATGGTGCACAAAGATGACATGTGTCAACGACTTTTCCTAGTGTAAGATTCTGAAGGACCGACAATGAATTCATAATTGCAAATGTACATATATCTAGATTAATTAATCTAATAATTTTGTGCCATACAAATCGTGCTTAGTTCATTATATAATGTGATTTCTCTATTCATATGGTTGTCATAATTTGTCAATAACTAATCTATGCAAACTAAAAGTAATTAATATTAGTTTCTTGAAATTAATAGATAATTATGTCGCATTAATACGTTTAATTCATAAAAGAAATTCTATTTGATTTTAATTATTTAATTAATAAAGTTAATGTTTTTTAATAAATAAATAAATAAGAGAAAAAGTGGAGATTCTACACGAAGACCGTGACACGTGCTATGGCTCAGTTGGGAAACCTCGAGACAAACATTTACAATTTGACCCCCGCTTCTATCTAGACACGTGTCCCTACTCTGTCGCCACTCGATAATTACCCTTTTAACTTAATTAAAAAACATTAATTAAATTAAAGATGGCTTCTTTTAAGCCGGCAAGTGATTAAACATTGGAGTCCGAGAACACTTGACACTTCCCACATGCCTGCCCTTAAATCAACACAAGCATCAATTATTTATTCATTTCACTTTTTCTAGTTCTTTCTACTCACATTTCTCTAATCTTATCAAATGTACTTATTCAATTCCATGCAAGCCAATAGTAATTGGTTATATTATTTAACGATAATGAATCAAATAATAATTTTTTTAATAATATTTTCTCAATTATTTAATCAAAGTTTAACTCCTTTATGTTTTCAGTTCGAAATAGCGATCTAAAAATTATTGTGAACTCTTTGAAATATTTTTCTTGCAGTTAAACGACTATGAGTAATTATTCCATCTCATAAGGATCTTTGGGGCAAATTCTTTTGTTCCCTTGTCGAACTTTTTAAGTCTTATTTATTATTCGATTATTTTATATTCCCTATATTGTATGATTAAATATGAAGACCACTACTGGTCATACGGACCATTGAATCATGTCAAATTATGTAAACCTCAATGCCCACAAATCTTTGCTTTAAAGAAATCAATACACAATATTCAATTACGGGTTTTGGCAAAAAAAGTATCTTCACTTTTTAATTTTTATTCACTTTGGGTAGATTAGTGCCATTTCTTTGAAATATATACAACTTTACCCTTCTATGATATCTTCATTGTAAGATCTTTTATATTTTATGCAAATATGAGAAAATTTTATGAAAATAGTTTAGTGATTGTTACCATTTTAGTTCTTAAAATTTTAGTTTTCTTAATTTAATGGGAAAAAAAATAATGTGAATTTTTTATTTACGCATGCATTTATATTAGCCAAAATAATTAGATTCAATTAACTCTTACTTCAAGTCATTTCAAAACTAAACTACTCATGAAAATTTTGATTTATTTTAAAAATAACTAGATCTTAGTCATTCTATTCTAATTAAGTATTTTACTTGCTACAGATAAATAACACGATGAAAATATAATCACAAGACTTCAATGACTATAGTAAATTGGAATATCATTTAAATACGAAGTTGAATTTACAAAGACCTCCATAATAATTTAATTTTTCCTCATCCGAATTGAAAAGGCATAATAATGGTGAATGGAGGGAGCTTCACAAGCAATAATTCAAATCACAAAATAATTGAGGCCAAATATAATAGTACATATGAGTAGTCACACTATGTGTTAGGCTTTTTTGGGTATTAATTCTTCCCTTTGCATTTTGCCCTAAATTTCAACATTTTCGTACTTCTTGCCCCCCAAAACAGGATAAAATATGTGTTTGCTATTTCTAGTTTAGAAAGTGTTTCAATTTACTCCTTGCATTTTTTAAAATTTTTAAAAGTCATTATAATTTAAATTTATTTTTAAATAATCATTAATTTTTTTGTCATTAATTTAATAAAAAAAGTCACATGATAATTTTTAACCGCACCATTTACCTATAGAGCTAAAATAATTGATCGAAGTAAAATAATTGAGATTAAAATAAATAAATAAAAACTCTTATTTAATTTAGTTTAAATATGACGTGAAATAATCGCGAGTTTCCTCTAATTATGGATGATATAGATAAATAAACGTATATAAAAAACTGTCACATGAATTTTTCACTTAAATTTAAAGATACCAATAAATTATATAATCATTTAAAAAATATAAGGATCTTAATAAAAATTATAAAACTACATGGACTAAATTAGAACAGCAGATTGAATTGTAAAAACTAAACACATATTTTACTAAAAGAATCATCGTGTTATGTTGTTCAAGCCAAACATTGATCTCTTGTCACCCAAATTTCAAAATATTATTTTTTGCCATGACCTCGGAACAAGCCAAACTACAAATGAAGAATTGTTTGATCAAGTCATATCCTACGCGAGATTGATGAAATCTACAAATTGATCACAAGAATATAAAATAATACGATAGATTAAATGCAACAAGCGATGTTGTTGAAGGAAACAAAATGTGAAACACAAGATATAATTATAAATACCATAATTTAATATAAGAAAATAAAATAGTCCTCAAAACACTAGGAACAAAAAAGAATAAAGGAAACTCCAAAACAATAGCTTGAATGATTTGACTAAACTTAATAGTCATTTTATCACTGTTTTCAATGCATGAAAAACTAATTTTAATATATACTGTAAAATCGACAAATAACTTAGGGAGGGGTTGAGTTAGGCTTTCTAAACTTTTTCTTTGTTCGAAATTCTATTTGTTTGCAAACTCAAATAATATTTTTCTCTTACTAGATTTTGTTAAGTCTAATATACAAGCAATAACAAGAAAAAAAAAAGTAGGAAAGAAAGTGCAAATGATTTGTTAATGCAATTCTACCAATCTTGGCCTATGTCCCCTCTTCAATGTTCCTAAAGATTCATTCCACAATAATGACCGATTGATCTTCCGGACGACAATCAATCCTTACACTGGCTCTTCACAAGTGTCGCTTTTTAGTCATTCCACAAACAACAATCGAGAAATATTTTGAAGGTTTTAGCTTAAAAGCCAAACTCTCACCAATATGAATGAGAGAGATTTGGGCTAACACTCGACATTAGAGACTATATTTTTGCAAGAAAAATCGACAGCACTTTAACGTATAAATCTTTAGGTGAGTTACACAGTGTAGTGAGTTTCTATTATTAGTACTCTTCAAATTTCTCACATTGGGGGCTTCCTCTAGTAAGCACAGGATGTGATAGCCCCCGACCCGATCGGGGTCTGAGGAGCCATCACTCCGGACATTTTACAGAAAACGAGACTATTTTTTTTTTTTGAACATTATGCTTTTAAAACATTGACAGAGAGAGAAAGTGTTCTCTGGAGTAGAAATCATAACGAGAAAGAAAACAGTTAAAACCAAACTGCAGGATGAATTACAAAATACTTAAAACAGAATCAGAAGACATTTTTATTTTTGAACCACAGAAATAATAGACTGAAGAAAACAGGGAGACATAAGTAAATTAAAACTTTGAACATCTAAGATATTGGGCAAGGTGGACTTGAAGAGTGCAGCAAAACATATGAGAAGAAAATGGTAAAAACAGGAAACAGAGGTGAACGATAAAGTAAGCAGATAGAGAAATAAACAGACAGGAATGGCAGGAATTACTGGAAATATTGGCGGAAGACTTAGGCGGAAGACTGGCGGAAGACTTAGTTTTAAAAAAAGGCAACGGTGGATTCAGATAAGACAACAGATGAACAGTGATCGGCGGTGGATGTAGGCAGAAATGAACAGTGACGATCGGTGGATATAAAATGTAAGGCAACGGTGGATGAAGTTTTAAAGAGAAACAGGCAGCGGTGGATGTAGGCAAAAATGAACAGTAACCGGTGGATGTAGGCAGAAATGAACAGTGACGATCGGTGGATATAAATTATAAGGCAACGGTGGATGAAGTTTTAAAGAGAAACAGGCAGCGGTGGACGTAGGCAAAAATGAACAGTAACCGGTGGATGTAGGCAGAAATGAACAGTGACAATCGGTGGATATAAATTATAAGGCAACGGTGGATGAAGTTTTAAAGAGAAACAGGCAGCGGTGGATGTAGGCAAAAATGAACAGTAACCGGTGGATGTAGGCAGAAATGAACAGTGACGATCGGTGGATATAAATTATAAGGCAACGGTGGATGAAGTTTTAAAGAGAAACAGACAGCGGTGGATGTAGGCAAAAATGAACAGTAACTGTTGGATGTAGGCAGAAATGAACAGTAACCAGTGGATGTAGAGTTTAAAGACAAAATTAACAACTTTTAACAGGAATCCATAAAAAACAAAAGTCGTGAAAACAGAAGGTATGAAAGCTTCAAACTTCAGAAAATGATTCAAAACATGATTTTGGGCATATCAGGGAAACGCGATAGAATTTTAAGGAAACAGATTGCATGGATGACTCTAAAATCAGAGATAATCCATGCACATTCTAAAGGAGAAAATATTCTAAACAATTCCAGAATACTTCAGAACATAAAATCAACTGTCAAATACAGAGGTTTTAAATACATCAACAACAGAACCTATGCATTACAAAATTCTCAGCGGTGTTTTTAAACAAAACACAGGACTATAACAGAGTTTTAAAACAAAACACCAGAATTCCAGAAGAGTTTACAGATATGAACTCTACTTTAAAGACTTAAACCTCAAGACAGAAAACTATGTCTGGCTACAGCAACCACCCCGAGAGCTCGAACCACCAGCCACCTATTCATCAGACTGAGGCACAAAGTCCTCATTTTCGGGTTCAGTACCTACATCAGGGAGTTAACCTATGAATCTAAAACTCAGTAAGAACATATATAAATGCAGTGATGCGTATGCTATGCATGGACTTTCAAAAATACGGTGATAGTACAATACATTACATTTCAGTGGCAGAGGGGTATAAGTGGGGCTTATAGGGGAACTGGCAATCAGTAGAATCAGTGAGTGCACAATAGGTACATACAGTAATACAGTATACATATATATAACAGTACAGTAACAGTGGGTCAGTCCTCGTCCCGCACTTAACCGATTCATTTTAGTCAGATTTTATCTTGCTTAACTTCAAAACCGTGTACAGAAAATAGTTTTGCATGAACTTTCAGAAAATCGTGTATGCATGAACATTTTCAGTGCTTACAATTAAAACAGCAGACATCAGAAATAACACAACAGAACCTAAAGGAAAAGCAGACAACTTGGAATATAACTTCAACTTATCTACCCGAAACCTCCCGACAGTAGTAAAATCCTAGAGTCTCCGTGATGTAGGGCTTTAATTGGTAGAATCAGCAGCAACTCCTTTCAAACTCTTAGAAAACAACAAACGTGTTTTCATCCAAAAACAGTGAGGTTTTCACAAAATATCGAAACTTTTAACTTCTACAAAATTCACATTTTCACTTTTCCAAACTTGCTAACTTAGCAGATGATTACCTTTACTGGAGAAGACAGGAGAATGGAAGTTTTTTGGAAAGGTTGAAATCGCCAGAAAGAGAGAAAACAGAGAGGAAAACAAGAAACAGAGAAGAGAAATGAGGATTTCACATAGGAGGAAGAACATGGCTTCTTCAACAAGTTGCCAAGTGTCAATCATCCATTGGCTTTATCCCACCAACCTTAATTCCTTCCCAATTTACCCTTCCATTGGTTCTTGACTAAATTTGTTAAATAAATTCTTCAACCTAGTTTTTCCATTAAACTCTCCGACAATTCATTAAAACATGCATCAGATTTTATATAAAAATTCATCCCGCTAAATAATCCGGGAGAATAATTATAAGAGCAAAAATACCGGGTGTTACATTCCACCCAACTTAACAGAAATTTTGTCCCAAAAATTTTTCTAAGCAAAGAGGTCCGGATATTGGGCCCTGACATCCTCTTGTCTTTCCCATGTGGCTTCCTCTACATTATGATTTCGCCATAAAACTTTCACCAATGAGACCACTCAATTGCGCAACACTTTGAGTGAGGTATCCAGTATCTGTATGGGCCTTTCTTGATATGTCAGCGTCGGCATGATATCAAAGTCCACCTGTTTCACGATCTGAGTTGAATCTCTTACACATTTTCTCAGCATCGAAACATGGAAGACATTGTGAACTCCATCCATTGACGCTGGCAGCTGTAGTCTGTAAGCCATGTTTCCCACACGCTTCAAAATGGAAAATGGGCCAATGTACCGTGGACTGAGCTTTCATTTCTTACCGAATCTCATTACGCCCTTGAAAGGTGACACCTTCAAGAATACTTCATCACCTTCGGCAAACTCCAAGTCTCTTCTTCTATGGTCCGCATAACTCTTCTGTCGACTCTGAGCAATCTTTATTCGTTGTTTGATAGCAGTTATCACCTCGGACATCTGCTGTAATATCTCAGGGCCGATAAGCTTGGTTTCTCCGACCTCATCCAAACACAATGGGGATCTACACTTTCTGCCGTAGAGAGCTTCATATGGAGCCATGCCAATTGTACCCTGGTAACTATTGTTGTAAGCGAACTCCACAAGCGGTAGGTATCTACTCCAAGGAGCATGAAATTCCAGCACGCACGACCTTAACATATCCTCTAGTATTTGAATTGTTCTCTCGGATTGTCCGTTCGTCTGTGGATGAAACACAGTGCTGAAATCCACCCTGGTGCCCAAGGAGCTTTGCAAGCTTTTCCAAAACCTCGATGTGAATCTAGGATCTTGGTCAGATACAATCGACACTGGTACCCCATGTAGCTTAACAATCTCACTAATGTATAGTTCTGCATACTAGTTCATAGAGAATGTCGTCTTCACAGGTAGAAAATGGGCCGACTTCGTCAATCTGTCCACTATGACCCATATAGTATTGTGGCCTTTAGCTGTTCTTGGAAGGCCAACAACAAAGTCCATTGTGATGTTCTCCCATTTCCACTCGGGGATCGGGAGAGGCTGAAGTGTTCCACCTGGTCGTTGATGTTCAGCCTTGACTTGTTGACATATCATGCAAGACTCCACATATTTGGCCACTTCATTCTTCATATTCGGCCACTAGAAGTGAAGTTTCAAGTCTTGATACATCTTCGTGCTTCCAGGATGCACAGAGAAAAGAGATGAGTGGGCTTCCGACAAGATGTTCTTCCGTAACTCTTCATCTTTCGGAACATACCATCTATCTCTGAACTTAAGAATACCATCTCTCGAATAACTGAAATCGGAAGAAGCCATTGGTACCTTGCTCACCATGTAACGACCCCAGTAGGGCCGAGACCAAACCATGACTATTTTAGACTTGTCCATATATCCTTACTATTTTTACCAGAATTATACCCCTTCATATTTTTTTTTAAAAAAAATAACTCATAACTTAGCTCAAGACATCACTCGTGAATCATTAAACATCGCTCAGCAAAGAAATACAATACGCATCTGCCGGCGAGCAGTGCAAGGTGCCTCAGCCGGTCAACAGGTACATCAACTCTTAAACTGTATCTGCTGGTAGAGAAATAAACTCACATCGACCGGTGATAAATCACAATTCAGTCCCCGCATCAC
This sequence comes from Begonia masoniana, assembly GCA_022432975.1. NCBI lineage: Eukaryota > Viridiplantae > Streptophyta > Magnoliopsida > Cucurbitales > Begoniaceae > Begonia > Begonia masoniana. The sequence goes on along the minus strand of CM039512.1, from coordinate 35,212,800 downwards.
CCGAGCACTAGACGACAAAATATATATGTATATCACCTATGCTGATCGCTAAACGACAAGCATTGAGCTCGCTTCAGCCATTAGTGTAAATCTACATCTTCCGGTCATCTTGTGCATCTCACGTGGCTTACTTAACCTTGCTAACTAATAAGAGACATCATCCGATGAACAACAACCATTCGCCATCCACCGGTGACGTCAGCCGGATGATGTCCTCACCCATCAGAGACATCATCTGGTGAGCATGTGCAATACACGTGACTCACTTACCTCATCCGAATAGAGGCATCATCCGGTGAATAGCAAACGTTCACTATCCACCGGTGACGTCAGCCGGATGATACGTTCACCCAACTTCTATCACACAGCTCCTACCGATGACGTCAGTCGGACGATACGTTCATCCAACTTCTATCACATAGCTCCTGTCGATGACGTCAGCCGGACGATACGTTCATCCAACTTCTATCACGCAGCAAGAAATCCTGAAAATCTCTAAACAATTCACACCGACATAAATATAACCTGACCTTCACAGATCTCATACTTCGTAGTCACAAACATAGGCAGACATGAATCATGGACTCATCTAGATTACATGTAGCGGAAGACTTATAAGAAACAGGTTATTCTATTCTCTTTTAATCATCCCCGACTCGGTAACCAAACCAGACAATCACAAAATCCAGTATTCAAAGAAAGATCTCATCCTACTTAAACATCAGTTTTCTCATAAACCTTACTGACATAATAAGAGCATAATCGCGGGTCATAATCGCCATCCAGCCACAAACTTCCACCCTGAGCATCTCCCAGCAACCAACTTAAACATCTTCATCAACTTTGAACTCCTCACCTGATATCTCGTTACCTACATCATAAGGTTTAAACTATAAGCCTAATGCTTAGTAAGGAATGCAATGCTAACACATATGCATGAATGCACAGTTTAAAGAAACACATGCTCATGGATCTTTACTTGTTCTTGTTCATACTCATGTTCGTAGTCATCATTCATATACATCATTCATAATCATAATTCATAGTCATCATTCATAATCATCATTCATAATCATCATTTATGTTGTATGAATTAAGGGAGGATTTGTGCCGGTAAAGGGGGTTCGACAGTGAGAGTGTACATAGTCCCTTACGGGTCGTATTCTTGGTCCCTCTTTTGGGACAGTGACATACGCCAAACCGCCCCCAACCCTCTTTTAATCCATGTTGCATAGGTTTCATATTCCTGTCTTATTCATGAGAGAAAACATGCATTGAAAACATTATCACGTGCTTGAGAAACATTCATGATGCATGAGTTGGGATACTCTTAGTTCATCATTCTATTGAACAGATCATATATCTAACTAGAATCATACTAACCGTTTGAGTATCATAACCAACAGATAAAAACTCAAATAATCCTTAAACGTCGAAAGCAGCTTCTAACCAGTACCCTTGTGATGTAGGGCCCTAATGGCCGGGTATTCCTACACATTCACTTACCTGGTTTCTTTAGCAATACTCGAGCACTTCACTTCAGACTTCTTTACCTAAAACATTTCACATTATAGTATTAAATAAAAATCCTAAAAGTTCTAACTAAAAGTCATCCTAGAGATAATCAGTTCCAACCTAATAACTAGTCACAGATTACGAATGCCACTAATATTTCACTGCCAAAGAAGAATTCGAAGCTATGGGTCTTAGCAGGGAGAACAGAGTTCTAAATAGCCAATCAGTGACTACATTACAGAGTCTTACCTAGGGTGTGGATTGTCGGGGCGGAGACTGCAAATCGGTCACCGAAAGGAGCTGTAGTTGGCCGAGGGAGAGAGCTCTGGGGAAGAGAGAAATCGCCGAAAGTGAATGCGTCGGCTACAGTGAGGTTTAAATGGGGTTTAAGGTTTCCATTTCCTATTTATACTTGATCCATCCTTCCTTAATTACAACCCTGCCACCCAACCTAGTTTCACTAAACTTGTAATAAATATGTCTTAACATTAAATTTAAAATCATAAAGGTTAATAAAAAGGGTGATAATCAAAATGGTTAAGAAAATCACCTGGCCGAAATTGTCGGGTGTTACACACCATATCAGCCATCTCCTTTGAATTGGTCTTCTGGGCTTCCTTAATTCGGTCCAGGACCGTGGGCCGTAGCGTCAAGTTTGCTAGTATGGCCGACAGCCCAGAAACTATCTCCATATCGAACTTCTGTATCTCAGTCCTCAAAGGCATCGACACGACCGATATAGCTTGTTGCATAGTATCTGACATCCTGCTCAATGCATCGGCTATTACGTTAGCTTTACCTTGGTGGTATTTAATCTCAACATCATAATCTTTTACAAATTCTAACCACCTCCTTTGTCTCATGTTTAACTCCTTTTGAGTGAATATGTATTTTAAACTCTTGTGATCAGAAAACACCTCGCATGATTGTCCGTATAAGTGGTGTCTCCATACTTTCAGCGCAACACAACTGCCGCTAACTCAAGATCGTGAGTAGGGTAGTTTTGCTCGTGGTTCTTCAGTTGTCTGGATGCGTATGCTACAACTTTCCCTTCTTGCATTAATACACATCCCAAGCTTATCTTGGATGCATCACAGTATACGCTGAACTTGCCATCTTCAACTAGCAATACTAATAGAGGAGCACTGGTTAATTTATGTTTAAGTGTCTGAAAACTCACCTCACATGCTTCAGACCACTTGAACTTGATTTCCTTCCTCGTTAAGCTGGTCATAGGCTTTGCTATCACAGAAAATCCCTTGATGAATTTTCTGTAATAACAAGCTAGTCCGATAAAGCTCCGTACCTTGCTTGCATTCCTCGGCCTTGGCCAGTCTCTTACAGCCTCAATCTTGGCCGGGTCCACAAACACTCCTTCAGCAGACACCACGTGGCCTAGGAAATTAATCTTACTCAGCCAGAATTCACATTTTGATAGTTTGGCAAATAATTGATGCTGCCTCAGAGTTGATAGCACAATTGCCAAGTGCTCCTTGTGCTTGGCCTTACTTCTGGAGTAAACCAGAATGTCATCGATGAAAACGATTACAAATTTATCTAAGAAATCTTGGAATATCCTGTTCATCAGGTCCATGAATGCTGTCGGAGCATTAGTTAACCCGAACGACATCACTAAGAACTCATAATGCCCGTACCGGGTCCTGAAGGCGGTCTTTGGAATATCATCAGCTCTGACCTTCAACTGGTAATAGCCGGAGCGTAAGTCAATCTTAGAAAATACCTGAGCCCCTTGTAGCTGGTCAAATAAATCATCGATTTTTGGCAACGGGTACTTATTCTTGATGGTCAACTTGTTCAGCTCACGATAGTCAATACACATCCATAGGAACCCATCCTTTTTCTTGACAAACAAGACGGGAGCACCCCATGGAGAGAAACTAGGGCGCACAAAGCCCTTGTCCACCAATTCCTTTAGCTGAGCCTTCAACTCCCTCAGCTCAATTGGCGCCATACGGTACGGATTCTTCGATACCGGTTCAGCATCAGGTTATATATCAATCTCAAATTCGATTTCACGATCAGGTGGCAATCTTGGTAAGTCATCTAAGAAAACCTCTTAGAACTCTCGAACTACCGGAATATTTTGAAGTTCCACCTCATTTTGCCTTTGGACATCCACTACGTGGGCCAGGAATCCGATGCATCCTGACTTCATCAGCTGTTGAGCTTTTAAGGAAGATATAACAGGCATACGGTGTTTCTTCAGTATTGCCTGGTAAGAGAATTCTACCTCATTCGGGCGTTTAAACGACACAAGCCCGGACCTACAGTTGATGGTGGCGTGATGTCTAAACAGCCAGTCCATCCCCAGAATGCAATCGTACCCTTTCATACCGATGACGATAAGATCAGCATACAATTTGTGGTCTCCTACTGACACTATATCACCTCGTACAACCTGCTTGGAGTGCATAAACTCTCCGAACGGTAGCATAATGCTGTAGAGCTGATCTGACGACGTACAACAAAACTTCTGTCTAACTACGAAGTCCATGGCCACAAACGAATGTGTGGCCCCTGTGTCCCACAAGGTATAAGCAGGTGCATCACATACTGAAACTGTACCTGTAATCGCTGTGTGCTGAGCAGCGTCATCAACATCCTCCATCATTGCAAACACCCTAGGTACGGCAAGGTTTGGTCTCGTGTCCGGTATCGGGCAATCTTGAACATGATGGCCTCCTTTGCCACATCGAAAACATTGGCCGGTAAAAAATCTGCATTCTCCTCTATGAAGTTTCTGGCACCGCGGGCATACTGAAAGTTGAGGAGCCCCCATTGGTCTCTTCCCCTTGTCTTAATAAATGATGGTCTCATTGGGCCTCTTAATGCCCCTGTTCTGCTGCTGTTGAGGTTGTAAATTCTGACCTCTTTGTTGCTGTTGCTGCTGTTGAGGAATATTCCGAATAGTTCCTCATGGTGAATCCCTCTGTCTCTGGTACTTTACCTCCAAAGCCTCCAGTTGATAAGCCTTGGCCACCACCTTTGTGTACGGTGCCTCATCAAATCCCCCGTACGAAATCCCTTGTAAGAGGTCCAGTTTCAAAGCCTGAATAAATTGGTGCACCTTGTTTTCGTCAGTGGCTACCAAATGAGGTGCATAGCGGGATAATGATTCGAATTTTTGAACATATTCTGCCACTGACCCATATTGTCGCAGCCGAGAGAACTTAAGCAACTTTTCCTTCCTCACTCCTCGATCAAAGTACTTCTCGTAGAATATTTTCGTGAATCCTTCCCAGCTTAATGCCATTGTAGTTGACTGCACTGTGTCTCACCAAAATCCAGCACTTTCGATGAGTTAGAACGTGGCACAATTAACTTTCTTGTTGTCTTCCACTTCTGCATAACTGAACATCTTCTCCATTGTTCGAATCTAGGTTTCAGCATGGGTCGGGTCTGTAGATAGTCCATCAAATGAAGGCGGCTGGAGTCGCCGGAATCTATCTCCACTGTTGTCACGTGAAGCATTTCCATGGTTATTATTGTTATTGGTCCCGCTGTCTTCTCTTGCCATCATACGTTCCACCATGCGGGACTGTACTCCCACCAGTTCGGTTAGTCGGTCAATGGCACGAGAGCTTTCGCTTGACTCTTCCTGATGCCCTCTCACCATTTCTAAGGAAACCTATTAACAGAATAACCTAATTTAATAAACATAACCTTTTACAGAAATTTTAAACACTTACAGTTGGTGGAGCGATCTCACATGGCGGTTGTGCAGTCAGACATTTCACAGAATCGGTTTTAAAACCTTGTCTCTCTGATACCATAACTGTGACAGCCCCCAACTCGATCGGGGTCCGAGGAGCCATCACTCCGGACATTTTACAGAAAACGAGACTATTATTTTTTTTGAATATTATGTTTTTAAAACAATGACAGAGAGAGAGAGTGTTCTCTGGAGGATGAATTACAAAATACTATGCATTTTGTAACATGCAGGATGAATTACAAAATACTTAAAACAGAATCAGAAGACACATTTTGTAACATCCCTAATACTGTACCCAATTTCCCGTACATATAATTTTTTTTTTTTTTTTACACTTTTAACTTTAACTATACTTTAGGGGGAAATTAAACCAAAATCGGAATTGAAACCTATGTTTTTAAATCGTTTAAAACCTATCCTAAATCAATTAAATAAAACTTAAACAATTTAAAACAATTAAATAAAAATAATAAAAACATTTATCAATCGGCCAGGGGTGAAATCAGAAAGAGGCGAGCAAAAAGGAAACGGCGATCGATCGCCAAAAACCGGCGATTGATCGCCAAGCACAAAATGGCGAGGGGCGATCGTTCGCCCCTCGCGCCCCTCGCGCAGCGTCCGATCGCCCTTGGCGATTTTCACTGGCCAGCGAGCGATTGCCATTCCTCCAGCGATCGCTCGCCAAGCTCTCTGGAATTTCTTCCAGAGAGCTGGCCTTTGCATTTCTTCTACAATCAGCTCTCTGGAATCCGATTCCAGAGAGCAAAGCTTCCTTTCAATATTTATCCCCTGCACACATCAACTTTAACACATCACCAATTTCATCCTCAATTAACATACTAAACACCTCATAATCGTCCAAACATTTAACTCAAAACGTAGTCAAACTTTATGAAAACAAACTGCATGGGTATTTTTAAAACTATACTTTTCCTCCTATTTTAAAACGTCCAAGCAGTTTATAAAAACAGGTTTTCAAAACATTTAAAACATCAACATAAACCTATCCACTACCAGATTCAAACAGCCTAATATGTCCAGCTATACAATTCATATCATGTCCCCAAAACATATACCTACGTCCCCACGGGTCAAGTACGCACCGACTGCCTAGCACGCTCCCACGGGCCATCTTTCATCAACCGATCATGCCTCGGGTGGAGGGATCTCATCCTCACCTGTGTAGAGGTCACCTACACCATAGATATAAGTCGTGAGCTTAAGGCTCAGTAAGTCTACGTGAATGCAAGTGAATGCTATGCATGCGGTTCATAAAACATGCGTCCTACCTTTTCGCTATTCATTTCATTTCATTACATTATAGATATGTCACCGTGGCCTCACTCTCGCTAGATAGAAGCGGCACATCCCGCGATTGGATAGCCCCTCGTATCTAACCGGGGGGAAAACATGCTCCCCAAGCAGCCATGTCTGAACCACCGCCACCTCCTTGACCAGATTACATGCATTTAGATCTTTTCATTATCCTTTTCCTTTTCATGAAAACATGCATAGAAATTCCTTTTCATGACGTTTTTAAAACTATGATGCATGAACAGTTATAAACATAGAATAATCAACCATCATACGTACCCACAAGACACTCAAAAAATAACCTACAAAAGAACTAATTCTAACTACCCAACCAAAGCATTTAAACAATCGATATTCTCAAATTTTCTCAAACAACAGAAGATCGTATGCTGTAGGCCAATCGGCCAAACAAGTCGCGGAGACTTACCTTACGTCCGTCGAATGCTAGCTCCGTCCACGAGCGTGGTTCACCTAAGGCAATTCACAACAATTATCATTAAAATGCGCTTGAACCGTTAACGTCCAATTTAATGAAATCCTTAACTAAGGAAATTCTTCTAAAGCTATAACTTAATTAATCGAGGCATTTAAACAACCAATTCGCGCTCGATTCTACGAAATATCCCATAACGAGCTTTTCCAAAAATCCGAAATTCATTAAATTTAACATTTCTCGCAAATTAGTTTAACTTCGTCCAATAACGTTCAATACGTTCACTTTATCCTTAATTACGACAAACCTACCAATTTCGAACCTTAAATCACAACTTTTAACAAAACCCTAATCGTAAAACCTAAACGTATAACTTCGTTAAAATTGAAAACTAACGTCCGAAAGCTGTAGGATCTTACCTAGAACGTTGATCGGAGGAGAAAACGTGAAGAACGAAGGTCGATTGGAGGAGAAACGGGCGTCGGAATAGGATCGGCCGCCGATGGCAGAGAGCTTCGCTCTCTGGTTCTCTCACGCAGGAAGGAGGAAACGAGAAGAAAAGAAGGATTTTGATATTTTATAATATTGACTTGTCAAATGACCGTTTTGCCCTTCATTTGTTTTTATATTGGTTTCGTCCTTTGTTTCGTTAATTAACTAGCTATTTGGTTTCACCAAATCTCCTTATTTTACCAATAAGTCCAACTTATTATTAGGGTCCCAATAAAACTGTCCGTTCACAAATCGGACCTCGTTTACTATTTTTACTAAGACGTCCATGATATTACGAGAAACGTAATTACTCGGAATTAAGCGTTGCTACTTCGAAAATTCTCATAATTTCCTTAAAATTAATATTAATAATTAGGATCCCAACGAAACCCTCTGTTCGTAAAATGAGCTTGATTTGACATATTTACAAAAATGTCATTTATATTAAAATATTAATATCCCGAAAAGCCGGGTATTACATTCCATCCACCTTATTTAAAATTTTGTCCTAAAAATTCGCCCTAACTTATAGCCTTTGATGTTAATGTTTCATGTCACGCGGCCTTACGCTTTGATTATCATCTGTACTTACTGTCATTCTTCGTGATTCTTAATCAAAACTGTTCACTGTACCCTCCAATATCGGCCTTAAACTTGTATTCTCTACCTTCGATCTGATCGTACACTTCCTTACTAAAGTACTGAGCTTAGTTAAGTTCCTAAATCTCCAATCGATTTGCCCAAACTTTTCCATAATCTCGTTGGCTTCGTCTGTAGTTGAAACTCATGTCGACCCTAATTTCTATATTCGCTCGGGTAACAATTCCTTGTAACTGTATCACCCATAGGATTTCCTAGTCATCTATCTTTTTGGGTAACCCATTGACCTTTGGAGACTATTTTGGTGCAGGTTTCCTAATTAAGTCCTCATTGTTATACTAACTCTACTTGGTCTATGTGAGTCAAACTAGGAGCTACAGTCGCTACTTACTTAGGATCCTATCTCTAACAAAATTCGAACTTCTCCTTACTAACTCTGATCCCGTCATCCCTAGGGTCAATCTCAATGATTCTAAACCAAAACGTCGACTATACCTTCCAACATTAGCCTTAAATTCGAAATCTCTACTCTCAATTGAATAGTACATATCCTTACTCACACATTAAGTCTTACCAATTCTCCCAAATCACACACTTTCCTTGGCAACTTACCAATCCCGCCAGTTACTTCAGGGCGGATTTCACAACTAAGTTCACACTGTTATTTTTCCTCAAACTATGTCACTAGAATTTCTTACAAACATCGCATTTATTTTAAGCTTCGTCCTTGAATTCTATCACTATATTCTTAACTAAAAGTCTCACACTACTTACGTTACACTCCTTTGTCTATCTTAGATCTCTATTAACTCCGAGTGCCATCAATTCTAAAATTTCCACCCATGATATGCTCTAATCTGTACGTTCTAACTTTAGGTCATTTATGTAGTTATTGGTCTTGACTTGCCAAACACAAGTCGAACACTTGAAAATTTGCTAACTTAGTCTCACTGCTAAGCTTACTTAGATGGCTTCGGTCAAAATCCTTGTAACGCCCCGAGTTGTCTGAACCCGGTTTGCTACTCATAACGCTGAACCGAATCATGACGTCTTGATGCTAAATTTAAAATTTCACTCGACAGCCAAAATTTGACTTTTTCTAAAATTTCAAAATATTTAAAACCTGCAGCGGAAATAATTCTAAACAACAATGTAGTAAATCAAAACTATAAATCATGGTTTGAAATGTTAAGAGATAATCGGCAGTTTGGAATTAAAGTTTAAAACTGTGGAATACTAGGAAAAATCGTGGAAGTCTAACGTATCTGCCGATGAGCAAGGCCAACGGAAGAAGCAGAAAAAGAAAACAAAAGGGCTTCTACCGATGACGTGTACAAACAACGCGATGCCATCTGCCGATAACGTCGACGCAACACCATCTGCCGATGTAGTCAACATAACTTCATACACAACTTCATCTGCCGATGAAGTCAACATAACTTCATACACAACTTCATCTGCCGATGAAGTCAACATAACTTCATCTGCCGATGAAGTCAACATAACTTCATACACAACTTCATCTGCCGATAGACTTCCATCTTCCGATAGACAACTCAACCATGACTCAACATCTACCGATGGACATCATCTACCAATAGAGAATAAAACGACATCTCACCAACTCCTCATTATAAAACACTACTCCAACTACAGAAAAGGATTTACTTACTCTACTGAAATCATTCAAAAACGACTTAACCATTGCATTACTCAAAATTCAGTAAAAACAATGTTTTTCAAAAAGAAATCCAAAAGAATACCAATATCAGAAGATTCTTAAAATGTATTCAAAACTTTGAGACCACTACTGTCATAAAATTTTTAGAAAAACATCTATACTGAACTAGTCACTCTCAACTCAACACTTACAGCCATGAATTAAACCGCCTCAACAGATGACCAAACCGATGCCTGAAAATGCTCCTCCAACCAGCCTAGTCCTCATGTTGGTCGGTAAACATACCTTCAGTAACTTCTTCACCTACATCACAAAACTTATCTATTAGCCTAATGCTAAGCAAGTAAAGCAATGAATGAAATGAATTACTGAAACATAAATCTCCTAGACATGCTGTTTCTACTTTCTCCCCTCTGTTGTATACATAATCGTGCTCTGTTGATCCCTCTGTACGATGGGAGAGTGGATCAGTCATCCCCCAAAGCATACATCCTCTGATCTCAATTAAGGAGCGGATTAGTTCCCTTAACAGTTAGCTGGTCTGATCCCACTGTAGGATTGGGAAGTGGATCACTTTTCCCAAAACCTCAATCCTCTGTTCTCAGTTAAGGGGCGGATTAATCCCCCTTAACAGTTGTTCTGATAATCCTGCTCACACTTACCATGTGTTTCATGTAAATTCATTTTCATAATTCTTTCAAAAACATGATGCGTGGCAACTGGAAAATAAACATACAAAGCATACATAAGTCCTACTGTTTTGAGATGTAGGCCCGAAGGCACAAACAAACTCTACTTACCTGGATTCTTGGCGAGTGCTCGGTTAGGAGCTTCTTCGGGATCTTTCTCACCTAGAACATAAACAGAACATTAAGTCAACCTATACTAAACCTCATTCTAAGGCATTCAGAAAACCTAAGGGAATAGTTGGGAGTTCTGATCGCCAAGCATTACTGATTCAATGCTAAACCCGAACCTACTCACTTTCCTGATGAGTTCCCAAAATACATATCCAACACTCCCCCATACAATCTTCCTTAGTTACTAAGTCAGAAAAATCGAGGTAGAAACTTACCTAGCTCGGCGAACGGACTCGGGGAAGGAAATCGCCTGGGAAGTCTGCTGGTTTGAGCTGAAAACCGAGAGCAAGAATGAACAGTGGCGGCTAAGCTCAATAAATTTCTTTTAAATAGGTTATCCACTAATAAGTTTTTAATTTACCATAATGCCCTTGCATATCCATTCATTAACCTAATCCACATTTGCACATCTTAATTTGACAAATTAAATTGGGTTTAATGGAACCAGGTGCTACAATCCTCATCCTCTTTATTCTATAATTCGCAAATTTCACAATTTGCTGGCCATTAAACCCTTACCTACTTCCAATCTTAACCTCTCATTTTATTCCAACAATCTTTTTCACTTCTTTCCTAAATTCACACAAGGATTACATCGAATCTACTAACTAATCTTACCATCTTTCGCTCCTCCTAGTCAGGTTATAACTATTTTACTCGACAATTATCCTAAGTTTAGCTCTTGTATTCTATCTTCGTCTAGACACTCTCAACTTCATCCGAATCCCAATATATGAGTTCTACGGTACTTCATCTATTTAAACACACTCCAAGTATTACAACAATTTAGGACATCCCTCTATAGGTTTATATCTAAACTTTCATCTTTCTTGATTAGTCATATTCTAATACTCCAAGGGGGTTGTCAATTAAACATAATCCCCACCTACTTAAAAAACCATACTTCATAAGGTGTATTCCTCTAATTGTCGCTAAACCTAAAGTGCGCAAACTCCGTTGATTAAATCAAACTAATCCTACTAATGTATAACTATATTTCTACTTGGTCTTTATTGTCCTATATGTAGTCTTCTATCTTCTCGTCGAGGTTTGCCTAGTAACCATTCTTACCCACCTATTATTCTCTTCCTTACTAATTTCAGGTCTATATATTTATCTATCATATGCATATTATCATACAGGTAATTAAAACAATACATGCAATTGTAGAAGGTTGGGCCCCATCGTCGGCGTTGCCAGGCTCAATGAAGGCAAAGACTCTCGGCACAATTTTTCTCTGATCTCTGCCCTGTTGATCTCTGCCTGGTTGATTTCGGTTCAACAACGGACAATTCATAATATAGTGGCTGGCTTCCCCACATCGATAACACCTATTGGTACGCGTCAGACAATCACCGTAGTGCTGCTTCTGGCACTGCGGACATAAAGGCTTTTGAGTAGCCTCTTGGACTTACTTTCCTTTTCCCCGGTCGCCCTTACCATTGTAGGGCCTCTTATCGCTCCTTTGTTGTTGTGGCTGTTGATGCTCACCTGGTTGCCAGTCTCGGTCCTATGACTGAGGTTGGATCTCACGAAAGAAGCCCTTAGCTGGCTCCTTCGGCCTAACACAAGTCGCCCTAGCAGCCTCAATGTCCAGAGCTCTAGCTGCGATGTCAGAGTATGGCACATCAATAATACCTGATACAACAACGTGCATCCGAATCTCTGGATTAAGTGCCTCCATAAACTGGTGCACCTTTTCTTCATTGTCACTTACTAGGCGTGGTGCAAATCTCGATAGTGCTTCAAATTTCCGAATATACTCCGCAACTGAACCCGTTTGCTTCAGCTGCGTAAACTCGTTCCTCTTAGCCACCCTCACTGTGCGGCTGAAATACTTATTAAAAAATATGGCCTTAAACTGATCCCACGTCATAATCGTCACATCCGTAGTAGCCTTAATCGAATCCCACCAAAAACGGGCATCCAATGCCAAGTGAAAGGCGACAAAAGCAACCTTCTTCCCATTTTCCACTTCCGCATACTCTAGCATATCCTCCATAGTGCGGATCCACTCTTCTGCAACCGTTGGATCCAATGAGCGGCCATCAAATACCGGAGGTCACAGACTTTGGAGCTTTTGCATACCTTGATTATTAGGCACTGTCAAATCTTGGGCCCTCTGGTTCTCCCGGTTAACTAAGTCCTCGATTTGTTGTGATTGTCGGTCCATGTGTTGAGACTGACGGTCCAATAAATCTGTAAGCCTATCTAGGGCATCGTCCCTCGCATCACGTCCTCGAACCATTTTCTAACTCCTATAAAAGTTAAAACAAATAATCCTAAGAAACAAAATCAAACAAAGCAGTAAACATACTTACAGTTGAGGAAGGATGTCCGCGTAGTGGCTGTGCAGTCGAGCAGTCTACAGAATCGATTTTAAAACCCGGGGGCTCTGATACCATAATTGTAACATCCCTAATACTGTACCCAATTTCCCATACATATATCTTTTTTTTTTTTACACTTTTAACTTTAACTATACTTTAGGCGGAAATTAAACCAAAATCGGAATTGAAATCTATGTTTTTAAATCGTTTGAAACATATCCTAAATCAATTAAATAAAACTTAAACAATTTAAAACAATTAAATAAAAATATTAAAAACATTTATCAATCGGCCAGGGGCGAAATCGGAAAGAGACGAGCAAAAAGGAAACGGCGATCGATCGCCCAAAATCGGCGATCGATCGCCAAGCACAAAATGGCGAGGGGCGATCGTTCGCCCCTCGCGCCCCTCGTGCGGCATCTGATCGCCCTTGGCGATTTTCACTGGCCAGCGAGCGATCGCCATTCCTCCAGCGATCGCTCGCCAAGCTCTCTGGAATTTATTCCAGAGAGCTGGCCTTTGCATTTCTTCTACAATCAGCTCTCTGGAATCCGATTCCAGAGAGCAAAGCTTCCTTTCAATATTTATCCCCTGCACACATCAACTTTAACACATCTCCAATTTCATCCGCAATTAACATACTAAACACCTCATAATCGTCAAAATATTTAACTCAAAACGTAGTCAAACTTTATGAAAACAAACTGCATGGGTATATTTAAAACTATACTTTTCCTCCTGTTTTAAAACGTCCAAGCAGTTTATAAAAACAGGTTTTCAAAACATTTAAAACATCAACATAAACCTATCTACTACCAGATTCAAACAGCCTAATATGTCCAGCTATACAATTCATATCATGTCCCCAAAACATATACCTACGTCCCCACAGGTCAAGTACGCACCGACTGCCTATCACGCTCCCACGGGCCATCTTTCATCAACCGATCATGCCTCGGGTGGAGGGATCTCATCCTCACCTGTGTAGAGGTCACCTACACCATAGATATAAGTCGTGAGCTTAAGGCTCAGTAAGTCTACGTGAATGCAAGTGAATGCTATGCATGCGGTTCATAAAACATGCGTCCTACATTTTCGCTATTCATTTCATTTCATTACATTACAGATATGTCACCGTGGCCTCACTCTCGCTAGATAGGAGCGACACATCCCGCAATTGGATAGGCCCTCGTATCTAACAGGGGGGAAAACATGCTCCCCAAGCAGCCATGTCTGAACCACCGCCACCTCCTTGACCAGATTACATGCATTCAGATCTTTTCATTATCCTTTTCCTTTTCATGAAAACATGCATAGAAATTCCTTTTCATGACGTTTTTAAAACTATGATGCATGAACAGTTATAAACATAGAATAATCAACCATCATACGTACCATCAAGACACTCAAAACATAACCTACAAAAGAAATAATCCTAACTACCCAACCAAAGCATTGAAACAATCGATATTCTCCAATTTCCTCAAACAACAGAAGATCGTATGGTGTAGGCCAATCGGCCAAACAAGTCGCGAAGACTTACCTGACGTCCGTCGAATGCTAGCTCCGTCCACGAGCGTGGTTCACCTAAGGCAATTCACAACAATTATCATTAAAATGCGCTTGAACCGTTAACGTCCAATTTAATGAAATCCTTAACTAAGGAAATTCTTCTAAAGCTATAACTTAATTAATCGAGGCATTTAAACAACCAATCCGTGCTCGATTCTACGAAACATCCCATGACGAGCTTTTCAAAAAATCTGAAATTCATTAAATTTAACATTTCTCGCAAATTAGTTTAACTTCGTCCAATAACGTTCAATACGTTCACTTTATCCTTAATTACGACAAACCTACCAATTTCGAACCTTAAATCACAACTTTTAACAAAACCCTAATCGTAAAACCTAAACGTATAACTTCGTTAAAACTGAAAACTAACGTCCGAAAGCTGTAGGATCTTACCTAGAACGTTGATCGGAGGAGAAAACGTGAAGAACGATGGGTCGATTGGAGGAGAAACGGGCGTCGGAATCGGATCGGCCGCCGATGGCTGAGAGCTTCGCTCCCTGGTTCTCTCGCGCAGAAAGGAGGAAATGAGGAGAAAAGAAGGATTTTGATATTTTATAATATTGACTTGTCAAATGACCGTTTTGCCCTTCCTTTGTTTTTATATTGGTTTCGTCCTTTGTTTTGTTAATTAACTAGCTATTCGGTTTCACCAAATCTCCTTATTTCACCAATAAGTCCAACTTATTATTAGGGTCCCAATGAAACTGTCCGTTTGAAAATCGGACCTCGTTTACTATTTTTACTAAGACGTCCATGATATTACGAGAAACGTAATTACTCGGAATTAAGCGTTGCTATTTCGAAAATTCTCATAATTTCCTTAAAATTAATATTAATAATTAGGATCCCAACAAAAACCTCTGTTCGTAAAACGGGCTTGATTTGACATATTTACAAAAATGTCATTTATATTAAAATATTAATATCCCGAAAAGCCGGGTATTACACATTTATTTTTGAACCACAGAAATAATAGACTGAAGAAAATAGGGAAACAGAAGTAAATTAAAACTTTGAACATCTAAGATATTGGGCAAGGTGGACTTGAAGAGTGCAGCAAAACATATGAGAAGAAAATGGTAAAAACAGGAAACAGAGGTGAACGATAAAGTAAGCAGATAGAGAAATAAACAGACAGGAATGGCAGGGAATTACTGGAAATATTGGCGGAAGACTTAGGCTGAAGACTGGGGGAAGACTTAGTTTAAAAAAAAGGCACTGGTGTATTCAAATAAGACAAAAGATGAACAGTGATCGGCGGTGGGTGTAGGCAGAAATGAACAGCGACGATCGGTGGATATAAATTATAAGGCAACGGTGGATGAAGTTTTAAAGAGAAACAGGCAGCGGTGGATGTAGGCAAAAATGAACAGTAACCGGTGGATGTAGGCAGAAATGAACAGTGACGATCGGTGGATATAAATTATAAGGCAACGGTGGATGAAGTTTTAAAGAGAAACAGGCAGCAGTGGATGTAGGTAAAAATGAACAGTAACCGGTGGATGTAGGCAGAAATGAACAGTAACCGGTGGATGTAGAGTTTAAAGACAAAATTAACAACTTTTAACAGGAATACATAAAAAACAAAAGTCGTGAAAACAGAAGGTATGAAAGCTTCAAACTTCAAAAAATGATTCAAAACATGATTTTGGGCATATCAGGGAAACACGACAGAATTTTAAGGAAACAGATTGCATGGATGGCTCTAAAATCAGAGATAATCCATGCACATCCTAAAGGAGAAAATATTCCAAACAATTCTAGAATACTTCAGAACATAAATTCAACTGTCTAATACAGAGTTTTTAAATACATCAACAACAGAACCTATACATTACAAAATTCCCAGCGGAGTTTTTAAACAAAACAAAGGACTATAACAGAGTTTTAAAACAAAACACCAGAATTCCAGAAGAGTTTACAGATATGCCCTCTACTTTAAAGACTTAAACCTCAAGACAGAAAACTATGTTTGGCTGCAACAACCACCCTGAGAGCTCGAACCACCAGCCACCTATTCATCAGACTGAGGTACAAAGTCCCCATTTTCGGGTTCAGTACCTACATTAGGGAGTTCACCTATAGTCTAAAACTCAGTAAGAACATATATAAATGCAGTGATGCGTATGCTATGCATGGACTTTCAGAAATACGGTAACAATACAGTACATTACATTTCAGTGGCAGAGGGGTATAAGTGGGGCTTATAGGGGAACTAACAATCAGTAGAATCAGTGAGTGCACAATAGGCACATATAGTAATATAGTATACATATATATAATAGTACAGTAACAGTGGGTCAGTTCCCGTCCCGCACTTAACCGGTTCATTTCAGTCAGATTTTATCTTGCTTAACTTCAAAACCGTGTACAGAAAATAGGTTTGCATGAACTTTCGGAAAATCGTGTATGCATGAAAATTTTCAGTGCTTACAATTAAAACAGCAGACAGCAGAAATAACACAACAGAACCTAAAGGAAAAGCAGACAACTCGGAATATAACTTTAACTTATCTACCCGAAACCTCCCGACATTAGTAAAATCCTAGAGTCTCCGTGATGTAGGGTCTTAAGGGTTAACCTACGGATATGAACTTACCTGTTTTCAGCAGAGTTGATGTTCTTGATCGTCTCGGTAATGCACAAACCTGTACATGCACGTAAGGAAAATAAACAGCTGCAAATGCTAACTTATAACTTGGTAGAATCAGCAGCAACTCCTTTCAAACTCTTAGAAAACAACAAACGTGTTTTCATCCAAAAACAGTGAGGTTTTCACAAAATATCAAAACTTTAAACTTCCACAAAACTCACATTTTCACTTTTCCAAACTTGCTAACTTAGCAGATGATTACCTTTACTGGAGAAGACAGGAGAATGGAAGTCTTTTGGAAAGGTTGAAATCGCCAGAAAGAGAGAAAACAGAGAGGAAAACAAGAAACAGAGAAGAGAAATGAGGATTTCACGTAAGAGGAAGAACATGGCTTCTTCAACAAGTTGCCAAGTGTCAATCATCCATTGGCTTTCTCCCACCAACCTTAATTCCTTCCCAATTTACCCTTCCATTGGTTCTTGACTAAATTTTTTAAATAAATTTTTCAACCTGGTTTTTCCATTAAACTCTTCGACAATTCATTAAAACATACATCAGATTTTATATAAAAGTTAATCCCGCTAAATAATCTGGGGGAATAATTACAAGAGCAAAAATGCCGGGTGTTACACAGGATTTCCGCAATATTAACATTGGGTTTCCACAACTTAAGTTTAGGGTTATTGTGATGACTCGAATGTGTACGTATGAGCTTGACTTGGGGGACAAACCTCGGGTTGCGGTAGAGGTGAGCAAAAATGTAACACCCGGCAGTTTTGCCATGTAAATATTCCCAAAATTCATTTAGCGGGATAAATAATTACATTAATACAATGAATGTTTTAATGAATTTATCGGAGTATTTAATGGGAAAAAACGATTTGTGGAACTAAATAGTAATTTAGTTAAAAACCAATGGAAGGACAAAATAAGGAGCCAATTAAGGTTGGTGGGAGGAGGCCAATGGTTGAGTGACACCTGGCAACTTGTTGAAGAAGTCATGTTCCTTTCTCTTCCCTCCTACGTGAAACCCTCATTTCTCATCTGCTTCTTTCCACTCCCCTCTGTTTTCTCTCTTCCAGGCGACAAACACTCTTCGAAGCTCCTTCAATCTCCTAAGTTATCTTCTGTTTCTCTGCCTCAGGTAAACATCTGCTAAAGCTAACGAGTTTGAATAAGTTAAAATATGAGTTTTGTTGGAGTTTAAGGTTACGATAATTGGGAGTGAACTCACTGTTTTTACATAAAAACACGTTGGTTTGTTTTCTAAAGGTTTGAATGGAGCTTGAAACTTATTCTACTAAGTTATTAGTTAGCATTTGCAACTTGTTAATTTCACTCTTCGTGCACATCATAGGTCCGTGCATCGCCAAGGTAACACGTTCAAGACTCTCAACTCCGCAGCAAACAGGTAAGTTCATACGTATAGTTTTGGCCCTTAAGGCCCTACAATACGGAGGTACGAGGTTTTATGTTGTCTGGATTTCTGTTGGGTAGTTAAACCTTAGGTTATGTTTTAGGTTAAGTGTGTTCTGTTTTGTTTCCTACTTGTTATTCTGTCACCTGTCTATGAATGTTCATGCATACACGTTTTCTCTGAAAGTCATGAAAATGTTTTCTGCACACGGTTTGAAGTTAAGTAAGATAAAACCCATAATGAAATGTATGGTTAAATGTGGACGAGGACTAGCATCCTGTCATGTACTCCTGTTATGTCTTGTTGTGGCATGTACTCCTATTGCGCCAGCTCTTCTTCCCACTTACACCTTCCTGTCCAGTGAAATGTAATGTAATTTAATGTAAAACATAACCTGAAAATATTCATGCATAGCATGTGCATCACTTCGCATTGTATGTTCTTACTGAGCTCTAGGCTCATAGTTGAACTCCCTATTGTAGGTATAGATCCTCCAGATGAGGACATTGTGCCTCAAGATGATGAGTTGATGTAGTTGGCAGGATGAGCTCATGGGGTGGTTGCAGCAGTCAGACAAATGTATTTCCTGTGAGAATATTATTCCTGTATAGCTTTTGAAATTTTAAAACCGATGCGTAGACTTTGTGTTGGTGTTTTAAAACTTCTGTTATGATGGATTCTCGAAATGTATGTCAAGTTCTGTACAATTTCTGAGATCCCAAAACGATGTAAAGACTTAGTTTTGATGTATTTGAAACCTCTGTTTAATAGTTGAGTGTATGTTTTGAAATATTCTGGAACTGCCTTGAGTTCTCTCTATTGGTCTGTGCATGGATGGTTTCTGGTTTTAGAGTTATCCATGTAGTTTGATTTCTTAAACTCCTGTCATGTTTTCTGTTATGTCCGAAAATCATGTTCTGAATCGTTCTTTTTAGAATTTGAAACTTTTATTCCATCTGTTTTTATGCTCCCTGTTCGTATGTCTTCCTGTTAAAAGTTGTCAAATTTATGTCCGTAGTTCACATCCACCGGTGAACTCATTTCTGTCTGTAGTTCACATCCACCGGTGAACAGTGCAATTTTGCCTGTATCCACCGCTGCCTTTAAAGTTCATTTCTGTATGTAGTTCACATCCACCGGTGAACTCATTTTTGCCTGCATCCACCGCTGCCCTTTTAAAATCACATCCACCGTTGCCCTTAAAATTACATCTTCCACCTAACGTCATCTGCCCCCATCTTCCGCCCAGTTCACCTCTACCGGTGAACAGTAATCTTCTGCCTATAGTTCACATCTACCGGTGAACAGTAATCTTCTGCCTGTAGTTCACATCTACTGGTGAACAGTCCACTTCTGCTTGTAATTTACGTATTCCGCCCAGTTTATTTACTTCTTTTACCCTACATCACCCGACCCCGTCATTCAGTGTAGCCTTTCTTCCGGCATAACTTCTAGTTTTGTTTTCCATTTTTATTAGGTTTTCCACTGCATGTCAAGTCGTTCATTTCTGTCTGTTTATTTTCATCGTTCAAATTCTGGTGTTCCAATCCTCTCGTTGTCTGCCAGAACCCTGTTTAAGTCGAAGTCAAGTCTTAATGAGAATTCAAGAACTGTTTTCATTTCTCCCTGCTTCCAGCCTTCCTACTTTTCTTCAGTCATTCATTCTGCATTCCGATTTTTACTGTTTCCTATTTTACTTTCAAATCTAGAGAATGTTTTCTTTCTCTGTAAAGTTTTCAAGGGTTTGTTTTAAAAGTCCAGTCTTTTTTTGTTTAAACAAAAAAAAAATATGTCCAGTTTTCTGCTAAATGTCCAGAGTGATGGCTCCTCGGCCCCGATCAGATTTGGGGCTGTCACAGTTATGGTATCAGAAAGAAATCAGGATTTAAATGCGATTTTGTAAACTGTCTGACTGCACAACCCGCCACGTGAGATCGCTCCACCAACTGTGAGTGTTTAAGTTCACGTAAAAGTTTCTGTTTATTAAATTTAGTTATTCTATTTATAGGGTTTTCTTAGAAATGGTGAGAGGACAACAGGATGAAGGAAGCGAAAGTTCTCGTGCCATTGCCATATTAATTGAGCTGGTGGGTGTACAGTCCCACATGGTGGAACGTATGATGGCCCAAAAAGACAACAGGAATAATAATAATAATCATGAGAATGCTTCACGCGACACCAGTGGAGATAGGTTCAGGCGACTCCAGCTGCCTACATTTGATGGACTATCTACTGACCCAACTCACTCTGAGGAATGGGTCTGGCACATAGAGAGAATGTTTAGATGCGCAGAGGTGGAAGAAAATAAGAAGGTTCTATGTGCCACGTATCAGCTCACCAAGAATGCAGGATTTTGGTGGGACACCGTCAAGGCAACAACGGTGGCGTTAAGCTAGGAGGGATTTAAACGAATATTCTATGAGAAGTATTTTGACAGAAGTGCGAAGAAGGAAAAGATGATCGAATTTGCTTGACTCTGGCAGTTTGGAACAGTGGCTGAGTATGTTCAGAGGTTCGAGTCGCTATCCCACTATGCACCTCATTTGGTGGCCACTGACGAAAACAAGGTGCACCAATTTATTCAGGGTTTGAAGCTAGACCTCTTACGGGGGATTACATACGGGGGATTTGATGAGGCCCCGTATACAAGGGCAGTGGCCAAGGCTTATCAGTTGGAAGCCTTAGAAGCAAAGTCTCAGAGATATAGAGATACATCAAAGAGAATCCTACTTGATGTCTCTCAACAGCAACAACAAAGGGGTCAGGTTTGACAACCACAGCGATAGGAGAACAGAGGTGTTAAGAGACCTAATGAAGTTGCCATTTATCAGGACAAGGGGAAAAGACCTATGGGAGCTCCTCAGCTTCCCGTATGCCCACGTTGTCAGAAAAATCATACGGGGGAGTGTAGACTCTTTACTGGCCAATGCTTCCGATGTGACAAGGAGGGCCACCAAGTCCGGGATTGTCCGGTGCCTGACACTAGGCCGAATCGTGCCGTGCCAAGAGTATTTACCATGATAGAGGATGATGATGAAGCCGCCCAACACACAGCCATTACAGGTACAATTTCGATATGTGATGTACCTGCTTATACTTTGTGGGACACGGGTGCCACACATTCATTTGTGGCAATGGACTTCGTGGGTAGGCAGAGATTTTGTTGTACGCCGTCAGATCAGCCCTACAGCATTATGCTGTCGTCTGGAGAGTTTATGCACTCCGAGCAGGTTGTACGGTGTGATATAGTGTCAGTGGGAGACCAGAAGTTGTATGCCAATCTTATCGTCATCGGTATGAAAGGATATGATGTGATTCTGGGGATAGATTGGCTGTTTAGACACCACGCCACCATCAACTACAGGTCCGGGCTCGTGTGTAATACCCGGCTGTACGAAATATTAATATTTTAATGTAAATGAAATTTTTGTTAATATGTCAAATTAAGTCGATTTTTTGAAAAGAAAGCGTCATTACGTTCCTAATCATTAATAAGGATTTTAAGAATATTTCGGGAATTTTAGGAGTCGTAACGTTAATTTTACGAGAATTATGTTTATCGTAATATAAATGATACTTCGGTAAAATAGTAAACAAGGTCCGTTTTGCGAACGGACAGTTTTAATGGGACCCTTATAATAAGTTGAAGTTATTGGAGAAATAAGAAATTTGGAGAAGATGAATCGATGGTTAATTAACGAAACGAAGGACGAAACAAATAGAAAATCAAAAGAAGGGCAAAATGGTAATTTACCAAGTGAAATTTTAAATTAAAAACACAAATTCCTTTCTCCTTCACCATTTCCACGACTTCTCTCTCTGTCCCCTGCGTTCTCCGGCGATTTTCATCGCCTCCTCACAGTTCTCTCCTCTTCGACGATCGTTCTTCCTCCGATCGACTCGTTTCCTTCGTGCTTCTTCCTCCAATCGACGCTCTAGGTAAGGTTCTAAGGTTTTGAAAAGTTTATTCATAGTTTTTGGGTCGTTTAAACAATTAGGGTTCGTTTAGGGTTTCGTTAAAAACGTAATTTAGAGTTCAAAATCGATAGGTTTATCGTAGTTGTGGATATATTGAACATATTGGACGTTATTGGACGAAGTTAATCGATTTAGGACAAATATTAGAGATTGACGAATTTTTGAGTTTTGGGGGGGAACTCGTTAATGGTGGTTCGAGGTATCGAACATTAATTTGGTGTTAAAACGCTTCGAGTAGTTAAGTTAGAATTTTAGGAATTTCCTTATTTAAGGTTTCGTTAAATTTGGACGTTAAATAGTTTAAACTCGTTTTAACGACAAAATTGTGAAATTGCCTTAGGTGAACAACGCTCGTGGACGGAGCTTGGATTTCAACGGACACGAGGTAAGTTCTCGTGACTTACTTTGGCCGATAGGCCTACACCGTACGTCGAAGTCGTCTCGAGGAGTTTTGGTGACGTGTTTGCTTAATTTGCTTTGGTTGGGTAGTTAGGTTTAATTGTTTTATAGGTTATGCCTTTAATTGCTTTTATTGTCTTGATGGTACGTATGTTGCATGTTTAAATTATGCTATGAATTGTTCACGCATCACGTATTTTGAAAGAGGATGAAAATGAATTTCCGCACCATGTTTTAAAGAAAATGGCGATGTGGCCAGAAAGGGGGCTATTGATCTATTGTGTGGATCGATTACGGGTCTGTCACAATATCACATCTAATATGAATCGATGTATGTTTATGGTCATGCGAGGTGGGGCTCAGGCATGGCTGTGCGTGTTGCAAGTATGTACCCCCCTCCTCTAGGTGGAAAGGGTTGTCCAACCGCAGGATTGGCCCTCTCCATTTAGGGAGTTGAGATCTCGATGACAACCTATGTAAAGATAAGAAAATGTTGCATGACTTACGAACTTATATGCACAATATGCATTGCATTTACGTAGAACTTGCTGAGATTTTTATCTCATAGATTGTTTGTATGGTGTAGGTGATCTTGACTTAGGTGAGGACGAGATCCCTCCACCCGAGGAGTGATGCAATTGACGGAGGATGGCTTGCGGGGTGTGCTGGCGCAGTCGAGGCTTAACCCGACCTGTGGGGGTGTATGTATGTGTTTTGAGGGTTTTTTTTTGGGATATTTTGGATTAACGGTGGATTAGATAGGTTAATGGTATAGCTAAATACATTTTAGGTTGTTTGGATCTGGATAATGGATTGATAGTTATAAAATGTTTGTGTTAAAAATTGTCGTTTGATGGACTGCTGAATTATTGAATTTCGTAGTGTTTTGTTTAGTTTTTAAACCGAGCCACGCAGTTCGGTTTTATGAAATCTGGTTATGTTTTAAATATGTTTTTGAGTCGTTCATTTTGGATGATCGGTGAAGTGAGAAATAGACGAGATTATGAATGAGTTGAAATGTATGGTTGTGATGTAGGTGGAGTTGTGTTGATGAATTTGCGAAGTGTGCGTAATTGGTTTGTGCAGGAAGTCTGGAAAGGAAAAGGAAAGGCAAAAAGAAAAATGAGTGGGCAATCGAATGCCCAAGGCGTGGTGTTCGAACGCGAAACTCTCTGGAATTCCAGAGGAGTTTGCGACCGAACGCCAAAGGAGGGGCGAACGGTCGGTTTGAAGGCCAGGTTACCGCGTTCTGGAAGCAGAACGTGAGCCGACCGATAGCCCAATTTTGGCGCACGATCGGTTCGGCAAGGGCCGCCCGATCGGCTGTTGAGCAGCCGATCGAGCGCCCCTTTGTTTTCCTTGTTTTGACGCTTCTACCCCTCTCCTATTTGGTCGTCGGCTGTTTCAATGGCCGACTCTCCTTTTTGTTTTAATAGGGTTTATTTAAATGTTTTCTTTTATGTTTTTCTTAAATAAGCTTTCAATGGTTTTTAATTCTATCAACGTTTTGAATTTCCACTTTTACGTTATATGATTTTTAAAAAAAAATAAAAAATAAAAAAATAATATGGGAAAATAAGGGTACAGTGTTAGGGTCGTCACATCGTGTCTTTTAAGCACCCGAACGAGGCAGTGTTCTCCTATCAGGCAACACCAAAGAAGCACAATATGCCTGTTATATCCTCCTTGAAAGCTCAACAACTGATGAGGTCAAGATGTGTCGGTTTTCTCTCCCACGTAGTAGATGTTCAAAGGCAAGGTGAGGTGGAACTTCAAAATATTCCGGTAATTCGAGACTTCTCAGAGATTTTCTTAGATGACTTACCAGGATTGCCACCTGATCGTGAAATCGAGTTTGAAATTGACGTATATCTTGGTGCTGAACCGGTATTGAAGAATCCGTACCGTATGGCGCCAATTGAGCTGAGAGAGTTGAAGGCTCAGCTAAAGGAATTGGTGGACAAGGGTTTTGTGCGCCCTAGTTTCTCTCCGTGGGGTGCTCCCGTATTGTTTGTCAAGAAGTAAGATGGGTCCCTACGTATGTGCATTGATTACCGGGAGCAGAACAAGTTGACCATCAAGAATAAGTACCCGTTGCCGAGGATCGACGATCTATTTGACCAACTACAAGGGGCTCGGGTATTTTCAAAGATTGACTTGCGCTCTAGTTATTACCAGTTGAAGGTCAGGGCTGATGATATTCCGAAGACCGCCTTCAGGACCTGGTACGGACAGTACAAGTTCTTGGTAATGTCTTTTGGATTGACTAATGCCCTAGCGGCATTCATGGATTTGATGAACAGGATATTCCAAGATTTCTTGGATAAATTTGTAATCGTCTTCATCGATGACATCCTGGTTTACTCCAGAAGTTAGGCCAAGCACGAGGAGCACTTGGCAATTGTGCTATCGACTCTGAAACAACACCAATTGTACGCCAAGTTGTCAAAGTGTGAATTCTGGTTGAGCAGGATTAACTTCCTAGGCCATGTGGTGTCAGCAGGAGGAGTGTCCGTGGATCCAGCTAAGATTTTGGCAGTGAAAGAATGGCCGAGACCGAGGAATGCCAGTGAGGTATGGAGTTTTATCGGGTTAGCTGGTTATTACAGAAAGTTCATCAAGGGATTTTCTGTAATAGCGAAGCCTATGACAAGCTTAACGAGGAAAAACATCAAGTTCAAGTGGTCTGAAGCTTGTGAGGTGAGTTTTCAGACACTTAAGCAGAAATTTACCACTGCTCCTCTGTTAGTATTGCCAGTTGAAGACGGCGAATTCAGCGTATACTGTGATGCATCCAAGGTTGGCTTGGGATGTGTATTAATGCAAGAAGGAAAAGTAGTGTCATACGCATCTAGACAATTGAAGAACCACGAGCAAAACTACCCTACTCATGACCATGAGTTAGCGGCAGTTGTCTTTGCAATAAAAGCATGGAGACACCACTTATATGGACAATCATGTGAGGTGTTTTCTGATTACAAGAGTTTGAAATACATATTTACCCAGAAAGAGTTAAACATGAGACAAAGGCGGTGGCTAGAATTTGTGAAAGATTATGATGTTGAGATTAAATACCACCTAGGGAAAGCTAACGTGGTAGCCGATGCATTGAGCAGGATGCCAGCTACTATGCAACCAGCTATGTCGACCGTATCAATGCCTTTGAGAACAGAGATCCAGAAGTTCGATATGGAGATAGTTTCTGGGCTATCGGCCATACTAGCAGACTTGACACTACGGCCCACCATCCTGGACCGAATTAAAGAAGCCCTGAAGACCAATTCAAAGGAGATGGCTGATATTGTGAGCAAGTTATCTATGGCCTCTTCCGATTTCAGTTATTCGGGAGATGGTATTTTGAAGTTCAAAGACAGGTGGTATGTTTCGAGAGATGAAGAGCTACGAAATAACATCTTGTCGGAAGCCCACTCATCTTCTTTCTCTATGCATCCTGGTAGCACAAAGATGTATCAAGACTTGAAACTTCACTTCTGGTGGCCGAATATGAAGAATAAAGTGGCCAAATATGTGGAGTCTTGCATGATATGTCAACAAGTCAAGGATGAACATCAACGACCAGGTCGGACACTTCAGCCTCTCCCGATCCCCGAATGGAAATGGGAGAATATAACGATGGATTTTGTTGTTGGCCTTCCAAGGACAGCTAAGGGCCATAATAGCATTTGGGTCATAGTGGACAGATTGACGAAGTCGGCCCATTTTCTATTTGTGAAGACGACGTACTCCATGGATCAGTACGCAGAGCAGTATATTAACGAGATCATTAAGCTGCATGGCATTCCTGTGTCGATCGTCTCATACCGGGATCCCAGATTCACTTCCAGGTTTTGGAAAAGCTTGCAGAGCTCCTTGGGCACCAAGTTAGATTTCAGCACGGCATTTCATCCACAGACGGACGGACAATCCGAGAGGACGATTCAAATACTGGAAGATATGTTAAGATTGTGAGTATTGGAATTTCAAGCTCCTTGGAGTAGATATTTGCCACTCGTGGAGTTTGCTTACAACAATAGCTACCAGGCTACAATTGGCATGGCTCCTTATGAAGCTCTTTACGGCAGAAAGTGTAGATCCCCATTGTGTTGGGATAAGGTCAGAGAAGCCAAACTTATCGGCCCTGAGATATTACAGCAGATGTCCGAGGTGATAGCTGCTATTAAACAATGAATAAAGATTGCTCAGAGTCGACAGAAAAGTTATGCGGACCATAGAAGAAGAGACTTAGAGTTCACTGAGGGCGATGAAGTATTCTTGAAAGTGTCGCCTTTCAAGGGCGTAATGAGATTTGGTAAGAAAGGAAAGCTCAGCTCGCGGTTCATTGGCCATTTTCCCATTTTGAAGCATGTGGGAAGCATGGCCTACAGACTGCAGTTGCTAGCGTCAATGGATGGAGTTCACAATGTTTTTCATGTTTCGATACTGAGAAAATGTGTACGAGATCAACCCAGATCGTGGAACATGTGGACTTTGATATCATGCCGACGCTGACATATAAAGAAAGGCCCATAGAAATATTAGATACTTCAATCAAGGTATTGCGCAACAAGGTAGTCCCATTGGTGAAGGTTTTCTGGCGCAATCATAATATGGAGGAAGCCACATGGGAAAGACAACAAGATGTTATGGCCCAATATCCGGACCTCTTCGCCTAAGTAAATTTTTGGGACAAAATTTATGTTAAGGTGGGTGAAATGTAACACCCGGCATTTTTGACATGTAAATATTCCCGGAATTCATTTAGCAGGATAAATGATTACATTAATACAATGAATGTTTTAATGAATTTATCGGAGTGTTTAATTGGAAAAACCGATTTGTGGAACTAAATAGTAATTTAGTTAAAAACCAATGGAAGGGCAAAATAGGGAGCCAATTAAGGTTGGTGGGAGGAGGCCAATGGTTGAGTGACACTTGGCAACTTGTTGAATAAGCCATGTTCCTTTCTCTTCCCTCCTACGTGAATCATTTCTCATCTACTTCTTTCCACTCCCCTCTGTTTTCTCTCTTCCAGGCGACAAACACCCTTCGAAGCTCCTTCGATCTCCTCAGTTTTCTTCTGTTTCTCTGCCTAATGTAATCATCTACTAAAGCTAACGAGTTTGAATAAGTTAAAATGTAAGTTTTGTTGGAGTTTGAGGTTACGATAATTTGGAGTGAACTCACTGTTTTTACATGAAAACACGTTGGTTTGTTTTCTAAAGGTTTGAATGGAGCTTGAAGCTTATTCTACTAAATTATTAGTTAGCATTTGCAGCTTGTTAATTTCACTCTTCGTGCACGTCATAGGTCTGTGCATCACCAAGGCGACACGTTCAAGACTCTCAACTCCGCAGCAAACAAGTAAGTTCATACGTATAAGTTTGGCCCTTAAGGCCCTACAATACGGAGGTACCAGGTTTTATGTTGTCAGGATTTCTGTTGGGTAGTTAAACCATAGGTTATGTTTTAGGTTAAGTGTGTTCTGTTTTATTTCCTACTTGTTATTCTGTCGCCTGTCTATGAATGTTCATGCATACACATTTTCTCTAAAAGTCATGAAAATGTTTTCTACACACGGTTTGAAGTTAAGTAAGATAAAACTTGTAATGAAATGTAAGGTTAAGTGTGGACGAGGACTGACATCCTGTCATGTACTTCTGTTTTGTCCTGTTGTGGCATGTACTCCTGTTGCGCCAGCTCTTCTTCCCACTTACACCATCTTGTCCAATAAAATGTAATGTAATGTAATGTTCATGTATTTGAAAATGTTCATGCATAGCACGTGCATCACTTCGTATTGTATGTTCTTACTGAGTTATAGGCTCATAGTTGAACTCCCTGTTGTAGGTATGGATCCTCCAGATGAGGACATTGTGCCTCAAGATGATGAGTTGATGTAGTTGGCAGGATGAGCTCATGGGGTTGTTGCAGCAGTCAGACAAATGTATTTCCTGTGAGAATATTATTCTTGTATAGCTTTTGAAATTTTAAAACCGATGTGTAGACTTTGTGTTGGTGTTTTAAAACTTCTGTTTTGATGGATTCTCGAAATGTATGTCAAGTTCTGTACAGTTTTTGAGATTTCAAAACGATGTACAGACTTAGTTTTGATGTATTTGAAACCTCTGTTTAACAGTTGAGTGTATGTTTTGAAATATTCTGGAACTGCCTTGAGTTCTCTCTATTGGTCTGTGCATGGATGGTTTCTGGTTTTAGAGTTATCCATGCAGTTTGATTTCTTAAACTCCTGTCATGTTTTCTGTTATGTCTGAAAATCATGTTATGAATCGTTCTTTTTAGAATTTGAAACTTTTATGCCATATGCTTTTATGCTCCTTGTTCGTATGTCTTCCCATTAATAGTTGTCAAATTTCTGTCCGTAGTTTACATCCACCGGTGAACTCATTTCTGTCTGTAGTTCACATCCGCCGGTGAACTCATTTCTGTTTGTAGTTCACATCCACCGGTGAACTAATTTCTATCTGTAGTTCACATCCACCGATGAACTCATTTCTGTCTGTAGTTCACATCCACCGGTGAACAGTGCATTTCTGCCTGTATCCACCGCTGCCTTTAAAGTTCATTTCTGTCTGTAGTTCACATCCACCGGTGAACTCATTTCTGCATGCATCCACCGCTGGTCTTTTAAAATCACATCCACCGTTGCCCTTAAAATTACATCTTCCGTTTGACGTCAGCTACATCTTTCGCCTGACGTCATCTGCCCCCATCTTCCGCCCAGTTCACCTCTACCGGTGAACAGTAATCTTTTGCCTGTAGTTCACCTCTACCGGTGAACAGTAATCTTCTGCCTGTAGTTCACATCTGCCGGTTAACAGTCCACTTCTGCTTGTAATTTACGTCTTCCGTCCAGTTTATTTACTTCTTTTGCCCTACATCACCCGACACAATCATTCACTGTAGCCTTTCTTCCAGCATAACTTCCAGTTTTGTTTTCCATTTTTATTAGGTTTTCCACTGCATGTCAAGTCGTTCATTTCTGTCTGTTTATTTTCATCGTTCAAATTCTAGTGCTCCAATCCTCTCGTTGTCTGCCAGAACCCTTCTTAAGTCGAAGTCAAGTCTTAGTGAGAATTCCAGAACTGTTTTCATTTCTCCCTGCTTCCAGCCATCCTGCTTTTCTTCTGTCATTTATTCTGCATTCCGATTTTTACTGTTTCCTGTTTTACTTTCAAATCCAGAGAATGTTTTCTTTCTCTATAAAGTTTCAAGGGTTTGTTTTAAAAGTCCAGTCTGTTTTCTGTTTAAACAAAAAAATATATATGTCCAGTTTTCTGCTAAATGTCCGGAGTGATGGCTCCTCGTCCCCGATCGGGTTTGGGGCTGTCACAAAAAAAATCGAGAACCAGACCAGAACCGACGGTTTGGTCTGGTTCTAGGAGGTTCTGAAGAAGAAAAAAAGTATTTTTGCTTCTGTATTATCCGGAATCAAAAATCCTGATCCGGTTTTTGGTTCTAATGAGTCAGCTCATTTAGAATCGACCCGGACCACATTGCCCTAAGTAACCATCGACTGTAGAGGGCTCGAGCTTCAGTTCTCACTTCTTTCTTCTCTCTTCTCATCTTCGCAGAATCGCAAAACGCCGAAAGCTCATCGTCGCCCAGTCGCCCTCACCGAAAGCTCGCTGTCGTTGTCATCGTCGCCCAGTCGCCCTCGCCCTCGCCCTCGCCCTCACCCAGTTGTGCCCTCACCTAGTCGCCATCGCCGCTCGACCACTCGTCCGAGGAAGCTAAGCTTTTTTTGTCTTTGATTAGGGTTTATTTATTACTTCATCTAATCTTGTGATTTTCACAATTCTTCCACTCAGATGAGTTCGCTGTTTAGTTTTTTATTTCTTCCTTGGCGTTCGATCTTCACTGTTGGGTCTTGTTTCAATCGAGGATCATCAAAATTCAAACCAAAAGTTTGGTTCTGCTCTTTCTATTGTTATTGATTCAATTTTGCTTCTGTTTTGGAAAGATTTATTAGTAAAAAATGTTGCAAAGAAGTAGTGATTTCTAGCCTAAATCGAGATCCAATAATCTGTTTTGATTTTTGAGACCTAAAACCTGGGAGGACCAGAACCGAGACCAGAATTCTGGTCCGGTTCTGAAATTTTTTTTGGACTTATTGGTCCAAAAAATTGAAAACCAAATTTAATGGTCTAGTCCTAATTTCTCTAGAAACCGGACCGAACCAGACCACGATCACCCCTAGGTTGCGAGGCAAATCTCAGGACCTAAGCCGAGTGTAGGCAAATCCCGGGTCGTAAAAAGGGAGTCGTCACAATCCCACATCGCTTGAGTAGGTATATGGAAATGAAACATATGTAAGGAAACTCTCCCAAGATAGTAAGACATGTTTTGAAGCGCAATTAACAACGGATTCCATAAGTATTCTAAAGTTAAAAGTGCTCCGGCGAGAGTAGTATCATGTTGGTGACCGACTGGAAAGTCCTTGCCAAACAAAGTCGTGAGGGGAGGATATTGGGTTACGGCCCAATCTCCAGAGCGGACAATATCTTACTGGGAAAATGGGTCGTTATAAATGGTATTAGAGCCTGTACCCAACTGGAAATGTAGCCAACAAAGACGTTGGCCCCGGTGATTGTGATGACCCGAATGTGTACGTATGAACACGACTGCGGGGCAAACTTCGGGACCTAAGCTGAGTGTAGGCAAATCTCGAACTCGAGTATAGACAAATCCGGGTCGTAAAAAGAGGCTCGTTACAATCTCACATCGCTTGAGGAGGTATATAGAAATGACACATATGTAAGGAAACCCTCCCAATATAGTAAGACACGTTTTGGAACACAATTGGCAATGGATCCCATAAGAACTCCGAAGTTAAAAGTGTTCCAGCGAGAGCAGTACTATATTGGGTGACCGACTGGGAAGTACTTACCAAACAAAGCCGTGAGAGGAGGATATTAGGATATGGCCCAATCCCCAGAGCGGACAATATCTTACTGGAAAAATGGGTCGTTATAGTTAGTGCTCTAGGCGTTTGTGTATCATTGATCGAACATTCGCAGAAACTTTAATTTTAATTCTTGTCTTAATTCTATTGTTAAGAATTAACAATATATTCCTTTGACTTAGAATCAAGCATGAAGATTTTTTTAACTTTAATTCTATAGTTAATTTTGTAGGTGATCATGGAAGAACACACAACCAAATTATCTAGTGGATCAAGTCAACTTCTAAATATCTTATAGATATGGAGATCCAAGCACAAGTTTAGGAGATCTATAAAGCAATTCAAGACTATAAGTAATCTGACTTTGATAGAGTATCTGGCAGATTATGAATCCTTCATGGTTTTATATCAAAACATGTGCTTCCTGAAAAATGTAGCTTGCATCTCAAGCTTCCTAGAATGACGTACTTTATTAAAATCAAAGATAATTTTCTATGTCAAAAAGCCTCAAAATAGAGAGCAATGATTCTACTATGTAGTCCAACTTTCCCGTCAATCTAAGTTGAAGAAAATTCATTTAGAGAAGGGTTTTGAGATGATCAAGGGATCCATGAGCTTGTGAAGCTTATTAGTTATTCATGTTTGTTTTATAATTTATTTAGAGTTTATTGCGATGGTTTAATTAGTGTTGGAGTCACTCAGATAAGAGTTTATTCTAGTTGATCAAGTGTCATTAATGGTAGTTTCATAATTACTATTTTGAGATGATTTAATTCTAATTTTGATGGGGCTTTTTAAGCTCTCCTTAGGCCTCATTGTATGCTGTTTAGATTAATATAGTCGCTTCAGCCTCACCCTTTGTTCTTTTGAGCAAAAACCCACGAAACCTTCGGTTGTTACTAATCGAGCATATTGTGTTCAGATTTCTTGTTTTTTTTAGAGTTGGACAAGTTATCTCCCTAACACATTTTCCTCGCTTCTCCCTGAAGAGGATTTATAGTGAAGTTAAGGAATCTAACAGATTATTAACTTAGAGAGCTTTCTTCCATTGAATATAGCCTTGGAGTAGAAAATTGCATCTAGACAATTTTCCAACCAACTAGCCTCCTACGTTATTAGCAGGTATTTCGAGTTGAGTTGAATGAGACTTAGTTGAATCTTAATGTTATTAAAGGTCTTCTCATCTAAAGATTTTGTAAATGTATCAGCTTATTGACTCTTGGAATTGAGAAACTTAAGAGATACCTTGCCTTTTTGAACATGATCTCGAATAAAAAAAGTATCGAATCTCTGTGTTTGGTACAAGAGTATTTGATGGGATTTTCAAAATATAATGGCACAAGTGTAATCATATTTAATTGGAATTTTCTCAAAAAGTTGGTCCTAATGTAACACCCGGTTTTACGAGTTTTATATTTTTCCAATGTAAAAGGGCATTTTCATAAATATAGCAAATTAAGCCTGTTTTGTGAACGAAAAGTTTTATTAGAACCCTATTGATAAATTAAAATATTTGGTGAAATAAAGAAATTTGGAGAAACCAAATTGATAGTTAAATAACGAAATAAGCAAAGGATAAGCAAAAGGGCAAAATGGTAAATTGCTAGGTTAAAACTTAAAACAAGTTATTCCCCCCCCCCCCACCCCCACCCCACCTCCACCGTGAAATCAATCTACAGAGAGGATTTCTCCTCCCCTCTCCCTGTGACTTTTCCTCTCGGCCGATTCTCCAACGCCAATGGTTCCTCCGATCAACGGGTTCCTTCCGATTTTCCTTCCTCAATCAACACTCTAGGTAAGCTTCTAGCATTTGGATGGTTTACTTTTCTGTTTGGGGCTTGAAAACAGTTACGGTTTTGATGAGGGTTTCGTCGAAATTGTCGGGATATGTTAGAAACAATTAGGTTTATCGTATTTATGATTTTAGTGGATGAATTTGTGATTACTAGAGAGAGTAGGCGAATTAATGATGGTGGTTGGATTTTGGTAGTTGAAATGTGTTAAAAACACTATTAATGG
The DNA here is from genome assembly GCA_022432975.1 of Begonia masoniana. Classification (NCBI taxonomy): domain Eukaryota; kingdom Viridiplantae; phylum Streptophyta; class Magnoliopsida; order Cucurbitales; family Begoniaceae; genus Begonia; species Begonia masoniana. Next base: position 35,178,935 of record CM039512.1, on the reverse strand, counting down.
GGGCTTAGAGGATTGTGAGCGTGAATTGCTCGATGAAATGCCTGAATGAGTTAAATTGAAATTTTAGAAAATTTCTTTTAGCTAGGAGTTTCGTTTGGTCGTAGAAACGATTTATTTGAATTTAACCTTAATGACCAAATCGTGGAATGTTTTAGGTGACGAAGCTCAAAACGAGGCGCTCGGTTTGCTAGGGACGCGAGGTAAGTCTTCGTGTCTTGTTTGGCCGATTTGGCCTACACCACGAGATTTGACATTATCGAGAAAATTGGTGTGTTATGTAGTTTTAGAGTATGTGGTTGGGTAGTTAGGTTGTTTATATTATGGAATGTCTTTTCTAAGTTTTATATATATTGTTTTATGCCTTCTTTCTGTGAAATGCATCGTTCATGCTCATGCATTATAGTTTTCGAAAAAGCATAAAAAATGAATTTCCCGCACCATGTTTTCATGAAAATAAACGACTAATGAAAAGATATGAATGCAGTAATCCCGGTCATGTCGGGGTGGGGTTCAGACATGGCTGTCCTGAAAGATGGAGAATGTTGTCCCCCCGTTAGATGGAAAGGACTATCTATCCGCGAGATGTGCCTTCTCCATCTAGTGAGAGTCAATCCCCGATGACACCATTTGTTATGTAACTAAAGAATGAAAAAGGAATGCATGATTTTATGAACTGCATATGCATAGCACGCATTCTCATTTACATGGACTTACATAGCCTTTAGCTCATAGAATGTCTCTATGGTGTAGGTGATCTCGAGGAAGGTGAGGATGACGTTCCTCCGCTAGATGAACGCACAGGTTGAAGAAGGTTGCCAATGGGAGTGCACTGAGCAGTCGAGGCGATTTTGACCCGTGGGTGACGTTCAAGGTTATGTTACGTATGTATAGTGTTTTTGGATGTGGATGTAGTAAAGGTCTCATATAAATGTTTTAAACCTTTAGAAGTTTTCTTTTAACTTTTGTCTAGGAAGTTGATTTTAGAAAAAAAAAATCATACTGGAACTATTTGGACATTTTAGGTTGTGCATGTATATATTCGAGTTTTAGAGCTATCCATGCAATTCGTTTCTGTAAATTCTACCACGTTTTGAATACGTTTAAGCCACGTTTCGAGTCGTGTTTTTGATGATTGGTGGATTGAGAAATGTATGAGGGTAGAAGTGTTTTTTTTTTGTTTTTGTTGAACTGTGTTTAGGTGTAAGTTGATGAAGAGATAAGAGGGTGAAGGGAGTGAAGGTGTGAAGTGTGCAGGGAGAAGCAAAGGAGGCAACACTTTGGATTCTAAAATCCAGAGTGTTTGCCGATCGATCGCCAGTGAAGGCGATCGATCGGCCAAATTTTGTTGGCTAATGCTCTGGTTTTTCAGAGCGTTAGCCAATCGATCGCCAAGAGGGCGATCGATTGGCTGTGATATATCGTCCAGGGGCGATCAATCGCCTGGTATTGGGGGCGATCCAGAATGTATTTTCTGACGTTTTAACCACGTGTTTCAAACGATTTAAACGACCTAAAAACGGAGTCAATGATTTACTGAAAATGACCTCAGGCTTCGATTTAGAGATTTAAAAAGTTAAAAATTTTACACCCAAAATTTCTAAGTCAAAGTCAACGTCAAGTAAAGTTTTGTGACAGCCCGGAAAGGGGTTCGGGCCGTTACAATGGTTTGTATTAGAGCTCCTAGGTTTTAAAATCAGTTCTATAGACTGCTCGATTGCACAAGCCACTACACGGACATGCTTCCTCGACTGTAAGTACGTTTGTAAGCTTTCTTCTATTTCGATTTCTTAAGATTATTTGTCTTTGACTTTATAGAGTTAACAAAATGGTCCGAGGAAGAGAAGTTAGGGACGAAGCCATGGATAGGCTGACGGATTTGCTCAATCATCAGGCTCAGCATATGGATATGCAAGCTCAGCAGATTGAGAGACTAATAAACTGAGAGGGTCTCAGAGCCCAAGAGTTGGTCGTCCCAAATAATCACGATATGGAGAGATTTTAGAAGTTGCGACCTCCGGTGTTTAACGGTCTATCTTCGGACCCCTCTGTTGTTGAGGAATGGGTTCGGACTATGGAGGACATGTTAGCGTATGCAAAGATTGAGAATGGGGAGAAGGTCGTATGTGTTACCTTTCATCTCGCACTAGACGCTCGGTTTTGGTGGGACTCCATCAAAGCAAGTACGGACGTGGCAGTAATAACGTGGAAATGGTTCAAAACTGTGTTTTATAACAAGTATTTCAGCCGTACGGTGGGAGCGGCTAAATTGACGGAGTTCACGCAGCTACGGCAGACTGGTTTGGTGGCTGAATATATTCGGAAGTTCGGAGCCTTATCTCAGTTTGCACCACGCTTGGTGAGCGAGAATGAGGACAAGGTGCACCAATTTATGCAAGGGTTGAAGCCGGAGATTTGAAAGAGTGTCATAATATCCAGAGTGTTGAATGTACCCTATGCAGATATTGCGGCCAGAGCTCTAGAGTTCGAAGCTGCAGAACTTACTTGTGGTAAACTACGAGAGCCTACTAGATGATTCTTTTGGGAGATTCAGCCTCAATCTCGGAACAAAGGCTAGCAACCAAGAGGACAACAACAAGTACAACAACAAAGAGGTGTTAAAAGGCCGTATGAGGGAGGCAATGACCTGGGCAAGGGAAAACAAGTACAAGGAACTCCTCCAAAACCTCTGTGTCCTAAGTGCCAGAAAGAGGATAGCGGCGATTGCAGATTGGGTATGGGCCAATGCTTTAGGTGCGGAGAGATTGGCCACTATGTGAAGGGTTGCCCGAAACCAGGCAGAGACCAACCAGGCAAAGATCAGAGAAGAGTTATGCCAAGAATCTTTGCTTTTAATTAGCCCGACGACATTGATGATGAGGCCCAGCCTTCTGTTATCGCAGGTACTGTCTTGGTTACCGGCATAGCAGTTTTTTCATTGATAGATACAGGAGCTACACATTCCTTTATTTCAACTACCTGTGTAGCTAGGTTGAGATTAGTGCCCGAGTTAGCAGATTGTCTATATAGTGTGATGCTACCTTCGGGAAAACTTATGCAGTCAGATCGAGTATTCCAAGGCAATGTTATTTTCATAGGGAATAATACCCTTTTTACCCGTCTGATAGTTTTGGGCATAAAGCAATACGATCTTATTTTAGGAATGGATTGGCTGTCACGCCATTTTGCCACCATTGACTGCAGATCCGAGATGGTGATTTTTCGTCCCTCAAATAAAGAAAAGTTTACCTTTCAGGTGATGAATAGGAAAAGCAGACTGCTTACTTCCTATTCTATGATGGTCCGAGAGCAGTTTAAAGATAGATACTCAATTTATTTGGCCACAGTGGTTGATACTCAGTTCCTTAGTGGGGTGAAGCCAAGCGACCTCTTGATAGTTAGTGAGTTTACGGAGATCTTTCTTGATGATCTTTCCGGATTACCACCGGACAGGGAGATAGAATTTGTGATTGATGTTTATCTAGGTTCTGAACTTGTGTCAAAGAATCCATACAGATTAACACCTACCGAACTGAATGAGTTTGACACGGTGGCCCTTAGAAAAGGGGCTGTGTAAACCCACAAAATAAACAATGTGCTCAAGTAATAGTGTGAAGCTTAAAACCAAAGAGAAAATGGTAGAAAAATGAGATGAAGATGAACCAAAATAAAAAGGTAAAGGTGTGTGAAGGTGGCCGAATTTTAGACGGAGTTAGGGTGCATGAAATATGAAAGAAAATGGGGTAAAAGATAGTGAAGAAGATGTGTGCAAATCTGTGGAGGAGAAGATGAAAGATGGAGATAAAATGCAAACAAAGAAAAAAATGGTGTGAGTGTGTGATATGGCCGAGCATGAAAGTAAGTAATGAAAATGAGATGAAGAGAAGGTGGTAATACCCTTGGCGGGCTTGAGGAGCTATCTCATGTTGAGCTCTCAGGTGCACGTTTTCCCGAAGAAAAATGACCACCGTAAGCCTAGGTTTTCTTCCTCGAAGCCCTTAACTCTCAAGAGAGCAAGGTGAGAGAAAATAAGAGTTAACCTAGCAACTTTGAGCTAGGGTAACAATGGAGGACCTCTCCACTCGATTCAAGAATCGAGGAACACCCGAAGGGCTTCTAACACTTGGTTAGGAAAAGTGCAATTTTATAAAAATGGGCAAAAGTTGGACACAAACACCAATGCCATGCTTAAATAGAAATCCTAGGGTGGATTATTAGGGTTTGGCATTTGAAAGAGTGGATGTGATCCGTTGGATTGAATGACGATCGAAGGCCAAGGTTGCTGATCCATGTGCGCACCCATCGTCCAACCAGAAGCTGTCGCACCCACGCCATCCGATGGACCAGGAGCTGCAGCAGTGCGCCTCATCAACAACGCAGATGGTGATCCGGGTGCGCACAACGCTAGCAATCCAGATGTTGCTCTAGAGCGCGCCATCAACGGTCCTCGCTACTGCCGGGTGCACGCGATCAACGGCACTGAGCGGCCTGCGCACCTTTCCTGCTACTCGCGTGCCTCGCTGCTGCCAGCGCCTCACGCTCCTGCCTGCGCCTCACGCTGCTGTCTGCGCGCGCCTGTTTGGTGCCATTCTACCTGCCCGCGCGTGCTAGAATGCAATCTACACTTGATTTGAGCCATTGCTTAGCCAATGGTTGCGATTTTGCCAAGTCTTTGATCCATGTTGCCACTAACACTTGTACCTGCAAAATCCATACCTTAAATGTGGGCTCTTCTTTGGGCTAAGGCTTGGCTTGATGTCCATTTTGTTGAAGGCTTTTTTTCTTTTGTTAGCTAAGTCTTCAACCCATCATCCACTATCATATATCTAACCCTAACCACACAATCTAATGCATGATGTAAATATAATAATCCATACAAAAAGGCTAGAGTATGCCAAATAAGTTCAAAACAAAAAATCACATCAATTCATGGGCCGGGAAGACGAATTCCCATGGGCCGAGCAGTAAATCCTTCCAAGTGCTCCAAGCGAGGTCTCCATCAAGATTAACTTCCTGCAATAAAAGAAAATAATTTTCATTAGAAATAATGTTTAGTAATTCATGGGCCTTGGACTGTAATCAATTTTTGGGCCTCCTTGTCATGTCATCCTCTCCGGGTGGCTGAGGATTTGACCTCAAATCTAATGATTTAGCCACCTCTTCACGATTTTCATTACTAATAAGAAGGGTAAAAATTTTGGCCCTAAGGATGGATGATAAGGGTATCATTGGGAATTGGGTGGTCTTACTAAAAATTCCTTCGGCAATTGTGGTATGATTGAATTCGTGAGCTACTTTGGAGGGCGATTGCTCAGTGATGGAATGAAAGTTTCCAAAGTAGTCAAATTTAGCATGTATCAACATTATTCTCTTTCGACCAAAGAAGAAATCTGTTTCTTCTTAAGACCACAAATGCAAGCTTTCTATTGAATTGAACCTTGTCCCTCGTTCGATGGTAAAATTTATGATAGTCACATAATGGGGTTAATTGTTTCGTTGATTCACCCAAATGGAAACTAGGGTTTTGTTGAGGACAAAGGGTATAAAATCCTTTTACTTTTGCTTATGGAATAAAGTAGTGTCATATGTAGGATCAAGGTAATAGGCTAATCTCTTCTTAATTGGATGAGAAGGAAAGGGATTTCTCTCTAGAATTGGGGAGGAAGGGGGCGAAGCTACGATCATACTACCTATTCCAAAAATAGTTTCCTCACTTATTTCCCTTTTCTCTTGATGCCATAGTGATACGTCTTCCTATTGGTAAGGCATCTCTTCGTCATATTAGGGATTAAGGTACCAATTGTTAAGGGAGGGCTCTTGTCCTTTTATGGATATCAACCCGCGTTTTGGTAATAAAAGATTTTCCTTTATTTTCCCTTCTTTACGGGTGGTCTCATCACGAGCCACTTGTTCGGGCGTCATCGGTAGCAGATTGATTTTCCTTCCTCCAAAGTTAAAAGTATAGTGGTTTAGAAATCCATCATATTGTACTCTTCAGTCTTAATGCCATGGTCGTCCTAACAGGATATGGCTGGCATTCATTGGGACAATGTCGCAAAGAACTGAGTCCTTGTATTTTCCTATGGTGAAGTCTACGATTACTTGCTTAGTTATCACGTGGTCATTTCTATCGTCCAACCAATTCAGCTTGTACGGTGTAGGGTGGTTAGTGGTTTCCGACCATAACTTATTGACCATGTGTCACGACCCTAATACTGAACCCGTACTATACATTTTTTTTAAAACTTATAACTTTAACTATACTTAGGGCGAAACCTCAATCGAAATCGAAATCGGAATTGAAATCGAAGTTCGTTTAGTAATTCCTTTAAAACATATACTAAAACAATTAAAACTTAAATCAATTAAAACTATTAAATAATTAAAATAAAACTTAAATTAAAAGAAATAACATGGCGATCAGTCGCCAGTAAATGTGGCGACTGATCGCCCATCGGCGACTGCAACAGGCGACCAGTCGCCTGTTGCAAATCACCTGTGGCGACTGATCGCCACAATTTGTGGTGATCAGTTGCCATGCTCTCTGGATTCCTCCAGAGAGCAGCGACCAGCGCCTGGGGAGAGGCGATTGATTATCTCCAAGAGGCGATCAATCGGCATGCTCTCTGGAATTTCTCCAGAGAGCACGGCTTCCTCCCCCCCCCCCCCCCCCCCCCCCTCTTTTTCTTCCTTCCTTTCTTCCATCACGCCCTGCACTCTACCTTTAAACACAACAACCTCCACAATAACTCACCCCTAAACATACTTCTAACCAACCCTTCATCACTAATCCCCTCTTCGGTCCAAGTATCACTCAAATAAACGACTCACGACTTTACATGACAACATATTGGAATTTACGAAATTGGACTGCATGGGTCGCTCTATAACCGTGCGTATCCATATAGTCGTAAATCACCTAAAATCATCAAATATAACCCAATCAAATCCTCAAAACGAACATCGAACATAAACACGAAATTTACTAAAACATCACCAAAGACATACATTAACAAATCCTTCAAAAATAGCACTACTTCAAACCTACATCCACTATACGATTTCCTAAATAATAAAGTTTCTCCATAAATCCTAAATCCCTCACATTTTTAACATCAAAACAAGTTCACATTATTTACCCAAAATTTGCTCGGAGTACACCCACGGTCATCGAATCTTGCTAAAACACACCCCGTCGCCACGAGCACCATCCGTCGACCACCTATTCCTTGCCATCGAGAGAACTCTCACCTTCACACCTGTCACCTACATCATTCAACATAAACATTAAGCCTAATGCTTAGTAAGAGGATGCACTATAATGACGTATGCATGAATGCAAGACTTTTCATAAAACATGTTCATTTACTTATTCTTTTTCTTTTTCATTTTCGTTAACATGGATTAAGGTGGGCATCTTGTCAGGGAGGTAGGCCAAGTGCGTGTACATAGTCCTTTCGGCCGTATTCATGTTCCATTGCGTGGAAGTGACATTGGTTTTGTTGTTATGACCATACGGTCCCACCCACACTTAATCATTACTTTTCCTTTACATAATTCATTTCCTTTACGTAATTCATTTCCTTTACATAATTCATTCATGAAGACATTTTGTATGACTTTTGAGAAAACATGATGCATGAGGAATTCACATATAACATATCATCAAAACATATCATCAAACAATTCACAACGTACATGGACATACATTATTCTTAACGAACTTCACAAACAACTAATAACTAACATCCTAGGCTACCCGACTCAGTAAACCCCACAATCAGAAAATCATCATCAAAATACAAAAGCCTAACGTTGACACGATATAGGGCCTTAAGGGCCGGAGACCTAGCACCCACTTACCTGGCGTCCGTAGCAAGCCGAGCACCGTCCAGAAGTCGTCTCCACCTAAGGCATTTCACAAATCCATTATTAAAATCGATCCTAATTAAATGAATTCCAAACTTAAACTAAGACCCTAACTAAGGAAATTCTTTCCTAAAACTTCATTTTCTCCATTCGGGCATTTTATCGAGCACGTTGTGCTCGCCATCTTTTAAGCTCCATGGATAGATTTTTCTTAAACTCCAACAACCCAAAAATCAACCTAATAATCACCCAACTCTTATAAGTTCACTCCAACCTTCAAAATAACGACAATGTAACCACAATGGGCATTAATATCGTTAAACTAATGATTTCTAATGAAATCCGGAAATCTCTCAACCCTAACTTGAGTTAGCCCTAATCGAATAACACTCTAAAACTAATTAAAACTTACCTAAAGATAGGAGCTTACCTAGGACGTTGATTGGAGATGAAAACCTTAAAGAGATCGCCGGAGTTTTGGAGCGTTGATCGGCCGATTGGAGAATTGTGAGAGGGAGGAGAGAAATCGGCACCAAGAGGAGGGGAAACCCTTCTCTGGAGAAAAATCGTGGAATGCTTCAAGGGAGAATAGGGGTATTGAATTTTAATAAATTTTTAACCTCCTAAATTATAAGTTTGCCCTCCCCTCAATCCTTTGCTAAATTCGTTAATTAATTTATCGATTTGGTCTCTCCAAAACTTACTTACCCTTCCAAATATTTTAATTCATTCCTAGGGCTCTAACGAAACTCTCCGTTCGCAGAACGGACTTAATTTACTATTTTTACGGATTAAAACGCTATATGGCTAATAACAGAAATTCTAGCGTTACTCTATCAATTTGGATTTCTAGAATTTTACTTATTCCTCTAAAAATCCATATAAATTCCTAGGGCCCTAATAAAACTATCCGCTCACAAAACGAGTTTATATTTCTTATTTACGAAAATACCCTTAGAGCGGAAACCTGAAAAATCTGGGTGTTACATCCTTCCCTCCTTAATTGGAATTTTGTCCTCAAAATTGTTACTTGGTTAACTTCTAATTACTCACACTCACAATATCTTAGTAACGCTGCTCGCAATACTAACCTCGACACCTCTATGGTCTTACTCACCCTTCGGGTCTTGATAGTTTCTCATTTCTCCAACGTTTTAAACTCTTCTACTACGCGCTCCGTAACTCAATAGTTCATACATCCCTCGATTTCATTTTACCCTTCATCACTTAGACTCTCGTTCCCCTCTAACTTACTTCAACCCCCTGATGCTAAGTTCATTCCGTTTCTAACTCTTCAAATTTCTTGACAACAAAACGCACCTAATTACATCAAACCCTCAAAGCTTCTTCGATTAAATGTCACTAAGGACTTGATAACTAAATTTCCCATCCCAATTCTCCATTTCGAACTCTTCTCCACACTACTATCTCCTTCCCAAGTCATCACTTTCACTTTCTAAATCTACTTACCTTGGGCAATCATAACATTTCCTTAGCCGCTCTAATGTCCTTCCATTTTGTCCAATTTGCTCATTTTATCCAACTCTTACCTCGGTCATCATCAATCACTAATAAATTCTTAAATCTAAACTAATTCGTTAAACCATTTACCCAACACCTTATGGGCGCTTAAACAATTCGACGTAACCTATGAGTCAGAACTTTCCTATACCTCCTGTTCTAACTTCACATTCAAGCTCACTTGCACAGTCTTCGTGCAACCCTCTCTTCCTTTCGTCCAATATGCTCCTAATTTCATAACCTTCACTACTTGACTCATAACTCAACTTTCCCTTTAATCTAGTTAATTTTTCTCACTTATCTTTATGACACTATTCGAAGCCCATAGATCTACCTAACCGCCCATTTTATCTTACACCACATAGTCTCTATTTTCTTTAAGTTGCGATCTTATTCACTTACTTAAGTTTATTTACTTTAACCTTAGCCGTTCCCAAAATCATTGGCTTCAACTTTGTTACATACAGGTTGGCCCTTTAAAATTCCTAATTTAACCTTATTCCTAATGTACTTGATAACTCACCAATCCCTTGATTCGCAAGACTTCACATTCGGGCTTAACTCCAAATCTAAACCCCTTATTTAATTTAAATAATGTTCTATACTCATTCTTAATATCCCACAAGGACTTCCTCGAAGTTACTAATTAGCCTACTGTCTTTTATTCCTTCTAGTCAGGTTCTAAATATTCTCCTTGGCTTCTTCACAATGATTTATCTAACAATTTTCTTGCTAGCAAACTTGTTGTAATAGATTTACAATCTTGATCATAATCTTCTAAAATTCCCAAATCTTGTCTTTCGATTTTTTTTTTCCAAGAATTTAAAACATCTCTTCGTTGAGGTCTGCCCTCCTAGTTTCTCGAACACTGATGTTCCTACATCCATCCTAGAAATAAGCCTCATGTTTGGGGTTCTTAACTTACTCTGCACCAACTATAGACTCGTTCCCTAACTCTAACGCTCATAACCGAAAGAATTTGGGATCATTTACCTTCTTACGTTTCCTATAAATGATACTTACTCCCACCGATTTACCATCTCTATTAACTCTTCAACTCTATCCTACATTCCCCGGTTAAGCAGTACCCCAATGCCTAACGTGTCCAATAATTACCGGTCATCCTTAACTTCATTGAGTTTTCTTTTCTATATATAGTGGCGGTCATAATCTTTCCACGTATCATTAATTGTTCTTCATTGCTTAGTCCTTTAAGATGGTACCTATCTCATAGAGAACGGCTAAATTATATAACTTGGGTATCACCTTTCGTGCAACCTTGATCCTTTATTGTTTCTAGATTTATTAACTTACTCACCTTGCTTAAATCTCTTTGTTTCTCACATCAATATTGGTCAATACGAATTCTCCTAGGCAATCACCCAGATTATACATCCACGACTTTGTACCGATCAATCACATTATCCTTGTAAAAGTAAGCAACATCTTCCTTATTCTCTCGACAGTTCACTTAAGCTAAACACCTAAATATTATCTTCCTATATATACTTCCAACTTCACGCGAGCCTAAAACATACAAGTTTCTACTATATTATCCCATTTACCTAGACATACCGGTAGTATCAAAGTCAGGTTACCTATCTTGACATCTATAATCTCATTCTCCTTAAATTGAGGTCTACATCCTCGTATCTCTAACTCCCTACATTCTTTAACCTTTCTATTCTCAAACCTACTTCTATCTATCACACCAATATCGTCATTAATTTGTAACTCTTAACCACCACCCCACTCTATTAATTGCTGAAATAAAATTATACCTGGAACCACAATTGGTTGGGCAGCTTCCCGATCCTCGGTCATAGCAATCATCCTCGAAGGACCACATGGTGGTATCCCGTTCGGTCCTAGACAATCTCTGGCTTTGTGACCCCTTCTATCGCACCTAAAACATCGGTCTGAATACAGTCTACACTCACCGAAATGACCCCTCAGGCATGTAGAGCACGGAGGAGCTTGACGAGCTCCGCGGGGTCGTTTGCTCCTATACTGCCCAATCAGTGAATTATTGGGCCTCTTAATGTCCCTCGCTGGTTGTGGCCTTTCGTCAACTGGGGGTGGCTGAAATTTGCTTAGGGACCCCTCAATAGACTCCTCTTGACTTTTATTCTGTAGCTCGACTTCTAACTCAAAAGCTTGTACAATTACTTCGTCGTAGGAAGCACCCCTAACTCCATACATTTTCACACCCTTATAAATGTCCTCCTTCAATCCTTGCACGAAATAATAGGTCTTATTTTCTTTCTCCTTTCATAGGTGGCTGACGGAACGAGTTAACACTTCAAATTCTCTAACGTACTCTGCGACTATACATGTCTGTCGAAAGTAGTGAAACTCTGACATCTTATTCGTCCATGCGGCTTTGTAAATATATTCCTCATAAAACAATTCTTTGAATGGTTCCCATAAAATTTCCCCCACATCAACCATGACCTTGACATTGTCCCACCAAAGTCTTGCATCTCCGACCAGATAACACATCGCATAAGAAACCTTATCTACCTCCTTCACCTTAATGATGTCAAACAATCTTCTATTGCTCGAACCCACACCTCGGCCTGTATCGGATCTATAACACATCCATCAAAATATCGGAGGTCGAAACTGACTAGCTTGTTCACTACCCCGGTTCCATGAAGTACTATCTTTTCCATTACTATATCCATCTCGGTTGAGTAAAATCTCTATCTGTTCTGATAGTCGGTGCACTATGTTGATAAGCTGACTAATAGGATTCTCCCCGGGTTTTCTAGGTGCTTTCGGCATTTTCTTGTTCCTAGACAAATTAAGAAACACACACAAAATAAACAATTTAGAATCATACTTAAACTTAAACACTTACAGTCGATGGAGAATCCTCGTGCGACAGTGTGTTTTTGGAAGGCATTTCACAGAATTCGCTTTTAAAACTCCGTCTCTCTGATACCATAATTGTCACGACCCTAATACTTTACCCGTACTATACATTTATTTTTAAAAAATTTATAACTTTAACTGTACTTAGGGCGAAACCTCAATTGAAATCGAAATCAGAATTGAAATCAAAGTTCGTTTAGTAATTCCTTTAAAACATATACTAAAACAATTAAAACTTAAATCAATTAAATCAAGTAAATCAATTAAAACTATTAAATAATTAAAATAAAACTTAAATTAAAAGAAATAACATGGCGATCAGTCGCTAGTAAATGTGGCGACTGATTGCCCATCGGCGACTGCAACAGGCGACCAGTCGCCTGTTGCAAATCGCCTGTGGCGACTGATCGCCACAATTTGTGGCGATCAGTCGCCACGCTCTCTGGATTCCTCCAGAGAGCAGCGACCAGCGCCTGGGGAGAGGCGATTGATCACCTCCAAGAGGCGATCAATCGGCATGCTCTCTAGAATTTCTCCAGAGAGCACGGCTTCCTCCCCCCCCCCCCCCTTCTTTCTTCCTTCCTTCCTTCCTTTCTTCCTTCACGCCCTGCACTCTACCTTTAAACACAACAACCTCCACAATAACTCACCCCTAAACATACTTCTAACCAACCCTTCATCACTAATCCCCTCTTCGGTCCAAGTATCACTCAAATAAACGACTCACGACTTTACATGACAACATATTGGAATTTACGAAATTGGACTGCATGGGTCGCTCTAAAACCGTGCATATCCATACAGTCGTAAATCACCTAAAATCATTAAATATAACCCAATCAAATCCTCAAAACGAACATCGAACATAAACACGAAATTTACTAAAACATCACCAAAGACATACATTAACAAATCCTTCAAAAATAGCACTACTTCAAACCTACATCCATTATACGATTTCCTAAATAATAAAGTTTCGCCACAAATCCTAAATCCCTCACATTTTTAACATCAAAACAAGTTCACATTATTTACCCAAAATTTGCTCGGAGTACACCCACGGTCATCGAATCTTGCCAAAACACACCCCGTCGCCACGATCACCATCCGTCGACCACCTATTCCTTGCCATCGAGAGAACTCTCACCTTCACACCTGTCACCTACATCATTCAACATAAACATTAAGCCTAATGCTTAGTAAGATGATGCACTATAATGACGTATGCATGAATGCATGACTTTTCATAAAACATGTTCATTTACTTATTCTTTTTCTTTTTCATTTTCGTTAACATGGATTAAGGTGGGCATCTTTTCAGGGAGGTAGGCCAAGTGCGTGTACATAGTCCTTTAGGCCGTATTCATGTTCCATCGCGTGGAAGTGACATTGGTTCTGTTGTTATGACCATACAGTCCCACCCACACTTAATCATTACTTTTCCTTTACATAATTCATTTCTTTTACGTAATTCATTTCCTTTACATAATTCATTTCCTTTACATAATTCATTCATGAAGACATTTTGTATGACTTTTGAGAAAACATGATGCATGAGGAATTCACATTAAACATATCATCAAAACATATCATCAAACAATTCACAATCAAAATACAAAAGCCTAACGTTGACACGATGTAGGGCCTTAAGGGCCGGAAACCTAGCACCCACTTACCTGGCGTCCGTAGCAAGCCGAGCACCGTCCAGAAGTCGTCTCCATCTAAGGCATTTCACAAATCCATCATTAAAATTGATCCTAATTAAATGAATTCCAAACTTAAACTAAGACCCTAACTAAGGAAATTCTTTCTTAAAACTTCATTTTCTCCATTCGGGCATTTTATCGAGCACGTTGTGCTCGCCATCTTTTAAGCTCTATGGATAGATTTTTCTTAAACTCCAACAACCCAAAAATCAACCTAATAATCACCCAACTCTTATAAGTTCACTCCAACCTTCAAAATAATGACAATGTAACCACAATGGGCATTAATATCGTTAAACTAATGATTTCTAATGAAATCTGGAAATTTCTCAACCCTAACTTGAGTTAGCCCTAACCGAATAACACTCTAAAACTAATTAAAACTTACCTAAAGATAGGAGCTTACCTAGGACGTTGATTGGAGATGAAAACCTTAAAGAGATCGCCGGAGTTTTGGAGCGTTGATCGGCCGATTGGAGAATTGTGAGAGGGAGGAGAGAAATCGGCGCCAGGAGGAGGGGAAACCCTTCTCTGGAGAAAAATCGTGGAATGCTTCAAGGGAGAAGAGGGGTATTGAATTTTAATAAATTTTTAACCTCCTAAATTACAAGTTTGCCCTCCCCTCAATCCTTTGCTAAATTCGTTAATTAATTTATCGATTTGGTCTCTCCAAAACTTCCTTACCCTTCCAAATATTTTAATTTATTCCTAGAGCTCTAACGAAACTTTTCGTTCACAGAACGGACTTAATTTACTATTTTTACGGATTAAAACGCTATAGGGCTAATAACGGAAATTCTAGCGTTACTCTATCAATTTGGATTTCTAGAATTTTACTTATTCCTCTAAAAATCCATATAAATTCCTAGGGCCCTAATAAAACTATCCGCTCACAAAACGAGCTGATATTTCTTATTTACAAAAATACCTTTAGAGCGGAAACCTGAAAAATCTGGGTGTTACACCATGTCTTGGGAGGTTGCATTGATGCAACTTCCGACATCAATGATTAATGAACAAACTTTATCTTTTACTGCACAACGACTTTGGAAGTCTTCATCCACATTTTTAGAAATTAGGGCTCGCCTTATAACTAGTAGTGGTGGTCTTTCTTGAGCCGTGCATTCTTCGGCTTCTTGATCACTTTCTTCTACTACTTCTTCTTTGACCTTATTATACTTCCCTTCATCATTCTCACTTTCTCATTCATGGTGGACTCCTTAATGACCATAACACGACGGTTAGAGCATTCGTTAGCATAATGCCCTTTTCCTAAATATTTGAAACATTGAACTTCTCGTGCTCTTGGTCCTTTAGGTTGGTTTTCTTGAGTTTTGTTTGATGGTGGGGGATTATGAGTGGTATGTGGTCCTTTCGGAGGCCAATTACTGTTAGTTGGCCTCTTGTCATCATTCTTTGGGGTAGATTTTTCATGGTCAAAATTTCTTGGTGGGAACTTGTTAGGAAAATTGCTCTTACGCTTTCTTTTCAATTGTCTCTCCACCGTGAGGGCTAACTAGATGACCAAGTCCATTGCCTCAAGTTGTTGCATTTCCGCCGCATCTGTAACACCCGACAATTTCGGCCATGTGATTTTCTTAACCATTTTGATTATCACCCTCTTTATTAACCTTTATGATTTTAAATTTAAAGTCCAGACATATTTATTACAAGTTGAGTGAAACTAGGTCGGGTGGCAGGGTTGTAATTAAGGATGGATGGATCAAGTATAAATAGGAAATGGAAACCTTAAACTCCATTTAAACCTCACTGTAGCCGACGCATTCACTTTCTGCGATTTCTCCCTTCCCCAGAACTCTCTCTCCCTCGGCCAACTACAGCTCCTTTCGGTGACCGATTTTCAGTCTCTGCCCCGACAATCCACACCCTAGGTATGACTCTGTAATGTAGTCACTGATTGGCTATTTATAACTCTGCTTTCCCTGCTAAGACCCGTAGCTTCGAATTCTTCTTGGCAGTGAAATATTAGTGACATTCGTAATCTGTGACTAGTTATTAGGTTGAAACGGATTATTTCTAGGATGACTTTTGGTTAGAACTTTTAGATTTTTTATTTAATACTGTAATGTGAAATGTTTTAGGTAAAGAAGTCCGAAGTGAAGTGCCCGAGTATTGCTAAGGAAACCAGGTAAGTGAATGTATTAAGACTTCCGGCCAATAGGGCCCTACATCACAAGGATATTAAGTTAGTTCCAGTTGTCTGATGTTTGTTCTGTGTTAGTAAGATTTCTCGTACTTGGATGATTTATGGTTGTTGAGAGTTTTGTTATGAGACATTCTGGTAGAGTCTATGAAGTCGACTGTTCTGGTATGATACTTTCTATAGTCTGACGATTTAAGAGCATCCGTGTCATGCATTATGATTTACTTCTCAAGCATATGAAAATGTTTTATGAGCATGTTTTTCCCATGAACAAGATATGACAATGAATATGAAACTTATGCAACCGGATTAAGTGAGGGTTGGGGGCGGTTTGGCGTATGTCACTGTCCAAAGAGAAGGACTATGAATACGGCTCGTAAGGGACTATGTACACTTGCACTGTCACCCCCTTTACGGTACAAATCCTTCCTTAATCCATATGATGAAAGTGATGAACAAGAATACGAATAAGAACAGGAAAAGAGCATGAAACGAACATGATCATGTTTTTCTTGCATTGAATTCCTTACTAAGCATTAGGCTTATAGTTGAACCTTATGATGTAGGTGACGAAGTATCAGGTGAGGATTCCAAAGTTAATGAAGATGTCTAAGTTTGGTTGCTGGAAGGTGTTCAGGGAGCAATTATGTGGCTGGATGGCGAACAAGACCCCCTAGTTAATGCTCTTATAATTTTAGTGATGATTATGAATATGGAAGTCTAAGTAGAATGAGATTTTTTTTTGGACATCGAGTTTTTAAAATTGTCTGGTTTAATTACTAAGTCTTAGAATGTTTATAAGGATATAGAACGAGTTGTTTTAACTAAGTCTTCCGCTACATGTATTCAAGATGAGTCCATGATTTATGTCTGCCTACGTTTATGTCTATGAAGTATGAGATCTGTGAAGGTCAGGTTATCTTTCTGTCGGTATGAGTTGCTTGAAGGATTTCGGGTTTTACTGCCGTGTGATAGAAGTCGGATGAATGCATAATCCGGCTGACGTCACCGGTGTGAGCTGAATGATAGAAGCTGGATGAATGAATCATCCGGCTGACGTCACCGGTAGATGGTGAACGTTTGTCAAATACCGGATGATGTAAGTATTGTTTGTCGTCTAGTGATCGGGCGATGTAGTGTATTTCAAATACTGGATGATGTAAGTATTGTTTGTCGTCTAGCGATCGGGCGATGTAGTGTATTTCAAATACTGGATGATGTAAGTATTGTTTGCCGTCTAGCGATCAGGCGATGTAGTGTATTTCAAATACCGGATGATGTAAGTATTGTTTGCCGTCTAGCAATCGGGCAATGTAGTATATTTCAAATACCGGATGATGTAAGTATTGTTTGCCGTCTAGCAATCGGGCAATGTAGTATATTTCAAATACCGGATGATGTAAGTATTGTTTGTCGTCTAGCGATCGGGCGATGTAGTGTATTTCAAATACCGGATGATGTAAGTATTGTTTTGTCATCTAGCGATTGGGCGATGTAGTGTATCGCTTATGTCAAGTGATGTTTAATGAGTCACGAGGGATGCACGTGCCCACCGGAAGATGTCTTCTATTGGGCAAAAATAATTGAGTCATGCAGAGTACACGTGTCAAATCGGAAGATGTGTACCCTATCAGCCGATGCATGCAAACCCATGCAGCCCGAGCAGTATGCTGTCGTGTGATCTGAGGGCATTTCTTTTCTGCCCGATTATGTCATGGAACTGATAACCGAGCATAGTCGCTCGATTCTACGAACTAAAAGGTTATTAAATTAATGAAAGAGTCTAGTTTTGGATGGTTTAGTTTTGTCAGATGATATCTTGTCCGCGAGTCAAGTTTTAGGTTCTAAGTTTTTTTGCAGAAAGTAAGAATTAAATAAGTAAGAAAGTTATGAATTATGTCTCGGCCCTACTGTGGTCCTTACAACATCACCTATTTGACGATTAAGTTCTCGAATAAACCTTGCGATGAGTTTTTCTTTGGGTTGCTCAATAGCACAACGCATATTGAGTGTCTCAAATTCCGTAAGTTATTCATCAACGGTAAGATTATCTTGTTTATGGTTTTGGAGTTGGTGAAAAAGCTCGTGTCTATAATATAGTGAGACAAACCTCTTATGCATTAACTCTTTCATTGAATTCCATGTAGAGACGGGGTATCCTATGGATATCATCCTTTGGGCTCTAAGGTTTGACCACCATAATGCAGCGTGGCCCGTTAGTTCTAACGAGGTAAGTTGTATTTTCACTCTCTCGGAGTAATCTTTCTTGTATATCATCACATCATCTATCCTATAAGTGTCACTTTTTAAGATGGGAACCAGTCTCTGATACCAAATTTTCTGACTCACCCCAAATGACTATTATTTTTTCAGGATTCAGTAAAGGAGAATTTAATTATCGGCCCGGGAATAATCACTTTGCAGAAATTTCCTATTTTAATAAAGTTTTCTTAAGAAAGTATCTTATATTTTTAAAGTGAGACACTACTGTGAATGTGTAAGCTTTATTGTATTTAATTCACATGTGTTATATTACTTGGACATATATCAACACATTATCCGGTATCACTTGTTAGACCTGTTTATTTATCTATCTGGGCACTGGCTTGTATTAATTGGTAAATATTCCGCTGCGATTGTTGAAATTTGGTGTTAAGGATCGGACGATCTAGTCCTTTTCGGGCCGAGTCTTTCCCCGTTCTGTCGCGGGTCTCCCCTGGGGCGTGACAGAAAATTTAACCTTATCAACCAAATCCAAAAAGGTATGTCCGTCACACGTTCCATTGAAAGGGGGAATTGTTATCTTAATGTTACGGAGGTCATCGTTATCCCTTCGACGATTTAGGCGATATTGCTCTTCATCATCTCCCGCCCATTCTTCATCCTCCGAATCATAGTAACAGTGTCTCCTTCTTTGGGGCTCGACCCATTCTTCTTCCTCTAAGGGTTGTTGTCTAGGACGTTCGGGTCTAATCCTAGAGGAGGTTTCTTGTGAAGGATCTCGTTCATGGGATTCTCTTCGGAGATGGTTTGACATGTGTTCTCTAAATTGGGCCAACTCAAGGGAAACGTCCTTTAATTTGTTGTGTGAGGGTACCCATCAAGAACATTAAGGCAATAATTTGACCTTGCATGCTAGATTCACCCTCGTGACGTGTATGTTCGGAAGGGGGAGTGTCCCTATTTCGGTTGGTTTCTTGTTGGTGTGGTGTATCTCATGCAAATCCACTTCTATTAGTCATAACTAAGTATTATGTATTCAATTTATATTCCAAATTTAAATTCTTGTCTAAGTTGTTTCATCTTAAATTAGTGAGGTGATTGTCTAATTAGTGTCTTAGATAAATTTTTGGCACTAATGAATGATTCCTAGCTAAAACAATTAATGAAGAAAAATCATGCTCACACTTATCATTTAAAAATTTTGAAATCAATTAACAACTTAGCAATTTCAACAAATACTTAGTAAACTTACTTTAGAAATGAAATTTCAATAGGTGTCCTAGTACCACAATTCCAACCAAATTCAACAAAGTTAATAACTTTAAGCTAGATCCACTTAAGATAATATCATTACTAACTAAATAACTCCAAAAACAGCAAGATCTAAAAATAAATCACAAGTTTTACTCAATTGAACATGTTGATATTTTCAGATTTAATGAGCAACACTTTTCATGTGTGTTGTGAAAAATATGTTCGCAAGTGTACGAGTCGCAACAAATAATATAGTGATAACTAGAGTGTCGAACCCACGAGGACTTGTAATTAATAATCGAAATAATTAATCTTAATTCTAAATTGAACACACGTTTTATGATTTTCAAGGATTGAAATTAAACTAAACAACTAAAATAATTAAAATAATCTAAGATAAAATATTGCAACAAATAAAATGGGATAAAATCAAATTGATAAAAGCCTAGGTACTACAATTTCACCAAGACAAAATGGGTTATCACTTTTCATTCTCAAATCCTACATTAATCAAATACAAGTAAATCAAGAAATCACAATGATCCCATAAATACCGTAACTATCTCTAGCCTACGCATATTTATGATATTAATTTCAGCGCTTGGGTATTTATCACCTCTCAGTCTCAAAAAACCCCAAAAATCAAGTAAAGATTGGCCAGAAATTTACAGGCTTTAAGAACAAAAATTAAATGCGCCAACAATATTAGAAGAAATATTCATAAAATACAATTAAACGAAGAACATAAAATAAACATTGTCTGGCTACATCGTAGCCCTAGTAGAAAAGATTAGTTCATTCTAAAAGAAATAAAAACACAAATTTTAACGACCCCTACCCCGTAGGGCCGTCACAGGACTTGACTATACATTGACATAACCTTTACCTAAGCCCTCGTGTTTTCGAATAAAACTTTTCATTTTTACTTAACACTTTAAAAGAAAACGGACTTAGACAATTGACCCACCTCTAACAACCTTTAGGGTCTAACTTTGACTAAAACATTTTGAGCGTAAAACATTTCGACTTTTAAAACATTTAAAACTAGACTAAAACTATTAATAACTTAAAACAATTAACAATTAAAGTAAGATCAATTAAAAACAAAACACTCATTCGTCGATCATCAAAACACGACACTAATATAACCTATACTTTCGGGAAGAACTCAATAAAACGAACCGCATGGATCGCTCTAAAAATCGAGCGTATCCTTACCTATTTTAAAATAACCAAACAGTTCCAGTATATTTCTAAAATTAAGACTCCACATTCTAAACGTTCTACTTCCACTACATTTACATCAAAACCCAACCTTTCATACATTTTTCGATCAAATTATCCGATCCACATACTTAAACATTTTCATACTTTCACAAACAAAACTGACACGTAAACCTACTAACAATAGACTCGTACTCCTACTAACCACGGACACATACTAACCACGGTCGAATCGCCCTAACAATATTGCCGGGTTGCCACCATGGTCGTACTCCAACAAGTGCGTCCGTAATCCTAGCATGCTCGTGAGAACTCAACGTACCTGTTCTTCTGCACCTACATCACAGAACACAAACTATAAGCCTAATGCTTAGCAAGTAGTGACTATATGAATTTAAAACATTTTGCTTAACATATGCAGTTTCTACAGTTTGATCATACATAATCGTTTCGTTTCAATTTATGTCGTTTCCATCATACATAATCATTTCGTTTCCATCGTACATAATCATTTCGTTTCCATCATACATACATGTAATCCTCTACCAATGGAGGGCGGATTAGTTTCTCCATCTCTAGACGTTCCACAAATTTATCTGAAGGGTGAACCACTTCCCTCTGACGTTCTATATTTTCTAGACGTTCCACACTTTACATCTGAAGGGTGAACCACTTCCCTCAGACACTTTACATTTTCAATGTTATACTTTTGAAACATATGCATAAAATATTTTCGTATCGTTTCTAAAACATGATGCATGGACTAAACATATATAAAACATGCAAACAAATCCTAACGTCCTGTGATGTAGGCCAAAAGGGCAACACGTAAACCTACACTACTTACCTGGCGTCCTTAGCAATTTGTCTCTATTTGAAATCTTAACCGTGAAACCTGAAAAACCTAAATATCAAAACATTGCATTAGAACTCGCTCGGCATAACTAAACTCTCATTTTCGTGAAAACATCTTAAACTACTATTTCTAGCCTAATCTAACTAAAATCTAACTAAATGGGCCACGTACTCCTCTAATAACCTATTTTAACCTGCCAAAAGTAATTTCAAAATAAACGACCGTAGCTAGGTCTATTCAGGCAAAACCCGAACTGCCCTGATCTGGGAAATTTCACCATTCTCGGTTTTCCATCAATTCTCATCAATTTCTTCACCAATCGACCACATATACACTCAATTAACAATATCTAACCAAAAATCCTGAGGCATCAAGCAAAACCCGAATTTCCTAAATCGGGCTTCACTGAATTTCGCCCAAATTGGGCACCTCACGGCCAGGCGACTAAAGCCGGCCTAATGTCCAGCAATCCCGAGCCAAGACCAACCAAAAACGGCCGGTGATCGGAGCTCAATCGAGCTCGTCACCCTTGGCCACGACCGAACCGAAAACAGGGCAAGAATAGGACTCACCGTTCGGTTTGTGCGCGGAGATGGACCGGAGCCTCTCGTCGCTGTTGTCTGGCCGGAGAACGGCGAGAAATCGCCGGCGTTCGTCGGAGGAGAGTCGCCGTTGTCTCCCTCGTCTCTCTCGGCGTCGGGCTCGAGCTCGAGCATAACAACAGAATGGTTTTAACCATTCTGTTGTTTTAATTAATAATAATAATAATAATAATAATACTAATTTTAATTCCTATTTAAAACATCAATATACCGTTTTTCCCTCCCGTGCTTTCGGCATCTTTTGAAATTTCGTTAAATCCCGTATATCTCCACAAATTCAAATTAATCGTTAGGACCCTAATAACACTTTGTTTTCGTAAAACGGACTTGATTTACTATTTTTACGAATTAACGTACTAAAAGGTTAAAACGAGAACTCTAGCATTACTCTTTTCGATTTGGGTTTCTAAAATCTCACTTATTCCTCTAAAATTCCCATAAATTCCTAGGGCTCTAAGGAGACATCCCGCTCAAGAAAATACTTTAATTTGCTATTTTATGAAAATTACCTAAGAAATTAAAAAATCCTAATATCCGAAAATCCGGGCGTTACATCCTTCCCTCCTTAAATGAAATTTTGTCCTCAAAATTGCTGCTTGGTTAAGGTTCCAATTACTCACCCTCACATTACCTAAGTAATTATACTCTCAATACAATCTCGACACTCCTTTAGTCTAAATAAATCATCGACATTGACAGCTTCGTACGTCTCCAAAGTTCCAAGTCCTCCTAGTTAGGCACTCAATCACTCAATTGTCTATGCGTCCAACGACTTCCACTTAACCAATCTTGGATTAGACGCTCAAATTCTTTTATTTTAACTTCAACCCTAGTCCTTCCTCAAATTGAATTCAATCGGTTCTCTACTTTTCTCACACCTCATCCATCCAACGCATCTAAAACATCATAATTCCTGAAAGCTTCATCTATTGCTTAATACTAAGGACCTATTACATAGCCTCCTTATACTATTTCCTTCTATTCCAAGTCCTCCTCTTCCTTACTATCTTATTTCTAATCCATCACACACATCCTTTACACCCATAGACAATGGGCATTCATGACGTTCTATTAGTCACTATAACACGATCCAAGTACTCAGGGTTCTCAATACTTAAATCTATCCCTTTTTCTTTCAAAGTATTTTCTAAGTTTCTATACTTATGTCTACAATGCTCGATTTATCCAACTTTCACCTCAGTTGTCACCAAACAATATCAAAATCTCAAGTCTAACTAAGTAATTACCCTATTCACTCAATGCCTTAAATGGGGCATAAACACTTCGACATAGCTTACGAATCGAATCTTTTCTAAACCTACAGGCTTATCTTCACTTCTAGATCCACTTGCACAATCTCCGTGCAACTTTCTATCCTTTCATCCAATATTTTCTAAATTCTTCAACATCACAAACCCTCAATGTTTCACTTTTATTTTGACCATTCACTTATTCTAATAAATCTCTTCATTTACCCTTATGACGTTGTCCAAAAATCTACCTAATCGCCAATTTTATCTTACCTCACATAGTCTCCATTTTCCTTCATCCATGAACTAAGAACCATCCCTCATGGTATGAATCTTTTATATAAGCTAACATCCATATCCTCGATCAACGATCTTCTAAAGACCTTATGTTCCTCGAGTTGGAATTTACGTTCCATACCCAAGCTCATTTATCCTAACCCTAGTTACTTACGAAATTGTCGGCCTTTACTTCGTTACATACTAGCCAAACCCTTGAAATTCTCTAACTTAACCTCATCCCTAATGCATTTGACCATCCTCCTCATTCAAAAGTTCATATGTTTCCTCAAATCTCACACCACTAAATACTTAAATGCTAACCTTCTTATTTTAACTCTCAATTAAACCTAAAGGCCTTTACACTTACCCTTATAAATCTATACACAATTCTAAATCTATCCTATCATCCTTTTTACCTTACATCGCATAGTTCCTATTTTTCTCATTCAAAATTTCCTATATTTTCCCAATTTGCACACCACTAGATTCTAATGAATTAAACCTCAACTTTCAACCTTCCCCCTTTTTTTTTTCCTTCTTCATAAACTATATAATACCAATTCTAATCATTTCCCTAAGTTTCTCAACACATAAACAAATATTTATTTCCTCTCCGGGTTTTCTCTAAAATTCACTAATTAATCTATCCACTTCTGCTTTCTCAAAAATCAGGTCCTAAGTATTCTCCTCAATCCTTTACATCAATTTCCTCAAACGGCTATCTTGTTAGCAAACTTGTTACAGATAATTTACACCCTTAATCCAAACCTCCTTGCCATCCTAAGTCCTCAAGTCTAATTCACATCCACCACCAACTCCCACACGATTATATTCTAACATTTCTACATTAGTATCTCCTATAGATAATTAAAATGACACGTACCTGTAACTACGGTAGGCTGCTCTTCATTGTCTACACTACTGAGGGAGGAGACCCTTGGCGATACTCCTGCGGGTCCTTTAATTCGTGTCGGGCAGTCCCTGGCAAGATGGCATGTCCTATTGCAAACAAAACACGGCCCTTTACCCTTCTTCGGACAGTTCTTGGAGAGATGTCCTATCTCTTGACACTTGAAACACCTTCCTAGATTCTTCCTTGGGCAGTCCGAAGAAATATGACCTTGCTCATTACAGATAAAACATCGGCCCGAACCTGCCTTGCACACCCCATCATGGAACTTCTTACACGTTGGGCATTGAGGGAACTGCGAATATCCATAGGCACGTTTTCCATTTCCTTGACTAATTTCTTCATCACTCGTCCTTTTTGTGCCCCTCCCTGGTTGTTGTTCTTCATCACTCTGTTGAGTTGTAATTTCTCTGAAGGGCTTCTTCGATGCCTCATTTTGTTGTTGCAGCTTCATTTCAATATCATCCAGTTCTAACGCCTTGGCCACAACCAAATGGTACGACACGTCGTCGATGCCTGTAGTCTTTACTCCTTTCAGAATCTCTAACTTTAAACCCTCCACAAACTGAAAAACTTTGTTCTCATCGTTGCCAACCAAAGGACCTGCATAGCGAGATAAAGACTCGAACCTTTGTACATACTCGGCCACTGTTCCCATTTGACGTAGTTTGGAAAACTCTGCTCTCTTGTTGGCTCGGTGAGTGCGACTAAAATAGTTGTTGTAGAATGTCGTCTTGAACTGTTCCCACGTCATAACCTTCGTATCCGTAGCGGCCATCACTGTATCCCACTAGAAAATGGCATCCTTATCCAAGTTAAATACCACACACGTTACCTTGTCGGTTTCCTCTACCTTAGCATAAGCAAACATGCTCTCAATCTTGCGGATCCACTCCTCGGCGCAAGTAGGGTCCGAAGACTGTCCATCGAATGTCGGGGGCCTAAGCCGTCTAAACCTTTCTCCACCTCGGTCTTAAGGATCGTTGCTCTGTCCATTTCGATTTAACAAAACCCCTATCTGTTATGACTGTTGGCGTAATATGTCCATAAACTGGCTATTGGGATCCATTAGGGTTACTTAAGTACTCGTGGCCTTTTCTTGTACCTAGACATGTTAGAAACACAAAACACTATAAAAATCTATAGATCATTACTTAAACTTAAACACTTACAGTTGGCGAAGCACTTCCATGGGGTGAGTGGCATTGTTAAGTAATCAACTGAACGATTGCGACCACGTGTCTCTGATACCATAACTGTAACGACCCCAACCCCGTAGGGCCGTCACAGGACTTGACTTTACATTGACATAACCTTTATCTAAGCCCTCGTGTTTTCGAATAAAATTTTTCATTTTTACTTAACACTTTAAAAGAAAACGGACTTAGACAATTGACCAACCTCTAACAACCTTTAGGGTCTAACTTTGACTAAAACATTTTGAGCGTAAAACATTTCGACTTTTCAACATTTAAAACTAGACTAAAAACATTAATAACTTAAAACAATTAACAATTAAAGTAAGATCAATTAAAAACAAAACACTCATTCGTCGATCATCAAAACACGACACTAATATAACCTATACTTTCGGGAAGAACTCAAGAAAACGAACCGCATGGATCGCTCTAAAAATCGAGCGTATCCTTACCTGTTTTAAAATAACCAAACAGTTCAAAATAACCAAATAGTTCCAGTATATTTCTAAAATTAAGACTCCACATTCTAAACGTTCTACTTCCACTACATTTACATCAAAACCCAACCTTTCATACATTTTTCTTTCAAATCATCCGATCCACATACTTAAACATTTTCATACTTTCACAAACAAAACCGACACGTAGACCTCCTAACAATAGACTCGTACTCCTACTAACCACGGACACATACTAACCACGGTCGGAATTGCCCTAACAATATTGCCGGGTTGCCACCATGGTCGTACTCCAACAACTGCGTCCGTAATCCTAGCATGCTCGTGAGAACTCAACGTACCTGTTCTTCTGCACCTACATCACAGAACACAAACTATAAGCCTAATGCTTAGCAAGTAGTGACTATATGAATTTAAAACATTTTGCTTAACATATGCAGTTTCTACAGTTTGATCATACATAATCGTTTCGTTTCAATTTATGTCGTTCCCATCATACATAATCATTTCGTTTCCATCGTACATAATCATTTCGTTTCCATCATACATACATGTAATCCTCTACCAATGGAGGGCGGATTAGTTTCTCCATCTCTAGACGTTCCACAAATTTATCTGAAGGGTGAACAACTTCCCTCAGACGTTCTATATTTTCTGGACGTTCCACACTTTACATCTGAAGGGTGAACCACTTCCCTCAGACACTTTACATTTTCAATGTTATACTTTTGAAACATATGCATAAAACATTTTCGTATCGTTTCTAAAACATGATGCATGGACTAAACATATATAAAACATGCAAACAAATCCTAACGTCCTGTGATGTAGGCCAAAAGGGCAACACGTAAACCTACACTACTTACCTGGCGTCCTTAGCAATTTATCTCTATCTGAAATCTTAACCGTGGAACCTGAAAAACCTAAATATCAAAACATTGCATTAGAACTCGCTCGGCATAACTAAACTCTCATTTTCGTGAAAACATCTTAAACTACTATTTCTAGCCTAATCTAACTAAAATATAACTAAACAGACCACTATTTTGGGTTTGGTAAAACTGACCCGAAACTTCGAACGCGCGTAACTTTTGTGTCTGGTATTGGAATCGAATGATTCCAGCGGCCACGTACTCCTCTAATAACCTATTTTAACCTGCCAAAAGGAATTTCAAAATAAACGACCGTAGCTAGGTCAATTCAGGCAAAACCCGAACTACCCTAATCCAGGAAATTTCACCATTCTCGGTTTTCCATCAATTCTCATCAATTTCTTCACCAATGGACCACATATACACTCAATTAACAATATCTAACCAAAAATCCCGAGGTATCAAGCAAAACCCGAAATGCCCTAAATCGGGCTTCACTGAATTTCGCCCAAATTTGGCACCTCACGGCCAGGCGACTAAAGCCGGCCTAATGTCCGGCAATCCCGAGCCAAGACCAACCAAAAACGGCCGGTGATCGGAGCTCAATCGAGCTCGTCACCCTCGGCCAAGACCGAACCGAAAACAGGGCAAGAATAAGGCTCACCGTTCGGTTTGTGCGCGGAGATGGACCAGAGCCTCTCGTCGCCGTTGTCTGGCCGGAGAACGGTGAGAAATTGCCGGCGTTCGTCGGAGGAGATTCGCCGTTGTCTCCCTCGTCTCTCTCGGCGTCGGGCTCGAGCTCGAGCATAACAACAGAATGGTTTTAACCATTGTGTTGTTTTAATTAATAATAATAATAATAATAATAATAATCCTAATTTTAATTCCTATTTAAAACATCAATATACCGTTTTGCCCTCCCGTGCTTTCGGCATCTTTTGAAATTTCGTTAAATCCTGTATATCTCCACAAATTCAAATTAATCGTTAGGACCCTAATAACACTTTCTTTTCGTAAAACGGACTTGATTTACTATTTTTACGAATTAACGTACTAAAAGGTTAAAACGGGAACTCTAGCATTACTCTTTTCGATTTGGGTTTCTAAAATCTCACTTATTCCTCTAAAATTCCCATAAATTCCTAGGGCTCTAAGGAGACATCCCGCTCAAGAAAATACTTTAATTAGCTATTTTACGAAAATTACCTAAGAAATTAGAAAATCCTAAGATCCGAAAACCCAGGCGTTACACAAATAATAATAACAGTAAACATGTTTTTTTTTAATAAAGGAGAAAAGAAATTAAAGAAACTGTGAATAGTTCAAAATCGCTTCTCTGTTCTGAATAGTCTCCCTCTCTGCTGCGCCCTTCAATCTCCAGAGAATGCCGAATCGCTGCTCGCCCTCAATCGTAGAATCCTTTCCTTCAGATTTGTCGAATTCGCTGACTGCTTCCTGCCAAAATCGCCGACTCGCTTAATATTGCCTCCTAGGTTTAATATCTTCTCTTTCGCTGATTAAGGGTTGAGATTAGATCTCCTTTTAGCTTGACGGTTCAGATTAAAATAGGTGACTTTCCAAATTGAAGCTCATCGATCGCTGGAATGTGGCGATTGATCGCATCATCCTCTGTTTTCTTGCAGCAGCTTCTAAAAAAATTCGTGCTTTGTGGCGATCGATCGCTGGATATTGTGGCAATCGATCGCCATGTTCACTATTTTGCCAACTAAATTTTTGCCTCTCTTGTGTCTTTCTGTTCTTCCTTCGCTTCTCTTTTTCCTCTTCAACCTTTTACATTCAATCTCCCTGTTTTAAATAAATTTTTTGCACACTTACCCAAAATACATCAAATTCTTTCAAACACTTGAGATAAACTTATCAAATCAAGTGTAAACAGTATAAATAAGTGTGTAGAATACACACTTATCAATGTGTTTATGGTCGATTCAAACAACACTTTGATAACAGTTTTAGCAACCGATTTTGTGTTTCAAATACTAGCATATAACAGATGATTCATAAGATAAATTTCAGTGCAATCAACCATCAATATGTCATAAAAACCGAGCAAGAAACACTAGAAAAATTGAGAAGGAAAAACACGTGTAAACCAAATGATGTTTTTCATTATGGCTGATTCTCACATGCATCAATATGACCAGATTTTCTGTTACGTTGTTGGTAAATTTTAGATGCAAATCATGATTCACAATATAACATAATATACTAGAAAACCCGAAGCCAAAAAGCATGTAAAAATCGAGAACAAAAGGGAAGAAAAACCGAGGGGAAAATGATGCTCACCTTGCCGATTCAAATGCCACTATGCAATCCGATTTTAACATAAGTTTCATGCTATTAAATGACAAGAGAAATAGCAGCAAATAATAAGATATGCATAGCACAAAGTTAGCTCAAAGGTAGTATCGAAAATAATGCTAGAAATAAGAGCGGCTATCCCAGTTTCGTGCTAGATTTTGACTAACGTCAAATGCAACTAAAATGCATAAGAGAAGCACCTTAGGCTCTGATACCACTTGACACAGTGGCCCATAGAAAAGGGACCGTGCAAACCCACAAAATAGATAATGTGCTCGGGTGATAGTGTGAAGCTGAAAACCAAAGAGAAAATGGTATAAAAAGAAGATGAAGATGAACCAAAATAAAAAGGTAAAGGTGTGTGAAGGTGGCCGAATTTTAGATGGAGTTAGGGTGCATGAAATATGAAAAAATATAGCTTAACAGATAGTGAATAAGACGTGTGCAAATCCATGGAGGAGAAGATGAAAGATGGAGATAAAATGCTAACAAATAAAAAATGGTGTGAGTGTGTGATATGGCCGAGCATGAAAGTAAGTAATGAAAATGAGATGAAGAGAAGGTGGTAATACCCTTTGCGGACCCGAGGAGCTGTCTCACGTTGAGCTCTCGGGTGCATGTTTTCTCGGAGAAAAACAACCACCGTTGTCCTAGGTTTTCTTCCTCGAAGCCCTTAACTCTCAAGAGAGCAAGGTGAGGGAAAATAAGAGTTAACCAAGCAACCTTGAGCTAGGGTAACAATGGAGGACCTCTCCACTCAATTCAAGAATCGAGGAACACCTGAAGGGCTTCTAACACTCAGGAAAAGAGCAATTTTATAAAAATGGGCAAAAGTTTGATACAAACACCAATGCCATGCTTAAATAGAAACACCAATGCGCGCCCCCATTGTCCAACCAGAAGCTGTCGCGCGTGCGCCATCCGACAAACCAGGAGCTGCAGCAGTGCGCCTCATCAACGGCGCAGATGGTGATCCAGGTGCGCAACACGCCAGCGATCCAGATGCTGCTCCAGCGCACGCCATCAACTGTCCTCGCTGCTGCCCAGATGCGCGGGATCAACGGCGCTGAACGACCAACGCCTCGCTGCTGCCCGTCCCTCACGCTCCATCTCGCACCTTACGTTGCTGTCTGTGCGCGCCTACCCGGTGCCATTCTGCCTGCCCCTGCGCGTGCCAGAATGCAGTCCACACTTGATCCTATCCATTGCTTAGCCAATGGTTGAGATTTTGCCAAGTCTTTGATCCATGTTGCCACTAACACTTGTACCTGCAAAATCCATACCTTAAATGTGAGCTCTTCTTTGGGCTAAGGCTTGGCTTGAGGTCCATTTTGTTGAACCCCTTTTCTCCTTTGTTAGCTAAGTCTTCAACCCATTATCCACCATCATACATCTAACCATAACCACACAATCTAATGCATGATGTAAATATAAGAATCCATGCAAAAAGGCTAAAGTATGCCAAATAAGTTCAAAACCAAAAATTACATCAACTCATGGGCCGGGAAGACAAATTCCCATGGGCCGAGTAGTAAATCCTTCCAAGTGGTCCAAGCGAGGTCTCCATCAAGATTAACTTCTTGCAAGAAAAGAAAATAATTTTCATTAGAAATAATGCTTAGTAATTCATGGGCCTTGGACTGTAATATATTTTTGGACTTCCATGACATATCATAGTTAAAATCTCAGTTAGAAGAACTGTTGAATAAGGGATTCATCCGTCCAAGTTTTTCTCCATGGGGTGCGCCAGTTTTGTTTGTTAAAAAGAAAGACGGAACTCTCAGAATATGTATAGACTACAGAGAGTTAAACAAGTTGAGGGTGAAAACAAATATCTGTTGCCACAAATAGAAGACTTGTTTGACCAACTGCAGGGTGCTCGAGTATTCTCTAGGATTGACCCACACTCGGGTTATTATCAGTTGAGAGTTTGAAGGGAAGATATTCAGAAGATGGTTTTTCGTACAAGGTACGGGCATTATGAGTTTCTAGTAATGTCTTTTGGACTTACCAATGCCCCTGCTGCTTTTATGGATCTGATGAATTGCGTCTTTAAGGAGTACCTAGACAAGTTTGTCGTCGTCTTCATTGATGACATCTTGGTCTATTCAAAGACAAAGGAGGAGCATGAGGAGCAATTAAGAATTGTCTTGAAAATTCTGAAGCAACACCAGCTATACCCGAAGTTTTCTAAGTGCGAGTTTTGGCTGGATCGAATTAATTTTCTTGGCCATATTATATCTGAGGAAGGAATTTCTGTGGCCCCGACCAAGATTCAGGTTGTTAGAGATTGGTCGCAACCCAAAAATTAGCGGGAAATACGTGGATTTCTAGGATTGGCTGGATATTATCGGAAATTCATAGAGGGGTTTTCGAAGATTGCAGTCCCTCTATCACGTTTGATAAGGAAGAACAAGAAGTTTGTATGGTCGGCTGCGCGTGATAAGAGATTTCAGGAGCTAAAACAGAAATTAACTACAGCTCTAGTTTTAACACTGCCAGTTTAGGGCAACAAGTTTAGTATCTACTGTGATGCATCAAAAATCAGACTTGGATGCGTACTTATGCAGGAGGGCAGAGTTATAGCATACCCTTCTCGGCAATTAAAGCCATATAAACAGAATTATCCGACTCACGATCTGGAACTAGCAGCCGTCGTCTTTTCATTGAAAATATGGAGACATTATTTGTATGGACAACAGTGCGAAGTATTTTCAGATCATAGGAGCTTGAAATACCTATTCACACTGAAGGAGTTGAATATGTGGCAACGAAGGTGGTTAGAATTTGTCAAGGACTGCTAGTTCGAAATTAAATACCACCTCGGAAAGGCAAATAAGGTTGCAGATGCTTTAAGCAGAATGCCTACAACGAGCCAGCCTTCGCTTGCAACAATGTCGGTAATGCTAAAATAT
The DNA here is from genome assembly GCA_022432975.1 of Begonia masoniana. Taxonomy (NCBI): domain Eukaryota; kingdom Viridiplantae; phylum Streptophyta; class Magnoliopsida; order Cucurbitales; family Begoniaceae; genus Begonia; species Begonia masoniana. The sequence continues at coordinate 35,146,440 of CM039512.1, read as the reverse complement.
GAGATTGTGAAGTTCAATGTGGAAATGGTTGCAGTGCTATCCACTATGCTTACAAATATTTTGCTAAGGCCGACGATATTGGACAAAATTCGAGAAGCTCAACAGAAAGACCTGGAGTGCGAGAAGTACAGATTGAGCATGGCATTCGATGATTCGTCTGATTTCTATCTGTCGGATGATGGTGTATTAAAATTTAGGCATAGGTGGTATGTGCCTAATGATGAGGAGCTGAAGAAGGAAATTCTGACCGAGGCACACTCCTTGGCTTACTCTGTGCATCTAGGAAGTACAAAGATGTATAAAAATTTCAAACAGCACTTCTGGTGGCCAAATATGAAAAGAGAATTTGCTAGGTACGTGGAAACCTGTTTGGTCTGTCAACAGGTTAAAGCGGAGCACTAAAGGCTGACAGGAACTTTCCAACCCTTGTCGATTTCAGAATGGAAATGGGAGTAGATCTTAATAGACTTCATTGTAGGATTGCCTAGAACTACGAGAGGACACAATGAAATCTGGGTTATAGTGGACCGTTTGACAAAGTCGGCCCACTTTTTACCAGTTATGATAACATATTCCATGGATCAACTCGCCGAGCTTTATGTTCAATAAATTGTTAGACTACATGGGGTGCCCGTTTCAATAGTCTCAGACAGAGATCTGAGGTTTACTTCGAGATTTTGGAAAAGTCTACATAAAGCTATGGGAACTCAGCTAAATTTCAGCACATCATTCAATCCTCAGATCGATGGACAGACAGAAAGAACAAACCAAATTCTGGAGGATATGCTTAGAGATTGTTTGTTGGAATTTCAAGGTTCGTGGCGTAAGTATTTGCCCCTGATCAAGTTCTCGTACAACAATAGCTTTCAAGCTACAATCGGCATGGCTCCGTATAAAGCACTGCATGGAAAGAAATGTAGATCTCTGCTGTATTGGGACAAAGTTGGCAAATTTGGTATAATTTGCCCTGATATTCTATAGAAAACTGTAGAAAAGATCGCCATTATCAGACAGCGTACAGAGGTATCACAAAGTCATCAGAAAAGCTACAATGATAACAGACGAAGAGAATTGAAGTTCAACGAGGGCGACAAAGTATATCTAAAAATTTCTCCGTTCAAAGGGGTTATGAGGTTCGAGAGAAAATGCAAGCTAAGTCCTCGTTATATGGGGCACTTCTCCATTGTAAAAAGGATCGGAAAGATGGCGTATCGGTTACAGCTTCCAGCAATGATGGATGAAATTCACAACGTATTTCATGTATCCATGCTCAGAAAGTGCGTACGTGATCCCTCTCATGTTGTAGAAGCAAGGGAAATCAAGGTACAACTGACGCTGACGTATGTGGAGAAGCCAGTGAAAATTCTAGAGTCCTCTATCAAGGTGCTACCTACAAGGAGATTCTGCTGGTGAAAGTTTTGTGGCAGAACCACGATGTATAAGAAGCCACCTGGGAGAGACAGCAGGATATGATGATTAAATATGCAGAACTCTTTGTATAGTCAAATTTTGAGGACAAAATTTTGTTTAGGGTAGATGGAATGTAACACCCAGTTTTACGGGTTTTTGATTTTTTCGATGTACAAGGGCATTTTTGTAAATATAGCAAATTAAGCCTATTTTGTGAACGGGAAGTTTAATTAGAACCCTAGTGATAAATTAGAATATTTGGTGAAATAAAGAAATTTGGAGAAACCAAATCGATAGTTAAATAACGAAATAAGCAAAGGATAAGCAAAAGGGCAAAATAGTAAATTGTTACGTTAAAACTTAATAAAAACAAGTTATTCACCCCCCCTCCATCGTGAACTCAATCTGCAGAGAGGATTTCTCCTCCCCCCTCCTTGCAACTTTTCCTCTCGACCGATTGTCCAACACCGACGGTTCCTCCGATCAACGGTTTCTTTCCAATTTTCCTTCCTCAATTGACACTTTAGGTAAGCTTCAAGCATTAGGATGGTTTAGTTTTCAATTTAGGGCTTGAAAACGGTTAGGGTTTTGATTAGGGTTTCGTCGAAATTGTCGGGATATGTTAGAAACGATTAGGTTTACCGTATTTATGATTTTAGTGGATGAATTTGTGATTACTAGAGATAGTAGGTGAAATAATGATGGTGGTTTGATTTTGGTAGTTTAAATGTGTTGAAAACACCAATAAATGGGGGCTTAGAGGATTGTCAGCACGAATTGCTCAATGAAATGCCCGAATGAGTTAAATTAGAATTTTAGGAAATTTCCTTTAGCTAGGAGTTTCGTTTAGTCTTAGAAACGATTTATTTGAATTTATCCTTAATGATCGAATGGTGGAATGTTTTAGGTGACGAAGCTCAAAACGAGGAACTCGGTTTGCTAAGGATACGAGGTAAGTCTTCATGCTTTGTTTGACCGATTTGGCCTACACCATGAGATTTAACGTTATCGAGAAAATTGGTGTGTTATGTTGGTTTAGAGTATATGGTTGGGTAGTTAGGTTGTTTATATTATGGATTGTCTTTTCTAAGTTTTATATATATTGTTTTATGCTTTCTTTATGTTAAATGCATCGTTAATGCTCATGCATCATAGTTTTTGAAAAAGCATAAAAAAATGAATTTCCCGCACCATGTTTTCATGAAAAGAAATGACTAATGAAAAGATATGAATGCACGTAATCCCAATCACGTCGGGGTGGGGTTCAGACATGGCTGTCTTAAGAGGAGGAGCATGTTTTCCCCCAGGTAGATGGAAAGGGCTATCTGTCTGCGCGATGTGCCCTCTCCATCTGGTGAGAGTCAATCCCTGGTGACACCTCCCATTATGTAACTAAAGAATGAAAAAGGAATGCATGATTTTATGAACTGCATATGCATAGAACGCATTCTCATTTACGTCGATTTACTGAGTCTTTAACTCATAGAATGTCTCTATGGTGTAGGTGATCTCGAGGAAGATGAGGATGACGTTCCTCCACTAGATGAATGCGTAGGTTGAAGAAGGATGCCCGTGGGAGTGTGCTGAGTAGTCGATGCGATTTTGACCCGTAAGTGACGTTCAAGGTTATGTTATGTTTGTATAGTCTTTTTGGATGTGGATGTAGTAAAGGTCTCGTGTAAATGTTTTAAACCTTTAGAAGTTTTCTTTTAACTTTTGTCTAGGTAGTTGATTTTGGAAAAAAAAATCATACTGGAACTGTTTGGACCTTTTAGGTTGTGCATGGATATGTTTGAGTTTTAGAGCTATCCATGCAGTTCGTTTCTGTAAATTCCACCACGTTTTGAATACGTTTGAGTCACGTTTCGGCTCGTGTTTTTGGTGATTGGTGGATTGAGAAATGTATGAGGGTAGAAGTGTTTTTTTTTTGTTGAACTGTGTTTAGGTGTAAGTTGATGAAGAGATAAGAGGGTGAAAGGAGGGAAGGTGTGAAATGTGCAAGGAGAAGAAAAAGAGGCAGCACTTTGGATTCTAAAATCCAGAGTGTTTGCCGATTGATCGCCAGTGAAGGCGATCGATCGGCCAGCTTTTGCTGGCTAACGCTCTGGTTTTCTAGAGCGTTAGTCGATCTATCGCCAAGAGGGCAATCGATTGGCTGTGATCGATTGCCCAGGGGCAATTGATCGCCTGGCCCTGTGATCGCCCTGCCCTGTGATCGCCCCCCTCCTTTTTTTTATGATTTTCCTTACGTTTTTAAACGAGTTTTTATTACTACATTTTTTATGTTTTACGAAACTTCCAGAACGTATTTCATGACGTTTTAACCACGTGTTTCAAATGATTTAAACGACCTAAAAACCGAGTCAATGATTTACCGAAAATGACCTCAGGCTTCGATTTAGTGATTTAAAAAGTCAAAAATTTTACACCCAAAATGTCTAAGCCAAAGTCAATGTCAAGTAAAGTTTTGTGACGGCCTGGAAAGGGGTTCGGGTCGTTACACTTAATTTGCCAATGTTTGCTTCATCCAAAGACTTGAGCACAACAATTTTTGACAGCTTTATATTCACTTTTGGTTGTTGGAAAAACTACAAAGTTTTGCTTCTTAGATAACCAAGACAATACAGGTTCTTCTAGGAATTGACATGTTCCACTTGTACTCTTCCTATCAACTAGAATTCTGACATAATCAGAGTTAGTTTATCCTAGCAAATCAAAAGAATTTCTTTTAGGATACCATAATCCTAAATCATAAGTCCCAATAAGATACTTAAATATTTTTTTTGCCGCATTCAAATGAGACTTCTTTGGACAAGTTTGGCATCTAGCACACAAGAAAACGCTAAAGGGGATATCCATCTTACTAGCCGTTAATACCTCTATATCTTTTTATGTTTACACACTTTCCACTTCCATCTTTCTCCAATTTGGTTTAAGTGCTCATAAGAGTACGTGATGATTTAGAGCTATGTGTTCCAAATCTCTTAAGTATATCTTTAACATATTTTTGTTGATTTAGAAAGATTCCGTCTTTCAATTGTTTAGATTGAAAAACCAAGAAAGTATCTTAGTTCACTCATCATACTTATTTTGAATTCACTTTGAATTATTCCGCAAACTCTTTATAAAGTGATGCATTTGCTACACCAAATATAATATCATCGACATAAATTTGTACAATAAACATGTCCTTGCCCTTGTGCTTGGTGAACAAAGTGAAATCAATTTTTTTCTATCAAATCTCTCTAAAATAAATTTGCTCAGCATTTTATACCAAGTTCTTGATGCTTACTTTAGAACATTGAGAGCCTTGTTTAATTTGTAAACATGGTCTAGCTTATCATGAGATTCAAAGTCAAAGTGTTGTTCTACATATACTTATTTCTTGATATATCTATTAAGGAAAACACTTTTAACGTCCATTTGATAGAGAAAGGAAAATTCTTAAAAAACAAAAGAGCAAAGGCTAAAAACATACAAATGGATTCTAAACTAGTTATTGGTGTAAAGGTTTCCTCAAAGTCAATACTTTCTTCTTGATTATAACCCTTTGTAAGTAACCTATCCTTGTTTCTTACAACAATCTAGTTTTTTCAAATTTATTCTTAAACATCCACTTAGTTTCAATGATAGAGTGTTCTTTTGGTCTAGGAACTAGATCCTAATCTTTGTTTCTTTCAAATTGGTTAAGCTCTACTTGAATGGTCATTATCCAATTCTCATCAATTTAGCCTCTTCGAATTCTTAGGTTCAACTTGAGAAATAAAGGCTATATTTGCACAATATGTGCTAAGGGAAGACTTAGTTATGACACCTAAAGAAGAATCTCCCAGAATATCATCCATGCAATGACACTTGGCATATCTCCAATCCTTGGGTAAATTTGGTTGTCCTAGTTGATTAGCAATTCTCCTACTTCCTTAGAAAGGATTTCTTGGGGCATGTTCTCTTGATTAGTACTAACCTTATCTCCCAAGTTAAGAGTTTTCATTTACCTTTCAAGATCCTCGTTCAAATCCACATTGTTTGATGGATTAATAATTTCATCGAATGTTATGTGGATAGATTGTTTCGCAACTAGAGTCGTTTTATTGAAAATTCTATAAGTTTGGCTAGTTCAGAAATAACCTAGAAATATCTCAAAGTCATCTTGAAGTCAAATTTGTCTAAGTTATCCTTTGCGTTTATGATGAAACGCTTGTCCAAATGATTTAAAGTAGCTAACCTTTTGAGTTCTATCATTCCAAAGCTGGGGGTTTTCTCAAAAATGATTCAAATGGAGACTTAGGTTAATATTTGGGAAGACTGTTTTCATTTAGCATTATCCTAGCAAACTCTAGTCCACTCTTGGAGGAGGCTATTCATTCTCTCAACAACTCTATTTTGTTGAGGGATTTTTGGTGAAGAAAAGTTAGGTTATATGCCTTGCTTTTAACAAAAAAAAAAATCTCAAAACTCCCATTTCAAATTCTCAACCATGATTACTTTGAATAACAACAAATTAAGAGATCTTTCTCATTTTGCACTTTCTTTCTAAAGCTAGAGGAGGCTTCAATGGTTTTATTCTGTCCTTAAGGAAAAAAACCAAGTGAATCAAGAAAATTCATCTACGATGACATAGACAATGTTTTCCTACTAAGCTAGCGGTTATCGATGGACCAAAAGAGATCAATGTGAAGTAGTTGGAGGGGTTTTGAAGCATATATGATATTCTTAGAAGCAAATGAACTCTTTGTTTTCTTTCTTATTTGACAAGCGTCACAAACCTTGTCTTTTTGGAATCAGTCTACTTCAGCTCGATTCGACCTCTAATTGAAACCAAATCGATTGGTCTTAGGAACCGAACCCAAACCAAACAAATTTTTTCAAATGCGCTGAGTTCTGTTCAATTTTTGGTTCTTAAATTTTTTTGGTTTTAACTTTGTTTTAATTCAGCTTTACATTTTTAAACTCAGTTTTGGCTGGTTTTAACTAGTTTAATTTGATATTTTTTAATTATATATTCGGTTCAATTCAGTTTTGGCAGTTTTTAAAGAAAGGAACCGAGAACCAAACTGAATGGAAAATTGTTCTATTTGGTTTGGTTCCAAAATCAGTTTTCAAAAAATTCAAACCGAATCAAAGCAAACAAAACATTTAGGCTCGGCTTTGTTCTGTTTATCGGTTCAAACCAAATCGATTTCCAGCTCTACTAACTAGATACTTTCTAGAGATATTAGCTAAGGTATTTATTCCTATGTGTCTTAATCTCCTATGCTAGAAACAATAATCAAGAGAAGAATTTGCCCTTTTGATTACCTCCAAAAGAGACACTTTCTTTTTAGCTTTGTGATGGAGCTAAATTTTAAAGAGTATTTTGTTATATGCCTTTAACATCCACTATCAAAGTACTATTATCTTTCATGACAGAATCTCTAGCCTCATTTTCCTTAGCCATGAAACACATGCTAGCCACATCTTCATCCTCAAATGATGAATCTTCTTCGCTATCATCCCACGTGGCCTTTATTGCTTTCATCTTGAAGGCTTTTGATGTCTTATTGGCTTGTGGGCAATTGGCTTTGTATTGTCTCGAATTTTTACTCTCAATGCAAGTAATCTCCTTCTCTTTCTGTGCTTCATCTCCCTTGGAAAATTTGTTTCTTTACCATTTTCTTTGTTGGAGGAACTTGATGAATTTTTGAGTCATTAATGCTATTTCCTCATCGTCTTCTCCCTCCTCAGATTCAACTTGATTTCTCGATGAGGCTTTGAGAGCAGTGACCTTCTCATTGGAGACTCAAATAATATATTTTCTCTTAACTACATTTGCTAAGTCTATTATGCAAGCAATAACAAGAACAAATAAGAGTGTAGGGAAAGAGAGTGCAAATGATTTGTTAACACAATTTGGTCAATCTTGCCTAAGTCAACACTCCAAGGTTCCTCTTTGAAGATTCCTTGTATAATAACCATTATTGTAACGACCCCATTTCCCAGCAAGATATTGTCCGCTCTGGGGATTGGGCCGTAGCCCAATATCCTCCCCTCACGGCTTTGTTTGGCGAGAACTTCCCGGAAGGTCACCTGTAACGACCCGAGGAGGATCATCACGTGTCATGACTTTCCTTTAAACTTATCCGTACTTTTATACCTCTGTAATCGGTGTATATATTTTTTTTTATATATATATCAAATCTCATTCTAACTTAACTTAAGTTCGCTGAACAACCACATTTAGCTTTCACTCCTGCCGGTCGCTAAACGACAAACATCCAGTTGTTCTACCGGCCTGCACGTGCATCTCACATGATTCATTAGACATCTATCGGCAGGCACACATATTTGCATCTGCCGGCGGTCACGTGCATCACGCGTGACCAATTAAATCATCACTCAATTACAACGACAAAAGACTGACTTATCTACCGATGACAAGGCACTCCATCTGCCGATGGCAACACACAACATCTGCCGATGGCATTTATACTACATCTTCCGATAGATTAACTCACATCATCTGCCGATGACGTGGCACTACATCTTCTGGTAGATTAACTCACATCATCTGCCGATGACGTGGCACTACATCTTCTGGTAAGGCGGAATGACATTTCCATCTTCCGGTATCTTGACCTACTACACATGCCGATCTCTAGGCATATCGTCTGCTGATGACGTCAGCCGGAAGACAAATACTTTTCCTCTTCCGATGACGTCCTCCGGAAGACAGACTTACCCGACTCCCATCACAATCCTCCTGTCGATTTCTACACTTCAAAATAGCACATCTCCTGCCGATAGACAAGTACTTTCATCTACCGACTACTAAACATTAACCTAACATCTTCTTCTTCCGGTAGACAAGCAAACTTCATCTACCGATTTCTAAACTCCATAATAACACTCACACCTTCCGATAGACAAATACATTTCGTCTACCGGCAGCACAAACATCATAACTTCAAACTTAATACCGGGACACCAACAGAATAAACCACAGATTCATTAAAACTCATACAGCGGAAGACTTAGTTAAAATCACTCATTCTATATTCTTATAATATACTCATAATCAGTATTCAAGCTAGACAAGTTCAAGCTCCATAATCATAAGTAACATCATCCTACTTAAACTTTTATGTTCATAGTTATCATTAAAACCTTAAGAGTAAAACCAGAGGGTCATAATCGCCATCCAGCCACAGACTTTCCACCCTGAGCACCTTCCAGCAACCAGCTTAAACTTCATCCTCAACTTTGTATTCCTCACCTGATATTTCTTCACCTACATCGTAAGGTGTAACTGTAAGCCTAAGGCTTAGTAAGGAATGCAAACTATTATGAGTTCATGAATGCATAACTTGGAGAAAAACATGCTCATAAGTCTTTTCTTTTCACGTACTTGTTCTTAATCATCATTCATAATCGTATCTCGTATTCATTGTTCATAATCATCATTCGTAGACATGCTCATATTCATCATTCCTTTCATCATTCATATTCTTCATTACATTATGTGGTTTAAGGGAGGATTTGTGCCGGTAAAGGGGGTTCGACAGTGAGTTTGATCATGGTCCCTACTGCGGGTCGTATTCATATGTCCTACTGCGGACTGTGACATACGCCGAACCACCCCCAACCCTCACTTAACCACGTTGCATAAGTTTTATCTTCTTACCTTATTCATGAGAAAACATATTTCAAAACATTTTCATATGCTTGAGAAGTAAAACATGATGCATAACATAAATGCACTTAATCATCGAACTAAGACAGGGGAGTACATGAGAATAACAGAACCATATCCATCGACATTTCATCAAACATATAGCAGACAATGTTCACTAAATCTAACTTAATCCTTTGATGTAGGGCCCTATTGGCCGGAAACTTAATACATTCACTTACCTGGATCCTTAGCAACTTGAATCACTTTCTCTTCAACTTCTTTACCTAAAACATTCCACATTATAGTAGTTAAAATCAAGTCCTAAAAGTTCTAATCGAAAGTCATCCTAGAATCTAGCAGCTAAGGTTCTCTGTGCAGTCTGAAATCCAAAACCGAAACAGCTAGATATAGCTATCGATTAAACGGGGTCGGTTATATAAAAGGTCCAGAATCGATTTAAAGGTGGCATTACCAAATGAAGATAAAGAACGATAACCAACTGACTCAGCCATTGAAGAGCCCGAAAGTACAAGTTCAACTGAAAACAGAGTTCTAAATGACTACCCGGCATCTACATTGTCAAAATCTTACCTAGAATGCGGGTTATCGGAGTGGAGGCTGAAAAACCAGTTGCTGGGGAGGAAAAAGGCTCCAGAGAAGAAGGGAGTCGCCGAGAGGAAATGTCGGCTGCAGTGAGGTTTTAAATGAGATTTAAGGTTTCCATTTTCTATTTATACCTAATCCTTCAATCTTTATTACAAAATTGCCACTCAACCTAGTTTTACTCAACTTGTAAAGAATTTGCCTCAACGTTAAATTTAATCATAAAGGTTAAATAAGGGTAACAATTAGAATGGTCAGAAAAATTCACCTGGCCGAAATGTCGGGTGTTACATCACCTAACCTGGAATTGCTCTCACCAAAGCACTTTTAACTTCGGAGTTCTTATGGGATCCGTTGTCAATTGTGCTCCAAAACGCGTCTTGCTATCTAGGGAGGGATCTCTTACATATGTTTCATTTCCATGTACTTCCCCAAGCGATGTGGGATTGTGACAACCCCCTTTTTACGACCCGGAATTCGCCTATACTCGAGTCCAGAATTCGCCTACACTCGACTTAGGTCCCGAGGTTTGCCCCACAGTCGTACACATACGTTCACATTCGGGTCATCACAATCACCCCCCCTCAGGGGCCTAACGTCCTCGTTGGCCACATTTTCGGTTGGGTACAGGCCCTGATACCATTTGTAACGACCCCATTTCCCAGCACGATATTGTCCGCTTTTGGGATTGGGCCGTAGCCCAATATCCTCCCCTCACGGCTTTGTTTGGCGAGAACTTCCTGGAAGGTCACCCAACCTGGAATTGCTCTCGCCGAAGCACTTTAAACTTCGGAGTTCTTATGGGATCCGTTGTCAATTGTGCTCCAAAACGCGTCTTGCTATCTAGGGAGGGATCTCTTACATATGTTTCATTTTCATGTACTTCCCCAAGCGATGTGGGATTGTGTAACACCCGGTTCTATCGAACCAGCTCTTTTATTATTAATGGTATACACTTTATTAGTCAATAATTTAAGTAGGGTTATTGAATGACTAGACTGGACAAGGGCATTAGAGTAATTACATTTTTAAAAGTGGATAATGTATTTAAGGAAAGAGGGATTGGGTTTAATGCACTGTAGCCGCCACCCTTTCATACTTTTCTCTTCAGGTTTTCAGCTCAAGTAGCCGAGCTCTCTAGGCGATTTTCCTCGCCCAATTCTCCTTCGACTTAGGTAAGTTTTCCTCATTTCTCTTATGATATAGTGGTTAAATACCTGAAGGAGCTCAATGTGAGGATTTTGAGGATGCTAAGATTGAGTGTAGATTCGGGTTTTAGTGATAAGGGGGGAATGCTCGGGTAGTAGAGTTTCTAACTAGATTCCTCGAACCATTGTTTGATTCGTGGTGAGGTTTAGTGAAGTTTGATTTATTTTCTCTTATGAACTTAGGTGAGCAGATTCCCGAAGTAGCTAGCGACCAAACAATTTCCAGAAGCCAGGTAAGTAAAGTATGCATGTGCCTTCGGGCCTACATCACAAAACAGTAAGGTTATGTATCTTATGAATGATTTTGTATGTCATGCATCATGTTTTTGAAAGATTACGAAAATGAACTTCCATGTAGGGATGGTAAGGCATGAACTGAATGTGACAGACAAACTATTAAGGGAACTAATCCACCCCTTAACTTATGAAGGTGTAATATCCGGTTTGTACGGACCTTTTATTATATTATTATTATATTGTTATTGGCATTTTTGTAATTATGTCAAATCAGGTCCGATTTACGAAAAGAAAACGTCATTACGATCCTAGCGATTAATTAGAATTTTAAGGAATTTACGGAAATTTTCGGAGATCAAACACTATATTCCGAGTAAATACGCTTTTCGTAATGTAAAAGACGTTCTCGTAAAAATAGCAAACGAGGTCCAAATTACGAACGGACAGTTTTAATAAATCCCTGGCAATGAATAGAAGTTATTGGCAAAATATGAAACTTTCGAGAATCCGAATAGTTGGACGATTAACGAAACGAAGGACGAAACTAATAGAATTAAGTACTAAGGGCAAAATAGTAATTTGCAAACTAAATTTTATAAAAATAACAATCACCTCCCTATTCCCTCACTTCTCTTCTTCTCTCTGGAAATCACAATCGCCAGAGGCGATTTCTTCACCCCTCAGCCGACGACTTCCAACGATCCGACCTCCGTCCGACCTCCGTTCGTTCTGATTTCGTCACAGTTTCTCCTCCTCTCGCTACTCTCGGTATGTAGCTTCAATCTCTGAGCGTTTGTTTCGAGTTTTAGTTCGATTTAGGGTTAGGGTTTAAATTAGGTTTTCCGTTAAAAACGCGATTTAGGCTTCGTAATTAATAGGTTAGCTATAATTACGTATATATTGAACGTATTGAACGTTATTGGACGAAGAAAAGTCGATTTGCGAAAAAGTTATAAATTGGTAAATTTCGGGTTTTAGGGGAAAACTCGTTAATTTGGATAATCGAGCTATAATTAATGTTCGAAAAGCTTTAATTAGCTAAGTGAAGAATTTAGGAGAATTCTTTAGCTAAGTTTTGAGATTTGGACATTTATAGTTTAAATTGGTTTTAACTGTGAATGTCGTATTTTTCTCAGACACCCGACTCTCGTAGACGAAACTTGAAATCCAGCGCGCTCGAGGTAAGTTTTCGTGACTTACTTTGACCCAAAGGTCTGCACCATACTTCGTCGTCGTCTCGGGAATACTCGAGGAACTGTTTGTTTTATGTTACTCTGGTTGGGTAGTTAGGTTAGTTGTTTATAGGTTCTGCTTTACTGCCATGAATGTATGCACGTTGTTTGTTTACTTTCCGCTGATATGAACTGTTCATGCATCACGGTTTTCGAAAGTCATGAAAAGGAATTTCTGCACGTGTTTTTAAGAAAAGGAACGTATATCTGAAATGAAATCTGTAACGAAATCTGAATGAATAAACGTAATCTGTCTGTTTCTGGTCACGCGAGATGGGGCTCAGGCACGGCTGTGCGTGTTGCAAGCGTGTACCCCCCCTCTCTAACCCCACGGGGTAGTCCAACCGCCGGACGGGCCCCCTTGGGTTAGTGGGTCGAGGTCTCGGTGACAATTCTGTCTGTCTGTGACGTAATGAATCTGTAATCTGTAATTCTGTATCTGTAATCTGAATCTGAGCATGATTTCTGAATGGCATACGCACGCATGCATCTGCATTTACGTAGCTTACTGAGATTTCAATATCTCATATGTGTCTGTATGGTGTAGGTAACCTCTTAGGTGATATCGAACCAGGTGAGGACGGCGTTCCTCCGTCTGATGCAGTTGATGGATGACGGCCGTGGGAGTGCGCTATGTAGTCGAGGCGCTTTCTGACCCGTGGGGATGTATGTCTGGACTCTGGGGTTATTTTGGGATGTTTTGAGTTGATAATTGTATAGAATATTTAGGTTGTTTGGATCTGGATAGGGATTAGATAACGTTTTGATAATTGTATGTAAAACGTTTTGGTTTAAACTGTTTAATGAATGTTATGGAAATGTTTTGATTGGTTTTAGGTTGATACGGTTATGCTCGATGTTTAGATGCATCCACGCAGTCGGATTTCGCAAAGTCCGCTGTAAAGTTGGTCGATGTTATTGGAAGAAATTGGTGTTAAATTAAGTAATGTTTGCTCTCTGGAATCAGGTTCCAGAGAGTTTCCAGTAGCATGAATCGCTCTCTGGAATTGGAATTCTAGAGAGTATTGTTAAGTGTTTGCTCTCTGGAATTCCAGAGAGCAGTGTAAAGAAAAGTGAAGGCGATTGAAGTAGGAGGTGGTCGCTGAAGTGGTCGCTGAAGTTTTCACTGATCGTTGCACTGAAAGTGTGCGGCGATCGATCTCTGCAGCAATGCAGAGATCGGTCGCTGCTTGTGAAATGTGAAGTGTTAGAGGTTTGAAGTCTGAAAGGGAGAAGGGATCGCTGCATGCTTGCAGCGATCGATCTCTGCTGCAGAGCAGAGATCGATCGCTGCTATAGTTAGCAGCGATCGGATTGCTGCACAGCTAGCAGCGATCGATCTCTGCTCTGCAGCAGAGATCGATCGCCCCTGCTGTAATGCATGGCAGCGATCGATCTCTGCTGCAGTGCAGAGATCGGTCGCCTGTTTCATTTTGAGGACAGAGTTCCAATTCTGCCCTCCCACTTGTTTAATTTAATTTAAAGTTTTCTTTTAAAGGTTTTCTCTTAAGTTTTAATAAAGATTTGTTTTAAATGCATTTAAGGTTCAGTTTTAATTCCGATTCAGTTCCGATTTCAACCATAGTTTAAATTCCGCATAAGGTTTTAATTAAAGTAGAGGAAAGAAATAAGTACAAAAATGAAAATGAAAAATTTATACGGGTAAAATAAGGGTACAGTATTAGGGGTGTTACAGTTATGGTATCAGAGCCCCCGGGTTTTAAAATCGATTCTGTAGACTGCTCGACTGCACAGCCACTACGCGGACATCCTTCATCAACTGTAAGTCTGTTTATAGCTTTATTTGATTTTGTTTCTTAGAGATTACTTGTTTTAAATTCTATAGGAGTTTTATAAATATGGTTCGAGGAAGGGATCCTAGAGACGACGCGATGGGTCGTCTTACGGAATTGTTAGATCGCCAGTCTCAGCATATGGACCGGCAAGCGCAACAAATTACAGACCTAGTGAATCGAGAGAACCAGCGAGAGAATCAGAGGGCTCAGGAGTTGGTAGTCCCCAGTAATCAGGGTATGCAGAGGTTTCAAGGCCTACGGCCTCCAGTATTCGACGGCCAGTCATCGGATCTGACACGTGCCGAGGAATGGATCCGGGTTATGGAGGACATGCTAGATTACGCCGAGGTTGCCAACGGGAGCAGGGTCGCTTATGCCACATTTCACTTAGCGTTGGACGCTCGTTTCTGGTGGGACTCGATCAAGTCGACTACAGATGTATCAGTTATGACTTGGGATCGATTCAAGTTCTTATTCTTCGACAAGTATTTCAGCCGCACAGTGAGAGTGGCCAAGAGGAACGAGTTTACGCAGCTGAAGCAGACTGGTTTAGTTGCGGATTATATTCGGAGATTTGAGGCTTTATCACGATTCGCACCTCGCCTGGTCAGCGATAATGAGGAGAAGGTGCACCACTTTATGGAGGGACTCAATCCGGAGATTCGGATGCACGTGGTAGTCTCAGGTATTATTGATGCGCCATATTCTGATGTTACAGCCAGAGCTCTGGATATAGAGGCTGCCAGGGCTACATGTATTCGACCGAGGGAGCCAGCTAAGGGCTTCTTCCAAGAGATCCGTCCTCAGTCTCGGAATCAGGGATGGCAGCCTGGAGCACAGCCACCTCAGCCACAGCATAGGGGTGCGAAGAGACCTCTTGAGGGAGGAAATGATCGGGGCAAGGGAAAGCAGGTACAGGGGACTTCTCAGATGCCCTGGTGCCCCAGATGCCAGAAAGAACATAGTGGCGAGTGTCGAGTTGGCACGAACAAATGCTACAGATGTGGCGGAGTCGGCCATTTTGTTAGAAATTGCCCACATCCGGGTCGAGATTTACCAGGCGATGATCAGAGGAGGGTTGTACCCAGGGTTTTTGCGTTGATCGGGCCTGGCGATATTGATGATGAGGCTCAGCCTGCCGTGATTGCAGGTACTATTTTGCTTATGGGCGCTACTGTGTTTACTTTGATGGATACTGGAGCTACGCACTCCTTCGTATCGACTGCATGTATGGCTAGATTGGGGTTAGAGTCTGGGCCGTCAGAGTATGAGTACAGTGTGATGCTGCCTTCGGGAGAGCATATGCGTTCAGATCGTATTCTCCAGGGCAATATCGTCTCGGTGGGGAGTATTACCCTTTATGCTCGTTTGATAGTTATGAGCATAGAGCGGTACGATCTTATTTTGGGGATGGACTGGCTAGCACAGCACTTCGCCACCATCGATTGTCGCTCCGGGATTGTGACCTTCCGACCCCCGGATAAAGCCGAGTTTTCCTATCAGGCGAGGAACCGATTGACTGGATCGCCTATCTCTTATTCTATGGAGGTCAACAAGCAGTTCAAAGGTGCGTGCTCTATTTATTGGCCTCTGTCTTTAATTGTCAGTTGCTCAGCGGAGTGAAGCCGAGCGACATTCCTGTTGTCAGAGAGTTCTCTGGCATATTCCTTGATGATCGTCCCGGATTACCACCAGACCGGGAGATTGAGTTCATTATTGACGTATATCCTAACTCTGCACCGAGGTTTAAGAACCCACACCGGTTGGCACCAGCCGAGTTGAGTGAGTTGAGGACTCAGCTCGATGAGTTATTGGAGAAAGGTTTCATTCGACCCAGTGTTTCACCCTGGGGTGCGCCTGTTCTATTCGACAAGAAGAAAGGCGGGACCCTCAGGATGTGCATTGACTACGGGGAGTACCAAGATGTACCGGGATTTGAGAAAGCACTTCTGGTGGCCGAACATGAAGAGGGAGGTTGCCAAGTACGTTGAGACCTGCTTAGTATGTCAGCAAGTAAAGGCGGAGCACCAGAGACCCGCTGGAACACTACAGCCACTGCCAATTCCGGAGTGGAAATGGGAGCAGATCTCTATGGATTTCATTGTGGGACTCCCGAGGACTACGAGAGGCCATGATGGCATTTGGGTTATTGTGGACCGATTGACAAAGTCGGCCCACTTCTTAGCAGTGAAGATGACATCGTCCATGGATCAGCTCGCTGAGCTATATGTGCAGGAGATCGTTAGATTGCACGGAGTTCCAGTTTCTATTGTCTCCGACAGAGATCCTAGATTTACGTCAAAGTTCTGGAAGAGTTTACATCGAGCTATGGGGACTCAGCTAAATTTCAGCACAGCGTTTCATCCTCAGACCGATGGTCAGACAGAGAGGACGAACCAGATTCTTGAGGATATGCTCAGAGCGTGTGTGCTGGAGTTTCAGGGCTCGTGGAGCCGATATTTACCCCTGGTTGAGTTCTCGTATAACAACAGCTTCCAGGCTACTATCGGCATGGCTCCGTATGAGGCTTTATATGGTCGGAAGTGTAGGTCTCCATTATATTGGGACGAGGTTGGCGAGGCCAGCATCGTTGGACCTGAGATCGTACAGCAAACGGCAGATAAGATTGCCGTTATCCGACAGCGAATCGAGGTAGCTCAGAGCCGGCAGAAGAGTTATGCCGACACGAGACGGCGGGAGCTAGAGTTCGAGGAGGGCGACGAAGTTTATTTGAAGGTTTCTCCATTCAAAGGCGTCGCGAGATTTGGAAGGAGGGGTAAGCTGAACCCTCGGTACGTGGGGCCCTTTCCTATTCTGAAGAGGATCGGGAAGTTGGCATATAGATTGCAGCTTCCGGCTTCTATGGAGGGCATTCATGATGTATTCCACGTATCTATGCTTCGGAGATGCCTACGTGATCCATCACATGCCGTAGAGACTACAGAGATCGAGGTACAGCCTACCTTGACTTACGAGGTGAAGCCGGTACGTATTCTAGAGTACTCTACCAAAGTCTTGCGCAACAAAGAGATTCCGCTAGTCAAAGTCCTGTGGCGGAACCACGAGGTGGAGGAAGCTACGTGGGAACGACAGCAGGATATGATGACTGGATATCCTGATCTATTTGCATGATTTAATTTTGTGGGCAAAATTCTGAATAAGGAGGGGAGAATGTAATATCCGGTTTGTACGGACCTTTTATTATATTATTATTATATTGTTATTGGCATTTTTGTAATTATGTCAAATCAGGTCCGATTTACGAAAAGAAAACGTCATTACGATCCTAGCGATTAATTAGAATTTTAAGGAATTTACGGAAATTTTCGGAGATCAAACACTATATTCCGAGTAAATACGCTTTTCGTAATGTAAAAGACGTTCTCGTAAAAATAGCAAACGAGGTCCAAATTACGAACGGACAGTTTTAATAAATCCCTGGCAATGAATAGAAGTTATTGGCAAAATATGAAACTTTCGAGAATCCGAATAGTTGGACGATTAACGAAACGAAGGACGAAACTAATAGAATTAAGTACTAAGGGCAAAATAGTAATTTGCAAACTAAATTTTATAAAAATAACAATCACCTCCCTATTCCCTCACTTCTCTTCTTCTCTCTGGAAATCACAATCGCCAGAGGCGATTTCTTCACCCCTCAGCCGACGACTTCCAACGATCCGACCTCCGTCCGACCTCCGTTCGTTCTGATTTCTTCACAGTTTCTCCTCCTCTCGCTACTCTCGGTATGTAGCTTCAATCTCTGAGCGTTTGTTTCGAGTTTTAGTTCGATTTAGGGTTAGGGTTTAAATTAGGTTTTCCGTTAAAAACGCGATTTAGGCTTCGTAATTAATAGGTTAGCTATAATTACGTATATATTGAACGTATTGAACGTTATTGGACGAAGAAAAGTCGATTTGCGAAAAAGTTATAAATTGGTAAATTTCGGGTTTTAGGGGAAAACTCGTTAATTTGGATAATCGAGCTATAATTAATGTTCGAAAAGCTTTAATTAGCTAAGTGAAGAATTTAGGAGAATTCTTTAGCTAAGTTTTGAGATTTGGACATTTATAGTTTAAATTGGTTTTAACTGTGAATGTCGTATTTTTCTCAGACACCCGACTCTCGTAGACGAAACTTGAGATCCAGCGCGCTCGAGGTAAGTTTTCGTGACTTACTTTGACCCAAAGGTCTGCACCATACTTCGTCGTCGTCTCGGGAATACTCGAGGAACTGTTTGTTTTATGTTACTCTGGTTGGGTAGTTAGGTTAGTTGTTTATAGGTTCTGCTTTACTGCCATGAATGTATGCACGTTGTTTGTTTACTTTCCGCTGATATGAACTGTTCATGCATCACGGTTTTCGAAAGTCATGAAAAGGAATTTCTGCACGTGTTTTTAAGAAAAGGAACGTATATCTGAAATGAAATCTGTAACGAAATCTGAATGAATAAACGTAATCTGTCTGTTTCTGGTCACGCGAGATGGGGCTCAGGCACGGCTGTGCGTGTTGCAAGCGTGTACCCCCCCCTCTCTAACCCCACGGGGTAGTCCAACCGCCGGACGGGCCCCCTTGGGTTAGTGGGTCGAGGTCTCGGTGACAATTCTGTCTGTCTGTGACGTAATGAATCTGTAATCTGTAATTCTGTATCTGTAATCTGAATCTGAGCATGATTTCTGAATGGCATACGCACGCATGCATCTGCATTTACGTAGCTTACTGAGATTTCAATATCTCATATGTGTCTGTATGGTGTAGGTAACCTCTTAGGTGATATCGAACCAGGTGAGGACGGCGTTCCTCCGTCTGATGCAGTTGATGGATGACGGCCGTGGGAGTGCGCTATGTAGTCGAGGCGCTTTCTGACCCGTGGGGATGTATGTCTGGACTCTGGGGTTATTTTGGGATGTTTTGAGTTGATAATTGTATAGAATATTTAGGTTGTTTGGATCTGGATAGGGATTAGATAACGTTTTGATAATTGTATGTAAAACGTTTTGGTTTAAACTGTTTAATGAATGTTATGGAAATGTTTTGATTGGTTTTAGGTTGATACGGTTATGCTCGATGTTTAGATGCATCCACGCAGTCGGATTTCGCAAAGTCCGCTGTAAAGTTGGTCGATGTTATTGGAAGAAATTGGTGTTAAATTAAGTAATGTTTGCTCTCTGGAATCAGGTTCCAGAGAGTTTCCAGTAGCATGAATCGCTCTCTGGAATTGGAATTCTAGAGAGTATTGTTAAGTGTTTGCTCTCTGGAATTCCAGAGAGCAGTGTAAAGAAAAGTGAAGGCGATTGAAGTAGGAGGTGGTCGCTGAAGTTTTCACTGATCGTTGCACTGAAAGTGTGCGGCGATCGATCTCTGCAGCAATGCAGAGATCGGTCGCTGCTTGTGAAATGTGAAGTGTTAGAGGTTTGAAGTCTGAAAGGGAGAAGGGATCGCTGCATGCTTGCAGCGATCGATCTCTGCTGCAGAGCAGAGATCGATCGCTGCTATAGTTAGCAGCGATCGGATTGCTGCACAGCTAGCAGCGATCGATCTCTGCTCTGCAGCAGAGATCGATCGCCCCTGCTGTAATGCATGGCAGCGATCGATCTCTGCTGCAGTGCAGAGATCGGTCGCCTGTTTCATTTTGAGGACAGAGTTCCAATTCTGCCCTCCCACTTGTTTAATTTAATTTAAAGTTTTCTTTTAAAGGTTTTCTCTTAAGTTTTAATAAAGATTTGTTTTAAATGCATTTAAGGTTCAGTTTTAATTCCGATTCAGTTCCGATTTCAACCATAGTTTAAATTCCGCATAAGGTTTTAATTAAAGTAGAGGAAAGAAATAAGTACAAAAATGAAAATGAAAAATTTATACGGGTAAAATAAGGGTACAGTATTAGGGGTGTTACAGAAGGGATTTATGACATTGGGAGAATTGATCTCACTCCCAAGGGAATTGAGAGATCAGATCAGCTATTAAGGGAATTCATCCGCCCCTTAATCGAGTAGAGGATGTATAACCTTGGGAAAATTGATCCACTTCCCAAAGGAACCGAGGGATCAGATCAGCTTATGAACGAATGTGAATGCAATTGAGATGAGAAAGTAGAAATTGCATGTTTAGGAATTTATGTTTCAGCATTTCATTTCATTACTGCTTTACTTACTTAGCATTAGGCTAATAGATGAGTTTTGTGATGTAGGTGTTGAGGATATTGCAGGTGAATTCTTTGAGTTTGCTAAAGAATAGGCTGGTTGGAGGAGCACATTCATGCCTCGACTTGGTGGACTGATGGGGCGGTTTAACTGGTGTCTGAAGATAAGGAGGTTTAGTGAACCATGGTTTCATTTAAGTATGTCGAGTTTTCCTCTAATGACAGAAATGATTTTAAGGTCTAAAAGCATTTTTGAGACTTCTCTAATATTAGTACTCTATTGGTTTTAATATTTGTTTTTACTGGATTTTGAGTAGTGAAAGGAGTTGAATTGTTACTGAATGGTTTTAGTGAATTAAACAGGTTTTCGTACTTAGAGCTGTTATCGTATAGAATTTGGGTAGTTGAAATGTTGTTCTGTTTTCTGTTGGATTTTATGAAGTTATTTAGGGTCAGGTGGTTTTGAATGTTTTGAGTAAAGATTGCAAATTTCACCATCGGTGAATGAAGTTCACCGGTGGATGTAGTGTGTTAAATCCATCAGATGATGTAGAAAGTCTTTTGTCGTTTAGTGACCGGTGGACGACATGTGTAAAATCCATCGGATGATGTGGAAGAAGTTTGTCGTTTAGCCACCGGTGGATGTAGTGTGTTAAATCCATCGGATGATGTAGAAAGTCTTTTGTCATTTAGTGACCGGTGGACGACGTGTGTAAAATCCATCGGATGATGTAGAAGAAGTTTGTCGTTTAGTCACCGATGGATGTCGTTATATAAACCTATCGGATGATGTCGAGTATTCTAACCATCGGTGGATGTGAGTAATATGTTTTGTCGTTTTGTCACCGGAAGAGGTCTCCTACTATCTATTTTAGTCTCTTCTGTTGACTTTGTACAGTGGCAAACGCGTTTGACTTTTGAAACTTATGAAGTATTTTGCGATTTAAACCTTTATCTTTTTTGGCCGATTATTCCTTAACATCCCAACTGATTATTCAAGCATTGTTCTATAGTTTTATTTAACTCTATTTTTACTCAAATGATTTCCGCTGCAAGTTTTTTTTTTTTTTTACATTTGAGGTTTTAGAAAATGTCAAATTTTGACTTTCGAGCGAAGTTTTAAATTTAGTCCAAAGTTGTCTAATTATGTTCGAGCTATGAGTAACGAACCGGGTTCAGAAAACTCGGGGCGTTACAGATTGTGACAATCCCCTCTTTACGACCCGGGATTCGCTTATACTCGAGTCCGGGATTCGTCTACACTCGGCTTAGGTCCCGAGGTTTGCTCCGCAACCCGAGATTTGCCCCGCAACCCGAGGTTTGCCCCGCAGTCGTACACATACGTTCACATTCGGGTCATCACACTTATAGGTTATGACTTATTGATCTTTTGGGCATCAATCAAGCCTTACACTGACTCTTCGTAGGTGTCATCTTTTAATCATTTCACAAATAACAACAATAAAAGTATTTTGGAACTTTAAGTTTTGGAATGATTGTGAGTTGGGAAAACACTCAAAAATAGAAGTTATGTTTTTGCAAGAGACAATGACAACACTTTAGCATATAAATCTCTAGGTAAATTGCACAGCGAAGTGAGATTCTATTTATAGTTCTCTTCAAACTTCTGGAGTTGTTGGCATCCTCTGGTAAGCATCAAATGTCCGTAATATTACCAAAGTGGCGATGGGTTTCCTCCACTTAAGTTTAAGGCTACCGCTCCGGGCGTCTGCATATTGATGATCAAGCATTTGCAGATGCTTCAATTTGAATTCTTGTCTCTAAGCAAGTCTTCAGCGAGATCTTCTGAGTGTCCGTTGCGGACATCTACATCTGTCTTTGGGAGTCCAAAATTAACTTCGAAAAGCATTGGCTTGGGGTTTGGCTTTCACGACCAAAAATCCTCTTTGGATTGGGCATTCGTGAAATTTTCTACTTAGCACATCATTTAGGAATGACTTTCATTGCTAATCTCAAGGCTCCCACACAATCTATACTTGGACGTTTTCAAGCTATTTTCAATATAGTTCTACTTATAAATTTAAATCATTTTTGTATAGATTCAAGTAAACACATTAAAAACTCTAAATTCCAGTTTACAAGGGTGTTTTTTAATATAAATGAAAACATATAAACAAAATTCGATAATATTTCAATTTTCATCAACTTAGAATTATTATTTAACTAATTATCTCAATCATCAAAATGATTAAGCTTAATACATATTAAGCTAACATATTTCAGTGAAAAAAATGAGTTAGAAAATGTTTGCATGCCTAGATTTATAACATTTTAGAAATAAATTCTGTGAACCATCATTAAGAAAAGTACTCAAAAACTGTCCTGCATAATACTTTATAACTATACATAAAATTGTATCACCGCAAACCTATTGAAAATAAGGTCAACTCGTGAATTTTTAACATCATTAGTCAAAGGCATATAATATAGAGAAGAGACTGTCTAGAGAAACTCGTGACATAAACATAACCATGCCTACCGTTAGGGATTTACCTAGGGACATGACATCATGAGCTGCCCCAATACATATATTGTGTATAATACGAAAACATGTTCTCACACAATAGAAGGTGCTTGACAAACAAATGACCATAATCACAAGTCCAATACAGTTGGAAGCTATGTCTAGTAATTAAATGAAAATCATACATGAAGAAAATAACAGTGTAAAACAAACATACATATATCGTAAAAATTGACATGTTGATCTGATATGGGAAGCTTCAACTCACAAACAAGTATGAAGATTTTCTAACCTTAATTATAGTGTGTATTTTTTTGGTGATCATAGATAAAAGTGCTTTCAAAATATCAGTTACATCCATTAGGCATTCAAATATATCATGAAGTTATTCAAGACAAAATATAAGTGGAAAATCAAGCACAAGTTTATAAAACTTATGAGATGTTTCAAAATAACGGCAATCTGACCCTTAAGGAGTATGTTGTTTGTTTGGCAGTCTTAACAATGTTATATCAAAAAAATGTTTGTCATAATGACTGTAGTTGAAATCTTAAGTTTTCTAGAATGTAGTCTTTCATAAAAATTGGATATTATTTATTGTTGTCAAATACGCTCAATACAAAGAGCTACAATTCTCCTAAAATGAGATTAAGTCCGAGTTTATATTATTTGTGAGGGATGTTTAGGTATCTGTTGTTGAGGACTTTAACCCTAATTTTTTTGGAATATTTAAGCTCCCTTTAGGGATTCTTGCAGGAACTTTTGAATGATAGAAAACTCCTACCCTTTGCCTTTTCTTGCTTCATGCAAAACTCACATTCAATCTATTGTTGCAAATTGGTTGTTTAGTGTTAAATGTGTTCTCTATTTGTTACGCTTGAACATGTTACCTCTTTATTGTAGTTTTGTCACTTCATTCTTTTAAAGCATAATCTTCTATAAAGCCGTAGAAACTCATTATCATGTTTGAGAGCTAGTTTTGATTGAAGGTAGTTATTGGAGTAGAAAGTTGTGTTAGACAACTTTATGACCAACTTGCTTCCTTTTGGAAATATCTCATCTTCCCATTTGAGTTTGTGCAAAAAACTTTGAAGGCATTTTCTTCATCTATTGTGTCAAAAAATTATCAAAAAATTTGTTCATTTGACCTTTTTTTTATTCATCACGAAATCTCCCTAAAATATTGTGAATTTCAACCAAGACATTTGTGGGCGCCGTTGCTCTTTTTCGGAGGCTCGCTCTCGAACTCTATTCTTCTATCCTCAAGTTCTAGTCCCATGTTCATCCTTTGCGCACATCTGCTCCAATGCATTTCTTGATTCAAGTTTGATCCGAGTGTCTGCCTTTCCATTTGGAAACACACTCCCAAGATATATTTTTTGCTCTTCCTTATCTAACATATATGCCCTCAATTCTAGACACCCAAACTCGAAAGCTTTTCACAACTGAGTCATCTTCCTTTCATTCTAGGTTGCCTTCTTCTGTGACCACTGCATTCATTTTGCATCATTTGGTATCAAATGATTTGTTTTTATATCACATGCTAGAAGACATAATATGTTTGGGTTTTCTGTGAGATCTATCACGGAATGAGGGTTTTGAAAACAATGATGATTGTAAGCCTTCTTATCACTGGAAACAATATGCGCGAGAATAAGCTCAAAGTCAAGAAAACTCCTTAGAACCTACATCATTACTAATATCATAGTCTCCTCTAAAACACTAGGGATAATGGTTAAATTCTATACTAGGAATAAGAACCAAACCAAAAAAAGTCGATAAAATGTCGCATGTCACACTAAAACCACTATGCGATCAAACTAAGATAATGAGCAGTAAACCAAACATTAACTACAGTTGACCAAAGTACAAAGTGGTTGACCTAAACAAAGATTCGTCAATGACAAAAACAATTAGGGGCAGTTGGCCAAGGCACCCCATGTAGTCGACCAATAACAATTAGTGATGTCAAACAATCGATCTCCTTGTCCACAAAAGTCTATTACACCAAATCTTTGAGCGGAAACCAAACACAAATGCTAGTAGACCCTGTGGTTGACCCTTGGTTCAATTGCAACTTGTGTCAGCCAATTTATAGTTGCATTCGATAGGAGGTGATTAGAACATCAAATCTGTCGCATTTTAGCATTAGTTTTCAAAGAAAAATGTGACTTATTCCTCCAATTTCCACCTCATTTTGGTTTTAAATCCTGCATAGATCAGTCAATACAATTAACAAAAAAAAAACTAGTGATATCTAGTTTCCATCCACAAAATCAAATTTGATTATAACTTTACGAAACTTAATGAAACAATAACAAAAACGGAGTTAGATTGAATATATCCTTGAAGGCCTTTGACCAAACTCTAGATCAGATGTCATGAACATGGATCAAGTTGCTAAATGACTCCTTCTTCAAGGAACACTCTCCCCCTCTCTCTCGTTTGTCTGAAGGACACATAGTGCATTTTGATAAAAGATTTTATGTTATTAATATAACATTTAATATAATGTGTATGTATTTATGTGTATATATATATAAATCCTTAAATTTTGATTCATCTTAAATGCATCCAGAAATTTATCTCGATGTAACTTTAATTTAGCTTACACTATTTTAGATTTTTAACGATATGATAACTCCCATTTCTTACCTACTTTGACCACTAGATAAAAATTCACTCATTGTACATAGTCATTAACTAATCAATTTAGAGTCAATCATAACACAATATGAATTAGATAAATGAAAAAAAATAATAATAATAAAAACACATAAATTTTATTTATTTACAAATTGTGAATTTTATAAGTTTAGATGAACTTGATTCAATCCATCTGGGTGAACTCGTGTGACATTCATCATAACACATCCATAGATGGGAGTTAAGATAACTATGCATATTTTTCTTCCTCATCCTCGGATGATGTGTCCTCTTTGCTATCATCTCAAGTGGCTTTCATTGCTTTCTTTTTAAGTCTTAAGAACCCTTTTGGTTTGAGGACAATCAACTTTATAGTTCCCCTTTTTCTCTTGCCACTTCTTTTGTTCAAAAAACTTGTTGAATTTCTTTGTGATGAAGGCAATTTCCTCATCTTCTTTTTCCTTATCGGATTTCACTTGATTACTTGTTGAGGCTTTGAAAGCTATACCCTTTTTCTTGGAGATCTCTATCTCCTTTTGCTCTTCTATTCCTTTCACCCTCATTGTGATTTTGTGAGTCATATGGGATCTAATGAGTTCTTCCATCCTCAATACTTTAAGATCACGAGCTTCTTGGATTGCCGTCACTTTAGGTTGCCATGTTCTTGGTAAGCACCTAAACATTTTCTTCACACATTCCTCATTTGGATACGTCCTACCAAGAGCTTTCAAGCCATTAAGAATATTAGTAAAACGAGTAAATATTTGGCTAATTGTTTCATCATTTTCAATGGAAAATAATTCATATTTATGTACTAGCATGCTCAATTTACTTTCTTTAACCTGATTAGTGCCCTCATGTGTGATCTTAAGCAATTTTCATATCTCACATGCATTACACACTCGTGCACTCTATTGAACTCATCTCTATTTAAAGCACAATATAGAGTGTTCATTGCCTTAGCATTTAAGCAATGTTTTTGTTTGTCGATATCATCACACTCAAAAGGCAATTTAGGAACATTTTTGCCATTTTAAAGTTTAATGGGAGAATAAGGTTCTTTTTCTATTAATGCCATAAATTTTAATCTAGCGATTTATATTCTCATTCTTTATTTCCAATAAACATAATCATTGTCATAGAAAAACAGAGGTCTAGTAATAGATTGACCTTGGACATTTGGGCTAAACATATCGAAGGCCATAGATAAATTTCCAAAAAAAAATCTACAAATTTTAATCACAATAAAAGATTACAACCTGCTCTAATACCGATTTTAGGATAAAAATTAACCTAAGAGGGGGTGAATTAGGTTAACTAAACTTTTTTGTGTGATTAAGAAATCCTATCTCTTTATAGGTTTTATCTCTCTTGATTGTATGAACTAAAATAAATATGTAAAGATAAAACAATATACTAAGGAGATAAAGATAAGAGAGTGCAAACAAATTTGTTAACACGGTTCAGCCAAACTGCCTATGGCCACGCTTCAAGGCTCCTCTGTAACACCCGAGAATTTCCTGTAACGCACATATGTCTTAGGGTAGACGGGTAGAAAAGTTTAATGAAAGGTGTTGAGAGTGGATTTGGAATTAAGGTATGCAAAAAGAAGAAAAGGAGGTTTGACTATTCAAACTACTAAATGGAAAAGTCAAAAGGTGTTTTTGTGTTTCAACCAATAGAAATGTAACATGTAATTGAAAGAAATGGAAGAAAATTGGTGCAATAACAAGGCATTCACGTTGGAGAAATTGGGGGATAAAGTTTGAGGGTGGTTTTACAATTTTGAAAAGATTAGTGGATGAAATGCAAAAGTGGACAAAATTCTTAGGTTAAAAAGGTGAGTTTCCATTTTTTCTTCATCTTCATCGAGCTTCTCTCCTTCTCCTCCATAGCCATCGATCCCCTTCCTCCTTTCTTCATCTATTGAAGACTTTTCAAGGTAATTTCTCTTGGGTTTTGGTTTGTGTACATTTAGATGGAGTTTAGAAGTGTTTTTATGTATTTTTGTTGAGTTTGGTGAATTTTAGGAAACCCTAGGTTAGGGATTCCGAAAAATTGAGTTTAGATGTTATATTTCTTTCCTATTTTGGTAGTTTAGTTGTTGAATGGAGTGATTTAGGTTGTTAGAGGGGTTAGATGGAAGATTTAAAGAGGGTTAAACAAAAACGGTTTAAGAACACTTTAGGGCCGATTCTGTCTTTGAGAATTTCGGGCTGGCCAAAGTATTTGTTTGGTTAATTTGAGTGATTCAATGGATAGTAGACGTGTAGAGGTTTCCGAGTTGGGGTGGCACGTCAAAATCCGTTGAAAAACGAGAAAGTTATGGTCGTTTAATGTTGGACGTCGGTAGATTGTCTAAAAATCGGGTTTAGTATTTGAAGTGTGAGGTGTGTTTTAGGTTTGTTAAGTTTTAGTTAGAAAATCTTTTAGAATTTATTGATAGCTTATCAAACTAAGTTTACTTTGTTTTAGGTTATCGAGCGTGTGAATTGGCCGAGTTAAGTGAACAAGTGGAAAACCGAGCGTCCAGGTAAGTAGTGGTAGCTTTCTTTCGCCTTCGGGCCTACACCATGGAACGGTAGGGTTATTTATTTCGTGTTGTGTTTTGTTGGGTTTGGTTGCATAATGGTTGACGTGCATCATAGTTTTCCGTAACGAAATTACGAGTTGTTTTGCATGGCTGGTTGTGAGTGTGAACGTAATCAGATAAAATGAATAGTAATGAATCTCAAATAGTGTGCCTTGTCGTGATACGGTGCTTGCAGTGGCACCCCGAAGGGAACTCTATGAGAGACCGGCTAAAATACGAGATATGGAATAGTGTGCCTTGTCGGGATACGGTGCTTGCAGTGGCACCCCGAAGGGAACTCTATGAAGGATGGTTGGCTAAAATACGTAAAGGTCGTGAGTATGAATTCCTAGACGGTTATAGGATTCTACGATCGACGAGGGAGATTATGCATGGCCATCCTAGACGGTTATGGGATGTGAGCTATCTGGTCTTGCTCTGGTGATTCTGAGTTTGGCCGTTCTAGACGGTTATGCGATGCGTGCCTACTCAAATCACACGGCTTATGAAACGAAAAATGTAATGAAAAGCAATGAATAGCAAATAAACACAACTGAGTGGTAGAAACTTCATATATTAGGTTGCTTGCATTGTGGTGTAGTCTCATTCGTTATTCCCTACTTGCTAAGCATTAGGATTACGTTTTGTGTTCTGTGGTGTAGGTGACGAATCTGTTCAGGTGAGGTTGATGAGACAGCTGAGGTTTAGGCTGCAGTCGGAGGAGTACGGAGTCCGCCGGTGCAAGCTATTATAGGGACGTCTCGATTACTATCGTCCTCGGGTATTTTGTGGAAATGTGGTAGATGGTGTGGTAAGAGTTTTGTAAGGCTTTTTGTTTAAAACGACTTCGACTTTTTGGATGTTTAGTATGAATATTTACAAAAAATGTTTTAGTAGTGAATTTTTAATGTTTTGAGTTGGGGATATTGTGTTTAATGGTTGTAGTATTTGGGAAGTTGAAAACATATATTTTTGGGTGTTTGGTTTTAGGGTTTGGTTTAAAGAAATTTAGGCGTTATGCCGCCCGTTTCGGTTTTAAACTATTTAACGCCGGGTTATGTTTGCTATTTTTTTGTTTAATCGTTTGAAGTCGGTTTTCTATAAAATTTACGGGATTTGAAGATTTATGTGTCTGGAGTGTATGGTAAAAATTTCGGGATTTTTGGAGATGTCGGGCTCATAGAAAAGTGTAGAAAAGTCGAGAAGGTCAAGAAAAGTCAAAACGGGGTGTTTTGGAGCGTTTTTTAGCGGAAAAACCCGAGCCGGCCCGATCGATCGGGCATGGGTCACGACCGATCGCGGCCGGGATCATTTTTGGTGAAAACAGCCCGAGAGGGCCCGATTCGCGACCGAACGCGATTGGGCACACACGGGGTGTGCCCAGCGCGCGCGCGCCGCGCAGCGCGCTCCCAGCAGCAGATTTTTAAAAAAAAAAAATATTTATTACGATTTCCACTTTGTTTTAACCCGACTTTTTCCGACATATTTTAAACGTATTTTGGCACGTTTTCCAACAAAAATTGAGGGTTCGAAAAACCCGAAAACCGAGTTGAAAAATTTACGAAAAATCATTTTTAACGTGGTTTAAACACGGGATTGGTTTGTATTGTGACACACCGAGCCCAGGGCAGGTTCGAGGCGTTACATCCTCTTTGAAGATTCCTTCACCAAAATTCTTTTGGTTACAAGTTATTGCACTTTCAGGTGCCAATCAAACCTTTCATTTATTGCAGGGCGTCACCCTTCTCCTTGATTGAGCTTGCGGTTGTCAATTGAATATTTTCTGACTCTTCAAGGACGTCACTCTTTACAAGTTTTTCAATATACAAAGAAGAGATTGAACAATGGAATACAATATCACTCTCTCTCATGGTTGATAATTTCAAGTTGATGTTTAAGAGAAGTGTGATTACGGTGAAAATTTTTTTTTCTCAAGTGGAAAAATCTACAGCACTTCGATATGGTTCTCAAACTCCCCTTCTTGCACAAGGTTACATTCCTCTATTTATAAACGTCTTCAGAAAAGCAGTGCACCAGTCGAAATTTCATTCTAGTCGATCGACGCTTGTAGACCGTTGTGTGTAAATTTGAATGTCGTTCAACAACTCGGTTGACACTGTTGTAGACTGCACGGTTGACTCCTTTAGCTTTCTGTGAATTGAGCGGTCGACATCTTAAGTCTTGTAGTCGACACTTTGAACAACACTCTTTTGCATCTAAGTCCTATATGTTTTATTGTTAACTGAGAAGACTTAATCAAACATATTAGTACAACCAAATACCCCTTATTAAGGGTATTCTTAATGAGAAAAGATAATATTATTGAAATCAATATCATACACATATTTATCATATCCAAATTAACACATATCCATGTCTAACACATATTCAAGTGCTCGTAATCATAATCATAATCATCATAATAACTAAGAATAATCTATAGCTCATGATCACTTTGGTTATCAAAATAATTATGCTTAAATCTCATTAAGGCAACACTTTACTTGTTTTCTTCTCAACCATTGATATTATAATAACCCTATGAAAATTAGAGTTATTATCATCGTTCTAAGCAAAATTTAATATGTATTCTCGAGTTTTTGGTAGTTTGAATCTATTTTAAGTTATGGTGTAGATAAACAATCAAACAGGTGAAATAAATATAAAAATGATGAATTTTGAAATCCCAGTTGCGGCCAAAGAAACCCAAGTCGTGGGGCATAAAAAAAAAGAGCAAAAAGTCATCGTCACAACTACTTTTGAAACGCAGCCCTAAACAATTGAGCTGCGCCGTAGCCCAAAAACAAGGTTTGTGCCGCGACCCAACATTGTTGCATCCTGCGCTGCAACCCAAGAGCAGATCAGCTTTCAAAACTTAAAAAATTTTGTCCGTTTTGAAAGACTTTTTAGATGATACTAAAAATTCTATTAATAATTTTAATATACAACATCACTAGACAAAAAAAGGGACCCTCGACAACCTAGAGACATACTTTTGGATAGCGGTCAAAGAGAATTTTCGACACTAAATGAGGAGACCGACACACTTGTTAGGCCATTACGGTGACTTCTGACGACATATTTTCTCTTTCTTTATTCTCTCTGACTTCATTATGTTCAACAATATTTCTTTAGTTTTTATTTCGACCATGTTAACTAACTCTCTCTCTCTCTCTGTAGGAGAACTGAATCGTTCATTTAATTATTATTTTAATTGATTGAATACTCTGTTAGTTGAATTTGTTATTTATTTGTGATATAATGTTTTCAATTTGCAGACCATTAATTGATTGATTTTATATTTAGCATTTGACACTTGAGAGAGGTAATTATGAATATGATTTGAATATTACAACATAAAAGTTTAACAACTCGAGAGAGTGTAAGGATTTTGCAAAAATCAATTAAAAACCCATCGAACAGTATTTGAATGACTAAAATAATGATTCTTACAGAGATATTGAAATTGTCATTTTAGTAATTAAAAGTTGGCAACTTGTAACGGCCCTAATTCTTTACCCTTAATTTCCCGTATAAATTTTTATTTTTAAACCTCTAATTCAAAGTAAAGAAAAACATTTGAAAACCATTTGAAAACCTTTTAATAAACATATTTAAACTAAAGAAAACATTTAAATAAAAAAATTAAAACAATAAAAACCATCGGCCAACAACTCGAGGGGCAAAAAGGGCAAAAGCCCGAAAATTTCATGGTCGATCAACATCTACTGAACAACATCCACCGATCGCATCCACCGATTGCATCCACAAAACATATCCACCGCTCAGACCACGTGTTACCCGCGTGACTTCATTAACTCGGTAGACGACATCTACGCTCACATTCACAAAACATATCCACCGGTGACGTCAGCTGGATGACTTATTCACCCAGCATCCACCGATCCATAACACTCAACATCCACCGGTGAACAGTGACACTCAACATCCAACGGTGACGTCAGCCGGATGACTTATTCACCCAGCATCCACTGGTGAACAGTAACACTCAACATCCACCGGTGACGTCAGCTGGATGACTTATTCACCCAGCATCCACCGGTGAACAGTAACACTCAACATCCACCGGTTACCGACCGATGTTGAGACTTCAATTCTTTCCCTCCTTCTTTCTAAAAACTTAACTCCCTTTTTCCAAAAATTACCATACACATAGACCTCGCAATCCTTAACTTAAGTTCATAGCGGAAGACTTATCACATAGAGAAGATTCTTAAATCTTGAACTTTCTTAAACGTAAACTCGTACTTAATAAGTCAAATGTCTGTTAACATAAAGAAATTCTTTTCCTTTTTATGTTTCAAATATACAATTTTTCCTACGTTCTATCAATTAAAATTCCCAAAAACACTTACCTACTTCCCCACGGGTCAAGTGTGCATCGACTACGCCAACCGGACCCCGAGCATCCTCCTTCAAGCTGCAGGCTCGTCTGAGAGAGGAAAATCCTCCTCACCTTGCTCTATATCACCTATACCATAAAGAAACCTATGAGATAAAAATCCTAGTAAATTCTACGTAAATGCCAATGCATGATCATGTATGCTCAATGCTAAGAAAATCGTCCATGTCATTTCATTTCAATACGTGTCAGTCTTGGTTACCGGGGTCTTTCTCAGTCAGATGGATAGGGCATATCAAGCGGGTAGACAGCTGTAACAACCGGTTCTATTAAACCAATTTCTATTCCGTTATTTAATAGTAAGCATGTTGTGGAGAAAATTGAGGGAAATATTAATTAGGTTAATGAGTGGCTAAGTAAGGGCATAGTAGTAAATTGATAGCTATAATGGATAACCTATTTAAGGAAAGAGTCTTTGTGATTTATACACTAAAGCCGCCACTATCCAGCTTACCATTTCTCTTTCAGCCTTCAGCTCTGTAGCAGAACGCTCTAGGCAATTCCCTCGCCCGATTTTCCTTCAACTTAGGTACGTTTTCCTCATTTTCTTATGTCTTAGTAGTTAGATGACCGAGGAAGTGCAATGTGAGGATTTATAGGATGCTGCGAGTGAGAGTAGGTTCGGGTTATTGGTGATAAATGGGAATGCACGAGTAGCAGGGTTTCAAACTAGTTTCCTTAAATTTCTGGTTGATTTCTGGTGGAGCTTAGTGAGAGTTTGATTGATGCTCTATTGTGACTCTAGGTGTGTGAGCTTCAAAGGTAACTTATAGCCGAGCGATTTCCCGGAGACCAGGTAAGTTGAGTATGATTGTGCCTTCGGGACTACATCACAAAACAGTAGGGTTGTGCATGCTTGAATGTGTTTGTATGTCCGGCATCATATTTTGAAAATTATGCGAAAATGAATTTACATGAAATGGCATGGAAATGAGTGAACAGACTTTAACAGTTGTTAAGGGAACTAATCCACCCCTTAATCAAGAGAGAGGATGTATGACTTTGGGGGAAGTGATCCAAACCCCAATTTCACAGGGGGATCTGAACAGTTGTTAAGGGAACTAATCCGCCCCTTAATCAAGAGAGAGGATATATGACTTTGGGAGAAGTGATCCAACTCCCAATTTCACAGGGGGATCAGATCAGAAACGAATGCATATGCAACTGAGATGAGAAAGTAGAAACTGCATGATTAGGAATTTATGTTTCTGCATTCCATTTCATTATTGCTTTACTTACTTAGCATTAGGCTAATAGATGAGTTTTGTGATGTAGGTGAAGAGGCAACAGAAGGTGTGTTTTCTGAACATGTTGAGGATTAGGCTGTTGGGGGAGCACTTCAATGCCACGGATTGGTGATTCTGATGAGTCGGTTTAACTGATGTCAGTAGATGTGAAGGTTTAGTGAACAATGATTTATTTTAAGTTTTGTTGTCTTTTCTAATAACAGAAGTGGTTTTAATGTTTTTGAATACGTTGGTGAGACTTTTCTGATAATAGCACTCTGTTGGTTTTAACATTAGCTCTTACTGGATTTTTGAGTAAATGTAAGGATTTGGGTTAGTTCTGAATGGTTTCAGTGAAGTAAGCAAATACCTTTCTGTAGTTAGAGTTGTGTGGTATAGAAAAAGAGTAGTTGAGATGTTGCTCTGTTCTCTACCGGTAGATGTTGTCTATCGATAGAAGTTGGGTGTTTTGTCCACCGGCGGATGTTGGAGGATTAAATCATCCGACTGACGTCACCGGAAGATGTCTTCAGTAGAAGTTTTGTCGTTTAGTGATCGGTGGATGTCGGGTATTAAACCTATCAGATGATGTAGTTGAAGTTTTGTCATTTTGTGATCGGTATACATAGTTTTTTTTCTTTCGGAAGACGTGAGAAAAAGATTTGTCGTCTTGTGATCGGCAGAGGCTGGTTGAATGAATCGTCCGGCTGACGTCATCGGTAGATGCGAGTAGCAAAACTTGTCGTTTTGCAATCGACAGAGGTTGGGTGAACGATTCATCCGGCTGACGTCATCGGTGGAAACCTTCGTTTTGTTTCTGCAATTTTTGTTGACTTTGTTCAGCGGATGATGTGTTTGACTTTTATGAACTTTAAGTATTTCACGCGTAAGCCTTCATCTCTTCCGGCCGAATTATTTTCTTAATATTTTTAACTGATTATTCGAACATTGTCTTATAGTTTTGCTTAACTTTGCTTTGCTCAAAGGATTTTCCGCAGCAAGCTTTTTTTTGCTTTTAGCCAACGTTCAAATTTGACTTTCGAGCGAAGTTTTAAATTTGGTCCAAAATTTCCTAGTTATGTTCAGGTTTGTGAGTCACGAACTGAGTTTAGAAACCCCGGGGCGTTACAGTATGGTATTAGAGACATTCAGTTAAACCGTTCAAAAGATTACCCATCAGTGCCGATCGTCGCATTGAAGTACTCCAACAACTGTAAGTGTTCATGTTAACCATAGTTATTAGATGTTTATGAGAGTAGTTAACCTTGAACAGGAGTATAAAAATGGCTGTGTAACACCCGACATTTTCAGCCAGGTGATTTTCTTAACGGAATTAACTGTCACCTTTATTGTTGATCTTTAATTTAAATTTTAATGCCTAAGCTTATTTGGTTTCTATTTGTGTGGTGGCAGAACCGTAATTAAGAGGAATTTTATTTAGTATAAAAAGAAAATGGAAACCTTAAACCTCACTTGAACCCCACTGTAGCCGACATTCTCTCTCGGCGATTCCCGTGCTTCCAGAGCTCTTTCTCTGCCGGCGACTCCCTCTTTGGCGATTGATTCCTCCAGCCTCAACTCCGATAACTTGCAATCGAGGTAAGATTTAGACAATGTAGTTGCCGAGTAATTATTTGGAACTCTGTTTTCAGCTAGAACCCAATGTTTCAAGATTCTTCAATGGCTGAATAATAGAAACATTTATAATCGGTGTTTGGTAATAGCATTCCTGATTCGAATCTGGACTTTAAGATAACCGACTGGAACTAGTGGTTAAGTTGAATTAGGCTATTTTAGATTTGGGAAACTTAGTCCACACACAAGGTGCTCGGCTGAAAGGACTCAGGAATACAGATTCTAGGATGACATTTAGTTAGGACTTTTCTAGCTTTGATTTCAGAATATTTAGGATCTATTTTAACTCTGAAATGTGAAATGATATCAGGTGAAAAAATTTGAAGTGTAGTGCACGAATTTGCTAAGGAAGCCAGGTAAGTGAATGTATTAAGATTTCCGGCCATTAGGGCTCTACATCTTAAGGGTACTAAATTAGTTATGTGTTTGATGTTTGTTTTAAGTTAGTAAGATGGTTTGTACTTGGATGATTTACGGATGTTTGAGGAACTATGTTATGTGATGTTCTGATAGAGTCTATGAAGTCAACTGTCTAGTATGATATTTTCCATAGTCTAATGATTTAAGAACATTCATGTCATGCATCATGATTTACTTCTCAAGCATATGAAAATGATTTATGAGCATGTTTTCCCCCATGAACAAGATATGAGAATGAATATGAAACTTATGCAACCGGATTAAGTGAGGGTTGGGGGCGGTTTGACGTATGTCACTGTCCAAAGAGAAGGATCATGAATACGGCCCGAAAGGGACTATGTACACTTGCACTGTCATCCCCCCTTTACGGCACAAATCCTCCTTTAATCCATATGATGAAAGTGATGAACAAGAACACGAATAAGAACAAAAAAAGAGCATGAAACAAACATGATCATGATTTTCTTGCAACTATGCATTCACATATACATGTTAGTATTGCATTCCTTACTAAGCATTAGGCTTATAGTTTAAACCTTAAGATGTAGGTGACGAAATATCAGGTGAGGATTCAAAAGTTAATGAAGACGTCTAAGTTTGGGTTGCTGGAAGGTGTTCAGGGAGAAATTCTGTGGCTGGATGTTGAACAAGACCCCCTGGTTAATGCTCTTATGATTTTAATGATGATTATGAATATGGAAGTCTAAGTAGGATGAGATTATTTTAAAACATCGAGCTTTCGAAATTGTCTGGTTTAATTACTGAGTCTGAAAATGTTTATAAGGATATAGAACGAGTTATTTTAACTAAGTCTTCCGCTACAAGAATTCTGGATGAGTCTCTGATTTTCATTTATAAGAGTGATGAGTCAATGAATTTAGAAGTCTGTGTATATTTATGTCCACTGATAGCTGTACTCTATCGGAAGATGTTAGGAATTTATATGCACCGATAGATGTTCTCTATTGGAAGATTTCTTAAAAGAACACGTGGATTGCACATGTCTATCGGTACATGTTACCGGATGATGTAAGTGTTTTTTTGTCGTCTAGTGATCGGGGGATGTAGTGTATTTCTAATGTCGGGCGATGTACAAATCGTTTTGTCGTTCAGTGATCGGTAGGTGTTGTGTATTTCAAATACCGGATGATGTAAGTGTTTTTTTTGTCGTCTAGTGATCGGGGGATGTAGTGTATTTCTAATGTCGGGCGATGTACAAATCGTTTTGTCGTTCAGTGATCGGTAGGTGTTGTGTATTTCAAATACCGGATGATGTAAGTGTTGTTTTGTCATCTAGTGATCGGGCGATATAGTGTATTTCTAATGTCGGGCGATGTACGAATCGTTTTGTCGTCTGGTGATCGGTAGATGTAGTGTATTTGAATTACCGGATGACGTAGATGTTGTTGTCTTTTAGTGACCGAGTGATGTTTAATGAGTCACGAGAGATACACGTGCCCACTGGAAGATGTCTTCTATTGGGCAACGATAATTGAGTCATGCAGAGTACACGTGACAAATCGGAAGAGGTACACTCTGTTAGCCGATGCATGCAAACCCATGCAAACCCGAGCAGAATAACATAGAATAATCTGGGGGCATATCTTTCCTGCCCGAATTTGTTATAGAACCGATGATTGCGTATGGTCGCTCGACTCTTTGAACGAATATGTTGTTAGTTTTAAGAGGAAGTCAAGTTCGATGAATATAGTTTCTGTCTGTTATGTTAAAGTCCTCAAGTTCTGTTGAGGAAAGATAAAAAAAAATAATACAAAGAGGACCTTAGTGTACAGTGGTCGAAGGGTGAAAGATCTAAAGAGATCAGGGTAAATATGAATTAAAGAGGTTAAGTTATGAATTACGTGACGACTCCAACTAAGGTCGTTACAATTATGGTATCAAAGCAAAACCGAGTTCTAAAATCAATTCTGCAGACTGCCTCCCAGCACAGATTGCCACATGAGTACACTCCAGTAACTGTAAGTGTTTATGATTTTAGTAATGTCATTAAGTTAAGATATGTTACGATTATTTGTTTAGGGATCTCAAAATGGTAAGAGGTCAACAGAGAGAAGACAGCGTGGATAGTAACACCATTGCTCAGCTGACAGAATTAGTTATTCGCCAATCACGCCAAATAGAACAGCTTGTTGCCACTAGAGAGGAACAAGGGAACTCCAGTACTAATGCAACTCATGATCATAGGGGTGAGCATTTCCACCGGCTTCGACCCCCGGTATTTATTGGACAAGTTTCGGATCCTGTTTATGCTGAGGAATGGATTTGAAGAATAGAGGACATGTTCACATATGCAAAGGTTGAGGAAGGAGATAAGGTCACATATGCTATTTTTCATTTGGAACTGAGTGCAAGGCATTGGATGGACTCAATCCAAAGTACCATTAATGCAGAACCTATGACCTGGGGAAGGTTTAAGACTGCTTTTTTTGACAAGTATTTCAATAGGACCGTTCGGGTCAGCAAGAAGAAGGAGTTTATGAATTTGCAACAAACTGGCTCTGTGGCAGATTACATATGCAAATTTGAGGCTTTATCACGGTTTGCTCCCCGATTGGTTGAGGATGATGAGGACAAGATTCACCAATTTGTTCAAGGACTGAAGCCGAGTTTGTATATGAGAGTAAAGATTGCTGGAATACATAATATACCATATGGTGAAGTGACGGCTAAGGCCTTGGAGTTGGAAGAGGCTGAGATAACGACATATGCGCAGCGTGAACAGCCAAGGAAGTTCACTAAGGAGGCTCAGCCGCCACCACGTCAGAACAATGGCAACCGCAACAGAACAGGGGACCATAACAACAATAGCAAGGTATAAAGAGACCCTTCAATCTAAATGATGACCAAGGGAAGGGAAAACGACCTTTAGCCCCTCTATGCTCCAACTGCCAGAAGAACCACCATGGCGAGTGCAAGCTACACTCTGGCCGTTGCTACAGATGTGACAAGGTCGGACATATAGTCAGAGACTGCCCCATGCCACCAGACCCCAATCGAGCAAGAATAGCACCCAGAGTCTTTGCTATGATGGAGGATGAAGATGCTGTGCAGCATACAGTCATAACAGGTACAATTATGATTTGTAGTATTTCTGCTTACACACTTATAGACACGGGGGCCACCCACTCATTTATAGCAACCCTGTTTGTCTGTAAGCATAAGTTAGGATACTTACCAGCTGATAGGCCATATAGTGTCATGTTACCGTCAGGGAAATCCTTACATTCTGAACAGATAGTGAAGGGTGACATTGTGTCCTTAGGAGATAAGAAGTTATATGTAGAGCTGATTGTAATTGACATGAAGGGATATGAAGTTATATTATGAATGGATTGGTTATCCAGACATTATGCCACGATAAGTTGTAGGTCTGGATTAGTTGAGTTTCGACCCCCAAATGGAGATCGATATACCTTCCAAGCTATCCCAAAAATAAGTAAAATACCGATTATATTCTCACTAGAGACTCAACGGTTATTGAAAGATGGTTGTGAGAGTTATCTAGCTAGTATAATCGATATTCAGGTAAAGAATAAAGTAGAACTTCAAGATATTTCCATAGTTAAAGAGTTTCCTGAAGTATTTATGGATGACTTGCCTGGATTACCACCTGATAGAGAAGTCGAATTTGTAATCGATACATATTCCGAGGCATTACCTATATCCAAGAACCCTTACCGCATGGCACTGGTTGAGCTGAAGGAATTAAAGGTCCAACTGCAGGAATTAGTAGACAAAGGATTTATACGCTCTAGTAGTTCTCCCTGGGGTGCACCTGTTTTATTTGTTAAGAAGAAATACGGTTCTCTTAGAATGTGCATCAATTATAGAGAACTGAATAAGTTGACAATTAAGAACAAGTACCCCTTGCCCCGGATTGATGACCTGTTTGACCAATTACAAGGAGCTAAAGTATTTTTAAAGATTGACTTACGTTCGGGCTATTACCAATTGAAGGTTAAGGAGAGTGATATACCTAAGACAGCCTTCAGGACCCGTTATGGACATTATGAATTCCTTGTAATGTCGTTTGGGTTAACCAATGCACTTGCAGCCTTTATGGACCTGGTGAATTGAGTGTTTCGTGATTACTTGGAAAAGTTTGTAATTGTGTTCATAGATGATATCTTAATTTACTCACGGACTAAAGCTGACCACGAGGAACACTTAAGAGCAGTTTTGACAACATTAAAACAGTAGCAACTCTATGCCAAGTTGTCTAAGTGTGACTTCTGGTTGGATAAGGTCAACTTCTTAGGCCATGTCATCTCTGCTGAAGGTATATCAGTAGATCCAACAAAAATTCAGGCAGTTAAGGATTGGCCACAGCCAAGGAATGCCAGTGAAGTCCTCAGTTTCCTTGGTCTAACAGGTTATTATAGGAAGTTTATTAAGGGATTTTCTATGATAGCTAAACCTTTAACAAGTTTAACTAAGAAGGACACCAAGTACTCTTGGACTGTAGCCTGTGAGGATGGCTTCCAGATACTAAAACAGAAATTAACAACGGCCCCTCTTTTGACACTCCCGACTGAAGGAGGAAGATTCAGTGTCTATTGTGATGCATCCAAAATTGGATTGTGGTGTGTCTTAATGCAAGAAGGCCAGGTTGTGGCATATGCTTCCAGAAAATTGAAAGGTTATGAGCAGAATTACCCCACCCACGATTTGGAATTAGCTGCTGTTGTTTTTGCACTAAAAATTTGGAGGCACTACTTGTACGGACAACGGTGTGAAGTGTTTTCAGACCATAAAAGTTTGAAATACCTATTTACTCAAGAGGAATTAAACATGAGACAGAGACGTTGGTTGGAATTTGTTAAAGATTATAACTTTGAAATTAAATATCACCCGGGTAAGGCTAATGCTGTGGTTGATGCATTAAGCAGAATGTCAAAGACAATGCAGCCAGCGGTATCAACCATGTCTGTACCATTATGGAAGGAAGTTCAGAAGTTCGAGTTGGAAATAATTCCTGAGTTGTCAACCTTACTTGCTGATTTAACCATTCGACCAACTATTTTGGATAAGATCAAAGAGGTACAACAGAAGGATTCAAAGGAGAATAATAGTATGATGAATAAGTTAAAAGATGCCTCCTCTGAATTCACTCTCTCCAATGATGGTATTTTTAAATTTAGGAATCGATGGTACATTCCAAGTGATAAGGAGTTGCGTGAGTTGACCTTGGCTGAGGCACGCTCATCTTCTTTCTCTGTACATCCTGGTAGCACCAAGATGTATCCGGACTTGAAGCTACATTATTGGTGGCCAAATTTAAAGAGGGATATGGCCAAGTTTGTAGAGTCATGCTTGATATGCCAACAAGTTAAAGCAGAACACCAACGCCCAGGAGGTACTCTTCAACCCTCACCGATCCTTGAATGGAAGTGGGAAAACATTGCCATGGATTTTGTAGTAGGATTACCAAAGACAATCAAATGACATGATAGTATTTGGGTTGTGGTTGACAGAATGACAAAGTCAGCACACTTTATACCAGTAAGAATGACTTTTATAATGGAACAACTTGCTAACCTGTACATTCACGAAATTATCAGATTGCATGGGATCCCCTTGTCTATTGTCTCCGATCGTGATCCTAGATTCACCTCAAGATTTTGGCAAAGTTTGCAAGGTACATTAGGAACAAAATTGTCTTTTAGCACTGCTTTTCACCCTCAAACCGATGGTCAATCTGAGAGGACCATTCAGATACTAGAAGATATGTTGAGAGCGTGTGTGATGGATTTCAAGACATCTTGGAGTCGATACTTACCCTTGGTGGAATTCTCCTACAATAATAGTTACCAGTCCACCATTGGTATGGCACCTTATGAAGCACTTTATGGCAGAAAGTGTAGATCACTTTTGTACTGGGATGAGGTCGGTGAAGCAAAACTCCTAGGTCCCGAGATCTTGCAACAGATGTCAGACAAGATTACCATTATTAGGAAAAGAATGATTACTCAACAAAGCCGACATAAAAGTTATGCAGACCAAAGGAGGAGAGATCTGGTGTTCTCTGTTGGAGATGAAGTTTTTCTAAAGATTTCACCATTTAAGGGAGTACTAAGATTTGGCAAGAAGGGAAAGCTTAATCCGCGATTCGTTGGACCATTCCCTGTCTTGGAAAGGATCGGCAGCACAGCTTATAGACTGCAATTGCCCCTATCACTAGAAAAAGTTCACAATGTTTTTCATGTGTCAATGTTAAAAAAATGCATACGGGATCCTACACAAGTTGTTAAGCTAGTGGATGTCGAAATTGAGCCGACATTAATGTATGAAGAGAAGCCAGTGCAAATTTTAGAATCTGCAGTGAAAACTCTAAGGAATAAGAAAATTCCATTGGTTAAAGTCTTATGGACAAATCATGGAGTTGAAGAAGCCACATGGGAACGACAGCAAGATATGTTGGACAAATATCCGGAGCTCTTTGTTTGATCAATTTTCGGGGACGAAAAGTTTGTTTAAGGAGGGGTGGATGTAACACCCGACATTTTCAGCCAGGTGATTTTCCTAACGGAATTAACTATCACCTTTATTGTTGATCTTTAATTTAAATTTTAATGCCTAAGCTTATTTGGTTTTTATTTGTGTGGTGGCAGAACCGTAATTAAGAGGGATTTTATTTAGTATAAAAAGAAAATGGAAACCTTAAACCTCACTTGAACCCCACTGTAGCCGACATTCTCTCTCGGCGATTCCCGTGCTTCCAGAGCTCTTTCTCTGCCGTCGACTCCCTCTTTGGCGATCGATTCCTCCAGCTTCCACTTCGATAACCTGCATTCGAGGTAAGATTTAGACAATGTAGTTGCCGAGTAATTATTTGGAACTCTGTTTTCAGCTAGAACCCAATATTTCAATATTCTTCAATGGCCGAATAATAGGAACATTTATAATCGGTGTTTGGTAATAGCATTCCTGATTCGAATCTGGACTTTAAGATAACCGACTTGAACTAGTGGTTAAGTTGAATTAGGCTATTTTAGATTTTGGAAACTTAGCCCACACACAAGGTGCTCGGCTGAAAGGACTCAGGAATACAGATTCTAGGATGATATTTAGTTAGGACTTTTCTAGCTTTGATTTCAGAATATTTAGGATCTATTTTAACTATGAAATGTGAAATGATATCAGGTGAAGAAGTTTGAAGTGTAGTGTACGAATTTGCTAAGGAAGCCAGGTAAGTGAATGTATTAAGATTTCCGGCCATTAGGGCCCTACATCTTAAGGGTACTAAATTAGTTATGTGTTTGATGTTTGTTTTAAGTTAGTAAGATGGTTTGTACTTGGATGATTTAAAGATGTTTGAGAACTATGTTATGTGATGTTCTGATAGAGTCTATGAAGTCAACTGTCTAGTATGATATTTTCCATAGTCTGATGATTTAAGAACATTCATGTCATTCATCATGATTTACTTCTCAAGCATATGAAAATGATTTATGAGCATGTTTTCCCCCATGAACAAGGTATGAGAATGAATATGAAACTTATACAACCGGATTAAGTGAGGGTTGGAGGCGGTTTGACGTATGTCACTGTCCAAAGAAAAGGACCATGAATACGGCCCGAAAGGGACTATGTACACTTGCACTGTCATCCCCCCTTTACGGCACAAATCCTCCCTTAATCCATATGATGAAAGTGATGAACAAGAACATGAATAAGAACAACAAAAGAGCATGAAACGAACATGATCATGATTTTCTTGCAACTATGCATTTACGTATAAATATTAGTATTGCATTCCTTACTAAGCATTAGGCTTATAGTTTAAACCTTATGATGTAGGTGACAAAATATCAGGTGAGGATTCCAAAATTAATGAAGACGTCAAAGTTTGGGTTGCTGGAAGGTGTTCAGGGAGCAATTCTATGGCTGGATGGCGAACAAGACCCCCTGGTTAATGCTCTTATGATTTTAGTGATGATTATGA
The DNA here is from genome assembly GCA_022432975.1 of Begonia masoniana. NCBI lineage: Eukaryota > Viridiplantae > Streptophyta > Magnoliopsida > Cucurbitales > Begoniaceae > Begonia > Begonia masoniana. Next base: position 35,102,791 of record CM039512.1, on the reverse strand, counting down.
ATATGGAAGTCTAAGTAGGATGAGATTATTTTAAAACATCGAGCTTTCGAAATTGTCTGGTTTAATTACTGAGTCTGAGAATGTTTATAAGGATATAGAACGAATTATTTTAACTAAGTCTTCCGCTACAAGAATTCTAGATGAGTCTCTGATTTTCATTTATAAGAGTGATGAGTCAATGAAGTTAGAAGTCTGTGTATATTTATGTCCACTGATAGCTATACTCTATCGGAAGATGTTAGGAATTTGCATCCACCGATAGATGTTCTCTATCGGAAGATGTCTTAAAAGAACACGTGGATTGCACATGTCTATCGGTAGATGTTGTGTATTTCAAATACCGGATGATGTAAGTGTTGTTTTGGCGTCTAGTGATCGGGCGATGTACGAATATTTTTGTCGTCTAGTGATCGGTAGGTGTTGTGTATTTCAAATACCGGATTATGTAAGTGTTGTTTTGTCGTCTAGTGATCAGGCGATGTAGTGTATTTCTAATGTCGGGCGATGTACGAATCATTTTGTCGTCTAGTGATTGGTAGATGTAGTGTATTTCAATTACCGAATGACGTAGATGTTGTTGTCGTTTAGTGACCGAGTGATGTTTAATGAGTCACGAGAGATGCACGTGCCCAACGGAAGATGTCTTCTATTGGGCAACGATAATTGAGTCATGCAGAGTACACGTGACAAATCGGAAGAGGTATACTCTGTTTGCCAATGCATGCAAACCCATGCAAACCTGAGCAGAATAACATAGAATAATCTGGGGGCATATATTTCCTGCCCGAATTTGTTATATAACCGATGACTGCGTATGGTCGCTCGACTCTGTGAACGAATATGTTGTTAGTTTTAAGAGGAAGTCAAGTTCGATGAATCTAGTTTCTGTCTGTTATGTTAAAGTCCTTAAGTTCTGTTGAGGAAAGATAAAAAAATACAAAGGGGACCTTAGTGTAAAGTGGTCGAAGGGTGAAAGATCTAAAGAGATCAGGGTAAATATGAATTAAAGAGGTTAAGTTATGAATTATGTGGCGACTCCAACTTGGGTCGTTACAGGCTGGACGACCAGGAAGACCAAGAGTACCAAGAGAAATGTCCAACTTGAGAACTGAAGAAGATCCTAGCGTGATTAGGCAACTGACAGAATTGTTGCGTCAGAAAACAGACCTAGTGCATCAGCAGTGTGATCAGTTAGAAGTGCTGTTGAACCGAGAGGTACAAGGAAGTGCCAACTCGAGTTCTAGCAATGAACATTCTGGAGATAGATTCAGGAGGCTACGACCACCTACGTTTGATGGACAGTCATCTGATCTGGTTTTTGCTGAAGGGTGGCTTAGAAAGATTGAGAGTATGTTTAGGTACGCCAACATTGGGGAAGGAGACGAGGTCACGTTGGCAACGTTTCATTTGGCTGGTGATGCTCAACTCTGGTGGGAAACAATAGAGACCACCACTGATGTCTTGCCGATGCCTTGGTCACAATTCAAAGACATTTTCTATGAGAAGTATTTCAACAATACTGTCCAAACTGCAAAGAAGTTGGAATTTCTAAACTTGAAGCAGACAGGGTCTATGGCCGAGTACAGTAGGCAGTTCGAGTCCCTTTCTAGGTTTGCTGGACATTTTGCTCATAGGGACGAGGATAAGGTGTTCAAATTTGTACATGGGCTGAAGCCGGAAATTTACCGAGGAGTTAAATTTTGTGGTATTAAAGGCTTGTCATTCAGTGAAGTTGTGTCTACTGCTCTGGAAGTGGAAGAATCTAAAAGGAAGTGTGTTGGACCAAAAGAGGTCCAACAAAAGTTGGTCCAGCCACATCATCAAAGGGGAATGAAGAGGCCTAGTGAAGGCCGGAGTAGCCAAGGAACAGGAGGGAAGGTACAGAATGTCAGGAAATTCCCCCAGTGTCCCAAGTGCTTGTAGTACCACCCGGGCGAGTGCAGATTGGGCTTTGGGAAGTGTTTCAACTGTGAGGAGGTTGGACACACGATCAAAGAGTGCCTGAAGCCTAGAATCACCAGATGCTACAATTGTAACAAGATCGGCCATATTAGCAGAGACTACCCAGCTCCTAAGAGTGGCCCTGCTATGGTTAAACCGAGGATATTCTCCATGATTGAGTCGGGCGATGATGAACAGCCTGCTGTTGTGTCAGGTACTATACTGGTCAACTCTTTACCCACTTTTACATTGATAGATTCTGGTGCAACACATTCATTCATAGTATCTACATTTGCTGATAAGTTAGATGTAAAGCATACCCATACTGAGCACGTGTTTAATGTCGTATTACCCTCTGGTGATCGTATGCACTCTAATCGAGTGATGCTTGATAGTGCTGTAATAGTAGGAAACATGAACCTACCTGCTAACCTCATTATTACGGATATAATGGGATTTGATGTAATCCTATGAATGGACTGGTTGTTTAAGCACCACGCCACAATTGATTGTAGGACAGGAATAGTTAGTTTCCAACCCCCTGGTAGTTTGAGACATGCCTTTCAAGCTTCAAGGAAGAGTAAGGAAATGTCCGTGATGACTTCTATTAATGCTAGACCTTCCCCATATGGAGAGTACCTGTGCTTCTTAGCTAGCGTTTTATACAGACAACTTGTAGGAAAAGCAAGTCCTCAGAAGTATTCTTAGATGACCTTCCTGGTTTGCCGCCAGATAGGGAAATTGAATTCGTTGTAGATGTTTATCCCGGCGCTAAGCCTGTGTCTAAAAATCCATATAGATTAGCACCAACCAAACTTAAAGAATTAAAGAAGCAGTTAGAGGATCTGTTGGAGAAAAGGTTCATACGCCCTAGCTTTTCACCGTGGGGTGCACCTGTTCTTTTTGTCAAAAAGAAAGATGGATCGATGCGTATGTGCATTGATTATAGGGATTTGAATAAGTTAACCGTCAAGAACAAGTATTCATTACCGAGGATTGATGACCTATTTGACCAACTCCGTGGTGCACGAGTTTTCTCTAAGATTGATTTGAGGTCAGGTTACTACCAACTAAAAGTCAAAACCGAAGATATTCCAAAGACTGCCTTTCGCACAAGGTATGGACATTATGAGTTTATGGTTATGTCCTTTGGATTGACAAATGCACTGGCAGCCTTCATGGATCTTATGCATAGAGTGTTTCACGAGTATTTAGACAAGTTTGTTATTGTGTTTATAGATAATATTTTAAGCTATTCACGTTCTAGTGAAGAACATGCAGAACATTTGAACTTAGTATTGGAGGTGCTAAGGCAGCACCAACTCTATGCCAAGTTTTCCAAATGTGAGTTTTGGCTGGACAGAGTTCACTTTCTTGGTCATGTGATCTCTGGTGATGGAATATCTGTCGACCCAGCCAAGGTTCAAGCAGTCAAGGAGTGGCCCCAACCGAAGAATGCTACAGTTATTCAGAGTTTCCTTGGACTTGCAGGATATTACAGGAAGTTTATTGAAGGATTCTCAAAGATTGCAACACCCCTCACTCGGTTAACTAGGAAAAATATGAAGTATGTGTGGACTGAGGATTGTGAGCATAGTTTTCAGACCTTGAAACAGAAACTGACCAATGCTCCAATTTTGACCCTTCCTGTTGATAATGGTAAATTTAGCATTTACTGTGATGCATCCAAGATTGGACTTGGCTGTGTCTTGATGCAAGAAGGAAAGATAATAGCTTATGCCTCTAGGCAGTTGAAAACACATGAGAAGAATTACCCTACACATGACTTGGAATTATCTGTAGTTGTATTCTCACTTAAGATTTGGAGGCACTACCTGTATGGACAAACTTGTGATATATTCTCGGACCATAAAAGTCTGAAATATATCTTCACACAGAAGGAATTAAACATGAGGCAACGTCGATAGTTGGAATTTGTAAGGGATTATGATTTTGAGATTAAATTTCATCCCAGCAAAGCAAATGTTGTGGCAAATGCCTTGAGTAGAGTGACAACTTCAGCCTCAGCCTTGATTCTTGATGTACCATTAGCCTTAGAGTCTGAATTCCAAAGGTTTAATCTAGAAGCAGTGCATAGTGTGTCAGCCATGCTCACTGCAATATCCTTAAGACCTACCATTCTTGAAAGAATAAAGGAAGCTCAGATAAATGATGTAGAGTGCAACAAGTACAAGTTAAGCATGGATTCTATGGACAAATCGGATTTTAACTATTCTATTGATAGAATCCTTAAGTTTAGAAATAGATGGTTTGTTCCTGCCATAAAAGAACTTCGAGATGAAATTCTTTCTGAAGCACATTCTTCTAGATTCTCTGTTCACCCTGGGAGTACAAAGATGTACAAGGATCTTAAAAAGCATTATTGGTGGCCAAGTATGAAAAGAAGTGTGGCAGAGTATGTAGGATCATGTTTGTGTTGTCAGCAGATTAAAGTTGAACATCAGAGACCCTCAGGAACATTACAACCTTTACCAGTTCCTGAATGGAAATGGGAACAAATAACGATGGACTTTGTTGTGGGGTTGCCTAGAACAGCAAAGGGACATGATGCAATCTGGGTGATAGTTGATCGATTAACTAAATCTGCCCACTTTCTGCCAATGAGAATGACATACTCGATGGATCAGCTTGCTGATTTGTATGTGCAAGGTATTATTAGGTTACATGGAGTTCCAGGTACCATAGTTTCAGACCGAGATTCTCGATTCACATCTAAGTTTTGGAAAAGTTTGCACAAGCCTATGGGAACACAGCTCAACTTTAGCACAGCCTTTCACCCTCAAACAGATGGACAATCCGAGAGAATTATTCAGACCTTAGAAGATATGCTCCGTGCATGTGTTTTAGATTTTCAAGGATCTTGGAGTAAATATTTGTCATTGGTGGAGTTTTCCTATAATAACAGTTTTCAGGGAACAATAGGAATGGTACCTTATGAGGCCTTGTATGGGCGAAAATGTAGATCACCTTTGTACTGGGATGAAGTTGGTGAAGCACAGTTGCTTGGTCCTGACTTTGTGCAACAAACTGTTGAGAATGTTGCCCTCATCCGCCAACGGATTTTGACAGCTCAGAGCCGACAGAAAAGCTATGCTGATAAAAGACGTAGAGAATTGGAGTTTGAGGTAGGTGATGAAGTCTTTCTTAAGGTATCACCAATCAAGGGAGTTGTGAGATTTGGTAAGAGAGGCAAGTTGAACCCCAGATTTATTGGACCCTTTTTTATCTTAAGAAGGATCGGGAAGGCAGCTTACGAGTTACAGCTACCCACCTCTATGGAAGGAATCCATAATGTGTTACATGTATCTATGTTGAAGAAGTGTGTACGAGATCCATCACAGATTGTGGAACAGCAGAACATTGAAATTCATCCTACCCTTACCTATGAGGAGAAACCAGTGAAAATCCTACACTATGCAGTGAAGGTGCTGCGCAACAAAGAAGTTCCATTAGTAAAAGTCTTATGGCACAACCAAAATTTGGAGGAGACAACTTAGGAGCCCCAGCAGGACATGATGGACCAACATCCAGAACTGTTCAGGTACTGAATTTTGGGGACAAAATTCTTTCAAGGAGGGTATATTGTAACATCTGGTTCTATTAAACCAATTTCTATTCCGTTATTTAATAGTAAGCATGTTGTGGAGAAAATTGAGGGAAATATTAATTAGGCTAATGAGTGGCTAAGTAAGGGCATAGTGGTAAATTGAGAGCTATAATGGATAACCTATTTAAGGAAAGAGGCTTTGTGATTTATACACTAAAGCCGCCACTATCTAGCTTACCATTTCTCTTTCAGCCTTCAGATCTGCAGCAGAACCCTCTAAGCGATTCCCTCGCCCGATTTTCCTTCAACCTAGGTACGTTTTCCTCATTTTCTTATGTCTTAGTAGTTAGTAACCGAGGAAGTGCAATGTGAGGATTTCTAGGATGCTGCGAGTGAGAGTAGGTTCGGGTTATTGGTGATAAATGGGAATGCACGAGTAGCAGAGTTTTAAACTAGTTTCCTTAAATTTCTGGTTGATTTCTAGTGGAGTTTAGTGAGAGTTTGATTGATGCTCTGTTGTGACTCTAGGTGTGTGAGCTTCTAAGGCAACTTACAGCTGAGCTATTTCCCGGAGACCAGGTAAGTAGAGTATGCTTGTGCCTCCGGGCCTACATCACAAAACAGTAGGGTTGTGCATGCTTGAATGTGTTTGTATGTCATGCATCATATTTTAAAAATTATGCGAAAATTAATTTACATGAAATGGCATGGTAAGGAATGAACAGACTGTAACAGTTGTTAAGGGAACTAATCCGCCCCTTAATCAAGAGAGATGATGTATGACTTTGGGGGAAAGGATCCAAACCCCAATTTCACAGGGGGATTTGGACAGTTGTTAAGGGAACTAATCTGCCCCTTAATCAAGAGAGAGGATGTATGACTTTGGGAGAAGTGATCTAACTCCCAATTTCACAGGGGGATCAGATCAGAAACGAATGCATATGCAACTGAGATGAGAAAGTAGAAACTGCATGATTAGGAATTTATGTTTCAGCATTCCATTTCATTATTGCTTTACTTACTTAGCATTAGGCTAATAGATGAGTTTTGTGATGTAGGTGAAGACGCAACAGAAGGTGTGTTCTCTGAACATGTTGAGGATTAGGCTGTTGGCGGAGCACTTCAATGCCACGGATTGGTGATTCTAATGAGGCGGTTTAACTGATGTCAGTAGATGTGAAGGTTTAGTGAACCATGATTTATTTTAAGTTTTGTTGAGTTTTCTAATAACAGAAGTGGTTTTAATGTTTTTGAATACGTTGGTGAGACTTTTCTGATAATAGCACTCTGTTGGTTTACTGGATTTTTTAGTAAATGTAAGGATTTGGGTTGGTTCTGAATGGTTTCAGTGAAGTAAGTAAAGTCCTTTCTGTAGTTAGAGTTGTGTGGTATAGAAAAAGAGTAGTTGAGATGTGGCTCTGTTCTCTACCGGTAGATGTTGTCTATCGATAGAAGTTGGGTATTTTGTCCACCGGTGGATGTTGGAGGATTAAATCATCCGACTGACGTCACCGGAAGATGTCTTCAGTAAAAGTTTTGTCGTTTAGTGATCTGTGGATGTCGGGTATTAAACCTATCGAATGATGTAGTTGAAGTTTTATCGTTTTGTGATCAGTATACGTAGTTTGTTCTTTCAGAAGACGTGAGTAAAAGATTTGTCGTCTTGTGATCAGTAGAGGCTGAATGACCGAATCGTCCGGCTGACGTCATTGGTAGATGCGAGTAGCAAAACTTGTCGTTTTGCGATCGACAGAGGTTGGGTGAACGATTCATCCGGCTGACATCGTCGGTGGAAACCTTCGGTTTGTTTCTGCCCTTTTCATTGACTTTGTTCATCGGATGATGTGTTTGATTTTTATGAACTTTAAGTATTTCACGTGTAAGCCTTCATCTCTTCCGGCCGAATTATTTTCTTAATATTTTTAACTGATTATTCGAACATTGTCTTATAGTTTTGCTTAACTTTGCTTTGCTCAAAGGATTTTCCGCTGCAAGCTTTTTTTTGCTTTTAGCCAACGTTCTAATTTGACTTTCGAGCGAAGTTTTAAATTTGGTCCAAAATTTTCTAGTTATGTTCGGGTTTGTGAGTGACGAATTGAGTTTAGAAAACCCGGGGCGTTACAACAACCCACACCATTTGAAAGGAAGGAGACCGCTCACCACAGAACACTAGGTCTGAACCTCTCCCCGAATAACCACCATGCGTTGTTTACTATGATACTTTACTTGCCACATGCATGCGATTCTTTTTCTTTAAAATCAATGCGTAAATTCGTTTTCATGGCATTTTTAAAACTATGATGCATGAATAGTTCAATACATAATATAAACATTCATAACGAGAATACCATCAAAACATCTCAATACATCAAACATCATAACACGTATCCTATAAAACAATCAAACCTAATCTACCCAACCAAGGCAAAGCAATTAAACAAGCAAGCTCCAACAATCCTCAACAACAAAAACTCGACATATGGTGTAGGCCAATCGGCCACAGTATGTCACAAGAACTTACCTCGGGTCCTTAGCACACCGAGCTCTATCCGTGAGCCTTGTTCACCTAAGCCAATCCACAACATTCTTCATTAAAATCAACTAACTACGTCCGATAATCACAAATACAGTAATACTAAACCATTTCTAACATAAACCGACTATTTTGACAGAAACCCTAACGAAACTCTAACCGCTTAAACCCTAGAAATCGAGAATCAACCATCTAAAAGCATAGAATCTTACCTAGGACGTCGATTGGGGAAGAAACATGAAGAAAAGTTGAAGATCGGAGGAAGAAGGGCTGACGTTGAAGAATCACCATGGAGAAGGCTTGAATCGCCTAAGGAGAGAAAGCTCTCTGGAGCTTCGTGGAAAATGGACAAAAACAGATGGGGGAAGGGTTTTTGTTTATTAATTTAACTTGTCAATTACCATTTTTCCCTTTATACTTAATCTTTACTTATTTCGTTATTTAATTATCAATTCAGTTTCTCCAAATTTCCTTATTTCACCAAAAATTCCTATTCATTACCAGGGCTCTACTGAAACTTTCCGTTTGGACAATGAACATAATTTACTATATTTACAAAAATACTCTTTTTATATCGAAAAGTCCTAAAACTCGAAAATATCCGGGTGTTACATTCCATCCACCTTAATTGAAATTTTGTCCTCAAAATTGGCCTAGCTTATAGCTCTTCATATTATCGTCTCATGTCTTGTAACCTTATACTTCGACTTACAATCATTCTGTTCTTTTCGAGTGTCTTCCCTCCATCTCTCCAAAAATTTGAATTTCTCTTTAAGAACTTAGATTCTATCTATACTTCGGTCAATCTCTATGGTTCCGAACCAAAATCTCTAACCCACATTATCCAGTATCAGCTTCAATCCATTCACTATCTTTGACTTGGCTAACTACGCCCCAGATTATGCATTGCTTGCTAACCAATTCCTAAGTCTCCTAACATCAGCTAGATTGGATATCGTCTAAGGATTTCTATCAACTCCTGGGTTGTAACTCAATTTTCTACATTTTCTTCAGTAATAATCCTTCTTAAACTATTTTATCACCAGTATCCTTAGTCACATACTTTCTTGGGTAACTCGCCGATTGTCGGTGACTATTTAGGTGCGGTTTTCTTTACTAAGTTCCCATTGCTATACCTCACAAACTATATCATCAAAATTACCTCAAGGTCTCAACGAGTTCAACTGGGAACTAAAGTCTCTACTCTCCTAAGATCCTGGTTTCCTTGTGAATAGGATACTACAACATCACATTTCATCCTAAACTACATTAATGAGCTCTCTTGCTATGCTCTTAACTGAAATTCTCATACTCTCTACATTAAGCTTATTTGTCTAACTCAAATCTTTATTAACTTTGGGCACAGTCAAATCCCCAAGTTTTACCATTGATATACTCCAAACTATTCATTCTAACCTTAGGTTATTTGCATATTTATTGGTATCAACTTGTCAAATACGGTACACATATGGATAATCCCAAAACATGTCAGGTACGCTTTACTCAGATACTCTCGTCTGATCTTTATAGCCTTAACTCAGAATCAAGTGCTTACCGAAGACTTTGAAACCGTCGAGTCTTCTCTGAAGATCTTTTCACTCAAATTTCCTAACGTGTGGGCGTGAAACTTACGAGAACAACGCCCTCTTATATTTATGGAGAGACGTGTTTTCAACACATGAGACGTCTCTCTTTGATCTTAAAAAAAGTTTTTCTAAAACTGCATACGAAAGGTCACTCCTTATTCCTTTTTATTTAGGGATTAGATCTCTATCTTATAGATCTATGTTTAAAAATAATTTTTCAGATTTATTTTAATAAAAAGTAATTTTTAAAAAATAAATCTTATCTAATCAAATCTAGTTTGATTAGCAGTTGATTTATCTAATAAATCAATTTATCGATTAATCATATAATCTAAAAACAGTTTTTAGAATATAATTTATGAAAACAACTTTTCAAGATAATCTCATCTTATGGGATTCTTCAGATCTATTTTTAAATAATAAAAAAATACTATAAATCAATTGTAGATCAAATCTAATCTGATCAGATTTTACAGGTTTACTTTTATTCAAAAAAAACAGTTTTTAGAATATAATTTATGAAAACAACTTTTCAAGATAATCTCATCTTATGGGATTCTTCAGATCTATTTTTAAATAATAAAAAAAATACTATAAATCAATTGTAGATCAAATCTAATCTGATCAGATTTTACAGGTTTACTTTTATTCAAATTTCAAAAATTTGATTTTATAGTTTGTGAAATTACTAACTTCAATTTAAATTTGAAGATGAAATCTCATCTGATGAGAATATTCAAATCCCTTAAAACAATTTCATCTAATAAGATATTTTTTATTTTGAATTCAAAATATAAAAATTATTTATATATTTCGAATCATAATATATTTATTTGAGTATCTATAATTAATCATTTATATATTTATTCTTATAACATGAAAATTAAATAGTGATATAAGATGACAGGGGGACTGATGGACCTATAGTCCTGAGCGCCAATAATATTAGTTAATTAATATAAACTCTTTATATTAATTAACCCAATTATTAACTCTAGAGTAATTCCACTAAATACCTAGAGTTGCACTCTTAGAACTATAAAGTATATTTACTCAAAGTAATGTCCATTGATATAGTCATTACATATATATTAATCCTCCATTAAGGTTCGTAATAGAGCTAGGTATAAAACTCGTTCACCTCCGTGACGACCCCCGACCCGATCGGGGTCGACAAGCCTCACTCCGGTCATTTAAAATGTGATATTTTTTTTTTTAACTTTAAAACTTTACACAGAGAAAACATTCTCTAGAATTGAAGACTAGAATACATATTTTAAAAGGCATGGTAAATCAGATGACATATTTAAATCTGGAAGATAATTAAAATCGAACTAAAGAAATAAATGACAGAAGAAAACAGGAAGACAAGAATGGACGATGTTTAAAACAATATAGCAGGGTTTTCGATCGACAAGACATAGCACTTGAAGAGCTAAGACCCACAACAGAATCGATCGAAGTGCAAAAGAGTAGTATGACTGAGTTTCGGTCGAAGTGACCTCGGTGAGGAAATCGATCGAAGTGACCTCGGTGATGAAATCAGTCGAAGTGACCTTGGTGACTAAATTGGTCGAAGTGACCTCGGTGACAAAATCGGTCAAAGTGACCTCGGTGATGTAGCACCTGGCAATTATCGACTAGAATTGACGTTTGTAGCGTACGTTTTATGGAATTAAGGGGAGATATGGCTAATTGCTTGAGTATATTAATAGAGAGGAATGAGAATCAATGGTTAAGTTAAAGTTTGGTTAGTTAAGGGCATATGTGTAATTTGTGAAATATATATTATAAATGAGGGTTTAGCTAAGGGTTTAGCCGCCACACTTTTCACTTTCCATTTCGGTTCTTAGCTCAGCACAGCGCTCTAGGAGATTCTCCCTCCGATTTCACCAGCCTAGGTGAGTTTCCTTCGTTTACCTTGTGTTTTAGTGGCGAGATAATAGAGAGTGTACAATATGTGTGCTTTGGGAATGCCGTGAATGAGAATAGGTTCGGGTTTTGATGAAAAATCGGGAATCCACGATTATCAGAGTTCCAAACTAGTTCTTTAGATTTCTGTTTGATTTAGGATTAAGTTTAGTGAAGATTTGATTAATGTTCTATTTATGGCTTTAGGTGAGCAAACTTTTGAGGTAGCTTACAACTGAGCATTATCCAGGAGACCAGGTAAGTAGAGTATGTGTGTGCCTTCGGGCATACATCACAAAACAATAGGGTTTATGTGTGTTTATGAATGTTTTTCAGTATGTCATGCATCATGTTTTATTGAATGAGAACGAAAATGAATTTACATGTAAAGGCATGGTGAGACATGGACATATTGTATCAGATCAGCTATTAAGGGAACTAATCCGCCCCTTAATCTAGTAGAGGATTTATACTTTGGGAAAACTGATCCACTTCCCATCGTACAGAGGGATCAGATCAGCTATTAAGAGAACTAATCCGCCCTTTAATTTAGTAGAGGATTTATACTTTGGGAAAACGGATCCACTTCCCATCGTACAGAGGGATCAGATCATGAACGAATGAAATCACAACTGAGTTAAGAAAGTAGAAATTGCATGAATAGAATTTATGTTTCAGCATTTCATTTCATCAATGCTCTACTTATGAGTTTTGTGATGTAGGTGTTGAGTTTCCAATAGGTGATTTTTCTGAGTTTACAGAAGAATTGGCGATGTTGATATAGCACATCTATGCCGCGGTTTGGTGCCCTGATAAGGCAGTTTAATAAATGTCAGTATGTGTAGTCTTAATGGACAAGTGTGTTGTTGAAATGTGCTGAAGATTTTAATGACAGTAGTAGTTTTAATGTTTTGGGATTATTCTAACTATGAAAAAACGATTGGTTTGTTTGTAGCTTGCTATTCTGGATTTTTAGAAAGTTGTGGTTTTAAGTTGTTTTGAATGATTGCAGTAAAATTTATAAGTTCTTTTAGTAGGCAGAGTTGTCCGATGGTTTAGAGTGTAAATGCTAATGTGGTTCTGCATCGTTCGGGAGATGTCGAATGGCAGAGATCAATCGGCAGATATTGAGTGTTACTGTTGATCGCAGATGCTGTCGTTCGACAGAAATCAAAGTCAATCGATAGATGTTGAGTGTTACTGTTGATCAGCTGATGCTGTCGTTCGACAGAAGTCAAAGTCAATTGGTAGATGTCGAGTGTTACTGTTGAGAGGTAGATGTGGGTAGTAAATTTTTTCGTTTTGTGATCGGTGGATGTGAGCAGTAGATGTGAGTAGTAGATTTTGTCGTTTTGTGATCGGTGGATGTGAGTGGTAGATGTGGGTAATAAATTTTATCGTTTTGTGATCGATGGATGTGAGCGGTAGATGTGGGTAGTAAATTTTGTCGTTTTGTGATCAGTGGATGCGAGCGGTGGATGTATTATGTTCAGCTTCTAACGCTGAGACTCTTCTGTCTCTACTTCTACCATTGAGATTATTTGGCGGAAGAAGTGTTCGAATTTAAGACATTTAAATACTCAACACATTTATGTTCTCGGTTCTTTTGACCGATTGTTTCTATTATTTTAATCGTTACACAAGTATTGTTTTAGTGTTTTGTTTTAACCCTATTTTATACAAATGAATTTCCGCTGCAAGTTTTCTTGATGTTTTTAAATAAAGGTCAAATTTTGACCGTCGGGTGAAGTTTTTAAAATCTTCCCTGATTGTTTTAGTTTTGTTCAGCGTTATGAGTAGCGAATCGAATTTATAAAATTCGGGGCGTTACAGGTGATGAAATTGGTCGAAGTTCTAAAGAGTAGTAAGACTGAGTTTCGGTCGAAGTGACCTCGGTGACGAAATCGGTCGAAGTGACCTCGGTGATGAAATTGGTCGAAGTGCAAAAGAGTAGTAAGACTGAGTTTCCGTCGAAGTGACCTCGGTGACAAAATCGGTCAAAGTGACCTCGGTAACGAAATTGGTCGAAGTGACCTCGGTGCTGAAATTGGTCGACAGAATTGGACAACAGGTTTGGAGGACAAGTTTTGGACGACAGAAATGGGACGACAGGTTTGGGCGACAAGTTTAGATGATAGATTTGGATGACATAACTGGTCGACAGGTTTGGACAACAGGTTCGGACGACAACTTTGGATAATTGACACTTAGCCTTAGTCAATAGACTAAGTCTCTGGAATTAATTTCTACACCATTCGCTCGACAAATTCGACCGAATGGAACAGAGGGACTAAGCACTCCCTCAACATCTGAAGTACCCCAACCAAAAGAAACCCGATTAAAACAAAATTTTAGACATGTTGGAAAACATGACAGAAGTTCAAGAATCTAACTGCATTGATAGCTCTAAAATCCAAGACAATTCATACATAACCTAAAAGAAAAGACTCCAAGCAGTTCCAAAATATTTCAAAATATATATTCAACTGTCAAAACAGAGGTTTTAAAACATCAACACCAAAACCTATACATCGTTTTAAAATCCCAAAAGCTGTACAGAACTTGACATACACCTCAAAAATACACTCCCACAGGATCAAAATATGTCTGGCAGCCACAACCACCCGCGAAAAGCTCGTGCCACCAACCATCTATTCGTCGGCCTGAGGCTCAAAATCTGTATCGGGGTCTGTACCTACATCAGAGAGTTCAACTATGAGCCTAGAGCTCAGTAAGAACATACAATGTAGTGAAAAACATTGTGAACTCCATCAATTGACGCTGGCAGCTGTAGTCTGTAAGCCATGCTTCCTACTCTCTTCAAGATGGGAAAGGGCCAAACAAACCTTGGACTTAGCTTCCCTTTCTTCCCAAACCTCATCACGCCCTTGAAAGGCGACACCTTCAAGAATACTTCATCGCCTTCAACAAACTCCAAGTCTCTCCTCTTATGGCCGCGTAACTTTTCTGTCGACTCTGAGCAATTTTTATTCGTTGTTTGATAACAGTCACCACCTCGGACATCTACTGTATTAACTCAGGGCTGACGAGCTTGGCTTCTCCAACTTCTTTCCAATACAATGGAGATCTACACTTCTTGTCGTAAAGAGCTTCATATGGAGCCATACCGATCGTAGCCTGGTAGCTGTTGTTATAAGCGAATTCTACTAACGGCAAATACTTACTCCAAGGGGCATGAAATTCCAGCACGCACGACCTTAACATATCCTCCCGTATTTGAATCGTCCTCTCGGATTGTCCATCCGTCTGTGGATGAAACGCTGTGCTGAAGTTTAACTTGGTACCCAAGAAGTTTTGCAAGCTTTTCTAGAACCTCGACGTGAATCTAGTGTCCCGGTCAGATACAATTGATACTGGCACCCCATGCAGCTTGATGATCTCACTTATGTATAATTCTGCATATTGGTCCATAGTGTAACGCCCTCGAACCCACCCCGGCTCGGTGCGCTACTTTGCTAACCAATCCCGCGCTTAAAACTAAGTTTAAAATAATTTTTGTAAATTTTGTTTGACTAGATTTTTGGGTTTTTCGAACCCTCGATTTTTGTTGAAAAACTTGCCCAAAAGACGTTTACAATATGTCAGAAAAGATTAGGTGAAAACATAGTAGAAATAGAAAAAAAAAATAAAAAAATTCAATAGTTGGGGTGCTGGGCGCGCACTGTGTGCCAAAATCTGACCTTTCTCCAATTTTCTCAAATTTTGCTTTAGCCAAACACCTCCAAAAAATCTAAAAATTTAACCACCTATTCTTGACACTCTCGACTCTGTGCCCCGTAAAAATCTCATAAAACGGACTTAAAACGGTTAACAAAAAAAAATAGAGAAAGTGAACCCAACGTTAATTCTTTTAAAACAAACGAGCAACATAACGCCTAAAATTTCTAAAACCGAAATCCTGCAGCTCAAACATTTTATAAAACATTTTAAAAACAACCCCAAAACGACATTTGCAAAGATTATCAAACATCATCTTTTATACAAACAAATCCCATAAAACGACCAACTCCCACGCACCTCCAAATAAGTATAACCCATAAACGATTCACAAATACCGATGAAATACATCCTCCCGAAGACCATGGTCGAGACGCCCCGACAACTGCCCGCACCGGCATACCGCGCGCATCACCGACTGCGTCCCATCCTAGCTTTCCTCATAGCTTTCACCTGTAATGACGTCACCACCTACACCACAGAACACAGAACATAAGTCTAATGCTTAGTAAGTAGGGAATAATGCATATGAAAACAAAGTGCACACTGCACACATCACCCTCACACACGACCCTAATACATGCAGTTTCTAACTCTCGGTTGTGTTCAACTCGTTCTCGTTTCATTACCCTTCACTTTCACTTGTGAGTCAAGCGGATACCTATCCTAACAGGATGGTCACGCGTTGACCACGCTGAGCCAGATCCAAGGCACACATCGTGTTCACACACGGGACGGCCATACATGATCTTCTCCCACGTCGATCAATGAACCTTGTTCATTATCAACTCTCTTGTAGACACTTCCCGAACTGTCATTCTTTCAGACACTAATTCGCGACGAGGTGACTCAACAAGACAACACTGTGCATCTTTTGTGATAACCTCCCAAATTGCCATTCTTTCTGGCACTATTCACGACGAGGCTACTCCACAAGAGACCACCACACATCTTTTGTGGAACCCTCCCGAACTGCTATTCTTTCATGCACTAATTCGCGACGAGGCGACTCCACAAAAGTTCACATTTCCTCACATATCTTTTATCTTTACATTTCACTTTCGCAATTACAAACGATGCTCAAAACACATATTTCGTAGTTTGAAAACCATGATGCATGTCACATACAATGCACAACACAAGACAAAACAAAACAACCAAGCAAACAATTCTCTACCGTTCCATGGTGTAGGCCTGAAGGCAAAAGTCACGCATCCACTACTTACCTGAACTCCCGCACTAGCTGGTTCACTCCGAGTGCACAATTCACTCGCTCGTTAACCTAACAAATAAAATGAAAAAACACTTAAAACCACTAAAATAAATCTAAGGAATGCATCCACTAAATCCTACAACAACTTAACCAACTTCACAACCTAAAACACTAAAAAAACCCGATTTTCCCCCATATTCGGTGTCCAAACTTCAACCGGCAATAACTCCCTCGTTTTTCATCGAATTTTGACGTTCCACCCCATTCTGTAAACCTCTACACGTCTACAATCCATTGAAGCAATTAATTTAAGCAACCAAACAACTTGGCTGAACCGAAAACCTAAAAACAGAATCGGAACACTTTGAGTTAAAAACCGGTTTTTCACCACTTACTTCAAATCTTCCATTTCTCTCTAAAAACAACCTAACCTAATCCATTCAACAATTAAAACATCACATTTGGAAAGAAAACTAGCATTTAAACCAAAAATTCGGAATCCCCAATCTAGGGTTTTCTAACTCTCCCTAAACTCACTCAAAACACTCTAAAAACCCTAAAAACCAACCCTAATTATATTAACCACAAAACCCATTCAATTTAATAACTTAAGGCTTGAGAAAACTTGAAGAACCCAAAGGATAGGAAGCCCTTCAATGGCTGGAAATGGCGTGGGGCAAGAGGAGGAAGAAGGGAGGTTTTTATGCTAAAAGCCCTTCACTTTACCAATTATAAAAAAAATTGTTTTCTTCTTTTTCTTTTCCTCCACCAAAATTTCTAATATTGTAATTTAACCCCCCCCCCCCCCCCTCCCCCCTCTGTTGATTTCCAACGTGGTTGCCTCCTTCATTCCTCTCCTTTAATTTAAATTTTCTAACTAATTTCTATTGGTTGATATATACCTTTGACTTTTCAAACACATGTGGGTTTGAATGGTCAAACCTCCTTTTCTCCACATTCAATCCTTTATTCTTGTATTCTCCTTGTCCAACGTGAAGCTTCTCTTTTATTCTTCACTTTTCATTAATTAACTTTACTTTTCCATTAAATTTATAAAATTTTCCCATTGGTTCAAATATTTTGACTTTTCAACAATTAATTCTTTAAAATTCTATTCACTCCTTCCACTCTTATATGCATATCATCACCCTTCAATATTAAACTCTCATAATACTTCTAACCTATGGTTACGCACGTAATCAAAATTTTTCGGGTGTTACACATAAAGAACGTCGTCTTCACAGGTAGAAAATAGGTCAAATTTGTTAGTCTGTCAACAATGACCCATATGCTGTTATGGCCTCTAGCCGTCCTTGGAAGGCCGACAACAAAATCTATCGTGATATTCTCCCATTTCCATTTGGGGATTGGAAGAGGCAGAAGTGTTCCACCTTGTCGTTGATATTCAGCCTTCACTTTCTGACATACCATGCAAGACTCCACATATTTGGCTACTTTGTTCTTCATATTCGCCACCATAAGTGAAGTTTCAAGTCTTGATACATCTTCATGTTTCCAGGACGCACTGAGAAAAAAGACAAGTGGGCTTCCGATAAGATGTCCCCCCTTAGCTTTTCATCTCTCGAAACATACCACCGTTCCCTGAACTTCAAAATACCATCTCTCGAATGACTGAACTCGGAAGAGGCCATAGGGAACTTGCTCACTATATCGACCATTTCCTTTGAATTGATCTTCTAGGCTTCCTTAATTCGGTCCAGAATGGTTGGCCGTATTGATAGGTCCGCTAGTACGGCTGATTGTTCAGAAACTACCTCCAAGTTGAACCTCTAAATTTCTGTCTTCAGATTCATTGATACGGCCAACATAGCCATTTGAATATTAGCTGGCATCCTGCTCAATGCATCGGGTACCACATTAGCTTTCCCAGGGTGGTATTTAATCTCGAGGTTATAATCTTTCACAAACTCGAGCCACCGCCGTTGCCTCATTTTAACTCCTTCTGAGTAAATATATACTTCAAGCTCTTGTGATCAGAAAATACTTCACACGGCTGTCCATATAAATGGTGTCTCCAAACCTTCGACACAAAAAACAACTGCCGCTAACTCCAGATCGTGAGTAGGGTAGTTTTGCTCGTGGTTCTTCAATTGTCTGGACGCGTATGCCACCACTTTTCCCTCCTGCATTAATATGCATCCCAAACCAATGTTTGACGCGTCGCAATATACACTGAATTTGCCGTCTTCGACCGGCAATACCAACAAAGGACCAATGGTTAATTTCTGTTTGAGCTTTTGAAAACTCTCTTCACACACTTCGGACCACTTGAACTTGACATCTTTCCTCGTTAAGCTTGTCATAGGCTTTGCTATCACAGAAAATCCCTTGATAAACTTTCTGTAATAACCAGCCAGCCCGATAAAACTTCGTACCTCACTGGCATTCCTCGGCTTTGGTCATTCCCTCACAGCCTGAATCTTGGTCGAATCCACAAACACTCCTTCTGCAGACACCACGTGGCCTAGAAAGTTAATCCAGCTCAACCAAAATTCAAACTTTGATAGTTTGGCGTACAACTGGTGTTGTTTCAGAGTTGATAGCACAATCGACAAGTGCTCTTTGTGCTCTACCTCATTTCGAGAATAAACCAGGATATCGTCGATGAAGGCGATCACAAATTTGTCTAGAAAATCATTGAATATCCTGTTCATCAAGTCCATAAATGCCGTTGGGGCATTAGTGAATCCAAACAACATCATTTAGAACTCATAGTGTCCGTATCGGGTCCTGAATGTGGTCTTTGGAATATCATCAGCTCTGACCTTCAATTGATAATAACCGGAGCACAAATCAATCTTCGAAAATACCTGATCAACTTGCAAATGGTCAAATAAATCATCGATTCTCGGCAACAGGTACTTATTCTTGATGGTCAACTTGTTCAGCTCTCGGTAATCAATGCACATACGTAGGGACCCATCCTTCTTCTTAACGAACAAGACGGGAGCGCCCCACGGAGAGAAACTAGGGCGCACAAAGCCCTTGTCCATAAGTTCCTTTAGCTGAGTCTTCAACTCCTTCAGTTTTATTGGCGCCATACGGTACAGATTCCTTGATACCGGTTCAGCACCAAGGCACACCTCAATCTCGAACTCAATTTCACGATCCGGTGGTAATCCCGGCAAGTCGTCTAAGAAGACCTTTGGGAAGTTTCGAACAACCAGAATGCTTTGGAGTTCCATCTCGCCTTGCCTTTGAGCATCTACCACGTAGCCAAGAAATCCAGCACATCCCGACTTCATCAGCTTTTGAGCTTCTAAAGAGGATACAATAGGCATAGAGTGCTCCTTTGGTATAGCTCGATATGAGAACTCTTTCTCATTCGGGCGCTTAAAGGACAGAAGCCCGGACCTGTAGTCGATGGTGGCGTGATGTCTAAACAGCCAGTCCATATCCAGAATTACATCGTATCCTTTCATATCGATGATTATAAGATTGGCATACAATTTCTGGTCCCCTACTAACACTATATCGCCCTGCACTGCCTGCTCGAAGTGCATAAACTCTCCGGATGGTAGCATGACATTGTAGGGTTGATCTGTCGGCACAAGACAAAATTTCTCCCTAACCACGAAGTCCCTAGCCACAAACGAGTGTGTGGCCCCCGTGTCCAACAATGTATAGGCAGGTGTATTACATATCAAGATTGTACCTGTGATCGCTGTGTGCTGGTCATCGTCATCATTCTCTGTTATAGCAAATACCCTCGGCATGGCACGATTCGGCCTTGTGTCGGGCATTGGGCAATCCCGAACTTGATGGCCCTCTTTGCCGCATTGGAAGTAATTGCCGGTAAAGAGTCTGCATTCACCTATGTGACTTTTCTAGCAATGCGGGCATACAGGTAGCTGAGGAGCTCCCATTGGTCTTATCCCCTTGTCCTGATAAACAGCAATCTCATTAGGCCTCTAACGCCTCTGTTTTGGTGCTGTTGTGGTTGCCAATTTTGACCACGTTGTTGTTGTTGAGGAACATTCCGAATAATCCTTTTTGATGAACCCCTCTGTCTCTGGAACTTCGCCTCTAAGGCCTCCAACTGATAAGTCTTGGCCACCACTTTTGTATACGGTGTCTCATCAAATCCCCTGGTCGTGATCCCTCGTAAAAGGTCCATCTTCAGACCGTGAATGAACTGGTGTACCTTATTCTCATCGGTGTACACTAGATGAGGTGCATAACGGGATAGTGACTCAAACTTCTGAACCTATTTGGCCACTGATCTGTATTGTCGTAGCCGAGATAATTTCATCATCTTTTCCTTTCTTGCACTGCGGTCAAAATACTTCTCATAGAATATTCATTTAAATCCATCCCAGCTCAATGCCACTGTTGTTACCTGGACGGTGTCCCACCAAAATCCTGCATTCTTGGTGAGATGAAATGTGGCACATACAACCTTCTTATTTTCTTCCACTTCTACGTAGTTGAACATTCTCTCTATATGCCGGATCCATTCCTCAGCGTGAATTGGGTTTGTAGATAGCTCATCAAACGTAGACGGTTGGAGTCACCTGAATCTATCTCCACTGGTGTCATGTGGAGCATTCCCATGATTATTGTTTCCGTTATCTTCCCTGGCCATCATGCGTTCCACCATACGGGACTTCACACCCACCAGTTCGGTTAAACGGTCGATGGCACTGACACTATCATTCGCTTCATCCTGATGTCCTCTCACCATTTCTAAGAAAGTCCTATAAATAAAATAACTAAATTTAATAAACAAAACTTTTACATGAACTTAAACACTTACAGTTGGTGAAGCGACCTCACGTGGCAGATTGCGCAACCAGACAGTTCTCCAGAACTGCTTTTAAAACCTAGCGGCTCTGATACCATAACTATGACGACCCTTGACCCGATCAGGGCCGACGAGCCTCATTCCGGACATTTAAAATGTGATTTTTTTTTTTGAACTTTTAAAACTTAACACAGAAAAAACCTTCTCTGGAATTGAAGACTAGAAGACATATTTAAATCTGGAACATAATTAAAATTGGACTATAGAAATAAATGACAGAAGAAAACAGGAAGACAGGAATGGACGATGTTTAAAACAATAAAGCAGGGTTTTCGGTTGACAAGACACAGCACTTGAAGAGCTAAGACCCACAACAGAATCAGTCGAAGTGCAAAAGAGTAGTAAGACTGAGTTTCGGTGATGAAATCGATCGAAGTGACCTCGGTGATGAAATCAGTCGAAGTGACGTCGGTGATGAAATCGGTCGAAGTGACCTTGGTGACGAAATCGGTCAAAG
Source organism: Begonia masoniana (assembly GCA_022432975.1). Classification (NCBI taxonomy): domain Eukaryota; kingdom Viridiplantae; phylum Streptophyta; class Magnoliopsida; order Cucurbitales; family Begoniaceae; genus Begonia; species Begonia masoniana. The sequence continues at coordinate 35,081,019 of CM039512.1, read as the reverse complement.
TGACCTCGGGGATGAAATCGGTCGAAGTGCAAAAGAGTAGTAAGACTGAGTTTCCGTCGAAGTGACCTCAGTAATGAAATCTGTCGTAGTGACCCCGTTGATGAAATCGGTCGAAGTGACCTCGGTAAAGAAATCGGTCGAAGTGACCTTGGTGTTGAAATCGGTCGAGAGAATTGGACAACAGGTTTGGACGACAAGTTTTGCACGACAGAAATGGGACAACAGGTTTGGACGACAAGTTTGTATAACAGATTTTGACGACAGAACTGGTCGACAGGTTTGGACGACGGGTTCGGACGACGGGTTTGGACGATTAACACTTAGCCTTAGTCAATAGACTAAGTCTCTGGAATTAATTTACACACCATTCTGTCGACAAATTCAACCAAATGGAACAGAGGGACTAAACACTCCCTCAACCTCTAAAGTACCCCAACCAAAAGAAACCTGATTAAAACATAATTTTAGACATGTTAGAAAACATGACAGAAGTTCAAGAATCTAACTGCATGGATAGCTCTAAAACCCAAGACAATCCATACATAACCTAAACGAAAAGACTCCAATTAGTTCCAGAATCTTTCAAAATATATATTCAACTGTCAGAACATAGGTTTTAAAACATCAACACCAAAACCTATACATCGTTTTAAAATCCCAAAAGCTAGACAGAACTTGACATACACCTCAAAAATACACCCCCACAGGATCAAATATGTCTGGCTGCCACAATCACCCCTGAAAGCTCGTGCCACCAACCACCTATTCGTCGGCCTGAGGCTCAAAATCCTCATCCATGGGGTCCGTACCTACATCAGGGAGTTCAACTATGAGCCTAGAGCTCAGTAAGAACATACAATGCAGTGATGCATATGCTATGCATGAACTTTTAAAATACATGTACATTACATAACTTTACATTCAAGTGGACATAGGGTATAAGTGGGGCTTATAGAAGAACTGGCGCAACAGAGGTGCACTATCAGGCACATAACAGAGGTGCACTTTCACGCACATTACAGGGATACATTACAGGAATACAGAACAGAATGCAAGTCCTCGTCTCACACTTAATCGTATATTACATTACTGGTTTTATCTTTTTTAACTTCAAACCGTGTGCATAAAACATTTGCATGACTTTCGGAAAAAACGTGCATGCATGAACATTCATTGTGCATAGACTTAACATACTGGAAAATAGTTCAAAACACACATGAATAACAGGATATCTAAACCGTGCATTGAGCATGGCACTAAACTTATGGCCGAATCATCGACTAACCCGACGACATTTTTGACCAAGTACCTCCGTGATGTAGGGCTTTAAGGGCCAACCTGTACGAATGAACTTACCTGTTGTACGAGAGTTGCAGCTTTGTTCATGTTGCCACGGCGAACCTATAATTTGCACGTTAAAAAATATAAACAGAGTTGCAAAAATGGTAACTAATAACTTAGTAGGATATGCTCCAAACTCCATTCAAACCTTTAGAAAATAAACTAACGTGTTTTCGTATAAAAACAACGAGTTTTCTCCAAAATATCTTAACCCTAAAAGTTCAACAAAACTCACAGATAACTAGTCCAAAATCACTAACTAGATTAGAGGGTTACCTGTAACAGAGAAAATGGAAGAAAACAGGAGGAGAAGAAGTTTGAAAAATGGTCACACGTCGTCTGGAAGAGAGAAAACAGAGAGGAGATTCACGTAGGAGTGAAGAGAAGAAGAGAAAAGGCATGGCTTCTTCCACAAGCTTGCCAAGTGCCAATCATCCATTGGCTTCCTCCCACCAACCTTAATTGGCTTCCTAATTTGCCACTCATTGGTTTCCTACTAAATTGTTATTTAGTTCGTCGACTCGGTCTCACGAATCTCTCTCATTCAATTAAACACATCGACAATTTCATTAAAACATTCATTGTATTAATATCAAATTAATCTCGTTTAATAATTCGGGGAATAATTACTTGGCCAAAATACCGGGTGTTACAACCTCTTATATTACATCTTTATCCTTGACTACCATTAGTTCTTAATTGAATAATTAATTCATAACATTTATGAATTTGTGCGCTAATTATTCAATCTCTGGACTAACAATCAAGGGAATCTCGTATTATGGATTTCATTGTATCAATGTTAGCATTCCCAGCTACTCATTTAATTTATTCCCAAAATACAAGTCTTATGCAATGTGGCTTATACAAAACTATACCGAGTAAATCAAAGAATAAATTAAAATGAAATAGGAGTCTACTAAATACAGTGAATTAAGATCATACATATATGACCTTTTTTATGATAAAATTAATTGTTCTTCATTTTATAAGAACAATATAATTTCATCTGGTCCAATTCTGTATAATCATATTATATAAAATACAATCACTTTATGTCACTACATATATAGTCGGGATATGACTATACGTTTTCAATGAAGTGAACTGTATTTATAGCTTTATTAATTTGAAGATCTTATACTTCAAATATAAGTCATAGACTAACGTGATTATTTCTTTTTCAATCTCACATATATAACAAAAAAAAAATTTTAAATTTCACAAATAATCAAAGATTTTTCTTTGAATTTATAAAGCATATAATATGATGCAAAAATAAAAATTAATTATAAAAATTATTTATTAATTACATGCAATAAAAATGTTCAGAACATTTACTTGTTGGGCACATCATACCCAACAATCTCATACTTGCCCTAAAGCAAATGAGACATGTCTCTAATCCCTAATCCTTCTAGATGTTTATCAAAATTATTTGCAGACAACGTCTTGGTGAAGGGATCAGCAAAATTCTCAATGGTTGGAATCTTCAAAACAGTGACGTCTCCACATTGCACGATCTCTCGTATTAGATGATATTTTCTCTCTATATACTTTGACCTTTTGTGTCTTTTAGGTTCTTTAGAATTCGCCACTGCACCACTATTATCACAATAAAGTATCAGTGGTTTATTTATATCTAGAACAACTTCTAGATCACTAAAGAACTTGTGGAGCCATACTGCTTCTTTAGTTGCTTCTGAATCAGCTATGTACTCGGCTTCCATAGTCAAATAAGAAACTCCTCATTGGTTGGTACTTCTTCAAACGATGGCTCCACTACAAAGAGTGAATACTGATCCAGATATCGACTTTTGATCATCTATATCAGTCTGAAAATCAGAATCATTATATCTTGTAGGAATCAAATCCCTACTAGAATATACAAGCATAAAATTTCTCGTTCTCGTAAGATACTTAAGAATGTGCTTGACTGCTATCCAGTGATATAACCTGGATTGGACTGAAAACGGCTAACTATCTCTACTGCAAAGCAAATGCCAGGTCTTGTGCATAACATAGCATACATCAAGCTACAAACTGCTGATGCATATGGATAGCGTCTCATATCCACTTCATTTTGAGGCATGTTTGAACACTGCTTCTTAGAAAGAGTAACTCCATGGCGAGAAGGTAAATTACCGTTCTTAGAGTTCTGCATTGAATATCTGCCAAGCATCTTGTCAATATACAATGTCTGAGGCAAGACTAACAACTTATTCTTACGATCTCTAAATAGACAAATCCCAAGAATATAGCTTGTTTCTCCCAAATCTTTCATTTGGAATTGCTTAGTCAACCAAACTTTTATGTCTGATAATAATCCAATATTATTCCCAATTAGTAGAATGTCATTGACATAAAGAATTAGGAAAACCACTTGCTTCTCTTTGAAGATTTTGTATACACAAGACTCATCAAGGCATTCTAAAAATCCATAAGATTTGATCGCATCATCAAATCTCATATACCATGACCTGGATACTTATTTGAGTTCATAAATAGACCTACGCAATTTGCAAACCTTTTGTTGGGCATCTTGTGCTATGAAACCTTCTGGCTGCTCCATCTAGATAGTCTCCTCAAGATGACCATTCAAAAAAGTTGTCTTAACGTCCATTTGTCAAATCTCATATTCATAATGAACAGCTATGGAAAGCAGAATATGAATAGACTTAACCATTACTATAGGTGAGAAGATTTCTTCATGGTCAATCCCTTGCTTTTGGGTATAACCCTTAGCCACCAGTCTAGCTTTGAATGTCTCTACATGCTCGACTACTCCAAGTTTCCCCTTGTAGATCCATTTACACCTAATGGGTTTTACCCTTTCATGTAAATCTACAAGATTCCAGACTGAGTTGAAATACATAAATTACATTTCAAGTTTCATATCTTCAAGCCATGATTCTTGGTCAGAGTCTTCCATTGCACATCTATATGTCAATGGATCATTATCCTCATCATCAGTGATAGCAACTTGTGCTTCACCATCGTGTTGATATCGAGATGGTAGTCATACTACCCTATTGCTACGACGATGTGTAATGATAGGCTAACAAGAGAAAGTGATATTTTCTGTACCTCGTGGATCAACAACTGTTGTTGTAATAGGTCTAATATGCTTAGATAGTCTCTCTTCTAAGACAATCTTACTATGAGGTTTATAATTTGTTATATAGTCATGTTCTATGAATGTGGCATTTGTCGATACAAATACTTTATTATCCTTAGGACTATAAAACAAACCTCTCTCGTGCTTTGCGCATATCCAACAAACATCCATACCTCAGTTCTTGTTTCCAGCTTCTCAGTCTTACCTACTAGCACATGTGTTAGACATCACCATATGTGAAAGTGTCTCAAACTAGATTTGTGACAACTCCACAACTCTAAGGGTGTTTTAGGTATATACTTAGATGGAACTACATTAAGTATGTAGGTTACTGTTTGTAAAGCATATCCCTAAAATGATTTTGGAAAAGAGGAATAGCTCATAATGGATCTTACCATATTAAGCAATGTTCGATTTCTTCTTTCAGCAACACTATTTTGCTGAGGCGTGTCTGGTGCTATTAGTTGGGATATTATCCTATTTTCTAATAGATAATCCTTGAATTCACTATCAAGGTACTCACCTCCTCGATTTGATCGAAGACACTTAATAGTCTTACCTAATTGGTTCTCAGGTTCAGCTTTAAATTCATGAAACTTTCTAAAAAATTTAGATTTAAACTGAACTAGGTAAGTATATCCATATATTGAGTAATCATCTATGAATGTCACAAAGTACTCATAGCCACCTATTGCCTGTGTTGATATTGGGCCACATACATCTAAATGTATTAGCTCAAGTGTTTCTTGAGCCATTTGGTCCTTTCCAATAAAGGACCTCTTGGTCATTTTACCTTCTAGATATGATTTACAAATTGGTAAAGATCCAACAGTTAGATATTTCAAATGACCATCCTTAACAAGTCTGTTAATTCTATCAAAGTTAATATGATCAAGTCTAAGGTACCATAAATATGTATCATCAGTATGTGAAATCTTTTGCTTCTTGGATTTAGGCAATTCAACTTTGAACATGTCAGTATTCAACAGTGATGAATTTATGATAGGCCTTATCATATAAAACTCCTTTTCTATTGAGCTAGAACAAATATTTAAATCATTCCGAGAAATAATAACTGCATTATTATTAAAAGAAATAACATATAATTTTTCAATTATTCGAGAAACAAAAATGAGGTTTCTAGTAAACCCTAGAATAAAATAAACATTTTCTAAGAGCAAAAATTTATTGTTCTTAAAATAAATTTTGGCTTCTTCCACTGCAAAAGCTGAAACAACCGCCTCGTTGCCAACTGTGAGGGTAAATTCTCCATCAGCTAGTCTCTTGTAGGAGTTTAGTATCTGCAAAGAACAACAAACATGATTAGTCGCACCTGAATCAATTATCCAGGGTGATAAATCACTTTCAACCAAACAAGACTCAATAACTAGTAAATGAAATTTACCCTTTTCTTTTTTAGTTCATTGAGATACTGCTTGCAGTTTCTCTTCCAATGACCATCTATCCAACAATGAAAACATTTTCCATTGGGCTTCGGAGGGTCTGAGTTTTTCATGTTTGACTTGTTCTTTTTCTTGAAATTATGAGCTTCCTTTTGTTGGCCTCCATGACCTTTGGCCTATTTTTTGTATCTCTTTCTCTTTTTAAGAGAAGAATTGGATGAAAAAGGTTCCACAACATATGCTTCACTCTTCTTATCCCAGAAATAGACTCAAAAATTGTTAGCTTGTTCAGCAACTGAGTCAAATCATAACTCAATTTATTCATAAAATAATTGCTTTTGAACTGGAGAAATTTTGGGCTTAAGGTTTCTAAAATCATGCCCACCTAGGTTGCCTCATCAATATGAGCTCCATTAATTTCAGCTTCATGAATAGTATTGATCATTATCAGAACATGTTGTCGTACGGGGACTCCTGCTTTAATCTTAAAGTTCATTACTGTAGCGCCCCGAGTTGTCTAAACCCGTTTCGCTACTCTTTCTACTCATACTACATACTCGTACATTAAAGTTGCGTGACAAATTTAAAACTTTATCGTTTAAAAAAAAATAAACCCTTGCAGTGGAAAACTATTTTTAAAAAACACGTTGAAACACTCGTTCAAAGTTGGAAATAAAAATGGTGAAAATATAAAAATTTGTAAAAAAAATTCCACTGTGGCCGAGCAGCGCGCGTCGCACATATGTCGCACACCTAGCACGCTCACTCAGGCTTTTCGATCGACACCTTTACCCATGTGTAACACCCGAGAAATTCGTTTTAGGAATTTCGGGCTTTAAGTTTCGAATTTTAATATTTTAAGCATTATAGAGTATTAAATTCGTATAAATATTAAATTAAGTCCAAATGACCAACGGGAAGTTTCGTTAGAGCCCTAAGAATAAATAGGAATATTTGGAGGAATAAGGGAATTTTAGAGAAATTAAACGGATAGAAGAAATGACGATTTAAGTTGAGAAACTAACTAAGGGCATTTTGGTAAATTTGGAAGTCAAGTTTTAATTAAAAAGGGTTTATTTCTCCCTTTTCCCCTCACTTTTCCTCTCCCTCACGCGAGTCTCTCTTTTCTTCTCACATTTGGCGATTTTCTTCCCTCCTTCATCGCCAACTCCAAAGGTTCGATCGACTCCCCCATCTTGGCATTTTCCTTCAAGTTTCTTCAACAAGTCCATCCTCTAGGTGAGTTCTACACTCTAGACAAGTTTGTGTGTTGATTTGGGTTGATTTTTGAGTTAGGGTTTGTGAATAAATTTAGGGGTTTTGTTAGAAATAGTTAGGGTTGTTTATTTATCACTCATTGTTGATGTTTAGTGTTGAATCTAAGTTGTTGAAGTAGATTAATGGAATTGGATGAAGTTTTATGTGAGATCTAAGTTGTTGGAGGTTGGTGAAACACCATTAAAGGAGTTTTGAAGTTAATGAACACTAAGTGTTCGATGAAATGCCCAAAAGAAAAGGATTAGAGTTTTTAGAAGAATTTGTCCTAGCTCGAGAAGACAATTTGTTAGATTTAATGTTCGAGAGTCGATATTAATGATTTGTTCTTAAATGCCCTAGGTGATTCAAGCTCAAAGGACGGTGCTCGGCATATTTAGGACGCCAGATAAGTGAGTGTTAGGCTTTCCGGCCACTAAGACCCTACGTCGTACAATGTTGATAATGTTGAACTGTTGTGAAGAAAGTGATTATAGAGGTTGGTGGAAGACGGGTAGTTAAGGAAAGGTTGACAGTTAAGTAGTGCCTTAGTTATGTGGTAGTGCTCGTGTGATAGGTCTTCCTTACGTGTAGGTTTGTGCTCATGTGATAGGTTTTCCTTACGTGTATGTCTCCTCATGCATCATGTTTTAGTAAAATGCATACGAACTGTTTATGAACATGATTTTATGAAAAGTTAAATGAAAGAACGATGTATGTTTCTCACGGATCTGACTGTATGTTTCTCACGGGACTAAATGAATGTTTCTCATGGGACTAAATGATTGTTCTCATGGGACTAAATGATTGTTCTCACGGGACTAAATGATTGTTCTCACGGGACTAAATGATTGTTTTTCACGGAATATGAAAAAGGTTTTACAAAATGAAACGAAACAAAATGATTTTACAAATGTCATGCAAATATGTTATGTTATGTTTAGTACGCTCCTTACTAAGCATTAGGCTTAATGTAGCTATTGTATGATGTAGGTGACGAGAACGAAGGTGAGGAACCTCCTTACGACGATCAAGTGTAGCGGTCGATGGGTGGAGCTCGTGGCGGCGGCTTGTGTGTTGGTTAGGTTGGTGACTCACGGTTAGAAGTTTTGAGAGTCTTTTTGATTTTCAGGGATTAATGGTGAAAAGTATGAATTTTTGGTATGTTTAGATACATTTTTAGGGTGCTTGGTGATCGTATAGATAACGTACAGTGTTTTGAAATGTTTTGACGTTATTCTAACAGGAGGAAAATGTTAAACTTTTAAACGGAACCACACGGTTCGTTTTTATGAAATTCGATTATGTTTAACGTAAATTGTGTTGTTTTGAGCATTTGAGTAAATGTTAGGTTTAGAGAGTATTTTATGAGATATGTAAGATTTTGGGAGTAAAGGGAAAGGAGTGGTAGTGTTTTGTGCGTTGTATGTTTTGGGTTGTGTTTTGTGTGGGTTAAGTGGATGAATGTGGTGAGCAGGGCGACGGATCGCAGAAGGAGAGGAGTTGGAACGCAAAACTCTCGGGTTTTCCAGAGAGTTTGGCGACTGTGCGCGGGTAGAGTGGTGTTCGGTCGGTTTGGGAGTCGGATTTCACGTTCTAGAAACAGAACGTGAACCGACCGAACGCTTGAGGTTAAGCGTTCGAGCGGCAGTTCAAGGGGCGCCCGATCGCATAACTTCATGCGTTCGATCGCCCCTTACAAAAAAAAAAGAAAAAAAAAAGAGTTTAAATTTTATTATTTAATTAATAGTTTAAATGTTTTGTTTGTTTTAAGTTTTAATGATTTTCTTAATTGAACCAAAAGATTTACTAAACGAATTCCGATTTCTATTTCGATTTTTACTCCGATTTAGATTTCGCTTAAGTACAGTTAAAGTTAAAGTTTTAAAAAAAAAAAAAAAAAAAAAGAGGAAACGATTTCTCACGGGTACGGGTTGTGACATTTATGGTATCAGAGAGATAGAGTTTTAAAAGCGATTTTGTGATGTGCCTGCCAAACACACCGCCGTACGAGGACTCTCCATCAACTGTAAGTATTTAAGTTTAAGTATGATTCCTAGATGTTTATTGTTTTATGTTGTCTAATATGTTTAGGAGCGAGAAAATGCCGAGAGCACCTAGACCGCCTCCAGAAAACCCTATGGACCGGTTCATAAACATATTGCAGCAACAGTCAGATCAGATCGGGCTTTTGCTAAATCGAGAGGGAAATGGAAATGGACAAGGAAGTAATTCACAGGATCAAGGTGTAGTGGGGTTCAGACGGCTTAGGCCCCCTACCATCGATGGTCAGTCTCCTGACCCCACAAGTGCCGAACAGTGGATTCGCAAGATAGAGAGTATGTTTGCCTATGCAAAAGTGGAGGAGGCCGACAAAGTGACGTGTGCATCGTTTAATTTAGAGAAGGATGCGATGTTTTGGTGGGATACAATTAAAGCAACTACCGATGTGGGAGTTATGAGGTGGGAAAGGTTCAAAACTGTGTTCTACAACAAGTATTTCAGTCGCACCCTTCGAGCTGGTAAAAAAGTGGAGTTCATGCAGCTACGCCAAACATGGTCGGTGGCTGAATATGTACGGAGGTTTGATTCATTATCTCGATATGCTGGGTATATGATTTATGAGGAGGAGAATAAGATTCACCAGTTCGTACAAGGTTTGAAACTGGAAATTCAGAAGGGTGTGATGACTGTGGATGATGAGGATGTACCCTACCATAAGATAGTGGAAAGAGCCCTCGGACTTGACGATATAGAGATGAAGCTTCAGCGACAAAGAGAAGCATCGAGAAGGTTTGGTAGAGATGGACGACCGCAACAACAGAATCAGGGATGGCAGCCACAAGCACAACGTGGTGTCAAGCGAGCCAATGAGACGCCGAGACTTCAAGATAAGGGTAAACGTCCACAAGGGGCGTCGCAAGCTCCTACATGCTCTGTTTGTTCAAAGAACCATTACGGGGAGTGCAAACTTCGCAGTGGACGATGTTTTCGGTGTGATCAAGTGGGCCACAAGGCCGTTGATTGCTTAGGGCCGAATAAGCAGCCACCGGGCGGTCCCTCCCGAATCTTTGCTCTGATGGAAGATGAGGAAGCTGCTCAGCCTTCAGTAGTTACAGGTACTATTTTAGTTTGTGGAAACACGGCTCATGTTCTAATTGATACTGGGGCAACCCATTCCTTCATAGCACAGAGTTATGCAGTTAAGTGGAATTTAAATGTCGTCCCGGCTGATCATAGTTATAGTGTTATGTTGCCTTCCGGAGAGTATCTTCACTCAGATAGAGTGATTGAGGGTGAAATCATATCTGTTGGTGGTAGGCAGTTGTATGCAAACCTAATTGTCATATGTATGAAGGGGTATGATGTAATTCTGGGCATGGATTGGTTGTTCAGGCACTACGCCACAATCAATTGCAGGTCGGGAATAGTAGGTTTTAGACCTCCGAGTGGGGAAAGTTATGATTTTCCAGCGACTCTCAGATCAGGTGATATGCCTCTGGTTTTGTCGATGAGTGCGCGGTACTCCACAAAGCCTCAATGTTTTAATTTTGTGGCGAGCATCGTGGATGTAAGGAAACGAGAAGAACTAAGGTTGAATAACATGGTGGTGGAGGAAGGTATTACCGAAGTATTCCTCGACGAGCTACCCAGCTTGCCTGTAAGTGCTTTGAACTCAATGAAGCATGGATGCTTTGGGTTTATAGCGAACGTTGAAGAAGTAAGCATGCAAGAGAAGTGAAGTTGTGTGACATTCCAGTTGTTAAAGACTTTGCAGAGGTATTCCTAGACGAATTGCCTGGCTTGCCTCCGGATCGAGAAATGGAGTTTACAATTGAGATTATTCCTGGTTCGGTGCCAGTGTCCAAGAATCCGTACAGGATGGCGCCAGTTGAACTGAGGGAATTACAAATCAAGCTGAAAGAGCTAACAGATAAGGGCTTTGTCCGACCGAGCGTTTCTCCATGGGGCGCTCCGGTTTTGTTTGTGAAAAAGAAGGACGGCTCTTTGCGAATGTGCGTGGATTATCGTGAGTTGAATAAGCTGACTATAAAGAACAAATACCCATTGCCAAGAATAGATGATCTATTTGACCAGTTGCAAGGGGCCACGGTATTCTCTAAGATTGATTTACGTTCTGGGTACTATCAGTTGAAGATTAGAGCTGAGGATGTACCAAAGACTGCCTTCAGAACGCGCTACGGGCACTATGAGTTTATGGTTATGTCGTTTGGCTTGACCAATGCTCCAGCAGCGTTTATGGACCTCATGAATAGAGTATTCCGGGAATTCTTGGATAAGTTCGTGATATTATTCATAGATGACATCTTGGTATATTCCCGAAACGATGGAGAGCACGCAGAGCACTTAAGGGCAGTTATGACTACCTTGAAGCGACATCAATTGTATGCTAAGCTCTCTAAGTGCGAGTTCTGGTTGAGTCAAGTGAATTTCTTAGGCCACGTGATTTCAAGAGAAGGTGTTTCTGTGGATCCGGCCAAGATTCAAGTAGTAAAAGAATGGCCTCGACCAAAAAATACAAGTGACGTGCGGAGTTTCGTTGTCCTAGTAGGGTATTATCGGAAATTTATTCAAGGGTTTTCGGTAATTGCTAAGCCTTTAACGAATTTGACAAAGAAAGAAGTAAAATATGAGTGGACTAAGGCGTGCGAAGAAAGCTTTCAGACCTTGAAGCGAAAGTTGACCACAGCGCCTTTACTGACTTTACCAGTGGAGAATGGGGTGTATTGTATTTATTGTGACGCGTCAAAAGTCGGTTTGGGATGCGTGTTGATGCAGGAAGGAAAGGTCATTGCCTATGCTTCGAGGCAATTGAAAAGTTATGAAGAAAATTACCCAACGCACGATTTAGAACTGGCAGCGGTAGTATTCGCGTTAAAGATATGGAGACACTACCTCTATGGGCAGAAGTGTGAAGTGTTTTCAGATCACAAAAGTTTAAAATATCTGTTTACACAGAAAGATTTGAATATGAGACAGAGGAGATGGCTCGAATTTGTGAAAGACTATGACTTCGAAATCAAGTATCACCCCGGAAAAGCAAATACAGTGGCAGATGCTCTGAGCAGGAAGCCTAGAACAGAGGAGTCAGTTGCTTTCAGTATGTCAGCTTCACTGAGAAAGGAGATGCAAGGATTTAAACTCGAGATAATTCTAGAACTTTCAGCCCTACTTGCTGATTTGACTATACGGCCTACCTTGCTGGACAAGATAAAAGAGGCTCAACAGCTTGATACAGAAGAAAAGATGGCTATAGTAGCAAAGTTGTCAGTTGTACCTTCTGATTTCAGTTATTCAATGGATGGTACTCTGAGATTTCGAGATCGATTGTACGTTCCGAAAGACGAAGAGTTGAGGAAATTAGTTATGTCTGAGGCACATTCATCGATGTCTTCAGTGCATCCAGGTAACACTAAGATGTACCGAGATCTGAGAGTGCACTATTGGTGGCCGAATATGAAGCGTGATGTGGCCAATTATGTACAGTCTTGCCTAGTGTGCCAACAAGTGAAAGCAGAGCACCAAAGACCAGGTGGGATGTTGCAACCACTACCAATTCCCGAGTGGAAGTGGGATCAGATAGCAATGGACTTCGTAGTGGGATTGCCGAGGACAGTAAAGGGGCACGATAGTATATGGGTCGTTGTTGATAGATTGACAAAGGCGGCTCATTTCTTGCCTGTGAAAATGACTTACACGATGAATCAATTTGCAGAACTTTATGTCCAAGAGATCATTAGATTGCACGGGGTCCCTATGTCGATTGTTTCAGATCGGGATCCCAGATTTACTTCAAGATTTTGGAAAAGTTTACAAAGCGCTATGGGTACTAAATTGACTTTTAGCACGGCATTCCACCCACAGACAGACGGACAGTCTGAAAGGATGATTCAGATACTCGAGGATATGCTTAGAGCCTGTGTGTTAGAGTTTCAGTCGTCGTGGAGCCGTTATTTACCATTGATTGAATTTGCCTATAATAACAGTTATCAGTCCACAATTGGTATGGCTCCATACGAAGCGCTTTATGGCAGAAAATGTAGGTCGCCGCTGTATTGGGATGAAGTGGGCGAAGCTAGATTAATCGGCCCTGAAATTTTACAACAATTGTCTGAGAAGGTTGCCTTGATTAGACAAAGAATGGAGACCGCACAGAGTCGCCAAAAGAGCTACGCCGATCGAAGAAGACGAGATTTGGAATTTGTAGTTGGCGACGAAGTATTTTTAAAGGTTTCGCCATTCAAGGGCGTGGTTCGATTCGGTAGAAGAGGGAAATTAAACCCACGGTTCGTTGGACCGTTTCAGATAACCGAAAGGATTGGAGCTACGACATATAGGCTTCAACTGCCGTTGTCTATGGAGGGCGTACATAATGTCTTCCACGTGTCGATGTTGAGGAAGTGTATACGGGATCCTACGCACGTGGTAGAACCAGTGAATCTTGAGATACAGCCAACTTTGACCTATGAAGAAAAGCCGGTACAGATTTTGGAGTCTTCAGTTAAAGTCCTGCGTAATAAGTCAATCCCTCTTGTTAAAGTATTATGGAGAAATCAAAACGTAGAGGAAGCAACATGGGAGCGACAACAGGACATGATCGACAGATATCCAGATTTGTTCAGGTATGTAATTTTGGGGACAAAATTTTAAATAAGGAGGGTAGGATGTAACACCCGAGAAATTCGTTTTAGGAATTTCGGGCCTTAAGTTTCGAATTTTAATATTTTAAGCATTATAGAGTATTAAATTCGTAGAAATATTAAATTAAGTCCAAATGACCAACGGGAAGTTTCGTTAGAGCCCTAAGAATAAATAGGAATATTTGGAGGAATAAGGGAATTTTAGAGAAATTAAACGGATAGAAGAAATGACGATTTAAGTTGAGAAACTAACTAAGGGCATTTTGGTAAATTTGGAAGTCAAGTTTTAATTAAAAAGGGTTTATTTCTCCCTTTTCCCCTCACTTTTCCTCTCCCTCACGCGAGTCTCTCTTTTCTTCTCACTTTTGGCGATTTTCTTCCCTCCTTCATCGCCAACTCCAAAGGTTCGATCGACTCCCCCATCTTGGCATTTTCCTTCAAGTTTCTTCAACAAGTCCATCCTCTAGGTGAGTTCTACACTCTAGACAAGTTTGTGTGTTGATTTGGGTTGATTTTCGAGTTAGGGTTTGTGAATAAATTTAGGGGTTTTGTTAGAAATAGTTAGGGTTGTTTATTTATCACTCATTGTTGATGTTTAGTGTTGAATCTAAGTTGTTGAAGTAGATTAATGGAATTGGATGAAGTTTTATGTGAGATCTAAGTTGTTGGAGGTTGGTGAAACACCATTAAAGGAGTTTTAAAGTTAATGAACACTAAGTGTTCGATGAAATGCCCAAAAGAAAAGGATTAGAGTTTTTAGAAGAATCTGTCCTAGCTCGAGAAGACAATTTGTTAGATTTAATGCTCGAGAGTCGATATTAATGATTTGTTCTTAAATGCCCTAGGTGATTCAAGCTCAAAGGACGGTGCTCGGCATATTTAGGACGCCAGGTAAGTGAGCGTTAGGCTTTCCGGCCACTAAGGCCCTACGTCGTACAATGTTGATAATGTTGAACTGTTGTGAAGAAAGTGATTATAGAGGTTGGTGGAAGACGGGTAGTTAAGGAAAGGTTGACAGTTAAGTAGTGCCTTAGTTATGTGGTAGTGCTCGTGCGATAGGTCTTCCTTACGTGTAGGTTTGTGCTCATGTGATAGGTTTTCCTTACGTGTATGTCTCCTCATGCATCATGTTTTAGTAAAATGCATACGAACTGTTTATGAACATGATTTTATGAAAAGTTAAATGAAAGAACGATGTATGTTTCTCACGGGTCTGACTGTATGTTTCTCACGGGACTAAATGAATGTTTCTCACGGGACTAAATGATTGTTCTCACTGGACTAAATGATTGTTCTCACGGGACTAAATGATTGTTTTTCACGGAATATGAAAAAGGTTTTACAAAACGAAACGAAACGAAATGATTTTACAAATGTCATGCAAATATGTTATGTTATGTTTAGTACGCTCCTTACTAAGCATTAGGCTTAATGTAGCTATTGTATGATGTAGGTGACGAGAACGAAGGTGAGGAACCTCCTTACGACGATCAAGTGTAGCGGTCGATGGGTGGAGCTCGTGGCGGCGGCTTGTGTTTTGGTTAGGTTGGTGACTCACGGTTAGAAGTTTTGAGAGTCTTTTCGATGTTCAGGGATTAATGGTGAAAAGTATTAATTTTTGGTATGTTTAGATACATTTTTAGGGTGCTTGGTGATCGTATAGATAACGTACAGTGTTTTGAAGTGTTTTGACGTTATTCTAACAGGAGGAAAATGTTAAACTTTTAAACGGAACCACGCGGTTCGTTTTTATGAAATTCGATTATGTTTAACGTAAATTGTGTTGTTTTGAGCATTTGAGTAAATGTTAGGTTTAGAGAGTATTTTATGAGATATGTAAGATTTTGGGAGTAAAGGGAAAGGAGTGGTAGTGTTTTGTGCGTTGTATGTTTTGGGTTGTATTTTGTGTGGGTTAAGTGGATGAATGTGGTGAGCAGGGCGACGGATCGCAGAAGGAGAGGAGTTGGATTGCAAAACTCTCGGGTTTTCCAGAGAGTTTGGCGACTGTGCGTGGGTAGAGTGGTGTTCGGTCGGTTTGGGAGTCGGATTTCACGTTCTGGAAACAGAACGTGAACCGACCAAACGCTTGAGGTTAAGCGTTCGGGCGGCAGTGCAAGGGGCGCCCGATCGCATAACTTCATGCGTTCTATCGCCCCTTACAAAAAAAAAAGAAAAAAAAAAGAGTTTAAATTTTATTATTTAATTAATAGTTTAAATGTTTTGTTTGTTTTAAGTTTTAATGATTTTCTTAATTGAACCAAAAGATTTACTAAACGAATTCCGATTTCTATTTCGATTTTTACTCCGATTTAGATTTCGCTTAAGTACAGTTAAAGTTAAAGTTTAAAAAAAAAAAAAAAAAAAAAAGAGGAAATAATTTCTCACGGGTACGGGTTGTGACACCATGGGTCGACACCTGAGGGCACTGGTCGACACTTGAAGGCGTTGGTCGACATTTCATTTCTCTCAGTGACACCTAGCCTAATTGATTGACACCTACAGGCATAGGTCCACACCTGAAGGCACTGGTCGACACTCAACTTCTCTTTGTTTTCATCGGTCGAACTTTGGGGTCGACACCTAGCGTAATTGGTCGACATCTGCAGGCACAGGTCGACACCTAAAGGCACTGGTCGACACCTGAATGCACAGGTCGTCACCTCATTACTCTATGTTTCCATCTGTGACACCCCAAAACCCGATCGGGGTCCGAGAGCCATCACACCGGACATTTTATAAAAACGTGGACTATATTTTTTTTGAACTTTACTTTTAAAACTTTAACAAAAAACAGAATCGAAGACAGCAAACCTATTAATATTTCTGCTCCTAAAACTTTACAGAGAGAGAAAACTTTCTCTGAAAATGAAACTGGAAAACATATTAGAAGTCGGACTTCAGAAATAAATGGCAGAAATAAAACAGAAAACAGGAGGCAGGGAGAAATGGAAACGGTAAACAGAAATAATTTGGACGTGAAAACAGGAAGTCATAAAACAGAAATTGACGATTGAAACAGGAAGACAGAATACAGGGAGAATAGTAAGAACAGGATAATTTGGACGTTTTAGAAAAGAATTCAGAATGGACGATAGACATGCAGGAGAAGACCTAAAAAAAAAGAGAACAGAAATCTGTCGACTAACAGGGGGCCGTGGACGTTTAAATTTAAAGGCAGAAACAGTAGACAAACCGAAACTGTGGACATTTAAAATTCGATGACTGGAAACAAAAAACGACAAAAGTTTGTGGACGTTTGAAGTCAGAGGTAAAATGGACGTAGGAGTCCGTCGACGTTTGCACTAAAAGACAGAAGCAGTGAACACAGAAGTCCGTGGACATTTGCACTAAAAGACAGAAGCAGTGGACACAGAAGTCCATGGATATTTGCGCTAAAAGACAAACAAGGTGAACACAGGAGTCCGTGGAGATTTGCGCTAAAAGACAAACACAGTGGATACAGGAGTCCGTGGACATTTGCGCTAAAAGACAAACACAGTGGACACAGGAGTCCGTGGACATTTGCGCTAAAAGACAAACACAGTGGACAATGGAGTCCGTGGACATTTATGCTAAGAGACAAACACAGTGGACACAGAATTCCGTGGACGTTTACGCTAAAAGACAAAAAGTAGTAAACTTTTAGACTTAGCCGAATATGTGCAAACCCGAAGGACAGAAACTGAAAAGTTGTAATACCCGGCTTGTACGGATTTTGGATTTAATATATTATATTAATATTTTATTATATATGTGGCATTTTTGGTAAATATGTCAAATCAGGTCCGTTTCACAAAAAGAAAGCGTCATTACGATCCTAACGATTAATAAGAATTTTAAGGAAACTTAGGGAATTTTCGGAATAGTAACGCTGTATTCCGAGTAAATACGCTTCTCGTAACGAAATGGACGTTTAAGAAAAAATAGTAAACGAGGTCCGATTTACGAACGAACAGTTTTAATAAATCCCAAATAATAAGTTGGACTTATTGGTAAAATAAGGAGATTTGGTGAAATCGTATAGCTAGTTAATTAACGAAACAAAGGACGAAACGAATATAAAAACTATGGAAGGGCAGAATGGTAATTTGTCAAGACAAATTAATATTAAAAACCTTTTTCTTCTTTCTCTTTCTCCATTTTCACGCCAGAAGTTTCTTTCCTTCGATTTTCTCTCGGCTTCCTCTCTGCCTGCGAGGGTTTCTCGACGATCCGACCTCCGATTCTTCCTCCGTTCGTTCCGTTTTCTTCACGCTTTCTCCTCCAATCAACGCTCTAGGTATGATTCTAAAGTTTTAGAGCGTAAAACTTCGAGTTTGGTTGAGTTTTACGTTTAGGGTTTTCGTTAGGTTTTCGATTAAAAACGAGATTTAGGGTTGGTAATTAATAGGTTTGCCGTAATAAAGTATATATTGGACGTGTTGAACGTTATTGGACGAATTTGATTGATTTAGGACGAAAGTTAAAAATTAGGGATTTTCGAGACTTAGGAAAAAACTCGTAATTTGGAATTTAAGGTGCTGAGCGAGTCTTGTCCAATGGAATAGCTCGATGAATTGAATTAAAGTTATAGGAAATTTCTTTAGTTAAGGTTTTATTTATTTGGACGTTAAGTACCTTAAATTAGTCTTAACGGCGAATATTGTGTTTTGCTTCAGACAAACAACGCTCGTGGACGGAGTTTGAGCTGCTTTGGACACGAGGTAAGTTCTCGTAATCTTCTTTGGCCGATTGGCCTACACCGTACGTCGAATGTCGTCTCGAGGAATTTTGGAGATGCGTTTGTTTAATTGTACTTGGTTTGGGGTAGCTAGGTTTTAGGGGTTATAGTTTACGCTTTACAGTCTTGATGGTATACGTTATTGTTTGTTTACTTTAAGATATTGAACTGTTCACGCATCACTTGTTTTAAAGAAAAGCATGAAAATGAACTTTCGCAAAAAGTTTTAAAGATAACGTAAAGCATAGCATTGGCAGAAAGGCTTATTGGCAGAAAGGCGTATTGGCCGAAAGGCGTATTGGCCGAAAGGCGTATTGGTCACGCGAGGTGGGGCTCATGCACGACTGTACGTGTTGTAAGCGTGCACCCCCCGCTTCTAGTTGGAAAGAGTAGTCCGCCCGCTGGATGAGCTCTCTCTGGTTAGAGGGATAGGATCTCGGTGACACCTATTGAGCATTGCATAGTAAAGAAAACATACATGATTAATGAACTCATATGCACAGCATGCATTGCATTTACGTAGAGCTTACTGGGATTTCATCTCATAGTGTATTGTATGGTGTAGGTGACTTAGACATCGAGGCAGGTGAGGACGATGTCCCTCCTCCTGAGGCTTGAGTCCAGTTGACGGAGGATGGCTGTGGTGGTGTGCTGGCGCAGTCGAGGCTTATCTGACCCGTGGGGACAGTATGTATAGATTTTAAGGGCTTTGGGACATTTTGGGCTGTTGGTAGTATAGACATTATAGAATGCTTGATTCTGGTAGTTGATAGGATTACGTTTTAACACTTTCAAACGTTTTGGAACTGTTTTGGGTGATTTTGAAACAGATAGTTTTGTTTAGATTTTAAACATATCCATGCAGTTCGGTTTCATGAAAATGTATATGGTTTTAAATACGTTTTGGATCGGTTTTTAGTGATAGACGGAGTGAAGTGTATGTTTCGGTGCTTTAATGTTGAGGATATGAGAATGTATGGAAGCGTATGAACTTAGATTACAGAGAGCATTTTTTAAAGTGTTCTCCTCTCTGGATTGCTCTCTGGAATCACGTATTCCAGAGAGTATTGGTGTTAAAAGAGAAGAGAAGAAAGAGCTGCTGCGATCGCAGTACAAATTGCTGAGGGCGATCGGGTGCTGCGCGAGGAGCACTTGCAGCGATCGTGCGCTGCAATGTGCAGCGTGATCGCTGCTCCCTTTTGTCACGGGCTGGACAGTTTTGCCCTCCCCTTTTATTTGTTCTGTTTTCTTTAATTGTGTTATAGTTTTAATTATTTTATTAAATAGTTTTATGTTTGTTTTAAATGGTTTTAAACCTAGATTTTAAATTCCGATTTCGATTCTGGTTTCAATTTCGGTTTAGATCCCGCCTAGAGTTTAGTTAAAGATATTAGGATAAAAAAAATTTAAAAAAAAAATATAGTATGGAAATATGGGTATAGTATTAGGGTCGTGACAAAAGTAGAGTGGACGTTGAAAGGTAGAAGGTAGAATGGAAGACTGTTTTGAAGAAGGCGTGGACGACTATCTTCAAAGCAGCTTGGACTTTCAAGAAAAGCAGAAGGCAGGATGGACGATAAAACAAAAGGTAGGATGGACGACTATTTTAACAAAGGGCGTGGACGACTGAGCCCAAAGGCAAAATGGACCATTATTTTGAAGGCATAATGGACATGGACGACTGTTTTACAGAAGAGAATGACAACTGTTTTACTAAAGGCAAAAGTGACTGCGGACGACTAACACTTAGCCAAACTAAAAGACAGAAACCAAAGGAAAAATAGACAACAGAAACTGGAGGCTGTATGGACGACAGAATTGAAAGACAACATTTAACAGAAGAACTTATAAACAGAAGGGATAAAACTCAACACAGAGTCTGTACACGATTATTAAATCTCAGAAGCTGTACAAAACTTGACAGAAACTTCAAAATATACAAATGTTATAACAGAGGTTTTAAAAACATTTACACAGATCTTAAACATCCCAAAAGCTGTACAGATATGACATACACTTTTAAAACACACCCCCAGGTCCAAACGCGTCTGACTGCCACAACAACCCCGCGAGAGCTCAAACCACCAACCACCTATTCGTCAGTCTGAGGTACAAAATCCTCATCCACGGGTTCAGTACCTACATCAGAGAGTTCAACTATGAGCCTAGAGCTCAGTAAGAAAATATCATAAATAAATGCAATGATGCATATGCTATGCATGAACTTTTCGGAATACAGTGACATTACATAACATTACTTTTATCTGTCAGAAAGTGGGGCTTATAGGGGAACATGTAACACCCAACAAGACGACCAGGAGACTTTCCTAACTATTTTAACAGTCATGAATATTCAATCTTCACGGTTTAGAATTTTGTGCCAAGCTTAATTAATTTCGTGTTGATTTAAACTAGGTTGAGTGGCAAAGTTGTAATAATAGTGGATTGAGACCGGTATTTAAAGAAAATGGAAAGGGTTCAAACCTACATTAAACCTCACTGTAGCCGTCATTACTCTCGATGATTTTCTCTACCGAGCTCTCGCTCTCTGTCAGCTGGAAATCTCTCCTTCGACGATCGGTGTCCTTGCTACTTCTCGGCTACTTTGTGCTTGAGGTACGAGTTTGGCAATGTAGCTATCTATTAGTCGTTAAACTCTGTTTTCAGCTATGTGTTGAAGTTCTGGATTCTTCAATGGCCGTGTAATAATAAGGACGTTTTAAAATCCGAGATCGGTAATGTCATTCCAAATCGATTCTGGACATTTAAAATAATCAACCCTGGGTAATCGATAGTCGAGTCTGTCTATTTCGGTTTTTGGATTTCAGACTGCACAAAGTATTAAACTATGGATTCGGGAATGACTTTAGCTATTAGACCCTAGGATGACCTATGATTAGAACTAATAGGATTTTGTTTTAACTACTGCAATGTAAATGTTTTAGGCAAAGAAGTCCGAAGAGAAGAGCTCAAGTTGCTAAGGAAACCAGGTAAGTGAATGTATAGGTTTCTAGATCATTAGGACCCTACATC
The DNA here is from genome assembly GCA_022432975.1 of Begonia masoniana. NCBI lineage: Eukaryota > Viridiplantae > Streptophyta > Magnoliopsida > Cucurbitales > Begoniaceae > Begonia > Begonia masoniana. Next base: position 35,059,488 of record CM039512.1, on the reverse strand, counting down.
AAAGGATGCTAGATAGTAACTGACATGACGATTAGAGGCCATTTATGCTACTGTCTCGTACTTATGTTAATGTTTAGTTTAATGGTAAGTTTTCATGTTGGGAGGATGCTCTGTTCTGTAGCCTGATGATTTAAGAATTTCCATGTACATGCATCATGACTATTTTATGCATATGAAAATGTTTTAAGACCATGGTTTTCTCATGAATAAAGTAAGAAGATAAAACTTATGCAACGTGGGCTAAGTGAGGGTTGGGGGCGGTTCGGCGTATGTCACAGTCCAAAAGAGGGACATATGAATACAACCCGCAGTAGGGACCAAGATCAAACTCACTGTCGAACCCCCTTTACCGGCACAAATCCTCTCTTAATCCACACAACTTAAATGAAGAATATGATCAATGATTATGAATGATGATTACGAGCAAAGATATGAACGAGAAAAGACTTATGAGCATGTGTTTCCCAAATTATACATTCATGCATCCATGTTAGTGTTGCATTCCTTACTAAGCATTAGGCTTATAGTTAAACCTTATGATGTAGGTGAAAAGTTCACAGGTGAGGATTCCCAATCCAGAGATGATGCTTAAAGCCGGTTGCTAGAGGATGCTCAGAATGACAGTGCAAGGCTGGATAGGCAATTAAGACCCCTGGTTAATGCGTGCATGATGTCAGTATGATTTTAAATATGAAAGTCTGGGTAGGATAAGATTATTTTAAAACATTGAGTTTGAGAATGTTTTTTAGAATATGGAACGTGTTATTAACCTAAGTCTTCCGCTATGTGTATTCTGGATGAGTCTATGATTCTCACTTATTGAGGTTTATAGTTACCAAGTTAAGATTTGGATGAAGTTGGTTGATGATTATAGCGTTTTACTGCCGTATGAAAGAAGCTGGATGAGGCAATCACCCGGCTGACGTCATCGGCGGATGTCAAATGATAGAAGTTGAACGATTGAGTCTTCCGGTTTAGTTACCAGATGATGTAGTATGTTTAATCACCGAATGATGTAGTATGTTTAGTCACCGGATGATGTAATATGTTTAGTCACCGGATGATGTAGTATGTTTAGTCACCGGATGATGTAGTATGTTTAGTCACCGGATGATGGTAATGTAGTTTGTCGTTTAGTCACCGGATGATGTGAGTATTTTCTTGTCGTTTAGTGCCCGAGTAACGTTTTAATTAGTCACGCGAGGCGTACATGACCACCGGTCGATGTAGTGTAAATATGAACATCTAGTGGAGAATGTTCGAGACCGGGCGATGTCTTTAATTAGACACGTGCAATGCCCGTGACCACCGGTGGATGTCTATTGCTGGTTGGAATCAGACGTGTCGCGTGGCGGGCACGTGATCATCGGTCGATGTGAGTTTATGACTCTATCGGTAGATGCAGTTTAAGAGATGCTTAAAAAAATAATATAATATTAACACTAATAATGATCAAGATGTGTGAGGTAAGAACAAAATGATTACGAGGCTAAGTAATGAATTGTGTGGCGATTCCTCCTGGGGTCGTGACAATTATGGTATCAAAGCAAAAACCGGGTTCTAAAATCGATTCTGCAGACTGCCTTCCAGCACTGACTGTCAACTGAGTACACTCCAGCAACTGTAAGTATTTATGATTCTAGTAATGTCATTAAGTTAAGATGTGTTTATGACTAATTGTTTAGGAATCCCAAGATGGTCAGAGGTCAACAGAGAGATGATAACGTGGATAGTCACACTATTGCTCAACTAACTGAGTTAGTAATTCGCCAATCCCACCAAGTTGAGCAGCTAATGACCGCCAGGGAAGAACAAGGGAATTCGAGTACGAATATTGCCCGAGAACATGGGGATGAGCGTTTTCACTGACTTCGACCCCCGACTTTTAATGGTCAAGTTTCAGATCCTGCTTATGCTGAGGAATGGATTCGAAAGATGGAGGACATGTTCAAGTATGCAAAGGTGGACGAGGGAGATAAGGTCACATGTGCCGTCTATCATCTGGAACTGAGTGCAAGGCATTGGTGGGACTCGATCCAGAGCACCATTATTGCAGGAGCTATGACCTGGGAAATGTTTAAAATTGCTTTCTTTTACAAGTATTTCAATAGGACTGTTCGGGCCAGCAAGAAGAAGGAGTTCATGAATTTACGTCAAACTGGCTCTGTGACGGATTACATATGCAAATTTGAGGCTTTATCACGGTTTGCTCCCCGATTGGTTGAGGATGATGAGGACAAGATTCATCAATTTGTTCAAGGATTGAAGCCGAGTCTATACATGAGGGTGAAGACTGCTGGAATACATAATGTACCGTATGGTGAGGTGACGGTAAGGCCTTGGAATTGGAAGAGGCTGAGATAACAACATATGCACAGCGTGATCAGCCAAGGAAATTCACTAAGGAAGCTCAGCCGCCACCACGTCAGAACAAAGGGTGGCAACCGCAACAGAACAGGGGCCAACCACAACAACAGAGAGGTGTAAAGAGACCCTTCAATCCAAATGATGATTAGGAGAAAGGAAAACGACTATTAGCTCCCCTATGCCCCACCTGCCAGAAGAATCACCCCGGCGAATGCAAGTTGCATTCTGGCCGTTGCTACAGATGTGATAAGGTTGGACATATAGTCAGAGACTGCCCCATGCCGCCAGATCTAAACCGAACAAGAGTAATGCCCAGAGTCTTTGCTATGATGGAAGATGAGGATGCCATGCAACATACGGTCATAACAGGTACAATTATGATCTTTGGTAATTCTGCTTATACACTCATAGACACAGGAGCCACACACTCATTTATAGCAACCATGTTTGTGTGTAAGCATAAGTTAGAACTCTTACCAACTGATAGGCCATATAGTGTCATGTTACCGTCAGGGAAATCCTTACTTTCTGAACAGATAGTGAAGGGTGACATTGTGTTCATAGGAGATAAGAAGTTATATGTAGAACTGATTGTAATCAACATGAAGGGATATGAGGTTATATTAGGGATGGATTGGTTATTCAGACATCATGCCACAATAAGTTGTAGGTCTGGTTTGGTTAATTTCAGACCCCCGAATGGAGATCGGTATACCTTTCAAGCTATCCCAAAAATAAGTAAAATGCCAATTATATCCTCGCTAGAGACTCAACGAATATTGAAAGGTGGTTGTGAGAGTTACCTAGCTAGTATAATGGATGTTCGGTTGAAAGATAAGATAGAATTACAAGATATTTCTATAGTCCGAGAGTTTCCGGAAACATTTTTGGATGATTTGCCGGGATTACCACCTGATAGAGAAATAGAGTTTGTAATTGATACATATCCCGAGGCATTACCTGTATCTAAGAATCCATATCGCATGGAACCTGCTGAGTTGAAGGAGTTGAAAGTCAAACTGCAAAAATTGGTTGATAAGGGATTTATACGCCCTAGCAGTTCACCCTGGGGTGCACCCGTGCTATTTGTTAAGAAGAAAGATGGTTCCCTTAGGATGTGTATAGATTACAGAGAATTGAACAAGCTGACAATTAAGAATAAGTACCCCTTGCCCCGAATTGATGACTTGTTTGACCAATTACAAGGAGCTAAAGTATTTTCGAAGATTGATTTACGTTCGGGCTATTACCAATTGAAGGTCAAGGAGAGTGATATACCTAAGACAGCTTTCAGGACCCGTTATGGACATTATGAATTCATTGTAATGTCGTTTGGATTAACTAATGCACCTGCAGCTTTTATGGATTTGATGAACCGAGTGTTCCGTGAATATTTGGATAAGTTTGTGATTGTATTCATAGATGATATCTTAATTTACTCACGGACTAAAGCTGACCACGAGGAACACTTAAGAATAGTCTTGACAACCCTGAAACAGCAGCAACTCTATGCCAAGTTGTCTAAGTGTGTTAGGTATATCAGTAGATCCAACTAAAATTTAGGCTGTTAAGGATTGGCCACAGCCAAGGTGTAGCACCTGGTTCCATTGAACCAAAATTTAATTTATTATTAATGATGTACTTTTATAGAAGGGTTGGAGGAGTTATTGATCAGGTTAATAAATGATCAGGCGAGGGCATGATGGTAATTAGAATTTTACATAGTGGATAACCTATTTAAGGAAAAGTCCAGTGAGAGTAGCCGCCACTATTCCCTATTTCCCTCTTTCGATTTTCAGCTCGAGCAGTAGAACTCTCTAGGCGATTCTCTCGCCCCATTCTCCTTCAACCTAGGTAAGTCTTGTTTTCTTGCATTTTAGCGATTAGTTTACTAAGAGAATACAATGCGAAGATTTCGAGGTTTCTGTGATTGAGGGTGGGTTCAGGTTCTTGGTGATAAATGGGAATGCACGAGTAGCAGAGTTTCAAATCAATTTCCTCAAACATATTATTGATTTTTGGTAAGGTTTAGTAAGCGTTGGATTAATGTACTGTCATGACCTTAGGTGAGCGAGCTTCTGGAGTAGTTGTAACCGAGCATTTCCAGGAGAGCCAGGTAAGTAAAGTATGCATGCGCCTTCTGGCCTACATCACAAAACAGTAGGGTTATGCATCTTGTGAATGATTTTGTATGTCATGCATCATGTTTTTGAAAGATTACGAAAATGAATTTCCATGTAAGAATGGTAAGGTATGAACTGAATGTGACAGACAAACTATTAGGGAACCAATCCGACCCTTAATCGAGTAGAGGATGTATGACATTGGGAGAGTTGATCCCACTCCCAAGGGAACCAAGGGATCAGATCAGCTATTAAGGGAATTCATCCGCCCCTTAATCGAGTAGAGGATATATGACATTGAGAGAATTGATCCCACTCCCAAGGGAACCAAGGGATCAGATCAGTTTATGAACGTATGTGTATGCAACTGAGATGAAAAGGTAGAAATTGCATGTTTAGGAATTTATGTTTCAACAATTCATTTCATTACTGCTTTACTTAGCATTAGGCTAATAGATGAGTTTTGTGATGTAGGTGTTGAGGATACTGCAGGTGAATTCCCTGAGTTTACTGACGAATAGATGGGGTTGGAGGAGCACTTCTCTGTTTCGAACTGGTATACTGATGAGGCGGGTTAATTGATGTCTGTCGGTGTGAAGGTTTAGTTGACAGTGTTTCAATTTGAGTATATTGAGTTTTCATGACAGTAGCGATTTCAGTGTTTTGAATACAATTTTGAGATTTTCCTGTTAATAGTATTCTGTTGGGATTAATGTTGGTACTCACTAGATTTCGGTATAATAATGGTTTGAAATGTTTTTGAATGGTTTCAGTGAAGTGAGTAAATTCTTTTCTGTAATTAGAGTCGTGTTTGTATACCAAGGAGTAGATGAGATGTGGTTCTGTTGTCTATTGGAAGATGTCTTTAGTGGAAGCCATCGGATGATATAGAACGAAATATGTCGTTTAGCGATCGGTATATGTAGTTTTTTTTATCGGAAGATGTTGTTTTGTTCACTATCGGTAGATGAAGTCTATCGGTAGATGTCGGGTTATAGTTATGTGCCTATCGGAAGATGTAGAGTGTATTTTGTCGTTTAGTCACCGGTGGATGTAGAATAAAGTCGATCGGATGAAGGAAATCATCTGGCTGACGTCATCGGAAGATGTAGAGTGTATTTTGTCGTTTAGTCACCGGTGGATGTAGAACAAAGTCGATCGGATGAAGGAAATCATCTAGCTGACGTCATCAGAAGATGTAGAGTGTATTTTGTCGTTTAGCCGCCAGTAGATACAGTCTACCGAGAGATGTTCTTGTTTTTCATTTGGCTGGCGTCATCGGCAGAAGCCTTCTATTTTCTGTTTCTACTTCTTCCGTTGATTTTATTAATCGGCAGATCCGTTTGACCTCTGTGATACCTCAAGTATTTCAATTTAAACTTCTATTTCCTATTGACCGATTACTTCTTAATATTTCCAACGATTATGTTAACATTGTTTTTATGGCTTCGTCTAATTCTATTTTCTCTTAAATGATTTCCGCTGCAAGTTTTAAAAAAAAATACGGTTGAGATTTTTAGTCATGTACGGGCATGTGTGACGAACCGGGTTCAGATAACTCGGGGCGTTACAGTGTGGTATCAGAGACATTCAGTTAAACCGTTCAAAAGATTACTCATCAGTGCCAATCGTCACATGGAAGTACTCCAACAACTGTAAGTGTTTATGTTAGCCTCAGTAATTAGATATTTATGAACATAGTTAACCTTGTACAGGAAGTCAGTTTAATGGCCAGACGCCCAGGAAGACCTAGGATACCGAGAGAAATGCCAAACTTGAGGAGTGAGGAGGAACCTAGTGTTATTAGACAACTGACAGATTTGGTACGTCAGCAAACAGACTTAGTACGTCAGCAGTCCGATCAGTTAGGAGTGTTGCTGAACCGAGAGGTACAAGGGAGTGCCAACTCAGGTTCTAGCAATGAGCATTCAGGAGATCGATTCCAAAGACTTCAGCCGCCCACATTTGATGGAAAGTCATCAAATCCGATTGTCGCTGAGGAGTGGCTTAGGAAAATTGAGAGTATGTTCAGGTGTGCCAATGTTGGTGAAGGAGACAAAGTCACGTTGGCCACGTTCCATTTTGCTGGCGATGCTCAACTTTGGTGGGAGACAATCGAGACCACCACCGATGTCTCAGCGATGTCTTGGTCGCAGTTCAAGGACACCTTCTATGAGAAATATTTTAATAGCACAATCCAGGCAGCAAAGAAGGTAGAGTTTTTGAACTTGAAGCAGACAGGGTCTGTGGCTGAGTACGTTAGACAATTTGAGTCCCTGTCCAGATTCGCTGGACACTTTATTCACCGAAATGAAGATAAGGTGTTTCAATTCATGAATGGGCTGAAACCAGAAATGTACAGAGGGGTCAAGTTTTCGGGTTATAAAGGTTTGCCCTTCAGTGATGTTGTGTCCACAGCATTGGAGGTGGAAGAAGCTGAATTGAAATGTGCTGGGCTAAAGGAAACCCCGAGAAAGTTTGTTCAACCACCGCCGCAGAGAGGAGTGAAGAGGTCCAATGAAGGCCAGCACAGCCACGGGATAGGAAAGAAGGTACCAGAAACCAAGACGTCTCCTCAGTGCCCAAAGTGTTTGAAGAATCACTCGGGCGAGTGTAGATTTGGATCGGGTAAGTGCTTCAACTGTGAAGAGGTTGGACACTTGTACAAAGATTGCCCAAAGCCCCGGATCGTTCGATGTTTCCATTGCAACAAGGTTGGCCATACCAACAGAGACTGCCCAGCTTTGAAGGGTGGCCCTGTCAAGATTAAGCCAAGAATATTCTCCATGATGGAGTCAGGTGGCGAGGACCAGCCTGCTGTAGTGTCAGGTACTATATTGATTAACTCTGTACCTGCTTTTACTTTGATAGATTCGGGTGCAACGCATTCTTTTATAGCCTCTGCATTTGCTTATAAGTTAGTTGTACGGTTTACTCCTTCTGAGCATGTGTTTAACGTAGCATTACCTTCTGGTGAGCACATGCACTCCAGTCAAATGATGCCTGATAGTGTGGTGTTAGTAGGGAACATGAATTTGCCTGCTGATCTCATTGTTATGGACATAATGGGATTTGATGTGATCCTAGGAATGGATTAGTTGTTTAAGCATTATGCCACAATAGATTGTAGAACTGGAATTGTTAGTTTTCAACCCCCTAGTGGTTTAAACCATACCTTCCAAGCCCTGAAGAAGAGTAAGGAAATGACTGTAATGACTTCTGTTAGTTGTAGACCCTCCCCTTGCAGAGAGTATTTGTGCTTTTTGGCCAATGTCTTAGACACGCAGCTAGTAGAAAAATCAAGTCCCAAAAATGTTTTAGTTGTCCAAGACTTTCCAGAAGTATTTCTAGATGACCTTCCTGGATTGCCACCAGATAGGGAAATTGAGTTTGTGGTGGATGTTTACCCCGGCGCTGAGCCTGTGTCTAAAAATCCATATAGAGTAGCACCAACAGAACTTAAAGAATTGAAGAAACAATTAGAGGATTTGTTGGAGAAGGGGTTCATACGCCCTAGCTTTTCACCATGGGGTGCACCTGTCTTTTTTGTCAAAAAGAAAGATGGATCAATGCGTATGTGCATAGACTATAGGGAATTGAATAAGCTAACTGTCAAGAACAAATATCCACTGCCGAGGATTGACGATTTATTTGATCAGCTTAAGGGTGCAAGAGTTTTCTCTAAAATTGACATTAGGTCTGGTTATTACCAGTTGAAGGTTAAATCTGAAGATATCCCAAAGACTGCCTTTCACACAAGGTATGGACATTATGAGTTTTTGGTTATGTCTTTTGGTTTGACAAATGCGTCAGCAGCCTTCATGGATCTTATGAATAGGGTGTTTCACGAGTATTTGGACAAGTTTTTCATTGTATTCATAGACGACATCCTAATCTATTCTAAAACTAAGGAGGAGCATGCAGGACACCTGAACTTGGTGTTAGGATTGCTGAGGCAGCACCAACTTTATGCCAAATTTTCTAAGTGTGAGTTTTGGTTGGACAGAGTTCACTTTCTTGGTCATGTGATCTCTGGAGATGGGATATCTGTTGATCCAGCCAAGGTTCAAGCTGTTAAGGAATGGCCCCAACCGAAGAATGCTACGGATATCAGGAGTTTTCTTGGATTAGCAGGATATTATAGGAAATTCATCGAGAGATTTTCAAAGATTGCCACACCCCTTACTATGTTAACAAGGAAAAATGTGAAGTATAATTGGACTGATAAATGTGAATCCAGTTTCCAGACCTTGAAACAGAAACTAACAAATGCTCCAATATTGACTCTTCCTGTCGAAAATGGTAAATTCAGTATTTATTGTGATGCTTCCAAGGTTGGACTTGGTTTTGTTTTGATGCAAGATGGAAAGGTTATAGCTTATGCTTCTAGGCAGTTAAAAGTACACGAAAAGAATTACCCCACACATGACTTAGAATTAGCTACTGTGGTTTTTGCATTAAAGATTTGGAGGCACTACCTGTATGGACAAACCTGTGAGATATTTTCTAGGCAGATATTTTACAGAATCGATTTTAAAACCCGGGGGCTTTGATACCATAAATGTAACACCCCTAATACTGTACCCATTTACCCGTATAAATTTTTCATTTTTATTTTTTACATTTTAAATAAAACTTTAAAACCTAACGTTAAAGCGGAAATGAAATCGAAGCCGAAACCGGAATCGAAATCGAAGTTCGTTTGGTAAATCATTTACAATATAAAGTAAAACTATTAATAAAACTTAAATCATTTAAACATTTAATAACATTAAATACAGAGGGGCAGAATCGGAACTAGCTGCCAAAAGGAGGGGGGGCGATCGATCTCTGTAAACTACAGAGATCGATCGCTGCTTGCATATTGGCAGCAAGCGATCGATCTCTGTAGTTTACAGAGATCGATCGCTGCATGCTTGCATGCAGCAAGCAATCGATCTCTGCTTTCAGCAGAGATCGATCGCTGCTTTCAGCAGAGATCGATCGCTGCTGCCTACATCAAGGGCAGCGATCGATCTCTGCTGAAAAGCAGAGATCGATCGCTGCACACTATGCAGCGATCCTCCTTTTCCTTCAAGACTTTAACACTTCAAAATTGACACATTTATTTGTTCTCTGGAATCCGATCTCCAGAGAGCAAATCACCTTCTTCCTTTCACCAGTAATCACTAAAACTCACACATGCACTCAACCGATTAAAACATAACCTAAACTCAATCGACTCGCTTTGGACTTTGCGAAGTCCAACTGCGTGGATAGCTCTAAAAACCGAGCTATCCGTAACAACCTACAAACAACATTTCAAAACATTTTCATTCAACTTAAACATTTAAACCAAAACATTTCATAACGTTTATCAAAACAGTTTAAACAAAGACGTTTTACATACAATTGCCCAAAACATTTAAAGCATCAAAAGGTTATCTGACCCCTAACCAGATCCAAACAACCTAATATGTTCTATACATTCGTATTAACCAAATATCCTCCAGAATACATACACAGATGATCCCCACGGGTCAAAAGCGCCTCGACTGCTCAGCGCACTCCCACGGCCATCATCCATCAGCTGCTCCTACGTCAGGAGGAGGAATATCATCCTCACCTGGGTCAACGTAACCTAGAACGTCACCTACACCATACAGACACATATGAGATATTGAAATCTCAGTAAGCTACGTAAATGCAGATGCATGCGTGCGTATGCCATTCATAAAACGTGCAGATTACAGATTCATATTCAGATACATTTTCATTCTTTTCATTACGTCGCAGACAGATTGTTACCGAGATATCAGCCCTCTAAATGGAAAGGATACATCCCGCGGTCGGACTACCACTTTCGATTTAGAGGAGGGGGGTACATGCTCACAAACCCTACAGCCATGCCTGAGCCCCACCTCGCGTAACCAGATACAGATACAGATACAGATTACGTACATTAATTACAGAGGTTCATTTCTTTCCTTAAAACACGTGCGGAAATCCATTTTCTATGACATTTGAAATACGTGATGCATGAACAGTTAATCAGCGGAAAGTAAACAAACAGCATACATATCAACAAGACAATACAACATAACCTATAAACAACTAACCTACTACCCAACCTAAACAACGTAAACCAAGGAATCCTCAAGGATCCTTGATACAACGACGAGTATGGTGTAGACCTTTCGGTCAAGCAAGTCACGAGAACTTACCTTGAGCGCGCTGGATCTCAAGCTTCATCCACTGGAGTCGCTTGTCTGAGGAAAACACGATATCCATCGTTAAAACCAATTTGAATTATAAACGTTCAAATTATAAAATCCTCAACTAATGAATTTCCTAAATTCCAACTTAGCTAATTAAAGCATTTAGAACGTCAATTAAGGCTCGATAATCCGAAATCTCAATTAACGAGTTTTTCTCAAAAAACCCAGAAATTTACCAATTTTTAACTTTTTCACAAATTGATTTTTCTTCGTCCAATAACGTCAACTACGTTCAATACATACTTAATCACGGCTAACCTATTAATTACGAGCCCTAATTCGACATTTTTATCGAAACCCTAATCGAAACCCTAACGTTAAATCGACCTAAAACTTGGAATTTAACTCTCAAAGACCGAAGCTACTTACCGAGGGTAGCGAGAGGAGAAGAAATCGTGAAGAAATCGGAACGAACGGAGGTCGGACGGAGGTCAGAATGTTGGAAGTCGTCGGCGGCCGAGAGAGGAGAAGCTCTCTGGTTTCGTGGGCGGCAGAGAAGAAAAGAGAGAAGTGAGGGAAAGAGAGAAAATTTAGGTTATTTAATAATTTGATTTGGCAAATTACCAAATTGCCCTTAGCTCTTATTTCTATTTTGTTTCGTCCTTCGGTTCGTTAATCGTCCAACTATTCGGATTCTCGAAAGTTCCATATTTTGCCAATAACTTTTATTCATTGCCAGGGATTTATTAAAACTGTCCGTTCGCGATTCGGACCTCGTTTCCTATTTTTACGAGAACGTCTTTTACACTACAAAAGGTGTATTTACTCGGAATATAGTGTTTGATCTCCGAAAATTCCCATAAATTCCTTAAAATTCTTATTATTTGTTAGAATCGTAATGACGCTTTCTTTTTGTAAAACGGACCTGATTTGACATATTTACAAAAAATGCCATTAAATAATGAAATAATAATATAACATAATATATTCAAAAATCCGTACAAGCCGGATATTACACTCTCGCCCCATTCTCCTTCAACCTGGGTAAGTCTTGTTTTCTTGCATTTTAGCGATTAGTTTACTAAGAGAATACAATGCGAAGATTTCGAGGTTTCTGTGATTGAGGGTGGGTTCAAGTTCTTGGTGATAAATGGGAATGCACGGGTAGCAGAGTTTCAAATCGATTTCCTCAAACATATTATTGATTTTTGGTAAGGTTTAGTAAGAGTTGGATTAATGTACTGTCATGACCTTAGGTGAGCGAGCTTCTGGAGTAGTTGTAACAGAGCATTTCCAGGAGAGCCAGGTAAGTAAAGTATGCATGCGTCTTCGGGCCTACATCACAAAACAGTAGGTTTATGCATCTTGTGAATGATTTTGTATGTCATGCATCTTGTTTTTGAAAGATTACGAAAATGAATTTCCATGTAAGAATGGTAAGGTATGAACTGAATGTGACAGACAAACTATTAAGGGAACTAATCCGCCCCTTAATCGAGTAGAGGATGTATGACATTGGGAGAGTTGATCCCACTCCCAAGGGAACCAAGGGATCAGATCAGCTATTAAGGGAATTCATCCGCCCCTTAATCGAGTAGAGGATGTATGACATTGGGATGATCCCCCAGGTCAAGAATTGATCCCACTCCCAAGGGAACCAAGGGATCAGATCAGTTTCTGAACGTATGTGTATGCAACTGAGATGAGAAAGTAGAAATTTCATGTTTAGGAATTTATATTTCAGCAATTCATTTCATTACTGCTTTACTTACTTAGCATTAGGCTAATAGATGAGTTTTGTGATGTAGGTGTTGAGGATACTGCAGGTGAATTCCCTGAGTTTACTGACGAATAGATGGGGTTGGATGAGCACTTCTCTGTCTCGAACTGGTATACTAATGAGGCGGGTTAACTGATGTCTGTCGGTGTGAAGGTTTAGTTGACAGTGTTTCAATTTGAGTATATTGAGTTTTCATGACAGTAGCGATTTTAGTGTTTTGAATACAATTTCGAGATTTTCCTGTTAATAGTATTCTGTTGGGATTAATGTTGGTACTCACTGGATTTCGGTATAATAATGGTTTGAAATGTTTTTGAATGGTTTTAGTGAAGTGAGTAAATTCTTTTCTGTAATTAGAGTCGTGTTTGTATACCAAGGAGTAGATGAGATGTGGTTCTGTTGTCTATCGGAAGATGTCTTCGTTGGAAGCCATCGGATGATATAGAACGAAATATGTCGTTTAGCGATCGGTATATGTATTTTGTTTTATCAGAAGATGTTGTTTTGTTCACTATCGGTAGATGTCGAGTTATAGGTATGTGCCTATCGGAAGATGTAGAGTGTATTTTGTCATTTAGTCACCGGTGGATGTAGAATAAAGTCGATCGGATGAAGGAAATCATCTGGCTGACGTCATCGGAATATGTAGAGTGTATTTTGTCGTTTAGTCACCGGTGGATGTAGAACAAAGTCGATCGGATGAAGGAAATCATCTGGCTGACGTCATCGGAAGATGTAGAGTGTATTTTGTCGTTTAGCCACCGGTAGATACAGTCTACCGAGAGATGTCCTTGTTTTTCATTTGGCTGACGTCATCAGCAGAAGCCTTCTATTTTCTGTTTCTACTTCTTCCGTTGATTTTATTAATCGGCAGATCCGTTTGACCTCTGTGATACCTCAAGTATTTCAATTTAAACTTCTATTTCCTATTGACCGATTACTTGTTAATATTTCCAACGATTATGTTAACATTGTTTTTATGGCTTCGTCTAATTCTATTTTCGCTTAAATGATTTCCGCTGCAAGTTTTAAAAAAAAAATATGGTTGAGATTTTTAGTCATGTACGGGCATTGTGTGACGAACCGGGTTCAGATAACTCGGAGCGTTACACAAGGAATGCCAGTGAAGTCCGTAGTTTTCTTGGTTTGGCAAGCTATTATAGGAAGTTTATTAAAGAATTTTCTATGATAGCTAAACCTTTAACTAATTTGACAAAGAAGGACATCAAGTACTCGAAGCTTGTGAAGATGGCTTCCAAGCACTTAAATTGAAATCAACGACAGCCCCACTGTTGACTCTCCCAACTGAGGAAGGGAAGTTTAGTGTTTACTGTGATGCATCCAAGGTTGGATTGGGGTGTGTCTTAATGCAAGAAGGTAAAGTTGTGGCGTATGCCTCTAGACAGCTGAAGAGTTATGAACAGAACTACCCCACTCATGATTTGGAATTCGCTGCTGTTGTGTTTGCATTGAAGTTTTGGAGGCACTACTTGTATGGTCGGCAGTGTGATGTGTTTTCAGACCACAAGAGCCTGAAATACCTCTTTACTCAAAAGGAATTAAACATGAGGCAGAGACGTTGGTTAGAATTTGTTAAAGATTATGACTTTGAAATCAAGTATCATGTGGGTAAGGCCAACGCTGTAGCCGATGCTTTAAGCAGAATGTCAACAACAATGCAACCCGCGGTATCAACCATATCTGTACCTTTGAGGAAGGAAGTCCAGAAGTTCGAATTGGAAGTAGTTCCTGAGCTGTCAGCTTTACTCACTGAATTATCTATTCGACCAACTATTTTGGATAGGATCAAAGAGGCACATCAGATTGATTCAAAGGAGAATAATAGTATGATGAGTAAGTTAAAGGACGCCTCCTCTGAGTTCAGCCTCTCTAATGATGGTATTTTGAAATTTAGGAACCGATGGTACATTCCGAGTGTTAAGGAGTTGCGTGAGTTGATCTTAACTGAAGCTCATACATCTTCTTTCTCTGTACATCCTGGTAGCACCAAGATGTATCGGGATTTGAAGCTACATTATTGGTGGCCAAATTTAAAAAGGGATGTTGCTAAGTATGTAGAGTCATGCTTGGTATGCCAACAAGTCAAAGCCGAGCACCAGCGTCCAGGAGGTACCCTTCAGCCTTTACCTATCCCCGAATGGAAGTGGGAACACATAGCTATGGATTTCGTTGTAGGATTACCTAAGACAACTAAGGGACTTGATAGTATTTGGGTTGTAATTGATAGACTGACGAAATCAACCCATTTCTTACCTGTAAGAACAACTTACACGATGGACCAGCTTGCTGATCTGTATGTACAGGAAGTTATTAGGTTGCATGGGATCCCTGTATCTATTGTCTCTGATCGTGATCCCAGGTTTACCTCTCAGTTTTGGAAAGGTCTACAAGGCGCACTTGGTACAAAGTTATCCTTCAGCACTGCCTTTCACCCGCAGACAGATGGTCAATCCGAGAGGGCTATTTAGATACTTGAAGACATGTTGCGGGCATGTGTACTGGATTTCCAGTCATCTTGGAGCCAATACTTACCTCTGGTTGAGTTCTCCTACAACAACAGCTACCAGTCCACCATTGATATGGCACCTTATGAAGCACTGTATGGCAGGAAATGTAGGTCACCTCTATATTGGGATGAGGTTGGCGAAGCAAAACTTCTAGGACCCGAACTTCTGCAGCAGATGTCTGAAAAGATTTCTGTTATTAAAAAAAAGGATGATGACTGCTCAGAGCCAATAGAAGAGTTATGCAGACCATAGGAGGAGGGATCTTGAATTTACGGTCGGGGATGAAGTATTCCTGAAGGTTTCACCGTTCAAGGGAGTCTTAAGATTTGGCAAGAAGGGAAAACTTACTCCACGGTTTGTTGGACCCTTCCCTGTTTTGGCTAGAATCGGTAGTACAGCTTACAGACTGCAATTGCCTCCATCATTGGAAAGGGTTCACAATGTCTTTCACGTGTCAATGTTAAGGAAATGCATACGAGATCCAACGCAAGTTATTCAGCCAACAGATATAGAGTTAGAGCTGACACTGGTGTATGAAGAAAAGCTAGTGCAGATATTGGAATCTACAGTTAAGACTCTGAGGAATAAAGAAATTTCACTGGTGAAAGTTTTATGGAAGAATCATGGCATCGAAAAAGCAACGTGGGAGCGACGACAGGACATGTTAGACAAATATCCAGGATTATTTGTTTGATCAATTTTCGAGGACAAAAATTTTGTTTAAGGAGGGGTGGATGTAACACCCGACAAGACGACAGGGTGACTTTCCTAACTGTTTTAACGGTCATGAATATTCAATCTTCACGGTTTAGAATTTTGTGCCAAGCTTAATTAATTTCGTGTGGATTTAAACTAAGTTGAGTGGCAAAGTTGTAATAATAGTGGATTGAGACTGGTATTTAAAGAAAATGGAAAGGGTTCAAACCTACATTAAACCTCACTGTAGCCGTTATTACTCTGGGCGATTTTCTCTCCCGAGCTCTCGCTCTCTGTCAGCTGGAAATCTCTCCTTCGACGATCGGTGTCCTTGCTACTTCTCGGCTACTTTGTGCTCGAGGTACGAGTTTGGCAATGTAGCTATCTATTAGTCGTTAAGCTCTGTTTTCAGCTATGTGTTGAAGTTCTGGATTTTTCAATGGCCGTCTAATAATAAGGACGTTTTAAAATCCGAGATCGGTAATGTCATTCCGAATCGATTCTGGACATTTAAAATAACCAACCCTGGGTAATCGATAGTCGAGTCTGTCTATTTCGGTTTTTGGATTTCAGATTGCACAGAGTATTAAACTATGGATTCGGGAATGACTTTAGCTATTAGACCCTAGGATGACCTGTGATTAGAACTAATAGGATTTTGTTTTAACTACTTCAATGTAAATGTTTTAGGCGAAGAAGTCCGAAGAGAAGAGCTCAAGTTGCTAAGGAAACCAGGTAAGTGAATGTATAGGTTTCTCGGTCATTAGGACCCTACATCAAAGGATGCTAGATAGTAACTGACATGACGATTAGAGGCCATTTATGCTATTGTCTCGTACTTATGTTCATGTTTAGTTTAATGGTAAGTTTTCATGTTGGGAGGATGCTCTGTTCTGTAGCCTGATGATTTAAGAATTTCCATGTACATGCATCATGACTATTTTATGCATATGAAAATGTTTTAAGACCATGGTTTTCTCATGAATAAAGTAAGAAGATAAAACTTATGCAACGTGGGCTAAGTGAGGGTTGGGGGCGGTTCGGCGTATGTCACAGTCCAAAAGAGGGACATATGAATACGACCCACAGTAGGGACCAAAATCAAACTCACTGTCGAACCCCCTTTACCGGCACAAATCCTCTCTTAATCCACACAACTTAAATGAAGAATATGATCAATGATTATGAATGATGATTACGAGAAAAGATATGAACGAGAAAAGACTTATGAGCATGTGTTTCCCGAATTATACATTCATGCATCTATATTAGTGTTGCATTCCTTACTAAGCATTAGGCTTATAGTTAAACCTTATGATGTAGGTGAAGAGTTCACAGGTGAGGATTCCCAATCCAGAGATGATGCTTAAAGCCGGTTGCTAGAGGATGCTCAGAATGACAGTGCAAGGCTAGATAGGCGATTAAGACCCCTGGTTAATGCGTGCATGATGTCAGTATGATTTTAAATATGAAAGTCTGGGTAGGATAAGATTATTTTAAAACATTGAGTTTGAGAATGTTTTTTTAGAATATGGAACGTGTTATTAACCTAAGTTTTCCGCTATGTGTATTCTGGATGAGTCTATGATTCTCACTCATTGAGGTTTATAGTTACCAAGTTAAGATTTGGATGAAGTTGGTTAATGATTATAGCGTTTTACTGTCGTATGAAAGAAGATGGATAAGGCAATCACTCGGCTGACGTCATCGGCGGATGTCAAATGATAGAAGTTGAACGATTGAGTCTTCCTGTTTAGTTACCAGATGATGTAGTATATTTAGTCACCGGATGATGTAGTATGTTTAGTCACCGGATGATGTAATATGTTTAGTCACCGGATGATGTAGTATGTTTAGTCACCGGATGATGTAGGATATTTAGTCACCGGTTGATGTAGTATGTTTAGTCACCGGATGATGGTAATGTAGTTTGTCGTTTAGTCACCGGATGATGTGAGTATTTTCTTGTCGTTTAGTGCCCGAGTAACGTTTTAATTAGTCACGCGAGGCGCACATGACCACCGGTCGATGTAGTGTAAATATGAACATCTAGTGGAGAATGTTCGAGACCGGGCGATGTCTTTAATTAGACACGTGCAATGCCCGTGACCACCGGTGGATGTCTATTGCTGGTTGGAATCAGACGCGTCGCGTGGCGGGCACGTGATCATCGGTCGATGTGAGTTTATAACTCTATCGGTAGATGCAGTTTAAGAGATGCTTAAAAAAAATATAATATTAACACTAATAATGATCAAGATGTGTGAGGTAAGAACAAAATGATTAAGAGGCTAAGTAATGAATTATGTGGCGATTCCTCCTGGGGTCGTGACAGAACAGACGTAACAGAAGTGCACTATCAGGCACTAGTAACTCACAACAGAACAACAGTCTCCGTCCCACACTTAACCGGTACATTACAGTCAGATTTTCATTCTTTTTAACTTCAAAACCGTGCACAGAAAACTTTTGCATGTCTTTCAGAGAAAACGTGAATGCATGAACGGTGCCTGAACTTAAACTGACAGATAACAGTAATAAGACAACATAAAATACAGACATCTCAGGACATAACCCTAACTTTTCTACCCAAAACAACCCTTACAGAACTGAAAACCTA
Source organism: Begonia masoniana (assembly GCA_022432975.1). Classification (NCBI taxonomy): domain Eukaryota; kingdom Viridiplantae; phylum Streptophyta; class Magnoliopsida; order Cucurbitales; family Begoniaceae; genus Begonia; species Begonia masoniana. The sequence continues at coordinate 35,041,177 of CM039512.1, read as the reverse complement.
GTACCTCCGTGATGTAGGGCCTTAAGGGCCGAATCTATGCATATGAACTTACCTGTTTTGCTGGAATGTAGCAAGCATGAACACACAAGCATAGTGGTTCACGAACGTACAACAAGTAAAATCGGTCATAAACCCTAAACTTCTCAAAATCAGTAAATAGTGTAGTTAAACTTGTTAACTACCGACGGGAATTACCTTCACTGAAGAAAACAGAAGAATGCAGGAGAAACAAAGTGTGGAACTTTGTTTCAATTGCCTGGAAGAGAGAAAACAGAGAGGAGCTTCACTTAAGAGTGAAGAGAAGAGAGGAAGAGGAGGAAGAAGACATAGCTTCTTCAACAAGCTGCCACTTGGCATTCATCCATTGGCTTCCTCCCACCAACCTTAATTCCATCCCAATTTACCCCTTCATCCATTTCTAACTAATGGTTTTGTTTACTTATTCATTAGTTTGGTTTTTAACTAAATGGATGTTTTGGTTACACCTTGGTTTAGTTTTCCAATAAACATTCCAACAATTTTACCAAAACATACATTATATCAACATAAACCTAATCCCGTTCGACAATTTGAGGGATAACTTTCCGGCCGAAAATGCCCGGTGTTACACCATCGGTCGAAGTCTGGGGTCGACACTTATACCGATTTTTTCACTCATGGGTCAACACTTGAGCGCATTCGTCGACACCTGCCAATTTTACACGCTCAGTGGTCAACACTCACAACCACTGTCACGACCCTTACCCGTATCCTAGTAAATTTTTTTTTTTCTACACATTTACTTTAACTGTCCATAGGGCGAAATCTAAATTGAAGTTCATTTAGTAAATCATTTAAAACAATTACTAAAACAAATAAACTTAAACAATTAAATCAATTAATTAATAAAAGAAAACAATTAAATAAAACATTTTTTTTTATAACAGATAATTCAGCTTGTCATCTAGCAAAGATTTGTTTTGATACTAAATTTTTAACATCCTGTTCAAGAATATTTTTAGCAGCTGAACAGTCAACACGAATTATAAAAGATTGATTTAATAGATCATCTTAAAATTTAGTTATACATTTGATAATAGCTAAAAAAAAAATTTAACAGTAGAATAATGTAGTTGTACAGGTTTCCAAACACCTGAAGTAAATCTGATTAATTCTTCAATATTTGTATTAGGATTGAATTGTTTTAAATTACCACCATAACCAATACTGGATGCATCAGTTTCAACAATTTTTTTCCATAAGGGATTTGATAAATTTAAACATGGTAAACTAATAGTTTTTGTTTTAATTTAATAATTGCTTGAGTGTGTTGTATAGTCCATAGCTTAGGATTCTTTCTAAGTCGTTGATACAGAATAGCAGTATCTTTAGCTAAATTTTTATAAAAATAACCTAAATAATTTAAACTACCCAAAAATCTTTGCAATTGTTTTTTATCCTTATTTTCATCAGAAAATTTAGATGCAAATTCAATACTTCTATTAATAGGAATAATAGTTCCTTGATTAATATTATGACCTAAAAATCTAACAATAGTTTGAAATATTTTCATTTTAGTAGCGGATAAAACTAAACTATTATGTTTAATAGTTTCTTTAATAATTTTCAAATGTTTTATATGTTGATCTAATGATTCAGAAAATACCAAAATATCATCAATATAAACAATACAAAATTTAGAATGAATTTTAAATATATCATTCATAATATTTTGAAATTCAGAAGGGTCATTTTTTAAACCAAACGGCATAACATTTCATTCATAATGTCCTAAAGGAACCACAAATGCAGTTTTATATCGGTCTTTTTCAGCAACTTGTATTTGCCAATAACCAGATTTTAAATCAAATTTAGAAAATATTAAAGCAGACTGAAGTCTATCTAATAAATTTTTTTTTATTTGGAATAGGATACCTAATCCACTGCAAAGTATTATTTAAAGGTTTATAATTTATAACTAACCTAGGAACACCTCTTTCTTTTTCAGCTGCATTATTCACATAAAATGCAGTACAACTCCAAGGAGATTTACTAGGTCTAATAAGTTTTTTAGCTAAAAGAAATTCTATCTCTTCAGAACATAGGTCTAAATATTCTATGTGATGAGCCCTCTCGCAGACGACGCCGATGCCGACGCCGACGCCAACGATCTCAAGCCCTCCTCTATTCCTTTCTTCTGATTTCTCCGTTAAAGGTAACTCTCTACGTTAGTTAACAAGTTTAGGCTAGTTATTCGTTGATTTCGTTGGATGTTTTTAGGTTAGGTTTTTAGAAAACTCATCGATTTTATGTGAAATCCTATTAGAATGTTATTTAAAGGTTTGAATGGATAAACTAAGGAAAAACTAGGCTTGTTCGATGAAAAACGGAAAATTCGATCAAAAATCGGCACTAATTAACCCTACAAATTTGAAATTCTATTGTCGTTTTTGGCATACTTTTTATAAATTAACGATTCCATGCTAAACTAGAGGTGATGAGGTTTCCAGAACATATTGAATCGTCAAAAACGGATGTCATTTGAGAGAGGAATTTAAGTATGAATTTGTTCTCATAAAGTGTTTGATGATTTGTCTAAAAGAATTGTTAAATAGGTTTGAGCTATTTGACTGGAGCATGAATTTGTTCATTTAGTCTATTAGTTAACGCCTATGTATTTTGAATAATGATTCAATTATGTGTAATATAGGGTTGTGAATCACCGAGGACATACGTGCGAGGTTTGTAACTCTACGGACCTCAGGTAAGTTCATACGTATGTGTTGGCCCTGAAGACCCTACATCACGGAGGTACTAGGCTTTAGGTTGTGGGATTTGTTGACGGGTAGTTAGGTCGTAGAACATGTCATAAGATAAGTGAGTTTACTTTATGTATTGTCTTGATGACTTGTTGTTTATTTTTATGCTTCGAGGACTTGTCTTTTCATTATGTTACGTTTATGAACAATGTATGTTCATGCATCACGTTTTCAAGGAAAATCATGCAAAATATTTTATGCACGTGATTTGAAGTTAAGAAAGATAAAATGTGAATGTAAAGTACAGTTAAGTGTGGGACGGGGACTGACATATGTTCTTGTCCTTCTCTAGGACTATGTAAAACCGTCATTGCCAAGGACAACATGTATTTTATCCCTCTCTGGGACCCAGCAAAACCACTAACCAAGTCATGTATGTATGTGCGCCTGTTCCTCTATAAGCCCCACTTATACCATATGTCCACTTGAATGTAAATGTAAAGTAATGTTCATGTTTTCGAAATGTTCATGCATAGCACGTGCATCCTTTGCATTATATGACCTTACTGAGCTTTAGGCTCATTAGTTCAACTCCATAATGTATGTACAGATCGTACGGATGAGGACTGAGAGCCTCAGGCTGATATGTAGGTGCAGTTGGCGGGACGAGCTTGCGAGGGTTTGTTACGGCAGTCAGGCGTATCTATGTATGAATCCGACCAAGATTTTCGGACGCCCTACCAAAATTGTCAAAACAAAGTTGAAGGAGGATATAGTATTGTTGATGGATTTCTGTTGAAAGGAGGAAAATTATGTATTCTCGATTGCAGTATGAGATAATGCCTTCTCAAAGAAGCTCATGGTGGAGGATTGTCCAGACATTTTGGAGAGAAGAAAACCCTAGAGCTGTTAAAAGAAAGATTTTACTGGCCTCATATGATGAAAGATGTACACCACTCCGTTGAGCAGTGCAGTATTTGTAAGAAGGCTAAAAGCAAGGTTCTACCCCAAGGACTCTACCTTCCTTTACCAATTCCTACACACCCTTGGGTAGAAATTAGCATGGACTTTGTTTTAGGGTTACCACGGACGGGTCGCAATAAGGACTCTATCTTAGTTGTCGTGGATAGGTTCTCCAAAATGGCACATTTTGTCGCCTGTAATAAAACTGATGACTCTGCTGCTATTGCCGACCTGTTCTTCAAGAAAATAGTTAGACTCCATGGAGTGCCCCAATCAATCGTGTTCGACCGCGGTACTAAATTTTTTAGCACTTTTTGGAAGACTTTATGGAAGAAATTGGGGACTAAACTATGCTTTAGTACATCATTTCATCCCCAAACGGATGGTCAAACGGAAGTGGTCAATAAGACCTTGAGAACCCTTCTTCACAGTGTTGTGGGTAAAAATCTAACCAATTGGGACATAGTGCTACCCCAAATTGAATTCTGTTACAACAGAAGCCTTCACTCCACTTCCAAGCAAATGCCCTTTGAGGTAGCCTATGGATTTAACCCAAACTCATCACTGAACCTCATTCCCATTCCAACCCAGGACCTTGTAAACCCTTCGGGAGCCAGCAAAGCAGAGCAAATCAAGAAGTTACATGAGAAAGTCCGCCAAACCATTGAAAAGAATAACGCCAATTACGCTAAACATGCCAATAAGGGACGAAAAGAGGTAATCTTTAATGTAGGAGATTTGGTATGGTTACTTACACCTACGAAAGGAAAGATTTTCGGCCAATAGACGCTCCAAACTCCTACCTAGAGTTGAAGGTCCCTTCAAGATCCTAGAACGAATTAATAATAATGCGTATAACTTGGAATTACCTGGCGAATATGGGGTGTCATCCACTTTTAATGTGCAAGATTTATCCCCTTATATAGGAGAGTTGGGCTATGAAGAGGAGGCTGAACCAACGGATTTGAGCTCAAATCCTCAGCCACTCGGAGGGATGATATGTCACGGAGGCCCATTACGAGATCTGAAACTCGGGCCCATAATTTAATTAATCAATTTTCTAATGACTTTTCTCTTTTTGCAGGTTTTGACCCCATTCTGGATTTTACATGGGAGCCGATTTCAGAAGATGTGGACAAGCCCCTACATAGCCTTCATTGGAGCCCTGACACCGAGACTTCAAGTAGCCTAATGGGAATTTATCTTCCTGGGCCTCTAAATGTTTAATTTTTTAGTTTAAAATTATTTGGCATACACTAGCCTTTTTCTATGAATTATTTATAATTGCATCATGCATTAGATTGTGTGGTTAGAGTTAGATGAATGTTGGTGGATGATGGGTTGAAGAATTATTCAACAAATTTTTCAACAAAGGAAAGCACTTCATCAAATAAAGCCCAAAGGAAGCCGTAGCCTAAAGAAAAGCTCACATTTAAAGGTAAGAAATTGTAGGTACAAATGTGGGTGACAAAATGGATCAATGACATGGCAAAATATTAGTCATTGATCAAGTTGGCGCGTGGGCAGCAACAAGATCGGGCAGGCACTCGAGGGGGCAGCAACCAGGCAATGGATGAGGCGCACGCTGGAGCCACGGATCTGAGCTGCTCCTAACCATTGATCGTAGGCATGCACGGATTGTTGATCTGGGCCGCTAGATGGCGCCTACCATGTCCGCACCTGATTCGCTCGGAGACGCGCACTCAGATAATCATCAGCGCTGTTGATGGCGTGCGCTGGCAGCATCTGGCCCTTCCAATTGGCGCACGCTGTAACACCCGACATTTTCAGCCAGGTGATTTCCTTAACGGAATTAACTACCACCCTTATTGTTGACCTTTGATTTAAATTTTAATGCCTAAGCTCATTTGGTTTTTATTTGTGTGGTGGCAGAACCGTGATTAAGAGGAATTTATTTAGTATAAAGAGAAAATGGAAACCTTAAATCTCACTAAATGCTCACTGTAGCCAACATTCTCTCTGCGATTTCCTCGCTCTTCAGGGCTCTCTCTGTCGGCGACTCCCTCTTTGGCGATCGATTCTTCCAGCCTCCACTCCGATAACCCACATTCGAGGTAAGCCTTAGACAATGTAGTTACCGATTAGCTACTTTGAGCTCTGTTATCAGCTAGAACTCGAAGCTTCAGATTCTTAAATGGCAGGGTAATAATAGTAACATTGTTAATCTGAGGTTAGAAATGGCTTTTCCGATTCGAACCTGGACTCTAGGATAACCAACTGGAATTAGTGGTTAAGTTGAATCAGACTACTTTAGTTTTTGAAAACTTAGTCTACACACAAGGTACTCGGCTGAAAGGACTTAGAAATACAGATTCTAGAATGACTATTAGTTAGGACTCTTCTAGCTTTGATTTCAGAATATTTAGGATCTATTTTAACTCTGAAATGTGAAATGATATCAGGAAGTTTGAGGTGTAGTGCACGAAATTGCTAAGGAAGCCAGGTAAGTGAATGTGTTAAGATTTCCGGCCATTAGGGCCCTACATCTTAAGGGTACTAAATTAGTTATGAGTTTGATGTTTGTTTTAAGTTACTAAGATGGTTTGTACTTGGATGATTTACGGATGTTTGAGAACTATGCTATGTGATGTTCTGATAGAGTCTATGAGTCAACTGTCTAGTATGATATTTTCTATAGTCTGATGATTTAAGAACATTCATGTCATGCATCATGATTTACTTCTCAAGCATATGAAAATGATTTATGAGCATGTTTTCTCCATGAACAAGATATGAGAATGAATATGAAACTTATGCAACCGGATTAAGTGAGGGTTTGGGGCGGTTTGGCGTATGTCACTGTCCAATGAGAAAGACCATGAATACGGCCCGAAAGGGACTATGTACACTTGCACTGTCATCCCCCCTTTACGGCACAAATCCTCCCTTAATCCATATGATGAAAGTGATGAACAAGAACACGAATAAGAACAAGAAAAGAGCATGAGACGAACATGATCATGATTTTCTTGCAATTATGCATTCACGTATACATGTTAGTGTTGCATTCTTTACTAAGCATTAGGCTTATAGTTTAAACCTTATGATGTAGGTGACAAAATATCAGGTGAGGATTCCAAAGTTAATGAAGACGTCTAAGTTTGGGTTGCTGGAAGGTGTTCAGGGAGCAATTATGTGGCTGGATGGCGAATGAGACCCCTGGTTAATGCCCTTATGATTTCAGTTATGATTATGATTATGGTAGTTTAAGTAGGATGAGTTTATTTTATAACATTGAGCCTTTGAAATTGTCTGGCTGACCACCGAGTCTGGGAATGATTATAAGGATTATTAAATGAACTGTTGTTTAAGTCTTTCGCTATATGTATTCTGGATGAGTCTCTGATTTTCATTCGTATGAATGTTATGTCAATTGAGTTTGAAGTCTGTGAAGGTCATGTCTACCGGTAGATGTTCTCTATCGGTAGATATAGTTAAGGAGTTAAAGTGTGGTCTATCGGTGGAGGTGTTATACACTGTTTGCCGGTGGATGTAGTGTGTTTGCTTTCGGGTGATGCAAGTCATCCGGATGACGTCACCGGATGATGTCTTCTGTATTTCACCGGATGATGTCTCCTATTACTGGGCGTCTAAGAATGAGGGAAGTTTAGTGAATCACGTGGGGAGCACATGTAGTTTCGGAAGATGTAGGTTTTCACTAACGGTGGAAGTGGATATATGTTTTGTCGTTTAGCCACCGGTGGATGTAGCGTATTTAGCACCGGATGATGTAAGTGTTGTTTTGTCGTCTAGTGACCGGGCGAGGTTTAAAATAGTCACGTGTTAGACTCGTGTTCACCGGTAGATGTCCACTGTCGGGCGATGTCAAACTAATCACACGGGGTGCACGTGATACATCGGATGAGGTACGCTCTATTAGCCGATGCATGCAAACCCATGCGAACCCGAGCAGACTAACGTCGAGTAATCTGGAGGCATTTCTTTCCTACCCGAATTCGTTATAGAACTGATGACTGCGTATGGTCGCGCGACTCTGTGAACGAATATGTTGTTAGTTTTAAGAGAAAGTCAAGTTCGATAAATCTAGTTTCTGTCTGTTATGTTGAAGTCCTTAAGTTCTGTTAAAAAAAAATATAATACAAACTGGACCTTAGTGTAAAGTAGTCGAAGGGTGAAAGATCTAAAGAGATCAAAGTAAATATGAATTTAAGAGGTTAAATTATGAATCACGTAGCGACTCCAATTGGGGTTGTTACAATTATGATATCAAAGCAAAACCGGGTTCTAAAATCGATTCTGCAGACTGCCTCCAGCACAAATTGCCACCTGAGTACACTCCAGCAACTGTAAGTGTTTATGATTTTAGCAATATCATTAAGTTAAGATATGTTAGATTATTTGTTTAGGAATCCCAAAATGGTGAGAGGTCAACAGAGAGAAGACAATGTGGATAGTAACACTATTGCTCAACTGACAGAATTAGTTATTCGCCAATCACGCCAAATAGAACAGCTTGTGGCCACTAGGGAAGAACAAGGGAACTCCAGTACTAATGCAACTCATGATCATGGGGGTGAGCGTTTCCACAAACTTAGACCCCCGGTATTTAATGGTCAAGTTTCGGACCCTGTTTATGCTGAGGAATAGATTCGAAAAATGGAGGATATGTTCACGTATGCAAAGGTGGAGGACGGAAATAAGGTCACATATGCTGCTTTTCATTTGGAATTGAGTGCAAGGCATTGGTGGGACTCAATCCAGAGCACCATTAATGCAGGACTTATGTAACGACCCTCACACGGTACCCCTATTTCCCGTATAAATTTTTCTTTTTACTTAACATTATAAACTTTAAACCTAACCTTAAGCGGGAATGAAATCGAAATCAGAGTTCGTTTAGTAAATCGTTTAAAACAAATACTAAAACAATTGAAATTAAAACAATTTAATAAATAAATTAATTAATTAAAAACATGTTAAAACACTCGGCCATAGAACAGGAGGGCAGAAGCGCCAAAACCAAAGAAACAAAGGGGCGCTCGATCGACAACTCAACAGCCGACCGGGTGGCCCCTGCTAAACCGATCGGGCGCCAAATGTTTGGCGCTCGGTCGGATCACGTTCTGATTTCAGAACGTGTAACCCGTCCTGCAAACCGACCGTGCGGCCCTCATTTCGCGACCAGTCGCCAACTTCTCTAGGAATTCCAGAGAGTTCTGCGCTCGAACACCACTCCTTAGGCGTTCGAACGCCTACCCTTTTTCCTTCCTTACTTTATTTCTTCCACATACCATTACTCTTAACACAACTCATTTACAATTTCGTTAACACCCATACGTTCCAACATATACATTTCAACTCTCATTCTAACCACGACTCGAAACACGTTCAAAACATAGCCTATTTTCATGAAAATAAAACGCGTGGATATGTTTAAAACCTAAACAAATCCTCCTGTTTTGAAATCAAACAAAAGATTCTAAAATCGATTTCCAAAACGTTTCAGAACATCAATATAAAAACCTATCCAGACCCAAACAACCTAAAATGTTTCTAACCATAACATAATCCACTGTACAATCAAATTCACCCAAACTCTCAAAATACCTAACCACTTTCCCCACGGGTCAACATACGCGACGACTGCTCATGCACACCACCACAATCGTTCTTCTTCAACCATCCTGTACATCGGGCGGAGGAACATCGTCCTCACCTGCTTCGATATCACCTACACCATACAGACACACTATGAGCTAAAGGCTCAGTAAATTCTACGTAAATGCAGATGCGTGCAGTGCATATGGAGTTCAGAAATCATGCATAACATACAGAGCGTCGCAGACAGAATATCACCGAGATCTCATCCCCCTAACCGAAGGGGGCCCATCCAGCGGTCGGACTACCCCGTGCGGTTAGAGGAGGGGGGTACACGCTTACAACACGTACAGCCGTGCCTGAGCCCCACCTCGCGTGACCAGATAACAGATTACGTTCATTATTACATTACATGAGATGTGGTATTGGTCAGACCCTTAATCGGTCCACACAATAGATCGATAGCCCCTAATTTCTGGGCCACATCGGTTTTCTGAAAACATCGTGCGGAAATTCATTTTCATGCTTAGTTGAAATACGTGATGCATGAACAGTTCAATATAAATGTAAACAAACAAGCATGTGTACCATCAAGACTGTAAAAGAAATAACCTACGAAAACGTTTAAACCTAACTACCCGACCAAAGCAATTTAAACACACAATACTCTAAGATCCTCGACGCGACATCGAAGTATGGTGTAGGCCAATCGGCCAGAGTAAGTCACGAGAACTTATCTCGTGTTCGTTGCAGTTCAAGCTCCGTCCACGAGCGTTGTTTGTCTGAGGCAAAACACAACATTTAACATTAACGCGAGATTCAACCGTTTAACGTCCAGTTTAACAAAACCCTAACTAAGGAAATTCTCTTAAAATTCTAACTTAGCTCCATGAGGCATTTTCATCTATCAAATAACGTTCAACACCTCAAAATCAACATTGACGAGTTTTTCCCCAAAACTCGGAAATTGTCAAATCTCTAACATTCGTCCTAAATCGATTAACTTTATCCTATAACGTTTAATACGTTCATCATATTCAAAACTACGGCTAACCTATCGATTACGAACCCTAAATCACGTTTTAACGAAAATCTATACGAAACCCTAAACGTTAAACTTTGTGAAAACTGAACTATAACGCTCCAAAAGCATAGAATCTTACCTAGGATTGCGAGAGGAGGAGAAAACGTAAAGGATCGGAGGTCGTCGGAGGAAGAACGAGCGCCGGAGGAGGAGCGATCGTCGTTGATCGCCAAAGGGGAAAGAGGAGAAATCGCAGGAAGAAGAAATGGCGTGGAGAAGAAGAAAAACAAATGTTTTAAATTAAATATTGACTTTGCAAATTTCCATTTTGCCCTTCCTTTGATTTTCTATTTGTTTCGTCCTTCGTTTCTTTAATTAACCGACGAGTCGGTTTCTCCAAATTTTCTTACTTCACCAATAACTTCAATTTACTACTAGGGTTCCATTAAAACTGTCTGCTCGCAATTCGGACCACATTTACTATTTTTACTAAACATCCTTTATATTACGTTAAACGTAATTACCCGGAATATAGCGTTACTACTCCAAAAATTCTCACAATTTCCTTAAAATTCCTATCAATAATTAGGATTCTAATGACGCTTTCTTTTCGTAAAACGGGTTTCATTTGACACAATTTCCAAAAATGCCATTTACATTAAAATAATAATAATCCGTACAGCCGGATATTACAATCCATTCACCTTATTTAAATTTTTGTCCTCAAAATTTAACTATACAAACAACTCAGGATACTTAGCCATCATATCCTGTTGTCGCTCCCACGTAGCCTCTTCCACCTCGTGGTTCCACCATAGGATTTTGACTAGCGGAATCTCTTTGTTGCGCAATACTTTGATGGAAGTCTCCAAAATACGCACCGGCCTCTCGTCATAAGTCAAGTTAGGCTGTACCTCGATCTCTGTTGCCTCCACAGCATGCGATGGATCACGCAAACATTTCGAAGCATAAATACGTGAAATACATCATGAATACCCTCCATAGAAGCCGGAAGCTGTAGTCTATACGCCAACTTCCCGATCCTCTTCAGAATAGGAAAGGGCCCCACATACCGAGGGTTTAACTTGCCCCTCCTTCTGAATCTCATGACGCCTTTAAACGGAAAAAACTTTAAGGTAAACCTCATCACCTTCTTCGAACTCTAACTCTCTCCGTCGTGTGTCAGCATAGCTCTTCTGTTGCTCTGAGCTACCTCTATACACTGTCAGGATAATGGCAATCTTCTCTGCCGTTTGTTGTAGAATCTCCTGGACCAACGATGCTGGCCTCGCCAACCTCATCCCAATACAACGGAGACCTACACTTTCGACCATATAATGCTTCATACGGAGCCATACCGATGGTAGCCTGGAAGCTGTTGTTATAAGAGAACTCGATCAGTGGCAAATACCTGCTCCACGATCCCTGAAACTCCAGCACACAGGCTCTTAGCATATCCTCCAGAATCTATTAGTCCTCTCTGTCTGTCCATCAGTCTGAGGATGAAATGCCGTGCTGAAATTAAGCTGAGTCCCCATAGCTTTATGTAGGCTCTTCCAGAACTTCGAAGTAAATCTCGGATCACGATCTGAGACTATAGAAACTGGCACTCCGTGCAGTCTAACAATCTCCTGCACATAAAGCTCGGCGAGCTGGTCCATAGAAGATGCCATCTTCACAGATAAGAAGTGGGCCGACTTTGTCAATCGGTCCACGATCACCCAAACACCATCATGGCCCTTCGTTGTCCTCGGGAGCCCCACAATAAAATCCATGGAGATCTGCTCCCATTTCCACTCCGGAATAGGCAGTGGCTGTAGTGTTCCGGCCGGCCTCTGATGTTCTGCCTTTACCTGTTGACAAACCAGGCAATTTTCTACATATTTTGCAACTTCCCGTTTCATGTTAGGCCACCAGAAATGTTGTCTCAAATCCCGGTACATCTTGGTACTTCCCGAGTGCACAGAATAAGCCGAAGAATGTGCCTCGGCCAATATCTCTTTCTTCAGATCCTCGTCGTTAGGCACGTACCACCTATGCCTGAACTTCAGAATACCATCATCTGATAAGTGAAAATCTGACGAGTCACCCAACGTCATACTCGATCGAAGCTCCACACACTCCGTATCATTCTGCTGAGCTTCGCGTATCTTATCCAAAATAGTCGGCCTGAGAGAAATGTTGGTGAGCATACTGGACAATTCTGCCACTATCTCCACATCAAACCTCTCAATCTCAGACCGCAGTGCAACTGACATTGCTGCTAGTGAAGGCTGACTCGTAGAAGGGACTCTACTCAAGGCATCAGCAACCTTGTTCGCCTTTCCTTGATGGTACTTGATATCAAAATCGTAGTCTTTGACGAACTCAAGCCACCTTCTCTGTCGCATATTCAACTCTTTTTGCGTAAATAGATACTTCAGGCTCTTGTGGTCAGAAAATATCTCGCACTGCTGCCCATATAAATAATCTCTCCATATCTTCAGTGCGAAGACCACAGCTGCTAACTCAAGGTCGTGCATAGGGTAGTTCAGCTCGTACGGCTTCAGCTGCCGAGAAGCATAAGCAATAACTCTCCCCTCCTGCATCAACACACAACCTAGTCCAACTCCTGACGCATCGCAATAAATGCTATACTTGTCACCTTCAACAGGTAGCGCCAATACTGGAGCGGTGGTCAATCTCTGCTTTAACTCCATAAAACTGTTATCACAAGTAGACGACCATATAAATCTCTCGTTCTTCTGAGTCAGACGCGAAAGAGGAACTGCGATCTTTGAAAATCCCTCTATGAACTTCCGATAATAGCCAGCTAATCCGAGAAATCCACGCACCTCACGTACGTTCTTTGGCTGTGGCCAATCCCTGACCACCTGAACTTTGCTCGGATCAACAGAAACTCCATCCTGCGATACGACATGGCCAAGAAAGCTGACCTGATCCAACCAAAATTTGCATTTGAGAACTTCGGATACAACTGGTGCTGACATAGGGTCCTCAGGACTATCCTCAAGTGCTCCTCGTGTTCTTCCTTCGTCTTAGAGTATATCAGAATGTCGTCGATGAAAACCACCACGAACTTGTCCAGATACTCCTTGAAGACACGGTTCATCAAATCCATAAACGCTGCAGGGGCATTAGTAAGTCCAAAAGACATGACAAGGAACTCGTAATGCCCATACCTCGTTCGGAATGCCGTTTTCGGTATATCATCCTTCCGGACCTTCAACTGATTGTAACCCGAGCGTAGATCAATCCTCGAGAATACTCGGGCACCTTGCAGCTGATCAAATAAATCATCAATCCGGGGCAGTGGATACTTATTCTTCACTGTAAGCTTATTCAACTCTCTGTAATCGATGCACATCCTGAGGGTCCCGTCTTTCTTCTTGACAAACAGAACGGGCGCACCCCAGGGCGAAACACTGGGTCGAATGAAACCCTTCTCTAACAACTCATCAAGCTGAGTCCTCAGCTCTCTCAACTCAGCTGGTGCCAACCGATACGGGTTTTTAAACCTTGGCGCGGTATTCGGATAGACATCAATAGTAAACTCAATCTCCCGGTCCGGTGGTAACCCGGGAAGATCATCAAGAAAAATCCCAGAGAACTCTCTGACTATAGGAATGTCGCTCGGCTTTATTTCGCTGAGCAACTGAACATCAAATACTGAGGCCAAATAAATAGAGCACTGACCTTTAAACTGCTCGTTGACCATCATGGAATAAGAAATAGGCGAGCTACTCAATCTGCTCATCGCCTGATAAGAAAACTCAGCTTTACCCGGGGGTCGAAGGTGACAATCCCGGATCGACAATCGATGGTGGCGAAGTGCTGTGACAGCCAGTCCATCCCCAAGATAAGATCATAATGCTCTATGCCCATAACAATAAGGCGAGCATAGAGGGTTCTGTCCCCAATCGAGATAATATTGCCCTGGACCACACGACCTGACTGCATACGCTCTCCCGAAGGTAGCATCACACTATATTCGCATTCTGCTAACTCAGGCGCAAGCTTCAATCTAGACACACAAGCAGTGGAAACAAAAGAGTGCGTAGCCCCCGTGTCTAACAAAGAAAACACAGCTACGCCCATAATCAATATAGTACCTGCTATCACGGCAGGTTGATCCTCGTTATCGACATCACCAGGCTCTATGAAGGCGAAAATCCTAGGCATGACTCTCCTCTGATCTCCACTCAACTGATCGCGGCCTGGCTTTGGGCAATCTCTGACGTAATGGCCGATTTCACCACATCTGAAACACCTGTTAGTGCCAACTCGACACTCACCACTGTGCTCCCTCTGGCATATGGGACACCACGGTATCTGAGAAGTCCCCTGTACCTGCTTGCCCTTGCCTCTATCGTTGCCTCCCTCTAGAGGTCTCTTTACACCCCTTTGCTGTTGTTCGGGCTGTGGTGCTCTGGGTTGCCAACCTCGTGACTGAGGACGAATCTCTCAGAAGAAGCCCTTAGCTGGCTCCCTTGGTCTAACACAAGTAACTCTAGGCAGCCTCAATATCCAGAGCTCTAGCTATGACATCAGAATAGGGCACATCAATAATACCTGATACAATAACGTGCATCCGAATCTCTAGGATTAAGTCCCTCCATAAACTGGTGCACCTTCTCTTCATTGTCGCTGACGAGGCGCGGAGCAAATCGCGATAAGGACTCGAACTTCCGGATATACTCTGCAACTGAACCTGTCTGCTTCAGCTGCGTAAACTCATTCCTCTTTGCCACTCTCACTGTGCGGCTAAAATACTTGTCAAAGAACACGGTCTTGAACCGTTCCCAAGTCATAACTGATACATCCGTCGTTGACTTGATCGAATCCCACCAGAAACAGGCGTCTAATGCCAGGTGGAAGTAACATAAGCCACCTTACTCCCGTTCGCTACCTCTGCATAACTTAGCATATCCTCCATCACCCGAATCCATTCCTCTGCAACAGTAGGATCCGATGATCGGCCTTCAAACACTGGAGGTCAGAGGCTTTGAAACTTCTGCATGCCCTGGTTGTTAGGAACCACCAACTCTTGGGCCCTTAAATTCTCTCGATTCACTAAACTCTCAATTTGTTGTGCCTGCCGGTCCATATGCTGAGACTGACGGTCCAGCAATTCCGTAAGTCGATCTAAAGCATCGTCTTTAGGATCCTTTCCTCGAACCATATTGTATAAAGCCTATAAAGTTTAAGCAGATAATCCTAAGAAACAAAACAAAGAAATACAACAGAGCAAACTTACAGTTGAAGAAGGACGTTCGCGTAGTGGCATGCGCAGTCGAGCAGTCTACAGAAGTGATTTTAAAACCCGGGGGCTCTGATACCATAAATTGTAATGACCCTCACACGGTACCCCTATTCCCCGTATATATTTTTCTTTTTACTTAACATTATAAACTTTAAACCTAACCTTAAGCGGGAATTAAATCGAAATCAGAGTTCGTTTAGTAAATCGTTTAAAACAAATACTAAAACAATTGAAATTAAAACAATTTAAAACAATTAAATAAATAAATTAATTAATTAAAAACATGTTAAAACACTCGGCCATAGAACAGGAGGGCAGAAGCGTCAAAACCAAAGAAACAAAGGGGCGCTCGATCGACTACTCAACAGCCGACCGGGCGGCCCCTGCTGAACCGATCGGGCGCCAAATGTTTGGCGCTCGGTCGGTTCACGTTCTGATTTCAGAACGTGTAACCCGTCCTGCAAACCGACCGTGCGGCCCTCATTTCGCGACCAGTCGCCAACTTCTCTGGAATTCCAGAGAGTTCTGCGCTCGAACACCACTCCTTAGGCGTTCGAACGCCTACCCTTTTTCCTTCCTTACTTTATTTCTTCCACATACCATTACTCTTAACACAACTCATTTACAATTTCGTTAACACCCATACGTTCCAACATATACATTTCAACTCTCATTCTAACCACGACTCGAAACACGTTCAAAACATAGCCTATTTTCATGAAAATAAAACGCGTGGATATGTTTAAAACCTAAACAAATCCTCCTGTTTAGAAATCAAACAAAAGATTCTAAAATCGATTTCCAAAACGTTTCAGAACATCAATATAAAAACCTATCCAGACCCAAACAACCTAAAATGTTTCTAACCATAACATAATCCACTGTACAATCAAAATTCACCCAAACTCTCAAAATACCTAACCACTTTCCCCACGAGTCAACATACGCGACGACTGCTCATGCACACCACCGCAATCGTTCTTCTTCAACCATCCTGTACATCGGGCGGAGGAACATCGTCCTCACCTACTTCGATATCACCTACACCATACAGACACACTATGAGCTAAAGACTCAGTAAATTCTACGTAAATGCAGATGCGTGCAGTGCATATGTAGTTCAGAAATCATGCATAACAAACAGAGCATCGCAGAAAGAATATCACCTGAGTTCTCATCCCCCTAACCGAAGGGGGCCCATCCAGCGGTCGGACTACCCCGTGCGGTTAGACGAGGAGGGTACACGCTTACAACACATACAGCCGTGCCTGAGCCCCACCCGCGTGACCAGATAACAGATTACGTTCATTAATTACAATGCATGAGATGTGGTATTGGTCAGACCCTTAATCGGTCCACACAATAGATCGATAGCCCCCAATTTCTGGGCCACATCAGGTTTTCGGAAAACATCGTGCGGAAATTCATTTTCATGCTAGTTGAAATACGTGATGCATGAACAGTTCAATATAAATGTAAACAAACAAGCATGCGTACCATCAACACTGTAAAAGAAATAACCTACAAAAACGTTTAAACCTAACTACATAACCAAAGCAGTTTAAACATACAATACTCTAAGATCCTCGACGCGACATCGAAGTACGGTGTAGGCCAATCGGCCAGAGTAAGTCACGAGAACTTACCTCGTGTCCGTTGCAGCTCAAGCTCCGTCCACGAGCGTTGTTTGTCTGAGGCAAAACACAACATTAACATTAACGCGAGATTCAACCGTTTAACGTCCAGTTTAACAAAATTCTAACTAAGGAAATTCTCTTAAAATTCTAACTTAGCTCCATGAGGCATTTTCATCTATCAAATAACGTTCAAAACCTCAAAATCAACATTGAACGAGTTTTTCCCCAAAACTCGAAAATTGTCAAATCTCTAAAATTCGTCCTAAATCGATTAACTTTATCCTATAACGTTTAATACGTTCATCATATTCAAAACTACGGCTAACCTATCGATTACGAACCATAAATCACGTTTTAACAAAAATCTATACGAAACCCTAAACGTTAAACTTCGTGAAAACTGAACTATAATGCTCCAAAAGCATAGAATCTTACCTAGGATTGCGAGAGGAGGAGAAAACGTAAAGGATCGGAGGTCGTCGGAGGAAGAACGAGCGCCGGAGGAGGAGCGATCGTCGTTGATCGCCAAAGGGGAAAGAGGAGAAATCGCAGGAAGAAGAAATGGCATGGAGAAGAAGAAAAACCAATGTTTTAAATTAAATATTGACTTTGCAAATTACCATTTTGCCCTTCCTTTGATTTTCTATTTGTTTCGTCCTTCATTTCTTTAATTAACCGACGAGTCGGTTTCTCCAAATTTCCTTACTTTACCAATAACTTCAATTTACTACCAGGGTTCCATTAAAACTGTCCGTTCGCAATTCGGACCACATTTACTATTTTTACTAAACATCCTTTATATTACGTTAAACGTAATTACCCGGAATATAGCGTTACTACTCCAAAAATTCTCATAATTTCCTGAAAATTCCTATCAGTAATTAGAATTCTAATGACGCTTTCTTTTTGTAAAACGTGTTTGATTTGACACAATTTCTAAAAACGCCATTTACATTAAAATAATAATAATCCGTACAACCGGATATTACAACTTATGACCTGGGACATGTTTAAGACTGCTTTCTTTGACAAGTATTTCAATAGGACTGTTCGGGCCAGCAAGAAGAAGGAGTTCATGAATTTACGTCAGACTGGCTCTGTGACGGATTATACATGCCAGTTTGAGGCTTTGTCACGGTTTGCTCCCCGATTAGTTGAGGATGATGAGGACAAGATTCACCAATTTGTTCCAAGGACTGAAGCCGAGTTTGTATATGAGAGTAAAGACTGCTGGAATACATAATATACCATATGGTGAAGTGACGGCTAAGGCCTTGGTGCTGGAAGAGGCTGAGATAACGACATATGCGCAGCGTGAACAGCCAAGGAAGTTCACTAAGGAGGCTCAGCCGCCACCACGACAAAACAAAGGATGGCAACCGCAACAGAACAGGGGACCACAACAACAACAGCAAGGTATAAAGAGACTCTTCAATCCAAATGATGACAAAGGGAAGGGAAAACGACCATTAGCCCCTCTATGCTCCAACTGCCAGAAGAAGCACCATGGCGAATGCAAGTTGCATTCTGGCCGTTGCTACAGATGTGATAAGGTTGGGCATATAGTCAGAGACTGCCTCATGCCACCAGATCCAAACTGAGCAAGAGTAATGCCTAGAGTCTTTGCTATGATGGAAGATGAGGATGCCATGCAGCATACGGTCATAACAGGTACAATTATGATCTGTGGTAATTCTGCTTATACACTCATAGACACAGGAGCCACACACTCATTCATAGCAACCCTGTTTATGTGTAAGCATAAGTTAGAATTCTTACTAGCGATAGGCCATATAGTGTCATGTTACCGTCAGGAAAATCCTTACATTCTGAGCAGATAGTGAAAGTTGACAATGTGTCTATAGGGGACAAGAAGTTATATGTAGAGCTGATTGTAGTTTACATGAGGGGATATGAAGTTATATTAGGAATGGATTGGTTATCCAAACATTATGCCACGATAAGTTGTAGGTTTGGATTAGTTGAGTTTCGACCCCCAAATGGAGATCGGTATACCTTTCAAGCTATCATAAAAATAAGTAAAATACCAATTATATCCTCACTAGAGACTCAACGGTTATTGAAAGATGGCTGTGAGAGTTATCTAGCTAGTGTTGTCGATGTTCGGGTGAAGAATAAAGTAGAACTTCAAGATATTCCCATAGTTAAAGAGTTTCCTGAAGTATTTATGGATGACTTGCCCGGATTACCACCTGATAGAGAAGGTGATTTTGTAATCGATACATATCCCGAGGGATTACCAGTATCTAAGAACCCTTACCGCATGGCACCGGTTGAGCTGAAGGAATTAAAGGTCCAACTGCAGGAATTAGTAGACAAAGGGTTCATACGCCCTAGTAGTTCTCCTTAGGGTGCACCTGTTTTATTTGCTAAGAAGAAAGACGGTTCCCTTAGGATGTGCATAGATTACAGAAAACTGAACAAGTTGACAATTAAGAATAAGTACCCCTTGCCCTGAATTGATGACTTGTTTGACCAATTACAAGGAACTAAAATATTTTCAAAAATTGACTTGCGTTCGGGTTATTATCAATTGAAGGTTAAGGAGAATGATATACCTAAGACAGCCTTCAAGACCCGTTATGGACATTATGAATTCCTTGTAATGTCGTTTGGATTAACAAATGCATCTGCAGCTTTTATGGACTTGATGAATCGGGTATTCCATGAATTCTTGGACAAGTTTGTAAATGTGTTCATAGATGATATCTTAATATACTCACGGACTGAAGCTGACCATGCAGAACACTTAAGAATAGTTTTGACAGCCCTGAAACAGCAACAACTTTATGCAAAGTTGTCCAAATGTGAGTTTTGGTTGGATAAGGTCAACTTTTTAGGCCATGTCATTTCTGCTGAAGGTATATCAGTGGACCCAACCAAGATTCATGCTGTTAAGGGCTGGCCACAGCCAAAGAATGTCAGTGAAGTCCGTAGCTTCCTTGGTCTGGCAGGTTATTATAGAAAGTTCATTAAGGGATTTTCTATGATAGCTAAGCCTTTAACTAATTTGACAAAGAAGTACACCAAGTACTCTTGGACTGAAGCTTGTGAAGATGGCTTCCAGACGCTTAAGCTGAATTTAATGACAGCCCCGCTATTGACTCTCCCAACTGAAGAAGGAAAGTTTAGTGTTTACTGTGATGCATCCAAAGTTGGATTGGGGTGTGTCTTCATGCAAGAAGGCAAGGTTGTAGCATATGCTTCCAGGCAGTTAAAGAGTTATGAACAGAACTACCCCACTCACGATTTAGAGTTAGCCGCAGTTGTTTTTGCATTAAAGATTTGGAGACACTATTTATATGGTCAGCAGTGTGAGGTGTTTTCTGACCATAAAAGCCTGAAGTACCTATTCACCCAAAAGGAATTAAACATGATACAAAGACGTTGGTTGGAATTTGTTAAGGATTATGACTTTGAAATTAAGTACCACCCGGGCAAGGCTAATGCTGTAGCCGATGCTTTAAGCAGGATGTCGACAACAATGCAGCCTGCGTTATCCACCATGTCTATACCTCTGAGAACAGATGTACAGAAGTTTGAGTTGGAGATAGTTTCTGAATTGTCAGCCTTACTTGCCAAGGTTTCTATTAGACCAACTATTTTGGATAAGATCAAAGAGGCATAACCGAAGGACTCAAAGGAGAATAATAGTATGATGAGTAAGTTAAAGGATGCCTCTTCAGACTTCAGTCTCTCCATGGATGGCATTTTGAAATTTAGGAATCAATGGTGCATTCCAAGTGATAATGAGTTGCGTGAGTTAATCTTGGCTGAGGCACACTCGTCTTCTTTCTCTGTACATCCTGGCAGCACCAAGATGTATCGGGACTTGAAGCTACACTATTGGTGGCCAAATTTGAAGAGGGATGTGGCCAAGTTTGTAGAGTCATGTCTGGTTTGCCAACAGGTTAAGGCTGAACACCAATGCCCAGGAGGCACCCTTCAGCCTTTACCGATCCCCGAATGGAAGTGGGAAAATATTGCCATGGATTTTGTGGTAGGATTACCAAAGACAATCAAAGGACATGATAGTATCTGGGTTGTGGTTGACAGAATGACAAAATCAGCACACTTTATACCAGTAAGAATGACTTTTTGTAACGACCCCATTTTTACTACCGGTCACCTTCCAGTTTGCTCGCGTGGATGTACCGCCATCCAGGTTCCGGTTCGTGCAGCCATCGTACCCATACGTGCATATTCGGGTCATCACACTTTTTCAATGGACCAGCTTGCTAACCTGTACGTTCAAGAAATTATTAGATTGCATAGGATCCCCTTATCTCTTGTCTCTGATCGTGATCCTAGATTCACCTCGAGGTTTTGGCAAAGTTTACAAGGCACGCTAGGAACAGAGTTATCCTTCAGCACTGCTTTTCACCCCCAAACCGACGGCCAATCTGAGAGGACTATTCAAATACTTGAGGATATGTTGAGGGCATGTGCTTTAGAGTTTCAGGCATCATGGAGTCGATACCTGCCCTTGGTTGAGTTTTCTTACAACAACAGTTACCAGTCCACCATTAGTATGGAACCTTATGAAGCACTTTATGGCAGAAAGTGCAGATCACCTTTGTACTGGAATGAGGTCGGTAAAGCAAACCTCCTAGGTCCCGAGATCTTGCAACAGATGTCAAACAAGATTGCCACTATTAGGAAAAGAATGATAACTGCACAAAGCCGACAGAAGAGTTATGCAGACCAAAGGAGGAGAGATCTTGAATTCACTTTTGGTGATGAAGTTTTTCTAAAGATTTCACCATTTAAGGGAGTGCTAAGATTTGGCAAGAAGGGAAAGCTTAATCCGTGATTCATTGGACCATTCCCTGTCTTAGAGAGGTTTGGTAGTACAGCTTATAAATTACAACTGCCCCTATCATTGGAAAAGGTTCATAATATCTTTCATGTGTCTATGCTAAGGAAATGCATACGGGATCCTACGCAAGTTGTTAAGCCAGTAGATATTGAAATCAAGCCAACATTAATGTATGAAGAGAAACCTGTTCGAATTATGGAATCTTCAGTTAAGACCCTACGGAATAAAGAAATCCCATTGCTTAAGGTCTTGTGGACAAATCATGGCATTGAAGAAGCCACATGGGAGAGACAACAAGACATGTTGGACAAATATCCTGAGCTATTTGTTTGATCAATTTTCGAGGACGAAAATTTTGTTTAAGGAGGGGTGGATGTAACACCCGACATTTTCAGCCAGGTGATTTCCTTAACGGAATTAACTGTCACCCTTATTGTTGACCTTTGATTTAAATTTTAATGCCTAAACTCATTTGGTTTTTATTTGTGTGGTGGCAGAACCGTAATTAAGAGGAATTTATTTAGTATAAAGAGAAAATGGAAACCTTAAACCTCACTAAAACCTCACTGTAGCCGACATTCTCTCTGCGATTTCCTCGCTCTCCAGGGCTCTCTCTGCCAGCGACTCCCTCTTTGGCAATCGATTCTTCCAGCCTCCACTCCGATAACCCACATTCGAGGTAAGCCTTAGACAATATAGTTACCGATTAGCTGCTTTGAGCTCTGTTATCAGCTAGAACTCGAAGCTTCGGATTCTTAAATGGCAGGGTAATAATAGTAACATTGTTAATCTGAGGTTAGAAATGGCTTTTCCGATTCGAACCTGGCCTCTAGGATAACCAACTGGAATTAGTGGTTAAGTTGAATCAGACTACTTTAGTTTTTGAAAACTTAGTCTACACACAAGGTACTAGGCTGAAAGGACTTAGAAATACAGATTCTAGAATGACTTTTAGTTAGGACTGTTCTAGCTTTGATTTCAGAATATTTAGGATCTATTTTAACTCTGAAATGTGAAATGATATCAGGTGAAGAAGTTTGAGGTGTAGTGCACGAAATTGCTGAGGAAGCCAGGTAAGTGAATGTGTTAAGATTTTCGGCCATTAGGGCCCTACATCTTAAGGGTACTAAATTAGTTATGAGTTTGATGTTTGTTTTAAGTTAGTAAGATGGTTTGTATCTGGATGATTTACGGATGTTTGAGAACTATGCTATGTGATGTTCTGATAGAGTCTATGAGTCAACTGTCTAGTATGATATTTTCCATAGTCAGATGATTTAAGAACATTCATGCCATGCATCATGATTTACTTCTCAAGCATATGAAAATGATTTATGGGCATGTTTTCTCCATGAACAAGATATGAGAATGAATATAAAACTTATGCAACCGGATTAAATGAGTGTTGGGGGCGGTTTGACGTATGTCACTGTCCAATAAGAAGGACCATGAATACGGCCCGAAAGGGACTATGTACACTTGCACTGTAATCCCCCCTTTACGGCACAAATCCTTCCTTAATCCATATGATGAAAGTGATGAACAAGAACACGAATAAGAACAAGAAAAGAGCATGAGACGAACATGATCATGATTTTCTTGCAAATTATGCATTCACGTATACATGTTAGTGTTGCATTTCTTACTAAGCATTAGGCTTATAGTTTAAACCTTATGATGTAGGTGACGAAGTATCAGGTGAGGATTCCAAAGTTAATGAAGATGTCTAAGTTTAGTTGCTGGAAGGTGTTCAAGGAGCAATTCTGTGGCTGGATGGCGAATGAGACCCCTGGTTAATGCCCTTATGATTTCAGTTATGATTATGATTATGGTAGATTAAGTAGGATGAGTTTATTTTATAACATTAAGCCTTTAAAATTGTCTGGCTGACCACCAAGTCTGGGAATGATTATAAGGATTATTAAATGATCTGTTGTTTAAGTCTTCCCCTATATGTATTCTGGATGAGTCTCTGATTTTCATTCGTATGAATGTTATGTCAATGGAGTTTGAAGTTTGTGAAGGTCATGTCTACCGGTAGATGTTCTCTATCGGTAGATATAGTTAAAGAGTTAAAGTGTAGACCTATCGGTGAAGGTGTTATACACTATTCGCCGGTGGATATAGTGTGTTTGCTTTCGGGTGATGCAAGTCATCCGGATGACGTCACCGGATGATGTCTTCTGTACTTCACCGGATGATGTCTCCTATTACTGGGCGTCTAAGAATGAGTGAAGTTTAGTGAATCACGTGGGGAGCACATGTAGTTTCGGAAGATGTAGGTTTTCACTAACGGTGGAAGTGGATATATGTTTTGTCGTTTAGCCACCGGTGGATGTAGCGTATTTAGCACCGGATGATGTAAGTGTTATTTTGTCGTCTAGTGACCGGGCGAGGTTTAAAAGAGTCACGTGTTAGACTCGTGTTCACCGGTAGATGTCCACTGCCGGGCGATGTCAAACTAATCACACGGGGTACACGTGATACATCGCATGCAAACCCATGCGAACCCGAGCAGACTAACGTCGAGTAATCTGGGGGCATTTCTTCCTGGCCGAATTCGTTATAGAACTGATGACTGCGTATAGTCGCTCGACTCTGTGAACGAATATGTTGTTAGTTTAAAGAGAAAGTCAAGTTCGATGAATCTAGTTTCTGTCTGTTATGTTGAAGTCCTTAAGTTCTGTTAAAAAAAAATATAATACAAAGGGGACCTTAGTGTAAAGTGGTCGAAGGGTGAAAGATCTAAAGAGATCAGAGTAAATATGAATTTAAGAGGTTAAATTATGAATCACGTAGCGACTCCAATTGGGGTTGTTACACACGCTGATCTTCATTGTGGGCCGCCGATTGCACCTTCATCTAAGGGTCCAAATCCTCTCTTCAATATTTGCCAAACCCTAATCATCTATCCTACGTTTTTCTATTTAAGCATTGCATTGGTGTGTGTAAAACACTTTTGCCCAATTTTATGAAATTGCTATTTCCCTAACTAAGGTTAGAAGCCCCTCCTTGGGTGTTTCCTCGATTCTTGAATCGAGTGGAGAGGTCCTCCCTTATTCATGTGACGACCCTTAAACTATTCTTAATTTTCCCATATTATTTTTTTTTAATACTTAAAACTTTAAACCTAACATTTGGGCGGAAATAAAACTTTTAACGTCGGAATTGAAATCGAAATTGAAATCGGTGAAGTCTATGTTTATAAACCATTTAAACAAAACTTAAAACGAATATAAAACAATTCAAAACAATTATTTAAAAACAATTTAAAATAATGGAAAAGCGTCAGCCGAGGAGGAAGGATCAAAAGGGGGAATTCCCCTTAAAAATGTAGGGGCGATCGATCGCCCATTTCAGGCGATCGATCGCCAGTTGTAAAATGGAGGGGCGATCAGATCGCCCCTCGCTGTGGTGAACGATCGCCTCGTGATCGTTCACCAGGCGATCGATCGCCCACCTTTGGGCGATCGATCGCCACACGCTCTGAAATTTTTCCAGAGCGTGGCGATCCCTTGATTTGCAATCGTCTCGCTTGGCGACTGTTCGCCAAGCGTTCTGCCCTCCCCCCATTTCTTTTTCCTCTTCTTCTCATTCCTTTCCCTGTAAACACATTCACTAACACCTTTAACCATTTTCTTCATTTCCAATACATTTAACAACAATTTCAACATAATAACTCTTTTCCCCCTACGTACAATTCACACTTCACTAATCCTTCATTTAACGACTCAAAATACAATTAAAACCAAGTACATTTTCATGAAAACGAACTGCGTGGTTCCGTTTGAAAACTGTACGAAATCCCCTATGAAAATTTAAAACAACCAAGCAGTTCCAGAATTTCAAAAAAAAAGTTATCACTTAAACATCTTATATATATTCTATCCATTTGTCCCAAAATACTTACATACAGTCCCCACGGGTCAAAACGCATCGATTACGCAGCACACATTCACGGGCATACTCCTTCAATCTGTACGATCATCTGATGGGAGAAAATCTTCCTCACTTGGATCGATGTCACCTACACCATAAAGACACCTATGAGATAAAAATCTCAGCAAGCTCTACGTAAATGCTAATGCATGATCATGTATACTCAATGCTATGAAAACCGTCCATGTCATTTCATATATCAGTACGTGTCAGTCTATGGTTATCGGAAATGCTCGACAGATGGATAGGGCACGTCCAGCGGTTAGACAACCCACGCCATCTGAAGGGAGGAAAACCTGCTCACCACAGAACGCCAGGTCTGAACCTCATCCCCGATAACCTCATGTCATGGTTGTTTACTATGATACTTTACTTGTCTTTATATGCATGTTCTTTTCATGAAATCCATACGTAAATTCATTTTCATGACATTTTTAAAACCATGATGCATGAACAGTTCACTATAAACATAAACATACATAAAGAGCATACCATTAAAACTCTACGAATACCATCAAAACACTATAGCAAACATTCTATAGAACAACCGAACCTAAAGTACCCAACCGAAACAATTAAATAAACACGTCACCAAAACTCCTCGAGACGACTTCGACGTACAGTGTAGGCCTATCGGCCAGAGTAAGTCACGAGAACTTACCTCGTGTCCGATGCAATCCAAGCTCCGTCCACGAGCATTCACTTAGGGCAATTTAACAATATTATCGTCAAAACGATTTTAAACTATTAAACGTCCAAATTTAACGAAACATTAACTAAGGAAATTCTTTAAATCCCTAATTTGATTCCTTGAAACATTTTTGTCCAGCATTCAACGCTCGATACCTCAAAACTTCTATTAACGAGCTTTTTTGAAAACCCCTAAAGTTCTCTAATTTTAACTTTTCTCACAAATCAATTTAACTTCGTCCAACAACGTTCAATACGTCCTTTATATCCACCAACACGATAAATCTATCAATCTCGAACCCTAAATCACGATTTTAAATAAACCCCAAACGAATCCTAATCGTTTAAACTCCGTAAAAACAGAAATAAACTTTGTTAAAACCTTAGAATCGTACCTAGGGTCGAGTTTGGGGAAGAAATCGCGAAGAAAACGAGACGATTGGAGGAGTTTGAGTCGCCGGAAGAGAGAACGTCGGAGGAGAGGAAAACGTCGCCTGGGAGAGAAGAGGAATCACAGAAATGAGGGAGAAGAAGAGAGGGGAAATAAGGTTTTTAATTAAATTTTACTTGCAAAATTACCATAGCGCCCTTCTATTGTTTTTCTATTTGTTTCGCCGCTTGTTTCGTTAATTGTCTAATGATTCGGCTTCTCCAAATTTCCTTAATTCACCAATAACTTTAACTTATTATAAGGGTCCCATTAAAACTGTCCGTTCGCAATTCGGACCTCGTTTACTATTTTTACCAAAGTATCATTTATATTACGATAAACGTAATTCTCGTAAAATTAGCATTAAGCTCCTAAAATTCCTAAAATTTTCCTAAAATCCTTATTAATTATTAGGATCGTAATAACGCTTTCTTTTTGCAAAATAGACTTGATTTGACATATTAACAAAAATTTCATTTACATTAAAAATATTAATAATTCGTACAGTCGGGTATTACAATTCTCCTAGCCCTCGGGTTGCTAGGTTAATTCGTAATCTTTCCCTCACCCTTTTCTCTTAAGATTTGGGTTTGAGGACGAAAACCTAGGTATAAGGTGGTCGTTTTCCTCTAGGAAAATGTGCACCCGAGAGCTCAAACGTGAGATAGCTCCTCATGTCCGCCAAGGGTAACTCCATCTTCTCCTCATCCAATTTATTTTCTTGCATTTTATTATCACCATTTCGGCCATAACACTCTCACACACTCCACTTTATTTTCTTGCATTTTTCTTCATCTTCATCTTATCATTTCTTCATCTACATCTTCATCTCGTTATCATCTCATGCCATTTTCTTCCCCTCACTCTCGGCCACCTTCTCATTTTATTCATCTTTCATTTCATTTGCATTTTTCTTACATTTTACTACTTTCATTGTAATGACCCTTTTTCCAGCAAGATATTGTTCGCTCTGGGGATTGGGCCGTAGCCCAATATCCTCCCCTCACGGCTTTGTTTGGCGAGAACTTCTCAGAAGGTCACCCAACCTGGAATTGCTCTCGCCGAAGCACTTTTAACTTCGGAGTTCTTATGGGATCCGTTGTCAATTGTGCTCCAAAACACGTCTTGCTATGTTGGGAGGGATCTCTTACATATGTTTCATTTCCACATACTTCCCCAAGCGATGTGGGATTGTGACGACCCCTACTTTTACGATCTGTCACCTTCCGGTTCGCCCGCGCGGACGTACCGCCATCCGAGTTCCGGTTCGTGCAGCCATCGTACCATACATGCACATCCGGGTCATCACAATCACCCCCCCTCGGGGGCCCAACGTCCTCGTTGGCTACATTTCTGGTTGGGTACAGGCTCTGATACCATTTGTAATGACCCCTTTTCCCAGCAAGATATTGTTCGCTCTGGGGATTGGGCCGTAGCCCAATATCCTCCCCTCACGGCTTGTTTGGCGAGAACTTCCCAGAAGGTCACCCAAACTGGAATTGCTCTCGCCGAAGCACTTTTAACTTCGGAGTTCTTATGGGATCCGTTGTCAATTGTGCTCCAAAACGCGTCTTGCTATGTTGGGAGGGATCTCTTACATATGTTTCATTTCCACATACTTCCCCAAGCGATGTGGGATTGTGACGACCCCCTCTTTTACGATCTGTCACCTTCCGGTTCGCCCGCGCGGACGTACCGCCATCCGAGTTCCGATTCATGCAGCCATCGTACCATACGTGCACATCCGGGTCATCACAATCACCCCCCTCGAGGGCCCAATGTCCTCGTTGGCTACATTTCTGGTTGGGTACAGGCTCTGATACCATTTGTAATGACCCCTTTTCCCAGCAAGATATTGTTCGCTCTGGGGATTGGCCGTATCCCAATATCCTCCCCTCACGGCTTTGTGTTGGCGAGAAACTTTCCTAGAAGGTCACCCAACCTGAGACTGCTCTCGCCGAAGCACTTTTAAACTTCGGAGTTCTTATGGGATCCGTGGTCAATTGTGCCTCCAAAACTGGTCTTGCTATTGGGGTAGGGATCTCTTACTATTTTTTCATTTCCACAACTTCCCCAAGCGATGTGGGATTGTGACGACCCCCTTCTTTTACGATCTGTCACCTTCCGGTTCGGACCGCGCGACGTACCTCCATCCGAGTTCCGATTCATGAGCCATCGTACCATACGCACATCCGGGTCATCCAATCACCCCCCTCGGGGCCAATGTCCTCGTTGGCTATACATTTCTGGTTGGGTACAGCTCTGATACCATTTGTAATGACCCCTTTTTCCCAGCAAGATATTGTTCGCTCTGGGGATTGGGCCGTAGCCCAATATCCTCCCCTTCACGGCTTTGTTTGGCGAGAACTTCCTAGAAGGTCACCCAACCTGGAATTGCTCTCGCCGAAGCACTTTTAACTTCGGAGTTCTTATGGGATCCGTTGTCAATTGTGCTCCAAAACGCGTCTTGCTATGTTGGGAGGGATCTCTTTCATATGTTTCATTTCCACATACTTCCCCAAGCGATGTGGGATTGTGACGGCCCCCTCTTTTACGATCTGTCACCTTCCGGTTCGCCCGCGCGGACGTACCGCCATCCGAGTTCCGGTTTGGGCAGCCATCGTACCATACGTGCACATCCGGGTCATCACATTCTTTCTCATCGGATTTTGCCTACACTTAGCACCCGAGCTGTGATGACCCCCGATCCGGTCGGGGGCGAGGAGCCATCACTCTAGGACATTTCAAAACAGGGACTATTTTTTTTTTGTAAACAAACAGAAAAAAGACTGAACTTTTAAGAGTAAAACCTTAAAGCTTAACAGAGAAGGAAAACATTTTCGGGATTTGGAATCAAAACAGAGAAAAAGAAACAGTTAAAAAAAACTAGACTACAAAATGAATGGCAGAAGGAGAAATGAAACAGTGCAATCGTTGGACGTGAACAGTGAAATCGGTGGATATAATAAGACAAAAATGAACAGTGATCGGTGGATGTAAACTACAACAAGGTGAACAAAGAAATCGGTGGGTGTGAACAGTGAAATCGGTGGATATAATAAGACAAAAGTGAACAGTGATCGGTGGATGTAAACTACAACAAGGTGAACAAAGAAATCAGTGGATGTGAACAGTGCAATCGGTGGATATAATAAGACAAAAGGGAACAGTGATCGGTAAATGTAAACTACAACAAGGTGAACAAAGAAATCGGTGGATGTGAACAGTGAAATCGGTGGATATAATAAGACAAAAGTGAACAGTGAGTGGATGTGAATAGTTAAATCGGTGGATATAATAAGACAAAAGTGAACAGTGATCGGTGGATGTAAACTACAATCAGTTGAACAAAGAAATCGGTGGATGTGAACAGTGAAATCGGTGGATATAATAAGACAAAAGTGAACAGTGATCGGTGGATGTAAACTACAACAAGGTGAACAAAGAAATCAGTGGATGTGAACAGTGCAATCGGTAGATATAATAAGACAAAAGTGAACAGTGATCGGTGGATGTAAACTACAACAAGGTGAACAAAGAAATCAGTGGATGTGAACAGTGAAATCGGTGGATATAATAAGACAAAAGTGAACAGTGATCGGTGGATGTAAACTACAACAAGGTGAACAAACCAATCGGTGGATGTAACGTTTTAAAGACAAAATTTACAACTTTTGACAGGAAGACTCACAGACAGAGAGCATAAACATAGAAGACATAAACGTCTCAGATTCTCAAACCACTTCAAAACATGGTTCTCGAGCACAGCAGAAGGCATAACAAGAACTTAAGAATAATCACACTGCATAAATAGCTCAAAAAGCCAGAGACCATCCATGCATAGACTAACAGAAAATATTCCAAACCATTTCAGAATACTTCAGAACATGAATTCAACCTTCAAATACAGTAGTTTTTAAAACTTAAACATCAAAATCTGTGCATTGTTTTAAAATCTGAGGATCAGTACAAAACCTAACATATATTTGCAGAATTTCCAAAACAGAAGTTTTAAATACATAAACAGAACATAGTTTAGAATTTCACTCTCTCAGTCGGGAATTTGTCTGGCAGCCACAACCAACCTGAGAGCTCGAACCACCAGCCACCTATTCATCAGATTGAGGCACAAAGTCCTCATTTTCTGGTTCAGTACTTACATCAGAGAGTTCACCTATGAGTCTAAAACTCAGTAAGAACATAATAAATATGCAGTGATGCAAAATGCTCTGCATGCGGTTTTCAGAATACATTGACAGAACATTACATTACGTTTCAGTGGCAGAGGGGTATAAATGAGGCTTATAGGGGAACTGGCGAACAGTGGGTGCACTATTAGGCACAAACAGTAATACAGAAAAGAACAGAAACATATCTGGGGGCCAGTCCCCGTCCCGCACTTAACCAATATATTTCAGTCAGATTTTATCTTGTTTAGTTTCAAACAGTGTACAGAAAACGGTTTTGCGTGAACTTTCGGGAAAAAAAACGTGTATGCATGATCGAGTACAGTGCTTCAACTTAAACGGCAGAGAACAACAATTAAACAACAGAAACGTAACAGGGAAAACACAGAACATAACTCTAATCCTTCTACCCGAAAACACTCGACAGAAGAAATTCCTAGTACCTCCTTGATGTAGGGCCTTAAGGGCCAACCTACAGATATGAACTTACCTATTTGCTACGAGGTTAGAAGTCCTGAACGTCTCGGTTTCAGTAGATGGTGAACCTAAAATGTTATTATACGGTCATTAACCCTAAACTTCTTAAAATCAATAATAGTGTAGTTAAACTTGTTGACTATCGATGGGAAATTACCTTCACTGAAGAAAACAGAAGAATGCAGGAGAAACAAAGTGTGGAACTTTGTTTCAGTCGCCTGGAAGAGAGAAAACATAGAGAGAAGGGAAGAAGCAGAGAAGTGAAATGCAGATTTCACGTAGGAGGAAGGACTTAGCTTGTTCAACAAGCTGCCAAGTGTCAGCTATCCATTGGCTATCTCCTACTAACCTTGCCAAGTGTCAGCTATCCATTGGCTATCTCCTACTAACCTTAATTTCTCTCCAATTTGCCCTTCCATGCATTTCAAACTTAGTGTTTTGTTTAGTTACACATTTGTTTTGTTCCCAACAAAACACATATTGTATTAATATTAAATTAATCTCGCAAAGTGATTCGAGAAATAATTACAGACAAAAAGGCCGGGTGCTACATTCCACCCACCTTAACAGAAATTTTGTCCTCAAAATTTTCCTAAGCAAAGAGGTCTGGATACTATGCCCTGACATCCTCTTGTCTTTCCCATGTGACTTCCTCTACATTATGATTTTGCCATAAAACTTTCACCAATGGGACCACTCGATTGCGCAACACTTTGAGTGAGGTATCCAGTATCTGTATGGGCCTTTCTTCATATGTCAGCGTCGGCATGATATCAAAGTCCACCTGTTTCACGATCTAAGTTGGATCTCGTACACATTTTCTCAGCATCGAAACATGGAAGACATTGTGAACTCCATCCATTGACGCTGGCAACTGTAGTCTATAAGCCATGTTTCCCACACGCTTCAAAATGGAAAATGAGCCAATAAACCGTGGGCTGAGCTTTCCTTTCTTACCGAATCTCATTACACCCTTGAAAGGCGACACTTTCAAGAATACCTCATCGCCCTCAGCGAACTCTAAGTCTCTTCTTCTATGGTCTGCATAACTCTTCTGTCGACTCTGAGCAATCTTTATTCGTTGTTTGATAGCAGCTATCACCTCGGACATCTGCTGTAATATCTCAGGGTCGATAAGCTTGGTTTCTCCGACCTCATCCCAACACAATGGGGATCTACACTTTCTGCCGTACAGAGCTTCATAAGGAGCCATGCCAATTGTAGCCTGGTAACTATTGTCGTAAGCAAACTCCACGAGTGGCAAATATCTACTCCAAGGAGCATGAAATTCCAATACGCACGATCTTAACATATCTTCCAGTATTTGAATTGTTCTCTCAGATTGTCCGTCAGTCTGTGGATGAAATGCCGTACTGAAATCCAACTTTGTACCCAAGGAGTTCTGCAAATTTCTCCAAAACCTGGAAGTGAATCTGGGATCACGGTCTGAGATGATTGATACAGGAATGCCATGCAGCTTAATAATCTCATTAATATACAGCTCTGCGTACTGATCCATGGAGTACGTCGTCTTCACAGGTAGAAAGTGGGCCGACTTCGTCAATCTGTCCACTATAACCCAAAGGCTATTATGGCACTTAGCTGTTCTTGGTAGGCCAACAACAAAATCCATCGCTATGTTCTCCCATTTCCATTCGGGGATCGGGAGAGGCTGAAGCGTTCCACTTGGTCGTTGATGTTCAGCTTTGACCTGTTGACATATCATGCACGACTCCACATATTTGGCCACTTCATTCTTCATATTCGGCCACCAGAAGTGAAGTTTCAAGTCCTGATACATCTTTGTGCTTCCAGGATGCACAAAGAAAGAAGATGAATGGGCTTCTGACAAGATGTGCTTCCGTAGCTCTTCGTCTTTCGGAACATACCATCTGTTTTTGAACTTCAAAATACCATCTCCCGAGTAACTGAAACCGGAAGAGGCCATAGGTAACTTGCTCACAATATCAGCCATTTCCTTTGAATTGGTCTTTTGGGCCTCCTTAATTCGGTCCAGGACGGTGGGCCGCAGTGTCAAGTCCGCTAGTATGGCCGATAGCCCAGAAACTATCTCCATATCAAACTTCTGTATCTCTGTCCTCAAAGGCATTGATACGGCCGACATAGGCAGTTGCATAGTAGCTGGCATCCTGCTCAGTGCATCAGCTACCACATTAGCTTTACCAGGATGGTATTTAATCTCAACATCGTAATCTTTCACAAATTCTAACCACCGTCTTTGTCTCATGTTTAGTTCTTTCTAGGTAAATATGTACTTCAGGCTCTTGTGATCAGAAAATACCTCACACGATTGTCCGTACAAGGGGTGTCTCCATACTTTCAGAGCAAATACGACTGCCGCTAGCTCGAGGTCATGTGTAGGGTAGTTTTGTTTATGGTTCTTCAATTGTCTGGATGCGTATGCTACAACTTTTCCTTCTTGCATTAATACACATCCCAAGCCAACCTTGGACGCATCACAGTATACGCTGAATTTGCCGTCTTCAACTGGCAATACTAATAGTGGGGCAATAGTTAATTTCTGCTTAAGTGTCTGAAAACTCACTTCACAAGCTTCAGACCACTTGTACTTGGTATCCTTCACAAGCTTCAGACCACTTGTACGAGGATCGTTAAGATGGTCATAGACTTTGCTATCAAGAAAATCCCTTGAATAAACTTTCTCTAATAACTAGCTAACCCAATAAAACTCTGTACCTCACTGGCATTTCTCGGTCTCGGCCATTCTTTCACTGTCAGAATCTTGGCTGGATCCACGGAAACTCCCTCTGCAGACACCACGTGGCCTAGGAAATTAATCCTATTCAACCAGAATTCACACACTGATAGCTTAGCATATAATTGATGCTGTTTTAGAGTTGACAACACAATAGCCAAGTGCTCTTTATGCTCTTCCTCGTTCTGAGAATAAATCAGGATGTCGTCGATGAAGACGATTACAAATTTGTCCAAGAACTCCTGGAATATCCTATTCATCAAGTCCATAAATGTCGCAGGGGCATTAGTCAACCCGAACGACATCACCAAAAACTCGTAATGTCCGTACCGGGTCCTGAAGGCGGTCTTTGGAATATCATCAGCCCTGACCTTCAACTGGTAATAACCGGAGCGCAAATCGATCTTCGAGAATACCTGAGCCCCGTGTAGCTGGTCAAATAAATCGTCAATCCTCAGCAACGGGTACTTATTCTTGATGGTCAACTTGTTCAGCTCCCGGTAATCAATGCACATCCGTAGGGACCCATCCTTCTTCTTAACAAACAAGACTGGAGCACCCCACGGAGAAAAACTAGGGCGCACAAAACCCTTATCCACCAATTCCTTTAGCTGAGCCTTCAACTCCCTCAGCTCAATCGGTGCCATATGGTACGGATTCTTTGATACTGGTTCAGCACCAGGATATACATCAATCTCAAACTCGATTTCGCGATCAGGTGGCAATCCTGGTAAGTCATCTAAGAAAACCTCTGTGAAGTCTCGAACTACTGGAATATTTTGAAATTCCACCTCATTTTGCCTTTGAACATCCACTACGTGGGCAAGAAATCCGATGCATCCTGACCTCATCAGTTGTTGAGCTTTCAAGGAAGATATAGCAGGCATACGGTGTTCCTTTGGTACTACCTGATAGGAGAGTTCTACCTCGTTCAGGCGTTTAAACGACACAAGCCTGGACCTACAGTTGATGGTGGCGTGATGTCTAAACAGCCAATCCTTCCCCAGAATCACATCATATTCTTTCATACCGATAACGATAAGACTGGCATACAACTTCTGGTCTCCTACTGACACTATATCACCCCCGTACAACCTGCTCGGAGTGCATAAACTCTCCGGACGGTAGCATAATGTTGTAGGGTTGATCTGACGGCGTACAACAAAACTTCTGTCTAACTACGAAGTCTATTGCCACGAACGAATGTGTGGCCCCCGTGTCCCACAAGGTATAAGCAGGTGCATCACATATCAAAATTGTATCTGTAATTGCTGTGTGCTGATCAGCATCATCAACGTCCTCCATCATTGCAAAAACCCTTGGTACTGCAAGGTTTGGTCTCGTGTCCGGCATCAGGCAATCCCGAACATGATGGCCTCCTTTGCCACATCAGAAACATTGGCCGATAATAAATCTGCATTCTCCTCTGTGAAGTTTCTGGCATCGCGGGCATGCTGAAAATTGAGGAGCCCCCATTGGTCTCTTTCCTTTGTCTTGATAATTGGTGGTCTCATTAGGACTCTTAGTGCCCCTGTTCTGCTGCTGTTGGGGTTGCAAATTCTGACTTCTCTGTTGTTGTTGTTGAGGAACATTCCGGATAATCCCTCTTGATTGATCTCTCTGTCTCTGGGACTTTGCTTCTAAGGCCTCCAATTGATTGGCCTTGGCCACCACTTTGTGTACGGTGCCTCATCAATCCGCCGTAAGAAATCTCTCATAAGAGGTCCAGCTTCAAACCCTGAATAAATTGGTGCACCTTGTTTTCATCAGTGGCCACCAAATGAGGTGCATAGCGGGATAAGGATTCAAACTTCTGAACGTATTCAGTCACCGATCCATACTGTCGTAGCCGAGAGAACTCAATCAACTTTTCCTTCCTCACACCGCGGTCGAAATACTTCTCGTAAAAGATATTCTTAAATCCCTCCCAGCTCAGTGCCACGTAGTGGACCGCACAGTATCCCACCAAAAACCGGCACTCTTTGTGAGATGAAACGTGGCACATGTGACCTTCTTGCTCTCCTCCACCTCGGCATAGTTAAACATTTGTTCAATCTGCCGAACCCTTCTTCAGCGTTAATCGGGTCAGTAGATAGTCCATCGAATGCAGGCGGCTGGAGTCTTCTGAATCTATCTCCACTGGTGTCACGCGGAGCATTACCATAGTTGTTATTTTCGTTATCTTCTCTGGCCATCAAACGTTCAACCATACGGGACTGTACACCCACCAGTTCGGTTAGTCGGTCAATGGCACGAGAGCTTTCGCTTGACTCTTCCTGATGCCCTCTCACCATTTTTAAGAAACCCTATAAACAGAATAACCTAATTTAATAAACAGGACTTTTACGGGAATAAAAACACTTACAGTTGGTAGACGATCTCACGTGGCGGGTTGCGCAGTCAGACATTTTACAGAACCATTTTTAAAACCTTGTCACTCTGATACCATAACTGTGACGACCCCCGACCCGGTCGGGGACGAGGAGCCATCACTCTAGGAAATTTCAAAACGGGGACTATTTTTTTTTTGTAAACAAACAGAAAACACACTGAACTTTTAACAGAGAAAGAAAACATTTTCGGGATTTGGAATCAAAATAGAGAAAAAGAAACAGTTAAAAAAAACTAGACTACAGAATGAATGGCAGAAGGAGAATGAAACAGTGCAATCGGTGGACGTGAACAGTAAAATCAGTGGATATAATAAGACAAAAGTGAACAGTGATCGGTGGATGTAAACTACAACAAGGTGAACAAAGAAATCGGTGGATGTGAACAGTGAAATCGGTTGATATAATAAGACAAAAGTGAACAGTGATCGGTGGATGTAAACTACAACAAGATGAACAAAGAAATCGGTGGATGTGAACAGTGCAATCAGTGGATATAATAAGACAAAAGTGAACAGTGATCGGTGGATGTAACTACAACAAGGTGAACAAGAAATCGGTGGATGTGAACAGTGAAATCGGTAGATATAATAAGACAAAAGTGAACAGTGATCGGTAGATGTAAACTACAACAGGTGAATAAAGAAATCGATGGATGTGAACAGTGAAATCGATGGATATAATAAGACAAAAGTGAACAGTGATCGGTGGATGTAAACTACAACAAGGTGAACAAAGAAATCGGTGGATGTGAACAGTGCAATCGGTGGATATAATAAGACAAAAGTGAACAGTGATCAGTGGATGTAAACTACAACAAGGTGAACAAAGAAATCGGTGGATGTGAACAGTGAAATCGTGGATATAATAAGACAAAAGTGAACAGTGATCGGTGGATATAAACTACAACAAGGTGAACAAACCAATCGGTGGATGTAAAGTTTTAAAGACAAAATTTACAACTTTTGACAGGAAGACTCTCAGACAGAGAGCATAAAAACAGAAGACATAAACGTCTCAGATTCTCAAACCACTTCAAAACATGGTTCTCGAGCACAGCAGAAGGCATAACAGAAACTTAAGAATAATCACACTGCATAGATAGCTCAAAAACCAGAGACCATCCATGCATAGACTAACAGAAAATATTCCAACCATTTCAGAATACTTCAGAACATGAATTCAACCTTCAAATACAGTAGTTTTTAAAACTTAAACATCAAAATCTGTGCATTGTTTTAAAATCTGAGGATCAGTACAAAACCTACATATATTTGCAGAATTTCCAAAACAGAAGTTTTAAATACATAAACAGAACATAGTTTAGAATTTCACTCTCTCAGTCGGGAATTTGTCTGGCAGCCACAACCAACCCGAGAGCTTGAACCACCAGCCACCTATTCATCAGATTGAGGCACAAAGTCCTCATTTTCTGGTTCAGTACCTACATCAGAGAGTTCATCTATGTTTAGAACATAATAAATATGCAGTGATGCAAAATGCTATGCATGCGGTTTTCAGAATACAGTGACAGAACATTACATTACGTTTCAGTGGCAGAGGGGTATAAGTGGGGCTTATAGGGGAACTGGCGAACAGTGGGTGCACTATTAGGCCCAAACAGTAACACAAAACAGAAACAGATCTGGGGCCAGTCCCCGTCCTGCACTTAACCAATACATTTCAGTCAGATTTTATCTTGTTTAGTTTCAAACAGTATACAGAAAATGGTTTTGCATGAACTTTCGGGAAAAAAAACGTGTATGCATGATCGAGTACAGTGCTTCAACTTAAACGGCAGAGAACAACAATTAAACAACAGAAACGTAACAGGGAAAACACAGAACATAACTCTAATCCTTCTACCCGAAAACACCCGACAGAAGAAATTCCTAGTACCTCCTTGATGTAGGGCCTTAAGAGCCAACCTACAGATATGAACTTACCTGTTTGCTGCGGGGTTAGAAGTCTTGAACGTCTCGGTTTCAGTAGATGGTGAACCTAAAATGTTATTATACGGTCATTAACCCTAAACTTCTTAAAATCAATACAGTGTAGTTAAACTTGTTAACTATCGATGGGAAATTACCTTCACTGAAGAAAACAGAAGAATGTAGGAGAAACAAAGTGTGGAACTTTGTTTCAGTCGCCTGGAAGAGAGAAAACAGAGAGGGAAGGGAAGAAGCAGAGAAGTGAAATGCAGATTTCATGTAGGAGGAAGGACTTAGCTTCTTCAACAAGCTGCCAAGTGTCAGCTATCCATTGGCTATCTCCCACCAATCTTAATTTCTCTCCAATTTTCCCTTCCATGCATTTCAAACTTAGTGTTTTGTTTAGTTACACATTTGTTTGGTTCCCAACAAAACACATATTGTATTAATATTAAATTACTCCCGCAAAGTGATTCGGGAAATAATTACAGACAAAAAGGCCGGGTGCTACACGAGCACTTATCTTATTTCGTGGGTTACACGATTTCCTTTCTAAGGGACCCCGTGTCAGTTTGACCCTTTTAATCTTCACATGGTGGGCTGTCACATTAATATTTGACTATATGAAATAAATCTTTGACAGTTTATATGTAGTCATAATGTTTCACTATTTGTGTACGTTATTTTCATGTCTAATTTTTCAATTAAAATTTTTAAAGATTATGAGAAGATACTACGTAAATAAAAAGGAAAATAATTTTATAAATCAGACAATGACAAGTATAGGCAGATGATAGTTTGTCAAATTATTAATTATGAACTAATAAATGTTTTACTTGTATTGAATTTTGACAATATCATAGTAAATAAAGATTAACGATCAAAAAAATATAGCATAAAGTGCAGGAGAGTTTGTGACCTGAGGAGTCTAGAAAACTGATAGTACAAATAATGTCTTAAAAAATTTATTCTTGACTTCTCGAACGTCAGCAAACAACCCATGTCGTGGTAAATTCATTAAATTTATGGTGAGATGCAATGTTTGTAATATTTAACCTCAATATTTATGGCGCTTGACAACCTAAACTATTATTTTGAAAAAATTTGACCTGATATTTTGACCATCAACAATTTAACTACCGTCATAACTAATATTATTTTTTTTTTTTTTTTCACAAAAGAGAATGTTTCATTAATTTAATTTATATTATTAATTAAAATATCATTTAAAAAAGAATGTCTCTCATTTTACAAACGATTATAAGATTATAATATATTTATGCTGAAGATATCAAGGTTCTAGAGGCTAAAACTTTCCTTTGACAAATCAGCACTCGCCAAAATCGCAACTTCCTGGAAATCACCCAGCAGACAAATACACTTCACCTAAAATAACATAATTGCATTGATGACACCCTAACTACAAAAACTCAATGGCTAATTGTTCTAATCTCAAGAACTATCCGCATAAAAAAAAATCTAGTACCTATTTATTCTTCAAACCCTAATTTCAAAGGTTCATATGCAATTTACACAATATTTTACGTGAAAAATCCATATAGAAATATTCTTTCAAAAAACAATTCTTTAAAGTGCTATAAAATGTCACTATGGATGAGCAAAATTGGCCCAAACCTGCTGTTCAGGAACGGATGTGGCAGTTCGGCCCTGTCTGTGCCTACTCTATGAAGGTAAGGAATCGACACGGATCTGAATCTCTAAAACCTGCGGTCCACGGTTTTGAAAGTCAAAAATCGGCTGAACTGTGAAAACATTGAACGATGAGTTAACACAACAAATTCAAGTTAACACCTGAAACATGCATAACCGGTCCATTCCCAAGCCCAACCCACTCTAATATATTTTAATCATTTTACTTTTTGCGGAGCGAGGATTTTAAAGAGTCAAGTGTTGTACTCGTGTCACCGGTAGATGTCCACTGCCGGGCGATGTCAAACACATCACACGGGGTAAAAGTGATACATCGAATGCCAACCCATGAGAACCCGAGCAGACTAACGTCGATAAACGGGGGGCATTTCTTCGGGCGAATTCGTTATAGAACGATGACTGCTTAAGCGATCTACATCTGTGAAACGAATATGTTGTAGTTTAAAGAGGCAAGTCAAGTTCGATGAATTTAGTTTCTGCTCTGTTAGGTTGAAGTCCTAAGTTATGTAAAAAAAATATAATACAAGGGGACCTTAGGGTAAAGTGGTCGAAGGTGAAAGATATAAAGGAGATCAGAGTAATATGAATTTAGAGGTAAATATGAATCCACGTCGCGAACTCCAATTGGGGTGTGACACCACGCTGATCTCATTGTGGGCCGACGTTGACACCTTAATCTCAGGGTACAAACTCCTATATTCAAGATTTGCCAACCATATCATCTAGCTACGTTTGTCTATTTAAGATTGAATTGGTGTGTGTAAACACTTTGCCAATTTTTATGAAATTAGCTATTTCCCTAACTAAGGTGAGACGCCCCTCCTTGGGTGTTCCTGATTCTTGAATCGAGTGGAGAGGTCCCCCTTATTCATGCTGGACGACCCTTAAACTATTCTAATTTTCCCATATTATTGGTGTGTAATACTTAAAAAAACTTTAAACCTAACATTTGGGCGGAAA
The DNA here is from genome assembly GCA_022432975.1 of Begonia masoniana. NCBI lineage: Eukaryota > Viridiplantae > Streptophyta > Magnoliopsida > Cucurbitales > Begoniaceae > Begonia > Begonia masoniana. The sequence goes on along the minus strand of CM039512.1, from coordinate 34,999,720 downwards.
TAAAACTTTGAACGCGCGAATTGAATCGAAATGGAAATCGGGGGAAGCTAGGTTATAAAACCATTAAACAAAACTTAAAAACGAAATAAAACAATTCAAAAACAATTATTTAAAAACAATTTAAATAATGGAAAAGCGTCAGCGGGAGGAAGGATCAAAAGGGGACTTCCCCTTTGAAAAATGTAGGGGCGATCAGACGCCCCATTTCAGGGCGATCGAGCGCCAGTTGTAAAAATGGAGGGCGATCAGATAGCCCATCGCTGTGGTGAACGACGCTCGCTGATCGTTAACCAGGCGATCGATCGCCCCCTTTGGCGATCGACGCCACACGCTCTGGAAATTTTTCCCGAGCGGGCGATCCCGTGTTTTGTTTTTTTTTTGTTTTTTAGTGCAATCGTGCGCTTGGCGATGTTAGCCAGGAGGTTCTGCCCTCCCCCATTTCTTTTTCCTCTTCTTCTCATTCCTTTCCCTGTAAACACATTCACTACACCCTTTAACCATTTTCTTCATTTCCAATACATTAACAACAATTTCAACATAATAACTCTTTTCCCCCTACGTACAATTCACACTTCACTAATCCTTCATTTAAACGACTCAAAATACAATTAAACCAAGTACATTTTCATGAAAACGAACTGCGTGGTTCCGTTTGAAAACTGTACGAAATCCCCTATGAAAATTTAAAACAACCAAGCAGTTCCAGAATTTCAAAAAAAAGTTATCACTTAAACATCTTATATATATTCTATCCATTTGTCCCAAATACTTACATACAGTCCCCACGGGTCAAAACGCATCGATTACGCAGCACACATTCACGGGCATACTCCTCAATCTGTACGATCATCTGATGGGAGAAAATCTTCCTCACTTGGATCGATGTCACCTACACCATAAAGACACCTATGAGATAAAAATCTCAGCAAGCTCTACGTAAATGCTAATGCATGATCATGTATACTCAATGCTATGAAAACCGTCCATGTCATTTCATATATCAGTACGTGTCAGTCTATGGTTATCGGAAATGCTCGACAGATGGATAGGGCACGTCCAGCGGTTAGACAACCCACGCCATCTGAAGGGAGGAAAACCTGCTCACCACAGAAGCCAGGTCTGAACCTCATCCCCGATAACCTCATGTCATGGTTGTTACTATGATACTTTACTTGTCTTTATATGCATGTTCTTTTCATGAAATCCATACGTAAATTCATTTTCATGACATTTTTAAAACCATGATGCATGAACAGTTCACTATAAACATAAACATACATAAAGAGCATACCATTAAAACTCTACGAATACCATCAAAACACTATAGCAAACATTCTATAGAACAACCGAACCTAAAGTACCCAACCGAAACAATTAAATAAACACGTCACCAAAACTCCTCGAGACGACTTCGACGTACAGTGTAGGCCTATCGGCCAGAGTAAGTCACGAGAACTTACCTCGTGTCCGATGCAATCCAAGCTCCGTCCACGAGCATTCACTTAGGGCAATTTAACAATATTATCGTCAAACGATTTTAAACTATTAAACGTCCAAATTTAACGAAACATTAACTAGGAATTCTTTAAATCCCTAATTTGATTCCTTGAAACATTTTGTCCAGCATTCAACGCTCGATACCTCAAAACTTCTATTACCGAGCTTTTTTGAAAACCCCTAAAGTTCTCTAATTTTAACTTTTCTCACAAATCAATTAACTTCGTCCAACAACGTTCAATACGTCCTTTATATCCACCAACACGATAAATCTATCAATCTCGAACCCTAAATCACGATTTAAATAAACCCCAAACGAATCCTAATCGTTTAAACTCCGTAAAAACAGAAATAAACTTTGTTAAAACCTTAGAATCGTACCTAGGGTCGAGTTTGGGGAAGAAATCGCGAAGAAAACGAGACGATTGGAGGAGTTTGAGTCGCCGGAAGAGAGAACGTCGGAGGAGAGGAAAACGTCGCCTGGGAGAGAAGAGGAATCACAGAAATGAGGGAGAAGAAGAGAGGGGAAATAAGGTTTTAAATTAAATTTACTTGCAAAATTACCATAGCGCCCTTCTATTGTTTTTCTATTGTTTCGCCGCTTGTTTCGTTAATTGTCTAATGATTCGGCTTCTCCAAATTTCCTTAATTCACCAATAACTTTAACTTATTATAAGGGTCCCATTAAAACTGTCCGTTCGCAATTCGGACCTCGTTTACTATTTTACCAAAGTATCATTTATATTACGATAAACGTAATTCTCGTAAAATTAGCATTAAGCTCCTAAAATTCCTAAAATTTTCCTAAATCCTTATTAATTATTAGGATCGTAATAACGCTTTCTTTTTGCAAAATAGACTTGATTTGACATATTAACAAAAATTTCATTTACATTAAAATATTAATAATTCGTACAGTCGGGTATTACAATTCTCCTAGCCCTCGGGTTGCTAGGTTAATTCGTAATCTTTCCCTCACCCTTTTCTCTTAAGATTTGGGTTTGAGGACGAAAACCTAGGTATAAGGTGGTCGGTTTTCCTCTAGGAAAATGTGCACCCGAGAGCTCAAACGTGAGATAGCTCCTCATGTCCGCCAAGGGTAACTCCATCTTCTCCTCATCCAATTTATTTTCTTGCATTTTATTATCACCATTTCGGCCATAACACTCTCACACACTCCACTTTATTTTCTTGCATTTTTCTTCATCTTCATCTTATCATTTCTTCATCTACATCTTCATCTCGTTATCATCTCATGCCATTTTCTTTCCCCTCACTCTCGGCCACCTTCTCATTTTATTCATCTTTCATTTCATTTGCATTTTTCTTACATTTTACTACTTTCATTGTAATGACCCTTTTTCCAGCAAGATATTGTTCGCTCTGGGGATTGGGCCGTAGCCCAATATCCTCCCCTCACGGCTTTGTTTGGCGAGAACTTCTCAGAAGGTCACCCAACCTGGAATTGCTCTCGCCGAAGCACTTTTAACTTCGGAGTTCTTATGGGATCCGTTGTCAATTGTGCTCCAAAACACGTCTTGCTATGTTGGGAGGATCTCTTACATATGTTTCATTTCCACATACTTCCCCAAGCGATGTGGGATTGTGACGACCCCTACTTTTACGATCTGTCACCTTCCGGTTCGCCCGCGCGGACGTACCGCCATCCGAGTTCCGGTTCGTGCAGCCATCGTACCATACATGCACATCCGGGTCATCACAATCACCCCCCCTCGGGGGCCCAACGTCCTCGTTGGCTACATTTCTGGTTGGGTACAGGCTCTGATACCATTTGTAATGACCCCTTTTCCCAGCAAGATATTGTTCGCTCTGGGGATTGGGCCGTAGCCCAATATCCTCCCCTCACGGCTTTGTTTGGCGAGAACTTCCCAGAAGGTCACCCAAACTGGAATTGCTCTCGCCGAAGCACTTTTAACTTCGGAGTTCTTATGGGATCCGTTGTCAATTGTGCTCCAAAACGCGTCTTGCTATGTTGGGAGGGATCTCTTACATATGTTTCATTTCCACATACTTCCCCAAGCGATGTGGGATTGTGACGACCCCCTCTTTTACGATCTGTCACCTTCCGGTTCGCCCGCGCGGACGTACCGCCATCCGAGTTCCGATTCATGCAGCCATCGTACCATACGTGCACATCCGGGTCATCACAATCACCCCCCTCGAGGGCCCAATGTCCTCGTTGGCTACATTTCTGGTTGGGTACAGGCTCTGATACCATTTGTAATGACCCCTTTTCCCAGCAAGATATTGTTCGCTCTGGGGATTGGGCCGTAGCCCAATATCCTCCCCTCACGGCTTTGTTTGGCGAGAACTTCCTAGAAGGTCACCCAACCTGGAATTGCTCTCGCCGAAGCACTTTTAACTTCGGAGTTCTTATGGGATCCGTTGTCAATTGTGCTCCAAAACGCGTCTTGCTATGTTGGGAGGGATCTCTTTCATATGTTTCATTTCCACATACTTCCCCAAGCGATGTGGGATTGTGACGGCCCCCTCTTTTACGATCTGTCACCTTCCGGTTCGCCCGCGCGGACGTACCGCCATCCGAGTTCCGGTTTGGGCAGCCATCGTACCATACGTGCACATCCGGGTCATCACATTCTTTCTCATCGGATTTTGCCTACACTTAGCACCCGAGCTGTGATGACCCCCGATCCGGTCGGGGGCGAGGAGCCATCACTCTAGGACATTTCAAAACAGGGACTATTTTTTTTTTGTAAACAAACAGAAAAAAGACTGAACTTTTAAGAGTAAAACCTTAAAGCTTAACAGAGAAGGAAAACATTTTCGGGATTTGGAATCAAAACAGAGAAAAAGAAACAGTTAAAAAAACTAGACTACAAATGAATGGCAGAAGGAGAAATGAAACAGTGCATCGTTGGACGTGAACAGTGAAATCGGTGGATATAATAAGACAAAAATGAACGTGATCGGTGGATGTAAACTACAACAAGGTGAACAAAGAAATCGGTGGGTGTGAACAGTGAAATCGGTGGATATAATAAGACAAAAGTGAACAGTGATCGGTGGATGTAAACTACAACAAGGTGAACAAAGAAATCAGTGGATGTGAACAGTGCAATCGGTGGATATAATAAGACAAAAGGGAACAGTGATCGGTAAATGTAAACTACAACAAGGTGAACAAAGAAATCGGTGGATGTGAACAGTGAAATCGGTGGATATAATAAGACAAAAGTGAACAGTGAGTGGATGTGAATAGTTAAATCGGTGGATATAATAAGACAAAAGTGAACAGTGATCGGTGGATGTAAACTACAATCAGTTGAACAAAGAAATCGGTGGATGTGAACAGTGAAATCGGTGGATATAATAAGACAAAAGTGAACAGTGATCGGTGGATGTAAACTACAACAAGGTGAACAAAGAAATCAGTGGATGTGAACAGTGCAATCGGTAGATATAATAAGACAAAGTGAACAGTGATCGGTGGATGTAAACTACAACAAGGTGAACAAAGAAATCAGTGGATGTGAACAGTGAAATCGGTGGATATAATAAGACAAAAGTGAACAGTGATCGGTGGATGTAAACTACAACAAGGTGAACAAACCAATCGGTGGATGTAACGTTTTAAAGACAAATTTACAACTTTTGACAGGAAGACTCACAGACAGAGAGCATAAACATAGAAGACATAAACGTCTCAGATTCTCAACCACTTCAAAACATGGTTCTCGAGCACAGCAGAAGGCATAACAAGAACTTAAGAATAATCACACTGCATAAATAGCTCAAAAAGCCAGAGACCATCCATGCATAGACTAACAGAAAATATTCCAAACCATTTCAGAATACTTCAGAACATGAATTCAACCTTCAAATACAGTAGTTTTTAAAACTTAAACATCAAAATCTGTGCATTGTTTTAAAATCTGAGGATCAGTACAAAACCTAACATATATTTGCAGAATTTCCAAAACAGAAGTTTTAAATACATAAACAGAACATAGTTTAGAATTTCACTCTCTCAGTCGGGAATTTGTCTGGCAGCCACAACCAACCTGAGAGCTCGAACCACCAGCCACCTATTCATCAGATTGAGGCACAAAGTCCTCATTTTCTGGTTCAGTACTTACATCAGAGAGTTCACCTATGAGTCTAAAACTCAGTAAGAACATAATAAATATGCAGTGATGCAAAATGCTCTGCATGCGGTTTTCAGAATACATTGACAGAACATTACATTACGTTTCAGTGGCAGAGGGGTATAAATGAGGCTTATAGGGGAACTGGCGAACAGTGGGTGCACTATTAGGCACAAACAGTAATACAGAAAAGAACAGAAACATATCTGGGGGCCAGTCCCCGTCCCGCACTTAACCAATATATTTCAGTCAGATTTTATCTTGTTTAGTTTCAAACAGTGTACAGAAAACGGTTTTGCGTGAACTTTCGGGAAAAAAAACGTGTATGCATGATCGAGTACAGTGCTTCAACTTAAACGGCAGAGAACAACAATTAAACAACAGAACACGTAACAGGGAAAACACAGAACATAACTCTAATCCTTCTACCCGAAAACACTCGACAGAAGAAATTCCTAGTACCTCCTTGATGTAGGGCCTTAAGGGCCAACCTACAGATATGAACTTACCTATTTGCTACGAGGTTAGAAGTCCTGAACGTCTCGGTTTCAGTAGATGGTGAACCTAAAATGTTATTATACGGTCATTAACCCTAAACTTCTTAAAATCAATAATAGTGTAGTTAAACTTGTTGACTATCGATGGGAAATTACCTTCACTGAAGAAAACAGAAGAATGCAGGAGAAACAAAGTGTGGAACTTTGTTTCAGTCGCCTGGAAGAGAGAAAACATAGAGAGAAGGGAAGAAGCAGAGAAGTGAAATGCAGATTTCACGTAGGAGGAAGGACTTAGCTTGTTCAACAAGCTGCCAAGTGTCAGCTATCCATTGGCTATCTCCTACTAACCTTGCCAAGTGTCAGCTATCCATTGGCTATCTCCTACTAACCTTAATTTCTCTCCAATTTGCCCTTCCATGCATTTCAAACTTAGTGTTTTGTTTAGTTACACATTTGTTTTGTTCCCAACAAAACACATATTGTATTAATATTAAATTAATCTCGCAAAGTGATTCGAGAAATAATTACAGACAAAAAGGCCGGGTGCTACATTCCACCCACCTTAACAGAAATTTTGTCCTCAAAATTTTCCTAAGCAAAGAGGTCTGGATACTATGCCCTGACATCCTCTTGTCTTTCCCATGTGACTTCCTCTACATTATGATTTTGCCATAAAACTTTCACCAATGGGACCACTCGATTGCGCAACACTTTGAGTGAGGTATCCAGTATCTGTATGGGCCTTTCTTCATATGTCAGCGTCGGCATGATATCAAAGTCCACCTGTTTCACGATCTAAGTTGGATCTCGTACACATTTTCTCAGCATCGAAACATGGAAGACATTGTGAACTCCATCCATTGACGCTGGCAACTGTAGTCTATAAGCCATGTTTCCCACACGCTTCAAAATGGAAAATGAGCCAATAACCGTGGGCTGAGCTTTCCTTTCTTACCGAATCTCATTACACCCTTGAAAGGCGACACTTTCAAGAATACCTCATCGCCCTCAGCGAACTCTAAGTCTCTTCTTCTATGGTCTGCATAACTCTTCTGTCGACTCTGAGCAATCTTTATTCGTTGTTTGATAGCAGCTATCACCTCGGACATCTGCTGTAATATCTCAGGGTCGATAAGCTGGTTTCTCCGACCTCATCCCAACACAATGGGGATCTACACTTTCTGCCGTACAGAGCTTCATAAGGAGCCATGCCAATTGTAGCCTGGTAACTATTGTCGTAAGCAAACTCCACGAGTGGCAAATATCTACTCCAAGGAGCATGAAATTCCAATACGCACGATCTTAACATATCTTCCAGTATTTGAATTGTTCTCTCAGATTGTCCGTCAGTCTGTGGATGAAATGCCGTACTGAAATCCAACTTTGTACCCAAGGAGTTCTGCAAATTTCTCCAAAACCTGGAAGTGAATCTGGGATCACGGTCTGAGATGATTGATACAGGAATGCCATGCAGCTTAATAATCTCATTAATATACAGCTCTGCGTACTGATCCATGGAGTACGTCGTCTTCACAGGTAGAAAGTGGGCCGACTTCGTCAATCTGTCCACTATAACCCAAAGGCTATTATGGCACTTAGCTGTTCTTGGTAGGCCAACAACAAAATCCATCGCTATGTTCTCCCATTTCCATTCGGGGATCGGGAGAGGCTGAAGCGTTCCACTTGGTCGTTGATGTTCAGCTTTGACCTGTTGACATATCATGCACGACTCCACATATTTGGCCACTTCATTCTTCATATTCGGCCACCAGAAGTGAAGTTTCAAGTCCTGATACATCTTTGTGCTTCCAGGATGCACAAAGAAAGAAGATGAATGGGCTTCTGACAAGATGTGCTTCCGTAGCTCTTCGTCTTTCGGAACATACCATCTGTTTTTGAACTTCAAAATACCATCTCCCGAGTAACTGAAACCGGAAGAGGCCATAGGTAACTTGCTCACAATATCAGCCATTTCCTTTGAATTGGTCTTTTGGGCCTCCTTAATTCGGTCCAGGACGGTGGGCCGCAGTGTCAAGTCCGCTAGTATGGCCGATAGCCCAGAAACTATCTCCATATCAAACTTCTGTATCTCTGTCCTCAAAGGCATTGATACGGCCGACATAGGCAGTTGCATAGTAGCTGGCATCCTGCTCAGTGCATCAGCTACCACATTAGCTTTACCAGGATGGTATTTAATCTCAACATCGTAATCTTTCACAAATTCTAACCACCGTCTTTGTCTCATGTTTAGTTCTTTCTAGGTAAATATGTACTTCAGGCTCTTGTGATCAGAAAATACCTCACACGATTGTCCGTACAAGGGGTGTCTCCATACTTTCAGAGCAAATACGACTGCCGCTAGCTCGAGGTCATGTGTAGGGTAGTTTTGTTTATGGTTCTTCAATTGTCTGGATGCGTATGCTACAACTTTTCCTTCTTGCATTAATACACATCCCAAGCCAACCTTGGACGCATCACAGTATACGCTGAATTTGCCGTCTTCAACTGGCAATACTAATAGTGGGGCAATAGTTAATTTCTGCTTAAGTGTCTGAAAACTCACTTCACAAGCTTCAGACCACTTGTACTTGGTATCCTTCACAAGCTTCAGACCACTTGTACGAGGATCGTTAAGATGGTCATAGACTTTGCTATCAAAGAAAATCCCTTGAATAAACTTTCTCTAATAACTAGCTAACCCAATAAAACTCTGTACCTCACTGGCATTTCTCGGTCTCGGCCATTCTTTCACTGTCAGAATCTTGGCTGGATCCACGGAAACTCCCTCTGCAGACACCACGTGGCCTAGGAAATTAATCCTATTCAACCAGAATTCACACACTGATAGCTTAGCATATAATTGATGCTGTTTTAGAGTTGACAACACAATAGCCAAGTGCTCTTTATGCTCTTCCTCGTTCTGAGAATAAATCAGGATGTCGTCGATGAAGACGATTACAAATTTGTCCAAGAACTCCTGGAATATCCTATTCATCAAGTCCATAAATGTCGCAGGGGCATTAGTCAACCCGAACGACATCACCAAAAACTCGTAATGTCCGTACCGGGTCCTGAAGGCGGTCTTTGGAATATCATCAGCCCTGACCTTCAACTGGTAATAACCGGAGCGCAAATCGATCTTCGAGAATACCTGAGCCCCGTGTAGCTGGTCAAATAAATCGTCAATCCTCAGCAACGGGTACTTATTCTTGATGGTCAACTTGTTCAGCTCCCGGTAATCAATGCACATCCGTAGGGACCCATCCTTCTTCTTAACAAACAAGACTGGAGCACCCCACGGAGAAAAACTAGGGCGCACAAAACCCTTATCCACCAATTCCTTTAGCTGAGCCTTCAACTCCCTCAGCTCAATCGGTGCCATATGGTACGGATTCTTTGATACTGGTTCAGCACCAGGATATACATCAATCTCAAACTCGATTTCGCGATCAGGTGGCAATCCTGGTAAGTCATCTAAGAAAACCTCTGTGAAGTCTCGAACTACTGGAATATTTTGAAATTCCACCTCATTTTGCCTTTGAACATCCACTACGTGGGCAAGAAATCCGATGCATCCTGACCTCATCAGTTGTTGAGCTTTCAAGGAAGATATAGCAGGCATACGGTGTTCCTTTGGTACTACCTGATAGGAGAGTTCTACCTCGTTCAGGCGTTTAAACGACACAAGCCTGGACCTACAGTTGATGGTGGCGTGATGTCTAAACAGCCAATCCTTCCCCAGAATCACATCATATTCTTTCATACCGATAACGATAAGACTGGCATACAACTTCTGGTCTCCTACTGACACTATATCACCCCGTACAACCTGCTCGGAGTGCATAAACTCTCCGGACGGTAGCATAATGTTGTAGGGTTGATCTGACGGCGTACAACAAAACTTCTGTCTAACTACGAAGTCTATTGCCACGAACGAATGTGTGGCCCCCGTGTCCCACAAGGTATAAGCAGGTGCATCACATATCAAAATTGTATCTGTAATTGCTGTGTGCTGATCAGCATCATCAACGTCCTCCATCATTGCAAAAACCCTTGGTACTGCAAGGTTTGGTCTCGTGTCCGGCATCAGGCAATCCCGAACATGATGGCCTCCTTTGCCACATCAGAAACATTGGCCGATAATAAATCTGCATTCTCCTCTGTGAAGTTTCTGGCATCGCGGGCATGCTGAAAATTGAGGAGCCCCCATTGGTCTCTTTCCTTTGTCTTGATAATTGGTGGTCTCATTAGGACTCTTAGTGCCCCTGTTCTGCTGCTGTTGGGGTTGCAAATTCTGACTTCTCTGTTGTTGTTGTTGAGGAACATTCCGGATAATCCCTCTTGATTGATCTCTCTGTCTCTGGGACTTTGCTTCTAAGGCCTCCAATTGATTGGCCTTGGCCACCACTTTTGTGTACGGTGCCTCATCAAATCCGCCGTAAGAAATCTCTCATAAGAGGTCCAGCTTCAAACCCTGAATAAATTGGTGCACCTTGTTTTCATCAGTGGCCACCAAATGAGGTGCATAGCGGGATAAGGATTCAAACTTCTGAACGTATTCAGTCACCGATCCATACTGTCGTAGCCGAGAGAACTCAATCAACTTTTCCTTCCTCACACCGCGGTCGAAATACTTCTCGTAAAAGATATTCTTAAATCCCTCCCAGCTCAGTGCCACGGTAGTGGACCGCACAGTATCCCACCAAAAACCGGCACTCTTTGTGAGATGAAACGTGGCACATGTGACCTTCTTGCTCTCCTCCACCTCGGCATAGTTAAACATTTGTTCAATCTGCCGAACCCATTCTTCAGCGTTAATCGGGTCAGTAGATAGTCCATCGAATGCAGGCGGCTGGAGTCTTCTGAATCTATCTCCACTGGTGTCACGCGGAGCATTACCATAGTTGTTATTTTCGTTATCTTCTCTGGCCATCAAACGTTCAACCATACGGGACTGTACACCCACCAGTTCGGTTAGTCGGTCAATGGCACGAGAGCTTTCGCTTGACTCTTCCTGATGCCCTCTCACCATTTTTAAGAAACCCTATAAACAGAATAACCTAATTTAATAAACAGGACTTTTACGGGAATAAAAACACTTACAGTTGGTAGAACGATCTCACGTGGCGGGTTGCGCAGTCAGACATTTTACAGAACCATTTTTAAAACCTTGTCACTCTGATACCATAACTGTGACGACCCCCGACCCGGTCGGGGACGAGGAGCCATCACTCTAGGAAATTTCAAAACGGGGACTATTTTTTTTTTGTAAACAAACAGAAAACACACTGAACTTTTAACAGAGAAAGAAAACATTTTCGGGATTTGGAATCAAAATAGAGAAAAAGAAACAGTTAAAAAAAACTAGACTACAGAATGAATGGCAGAAGGAGAAATGAAACAGTGCAATCGGTGGACGTGAACAGTAAAATCAGTGGATATAATAAGACAAAAGTGAACAGTGATCGGTGGATGTAAACTACAACAAGGTGAACAAAGAAATCGGTGGATGTGAACAGTGAAATCGGTTGATATAATAAGACAAAAGTGAACAGTGATCGGTGGATGTAAACTACAACAAGATGAACAAAGAAATCGGTGGATGTGAACAGTGCAATCAGTGGATATAATAAGACAAAAGTGAACAGTGATCGGTGGATGTAAACTACAACAAGGTGAACAAAGAAATCGGTGGATGTGAACAGTGAAATCGGTAGATATAATAAGACAAAAGTGAACAGTGATCGGTAGATGTAAACTACAACAAGGTGAATAAAGAAATCGATGGATGTGAACAGTGAAATCGATGGATATAATAAGACAAAAGTGAACAGTGATCGGTGGATGTAAACTACAACAAGGTGAACAAAGAAATCGGTGGATGTGAACAGTGCAATCGGTGGATATAATAAGACAAAAGTGAACAGTGATCAGTGGATGTAAACTACAACAAGGTGAACAAAGAAATCGGTGGATGTGAACAGTGAAATCGGTGGATATAATAAGACAAAAGTGAACAGTGATCGGTGGATATAAACTACAACAAGGTGAACAAACCAATCGGTGGATGTAAAGTTTTAAAGACAAAATTTACAACTTTTGACAGGAAGACTCTCAGACAGAGAGCATAAAAACAGAAGACATAAACGTCTCAGATTCTCAAACCACTTCAAAACATGGTTCTCGAGCACAGCAGAAGGCATAACAGAAACTTAAGAATAATCACACTGCATAGATAGCTCAAAAACCAGAGACCATCCATGCATAGACTAACAGAAAATATTCCAAACCATTTCAGAATACTTCAGAACATGAATTCAACCTTCAAATACAGTAGTTTTTAAAACTTAAACATCAAAATCTGTGCATTGTTTTAAAATCTGAGGATCAGTACAAAACCTAACATATATTTGCAGAATTTCCAAAACAGAAGTTTTAAATACATAAACAGAACATAGTTTAGAATTTCACTCTCTCAGTCGGGAATTTGTCTGGCAGCCACAACCAACCCGAGAGCTTGAACCACCAGCCACCTATTCATCAGATTGAGGCACAAAGTCCTCATTTTCTGGTTCAGTACCTACATCAGAGAGTTCATCTATGTTTAGAACATAATAAATATGCAGTGATGCAAAATGCTATGCATGCGGTTTTCAGAATACAGTGACAGAACATTACATTACGTTTCAGTGGCAGAGGGGTATAAGTGGGGCTTATAGGGGAACTGGCGAACAGTGGGTGCACTATTAGGCCCAAACAGTAACACAAAACAGAAACAGATCTGGGGGCCAGTCCCCGTCCTGCACTTAACCAATACATTTCAGTCAGATTTTATCTTGTTTAGTTTCAAACAGTATACAGAAAATGGTTTTGCATGAACTTTCGGGAAAAAAAACGTGTATGCATGATCGAGTACAGTGCTTCAACTTAAACGGCAGAGAACAACAATTAAACAACAGAAACGTAACAGGGAAAACACAGAACATAACTCTAATCCTTCTACCCGAAAACACCCGACAGAAGAAATTCCTAGTACCTCCTTGATGTAGGGCCTTAAGAGCCAACCTACAGATATGAACTTACCTGTTTGCTGCGGGGTTAGAAGTCTTGAACGTCTCGGTTTCAGTAGATGGTGAACCTAAAATGTTATTATACGGTCATTAACCCTAAACTTCTTAAAATCAATAACAGTGTAGTTAAACTTGTTAACTATCGATGGGAAATTACCTTCACTGAAGAAAACAGAAGAATGTAGGAGAAACAAAGTGTGGAACTTTGTTTCAGTCGCCTGGAAGAGAGAAAACAGAGAGGGAAGGGAAGAAGCAGAGAAGTGAAATGCAGATTTCATGTAGGAGGAAGGACTTAGCTTCTTCAACAAGCTGCCAAGTGTCAGCTATCCATTGGCTATCTCCCACCAATCTTAATTTCTCTCCAATTTTCCCTTCCATGCATTTCAAACTTAGTGTTTTGTTTAGTTACACATTTGTTTGGTTCCCAACAAAACACATATTGTATTAATATTAAATTACTCCCGCAAAGTGATTCGGGAAATAATTACAGACAAAAAGGCCGGGTGCTACACGAGCACTTATCTTATTTCGTGGGTTACACGATTTCCTTTTCTAAGGGACCCCGTGTCAGTTTGACCCTTTTAATCTTCACATGGTGGGCTGTCACATTAATATTTGACTATATGAAATAAATCTTTGACAGTTTATATGTAGTCATAATGTTTCACTATTTGTGTACGTTATTTTCATGTCTAATTTTTCAATTAAAATTTTTAAAGATTATGAGAAGATACTACGTAAATAAAAAGGAAAAATAATTTTATAAATCAGACAATGACAAGTATAGGCAGATGATAGTTTGTCAAATTATTAATTATGAACTAATAAATGTTTTACTTGTATTGAATTTTGACAATATCATAGTAAATAAAGATTAACGATCAAAAAAATATAGCATAAAGTGCAGGAGAGTTTGTGACCTGAGGAGTCTAGAAAACTGATAGTACAAATAATGTCTTAAAAAATTTAATTCTTGACTTCTCGAACGTCAGCAAACTAACCCATGTCGTGGTAAATATCATTAAATTTATGGTGAGATGCAATGTTGTAATATTTAACCTCAATATTTATGGCGCTTGACAACCTAAACTATTTATTTTGAAAAAATTTGACATGATATTTTGACCATCAACAATTTAACTACCGTCATAACTAAATATTAGTTTTTTTTTTTTTTTCACAAAAGAGAAATGTTTCATTAATTTAATTTATATTATTAATAAAAATATCATTTAAAAAAGAATGTCTCTCATTTTACAAACGGATTATAAGATTATAATATATTTATGCTGAAGATATCAAGTTCTAGAGGCTAAAACTTTCCTTTGAAAATCAGCACTCGCCAAAATCGCAACTTTCCTGGAAATCACCCAGCAGACAAATACACTTCACCTAAAAATAACATAATTGCATTGATGACACCCTAACTACAAAAACTCAATGGCTAATTGTTCTAATCTCAAGAACTTATCCGCATAAAAAAAAATCTAGTACCTATTTATTCTTCAAACCCTAATTTCAAAGGTTCATATGCAATTTACACAATATTTTACGTGAAAAAATCCATATAGAAATATTCTTTCAAAAAACAATTCTTTAAAGTGCTATAAAATGTCACTATGGATGAGCAAAATTGGCCCAAACCTGCTGTTCAGGAACGGATTGTGCAGTTCGGCCCTGTCTGTGCCTACTCTATGAAGGTAAGGAATCGACACGGATCTGAATCTCTAAAACTGCGGTCCACGGTTTTGAAAGTCAAAAATCGGCTGAACTGTGAAAAAATTGAACTATGAGTTAACCCAACAAATTCAATTTAACCCACCCTGAAACATGCATAACCCGGTCCATTCCCAAGCCCAACCCACTCCTAATATAATTTATAATCATTTTATCTTTTTGTTTTCTTTAATTCTTGAATTTATTTTAAAATAAATAATATATTGAGGAACTGAATCGGAACGAACCAAAGCTTAACTGTATTTTAGGGACAATTCCCAAGCCAATTCCATGGAATCATGGATTACGGTTCTGGAGTGGAACCAGACAGTGTTCACCCTTAGTTGTTATTAGTCATCAAGGATACCAGTCAAATTGTACTTTACTACAAAAGCAGCACATGAGACACTTGTAAGGAAGGAGAAAGAACAATTTGCTGTGGGGTGAAAGGTATATAACCAAATTGTTCAAAAAAATTATTGCTGATGGTCTCTGACTCTTAACATCAGAGATTATATTGTATTTTGGCAAAATGAATTTCATGTAAATCATTAAATAATATTAGAAATTGGTTATGTTTTTAATTTTAATATAAAATTGTTAAGGTTGGGAGCTAAATAGTAAATATTGGAATTTCTTCTCAATAAAAACAAAAATTTATTTTTTACACTCAGTGTCCATCACTTTGTCTGGTTTCCAATTCTAACCCGAATTATAAAGAATTTCACTTTCTTCTCCTTTCATTCTTTATCCCCTATCTCTAATATTCTATTCTCTCTCTCTCTCTCTTTCTCTCTTGTCATTTCCCTTCTTCTTACCCAATACGCTCAAGCTTCAACTACCACTGCAACTCTTTCGTAGCAGTTCTAAATCAAGCTCATGAAAGCTTCTTCTCACTAGGTTTGAGGAGGAAGAAGAAGGAGAAAAGAGGAGAACTTCCAAAGGTGCAGATTGCACCGTGTTTCTGATTTTTTCAAATAAGAAACAAAAACCAGGAAATTTCTCAAAAGTTTTCTGCCTTCAGAATTGTTTCAGTGTAGGAAGAATCTAATCTGAGATTCCTCAAAACAAAAAATTGCAGGTTGAAGAGTTCTGCTGGGTTGATTTAAGGAAGCACAAGAACACAGATCTCGAATTCACCAACACAGAAAAGCGAGCTGCAGAAAAAATCTAGGTTTGCCTCTTGGAGCTCAACACCTGTCAACTAAACCCAGTTCAAAAGACAAAAAATATCAATATTTGGATAACATGGACTTCCATTCAATGTTTTTCTTTCTTAAGCATGGTCATTAATGCTGTGTCTGCCATTTTTAGGGCCGAGACAAGCTTTTAAATACTGTAAAAAAGTGCTCCGCTGGGTCAGATCCCTCTTACCCACCATTATTAAACATTTAAACACCAGTTTTTGCGTCTTCGTTAGCAAAACATCTAAACCAGAAAATTTCAGATCGATGATTTTAGGAAAAAGGATTTTTTTTCCTCTGAAAAGAATTATTATTTTTTTTTTTTGTTTTTTTGCTTTTGTTGCAGAGGTGAAGATGGCGATGCAGGCTGCGAAAGTCTGAGATTAATTCTGCTAAACTGCAAAAAGCTTAAACAAGAGGGTTCTGACTTAGGCGGTGATAGATCAAAGCGTAAAAAAAGGCCTTTTTATTACAACGCTGCCAAACTACTCTCTGAGTTATCGTCATCAATATGCATAGGACGCTGCAACACCACCTGCACTCTTCTTTCTCTCTCTAAAATACTTTCTCTCCCATCCTTCATAAGATAAGAAGCAGCCAAAAATAGGTCTTTGTTAGAGAAATGGAATGAGAGTGGTGGTATGGAGGTGGTGGATATCCAACAACCCTGTAAGTATCCGAGGATTAGAAATGGAAGAAACGTTTCCGGCAGAATCGGCGATCATGAAGAAGACGTCGTACCGATAAGAGAAACAGCCGCGGATGGCGGTTTGAACAGCCTTCGTGGGTGGCATCATTCGAGGATTATTAGGGTTTCTCGAGCTTCGGGAGGTAAAGATCGACACAGCAAGGTCTTAACGTCAAAAGGATTGAGAGATCGAAGAGTCCGATTATCCGTCGCTACAGCCATTCAGTTCTACGATCTTCAAGATCGATTAGGCTACGACCAACCGAGTAAAGCTGTAGATTGGCTAATAAAAGCTGCTTCTGACGCCATTGCCGAGCTTCCTTCGTTAAACAGCTCGTTTCCCGAAACTCCGAAGCGAATCAGCGATGGGAAAACTGAACAAGGGTTCGATTCTGCAGATGTGGATTTAGACGGAGATCTGAATTTCAACCAAAGCCATAGCCAGCACCTCTCTTTCTCCAAGTCTGCCTGTAGCAGCACTTCCGAAACAAGTAAAGGGGCTGGATTATCACTTTCTCGGTCAGAAATTAGGGTTAACAGGGAGAAAGCGAGAGAAAGAGCAAGAGAGAGAGCGGCGAAGGAGAAGGAGAGAGAACAAAATGTAAACATTGCCCCAAACTCATCTTTTACTGAGCTGCTCACTGGCGGAATTGTTAGTGTTAATACAGCAACCAGTCCTTTGGATTACTTCGCTTCGCCGTCTTCGTCAAGAACCCAACATTCTTCTGGTTTTTCCGGCCAACTCCATTTGGGAAATCCGTTTCCGATTCCCCCATTTCATATAATTTCCGGTGATAATAATCATGCTGAGTTGCAGCAGTTCTGCGTTCCCGACAATCAATTTCTAGCTGCCTGCACCGGCGGCGCCGGAGACTATAATCTCAACTTCACAATCTCATCTTCCGGTCTTTCTGGTTTCAATAGGGGGACCCTTCAGTCCAATTTACCTCATTTCCAGAGGTTATCTCCTGTGGAAGGAGCCAATGTACCATTCTTCATCGGAGCGGCGGTCTCAGCCTCTCCAGCAATTGAGAATTATCACCATCATCACCATCAGTTCTCTGACGGCCGCTTACAACTCTGCTACGGCGACGGAGCCCGACATTCCGACCAGAAGGGAAAAGGAAAGAACTGAAACTTGGATTTTCCTCGCACCCCATCGTCTTTCCTGTAAGTTTCAAATCTCTCACCCATAAAAGTTTATTCTTCAACATCATTAATTTCACTTTCAAACTTTGATTTTCATTCTCTGATCTAGAAATTGCTTCATTTTCTGGGTAATCATAAAGAAAAGGAACGCAAAGTTTCTCTAGAAAATTTAAAAAATGTCTTGCCGTGAACAGTGATCTGCTAGTTGTCTCCTACCTTCCCTCCTTTCTGATCTCTAGCCATGTGTTCATCATATTCTTTGGAAAAGGCCATTTGTTTCTTCCTAATTGGAGTCCACTTTCTCTAAGCTTTATTTATACTAATGGCAACCCACCATTGTTGTGCAGAGCTATTATATGCCTATTCTTGGTCTGAACCTTCTTTCTCCAGTAAATTCAACTTCTGAGGAAGAATCTTTTATCTTTTCAATAAAAATTCAATTTTTTTTAATATATAAAAATAGTCTTGCTGCCTAGACGGCCTCAATTAGTTGATAAATATAAAGCTATTGGTAGTCTTGTCAGTTTTTGTTATAAGAAATTACTGAACACAAAAACATTCTTAAAATTGTACTAAAATTCTTCATCCTAAATTATATTTGGTCGACCTTTGAAAAGGAAAATGTACAACATAATCGAGCTACAAAGAAAACATTTAACACATACATTATCTACTAGATATTGCATTTACATCATATTGTGCTTAGGACCTCAATCACGATTCAATGCGTTTCCCACCATTGTGCGAATTGTGACCGGTTCTAAATATAAAAGACTCGTCTTTCAAGGTTTAATTCGCAATTTTAGATGTAGAAATTGCTTCAAACCCAATCCACCCAGACTCTCCTAAAAGTTTATTAACTTTTATTTTATTTTATAAACTCAATCTTCAGTTCAAGTTTCTGATCCAAACTCGCGGTTTGATTTGGTTTGAATCAGACTTAACAGGAACATGTCCATCCCTATAATAACTACCTAAGCATCACAAACTCACTGTCTCTGTAGTTGTTTGCAGCAATTTTATGCTTGTTTTAGCGCAAACAAGCTTCAAAATTTGGAATTCCTTGTGCATCTAAATGCTATGATACATACAGAGATATTATCAAACATATTTCCATTGTAATTCTATCTAATTGGCGACTTTGTGCTCTATTTTATTACTGAAGATTATAAATCTCTTAAAAATTTTAATTTGAAACTTAAAGTAGAAATATAGAGTGATATATAATTTTTAATATTTCATAGTATATAGTAAAACATTTGGACCTCCCCTCCTCCAACACCATAAGGCCCTTTTTGGACATAGAAACTCGTATAGATTTGTAGTTGAATCTTACCTCTAATGATATCTTGGTAGTGTATAGAGGAAATTCTATTCATGTATTGATCTTTTCCACATCGTCCAAACAATGTAGATTGTGCAACTTTCTTGATATTGGCTAGACTAGTGATCATTTTATTCTCCCATGTTACTACAAAAAAACAACTCGGATTTCCAATTAAATCATATAATTTGCTAACTACCTGGATGAATTTCTTATTCTCTTAGATTTGTTGGAGCCAGCTGACTAATTTTTGTCCAATGTGATGTTGTTTTTTTAACAGCTACTGGTTTTCTATGATTAGCCCTTCATGTCTTCTAAGTTACATTCATTTACTTATTTCCAGAATAGAGCTTTAAAACCCTTAGTATGGAGTTGGCAATTACGTAAGTTGAGTTGCTTAATCAAATAGACATTCTCTAATCTGCCTTAACGTGTCGGAATCTTTTCCTTTAAGCATATCTCCAACATAAATTTGCAACTTTAGTATTTATTTTGCAAATTTGTATCTTTCATTAACAGAATCATTTTCTATGATTTCTGTGCTCAAACTAGAAGTTATGGCTCCAAGATAACGTTGACTTGAAAGCCATCGAATACACCAACTACAGCTAACTGTGAATCATGTCCAAATCATATCGAAGAAAATATTGCCATTATCAATGAAATTCATTCCAATTTTCTGATGTGTTTGATTTATGCGTACATGATCTCGATTCTGTGTTGTGTTTGTGTTCGTCCTGAAATTTTTACCAACTCTTATTTATCACAACTCGTTGCAATATTTTCATGCGATTGTGGCTGTGATGGAGATTCTGAGAAATTCTTATCTAAATTTGATGTTTCTGTCCTGCACTAGGTTCCTACAGCATTTTCTTTGCACACTAGTACAAATGGTTTACATGAGAGTTAAGTATGGCTTCAGAGAAAGGAAAGAGCTAAAGCTTCTAGGTTTAATACATGCATCATTGCATGCATCCATACATGCACATATAATATGAATAATCATACTTAAATGTAATTGCAGTTAGTGGCAGGTTCCCGGCGGAGGAAGGGGAAGGCAGATTTGACGGAGGCGACTTGAGAAGGAGCGAAGGACAAGAACGGGTTGATTTATCCTTCACCAAGTATTGGTATTGTTGTGCTTTATCGATGCATTGTTTTTGTTTGGATGAATCTATGTGTGCTTTCAGTCATATGTGTTGAATATTTCTCTGTAACGATTCCATTCAAGTAATTCCCATTCCTTTTTTCCCTATGAAAATGCATATGACCAGCTACTTTTACCCTTTTGACCTTATTTCACATTGACAACAAATATGGCAAACACAAGAATTGACCACATTTCAATCTTTTTAATTATTATTTTTATATATATTAATTGGTAAGCCATTACATAAGCAAGTGTCATGAGCATGAACTGAATGTAACGTTATTTATATTCCTAAACTAAGTGAAAGTAATCTTTTGACACATTTGTTTGGAAGGGTAGTTTTGTCATTTTCTAATGTACTATATGAAATTGCATATAAGTTATCCAATTTAAATTATCAGAATTTAGAAAATGAGGAAATATTAAGGTGGAATGAACAATTTTTCTCGAGGATTTACTAAAATAATATGATATAAAAATAAATGTAGAAAAACAAGTAAACCAACAATTTATCTTAATATAAAAATAGTAAGTAGAGTGCTATTCTTACCGACAAGATATTCTTTGCTTTGCATCGATATCCTCACAGCGTTCATCTCAGATTTTATCTTGGAATGTGTCTTATTAGTATTGAGACAAAACTCTAATTATTTGTTGATATTTTCAATCTTTACTCAATAACGTGAGATTGCGCAGCTCTCTTAGTGTAATTCATATGACAACTATAGATCTTAATAAAACAAGTTTATCAAATTACAATAACTTGACATATATATATATACTAGAATTAATGCAACACAGGTGTTAGTAAACTATTTGTTTAATAGAGATGGCTTTTGCTGATTTGCTACAATAATCTAATGCTCTAAAGAGAATGATATACATATTGCTTTTTCAACCGTTTCCCAGAGAGAGAGAGAGAGAGAGAGAGAGAGAGAGAGAACACATTCGATTCTAGGTAAAGGTTCTGCTTGCAATAAGAGAGAAACACAACCTGATATCAGATTTTCTGTTGTGTTCTTCGTGGGTTGAAAAAAAAATTTCTTCTTGGTGCGATGGGTAAATTTTTTTCTTGATAATACAAGGACGCCAGAGAACCTCTTATTTTTTAGGGTAAAATCCAATTTAATCCCTAAACTATAATTTTTTTTTTAAATTCCCTTAAACTAATAACTCTAACAAATCAAACCTTGAACTATCTAAAATCTAACAAGTCAACCCCTGGCGCTCGATCACGCCTCGTTCTTCGTGTGCTAGGATCGGAGGGTCGTTCTGGGGTAGAGACCCTCGTTTCTTCTTCACTTTATAAATTAATTTTGAAAAAAATACTAAACGATATTCAATTTACTTAACATTTCACCACATGTTCACCATATCATGGAAAGATAATCTGGACATTTTCGTAATTTTGTAATACTTGTATGATTTATTATAATTGTTTTATAAAATAATTAACAAAAATTACAATAAATCGTACAAGTGCTATAAAATCACGAAACTTGTACTAAATATCAAACGATATTCAATTTACTTGAAATTTGTATTAAATTTTTACCACATCATGGGAAGATAATCTGACAAGTTTTGTAATTTTGTAACACTTATACGATTTATTGTAATTTTAGTTAATTAGTTTATAAAATAATTATAATAAATCATACAATTTTTACGAAATCACAAAAATTTCAAGATTATCTTCCTTTAATTGTGGAGAAAATTTCAAGTAAATTGAATATCGTTTGGTATTTGTTACAAATTAATTTATAAAGTGAAGAAGGAACGGGGTCCTTGCCCCAAAATGGCCCCTCGATCCTAGAGAATGGCTACCTCGATCTTGGAGAATGGCCCCTCGATCGGGGGGCCACCAGGGGTTGATTTTGTGACGACCCTTATTTTCCGTACTTGAAAATCGGTAAAAATTTAAAATTTTTCTTTTTGACTTGAAATAATCGTTTTAAAAATGCGTAGTAGAATACTTTATCATGCGTAGAAGACCTTCGTTAAAAACTCAATCTAAACGTTAAACCCAAATATGTAAAACATTTTTCTTATTTCTTTTTTTTCTCAGCACTGTTCACATGAATAGTGCCAGAGTCGATCGATCGCCCATGAGTGGCGATCGATCGGCATTCGCTCTTGTAACACCCGACAATTTCGGCTAGGTAATTTTCTTAACTGATTTAACTGTCACCTTTTTATCGACCTTTTTATTTTAAATTAATGCCTGATTTATTAAATTCCATGTGGTGTGAACTAGGTTGGGTGGCAAAATTGTAATTAAGATGGATTTTAATTAGTATAAATGGGAAATGGAAATCCTTAAACCTCATTAAACCTCACTGTAGCCGACATTCCTCTCTCGGCGATTTCCTTTTCTCCAGAGCTCTTCCTCTCCCTCTCTCTCTCGGCCAGCTACTCCTCCATCGGCGATCGATTCTTCAGTCTCCACCCCGACAATCCACGCTCTATGTAAGACTTAGACAATGTAGTTGTTGGTTAGTTACTTAGAGCTCTATTTTCAGCTAAGACTCGTAGTTTCGGATTCATCATTGTCCGAGTAATAGTAGTGGCATTTGTAATTTGTGGTTAGCTACTAGGTTGAATCTGGTTATCTTTAGGTTCTGTAAGTTAATCTGCGCACACTAGGTGCTCGACTAAGAAGATTTAGAAATATATGCATTAGATTCTAGGATGACTTTTGGTTAGAACTTTTAAGAGTTTGTTTAACACTGTAATGTGAATTGTTTTTAGGTGAAGAAGTCTAAAGAGAAGTACTTAAGTTTGCTAAGGAAACCAGGTAAGTGAGTGAGTAGGATTCCCGGCCTTTAGGGCCCTACATCACAAGGGTATTAGGTTAAAGTTGATTATGATGTCCGAAAGCTGTTTGTGTTATTGTCTGGATGTTATGATATGTGAGTTAGCAACATGATTTATTGTTGAATGATTGATATGTCCTTTTAGTCCGATAGAATAAGAAGTACTCGTACTCATGCCTCATGATTGTTTCCTCTTCAATCATATGAAAATGTTTTAAGTGCATGTTTTCCTTCACGATCAAGATATGAACATGAAACTTATGTAACAAGGATTAAGAGAGGGTTGGGGGCGGTTTGACATATGTCACTGTCCAAAAGGAGGACCATGAATATTCTCAAAAGGAGACAAGCTTTAGAAAAAAAGGAAGCCACATGTTTTGAATGTGGAAAGTCGGAGCACTTCAAGGCCGATTG
This sequence comes from Begonia masoniana, assembly GCA_022432975.1. Lineage (NCBI taxonomy): Eukaryota > Viridiplantae > Streptophyta > Magnoliopsida > Cucurbitales > Begoniaceae > Begonia > Begonia masoniana. The sequence continues at coordinate 34,976,088 of CM039512.1, read as the reverse complement.
CCTTCAAGCCATGAAAGTGCAAAAGACATTCAAGAAGAGAGCAATGAAAGCTACATGGGATGATAGCAAAAATGATACTTCCTCTGAAGATGAAGAAGTTGCCAACATGTGCTTAATGGCTAAGAAAAATGAGGTCAGCGACTCCTTTAGTGATTTAGATGATGATGTTAATGAAGGTGAATTGATAGATGCTTTTAACGATCTAGTTGATCAATTTAATTTGCTCAAGTCTAAATAGAAAGTGTTGAAAAATGAGAATGTTGATTTAGTTAGAAAGCATGCTAACGTGACTTCCTCATTAGAAAATGAAATTAGTGATCTAAAGAGTAAAAATGTTGATTTAAACAATATAATGAGCAAAGAGTGACTTTTGATAAAGCCGGTATTAGCTATGAGACTTTTAAGAATAAAAAGATGTCAGAAAATTTCTTTGTTAAACCAACCACTTGTAATATGTGTAATAGAATGAGTCATAAATCATTTTCTTCTCCTCTAAAGTTAAGTGGGAGAAAAATGTCTCCTATTTTAATGTGAGTTCCTAAAGAAACCAGGACTAACATTCAAAGACCCAAATAGATTTGGGTACCTAAGAGGATCATATGATTGGTTCCTTGTAGGTTGAAGGATCTCCCTTGAAGAACTTATGGTATCTCGATAGTGGGTGTTCGAGACATATGATGGGAGACTCCTCAAAGTTTACTTTCATCAACAAAAAAAAAAGGGAATGTCACTTCTGGTGGAAATCAAAAAAGAAAAATTATAGGGATTGAGAACATAGGTAATGATTTTACCCCTATTATTGAGAGTGTCTTATCGGTTGATGGTTTGAAACATAATCTTTTGAGTATTAGTCAATTGTGTGATAAAAGACATAGAGTTATTTTTTAATAAAAAATTTGCATGATTGAGGATATCTTAAACGAAAATATCTTGTTTATTAGATATAGGAATGAAAATGTATATACTATTGATTTGGATAATGTTTCTTGTTTTAATGAAAATGTATATACTATTGATTTGGATAATGTTTCTTGTTTTAATGATAGTTTGTCTTGGCATAGGAGATTAGGTCATGTTAGTATGGATACCTTGGCTTAAATCTCTAGAAACAACCTAGTTAGGGGTCTTCCAAAGATATCCTTTGAGAATGATAGAGTATATAATGCTTGTCAAATAAGAAAGCAAACAAAGAGTTCGTTTATCTCAAAAAGTGTTGTCACTTCTTCCAAGCCTCTCCAACTTCTTCATATGGACATTTTCGGTCTTTCAAAAATTGCTAGCTTAGGAGCTAAGTATTATGTCTTTGTAATTGTTGATGACTTCTCTATATTTACTTGGATCTTCTTTCTAAAGTAAAAAGATGAAACATGTGACACCTTCTCTAGCTTTAGAAAGAAAATTCAAAACGAAAATGATCTCTCTATTGTTGCTATTCATAGTGATTATGGTGAAGAATTTGAAAATGAGAAGTTTGAGAGTTTTTATCTTAAATATGGCATTGAGTATAATTTCTCTTTGCCTAGGACTCCTCAACAAAATGGGGTCGTTGAGAGAAATAATAGGTCTCTCCAATAGCTAGCTAGAACTATGCTCAATGAGAATTTCCTTCCTAAATATTTTTGGGCAAAAGTTGTTGCCACTGCTTGTTATGTTCTTAATCGAGTTTCCATTCGTTCTATTCTAGAGAAAACTCCTTATGAACTTTGGAAAGGTAGAATACCAAGCGTAAAATATTTTAGAACCTTTAGCTGTAAATGCTTCATTCTCAATAATAAAGATAATTTGGGTAAATTTAACTCCAAGACGAATTTTTGAATATTTCTAAGTTATTCCTCAACTAGTAAAACATATAGAGTTTTTAATAAAATAACAGGATAAGAACTCCCTTGTTATAGATGAGAAGGATAGTACAATTCATGAGAGCACCTTACTAGAATTTCCTTCTAGTGCATTAGAAATCATTTCAATCAATAATGTTAATGATGATCTTCCTAAATATTGAAATATGTCAAAACTCACCTTATGGATGATATTCTAGGTGATCCTACATTAAGAGTCAAAACTAAAGCCTCCCTTGAAACTTGTGTGCAAATACAGTCTTCATCTCTCAAATTGAACCTAAAAAGTTTGATGAAGTCAAATTAGATGAGAATTGGATTTTGGCTATACAAGAAGAGCTAAATCAATTTGAGAGGAATGATGTTTGGGAACTTGTTCCAAACCTAAGGATCACTTAATTATAGGAAAAAATGAGTATTTAAGAACAAATTGGAAGAAAATGGAGTTGTTATAAAAGAAATAATGCTAGGTTGGTTGCTAAAGGTTATAATCAAGAAGAAGGTATGATTTGCGAAAACATTTGCTCCAGTAGCTAGATTAGAATCTATTCGTATGCTTTTAGTCTTCACCTGCTTTGAAAATTTTACTCTCTTCAAAATGGATGTCAAAAGTGCATTTCTTTAGTTTGGAGGAGGTGTATGTAGAGCAACTCTTAGGCTTTGAAGCCCATGATAAGCTTGATCATGTTTTTAAGCTCAAGAAGACTTTCTATGCACTTAAGTAAGCTCCTAGAGCTTGGTATGATGGATTGAAAAATTTCTTTTTAAAAAAAAACTTCAAAATGGGTAAAATTGATTCGACCTTTTTACCATGCAAAAAGGAGATGACATGCTTATTGTTCAAATTTATGTCGATGATATTATCTTTGGTGCGATGAATGATTTTCTTTGTAATGATTTTGCTTCTTTAATGCAAAGTGATTTTGAGATGACTATGATGAGGGAGTTGAGATTTTCTTGGGACTCTAAATTAAACAATCTCATAATGGTATCTTCTTGAGTCAAGAGAAATATGTTAAGGAGCTCTTAAAAAGATTTGACATGGACAAGACAAAATCATCTAATACCCCCATAAGTACCACAATAAAATTAGATAAGGATGAACTTGAAAATAGTGTAGACATTAAGAAATATCAGGGAATTATAGGTTCTCTTCTCTATTTAATCGTGAGTAGACCCAATATTCTCTTTAGTGTATGTTTATGTGCTAGGTTTGAAACTTTACCTTAGGAATCTCACTTGAATTCGGTAAAAAAGAAATTCAAATATTTAAGTGGTTTCTATGATTTAGGATTATGGTATCCTAAGGAAACATTCTTTGATTTGATAGGTTACTCTCACTCGGATTATACTAAAAGTCTAGTTGATAGGAAGTGCACAAGTGGAACTTGTCAATTCCTTGAAAAATCTCTAGTATTTTGATTCTCTAAGAAACAAAATTCAATAGCACTTTCAAAGGCCAAAAACAAATATATCACCACCAGAAGTTGTTGTGCTCAAAATGCTTTGGATGAAACAAACATTAGAGGACTATAATCTCTTTTCTGATAAGATTCTAATTAAGTGTGATAATACTAATGCAATCAACATTTTGAAGAATTCTATTCAACATTCTAGAACTAAACATGTCGAGATTAGATATCATTTCATAAGAGATCACGTTCAAAAAGGAGATATTTTTTGCTAGAATTTGTCAACTTGATTGACCAATTAACTAACATTTTTACAAAATCCTTGGATGAAAAGACTTTCAATAACATTTGGATACGGTTAGGTCTAATTAGGTTAGATCATGTATATAATCAAGTTTTGTTTATGAAGTGTCGACCTATGAAAGTTTCGGTCGACACTTCTAAGCTTCTGGATGAATTATTTTTCAAGTGTCGACCTATACAAGGACCGGTCGACACCTCTAAGCTTCTGGTAAACTTATCTTTCAAGTAAGTGTCGACCTATACACGGACCGTTCGACACTTTTAAGTTTTGGGTTTAAACAATTTCAATTAAATGTTGACCGGAGAGTCACGAATAAAAAATTTACAATCTCGTCCAAACCCTAATTCGCGTCGTTTTCACTCTTTTTTTGCCGATTCTCTCTGTCTCATGGTTCATATTGCCCAGAAACCCTCATTTCTTCTCCTCTATCTCTCTATGGCATCCTCCTCTCATACCCGTGGTCGTTCTGTGAAGCGCAAAACAGAGATTTCCAATCGAACATTGATCCTCCCACCGAATAGCTGATATTGCTTTTCCGAAATGAGGACTCTAAAGATAAGTATGACACAGATTTTAAGTTCAAACCTTTGATTATATCTCAAAGAGTTTCATCTATTGGACTTCTAGGCTTAGATTTGGAGGAACCATTTAAAATGTTGGGACTTTATATGCTATACAAGTTAGAGGGTCCTTATTTTGTTGAAACTTCAGTTATGATGTTTTATGCTAATATGGAGTACACTTCTCGTCCGTTGAAAATTTCGAGTATGTGTATGGAAAACACATCAATTTGACCCCTCGTTCCTTAAATGAGTTATTGGAGTGTGTAGTGGATAACTCTTATGAAACCTATTATGAGACCACTAAGGATCAGTTTATTGGTAATGATGATGGGTTGAATTTTTTGAGAATGATTGTGAAAAATTCAAATGAACCTTTACTTGTGAAACCTAAGGCTAAAGACTTGAACATTCGTGCTAGTGTTTTTCACCATATGGTTACGTACAATCTATTCCCTAGAGATGGTCATCAAGATCATATTAGTAGTATGGACCTCTATCTTCTCTACAAATTTTTTAAACGTGAGCGTTTCAACATTGGTCATATCATTATCCATCGTGTGTTGAATGTATTTAGCAATTCAACCAAATCTCTTCCATATAATCTTCTCCTGATGAAAGTGTTTGAACTCCATGGAGTACAGATTCCTCCTACTAAAATTCCATTGTTTTTGAAAAAAGTTGACACATACACTGAATCCACTATTGCAAGAATGGAGATTGCTCGGAATGAGGATGGTGAATGACCTTCCATCAAGGATCTTCTTCTGCTGGACCATCTGTGAATGTTGATGAACATTTTGATCATGAGTTACCTAATGCTCCATTTGTTGAGGCTCATTAGCATTTAGATATTCATAGAGGTGGTCTCTCGAGCCTTGAAGAAAAGATTGATCACATGTCTGCATCCATCTCCAGCTTGGCCACCTCCTTCGGCGACTTCTCATGCCACTTTGTGCTCTGAAAGGATTGATAAAAAATTTGAAGAACTTCTGGTCGCACACATTCACTGATGAAGATCCACCTCATGATTCTGATCCTCCTCTAGCTCATGTTGATGATCCGTCGCAAGACATATGATTTGGTTTAGGGGCTTTATCTATGTTGATAGTTTGTGTGCTGCACTCTTTTGTTTGGGTATAACTTTAATTAGTGTTTTTGTGAGTATCTTGTCAAGACTATTTACTCTATCTAGTGTTCTACTTTATTTAGACTCTTATATTTATGTCTACATGGATGACTCTTGTTTGACTACATCTTTATTATTCTAAGTCTATGCTATCAGTATATGCTTGTTCTTGAATATCACTGTGTTTTTCTGGGGAGTCAAAAAACAAATGTGATGTGATACCACATAGAAAACAGAGAGTTGCCTGAGATAGTATATATATTGGGTCCAAACCTCTACTCTTGAGCGCGCTTTTGGGAGGAGTAAGGGACCCGATATCATATCATTTGGTATCAGAGCCTCACTTTTGTGGGCCAATTAGACAGCACATCAGGCAGACCATCGATTGAGGTAGCCATCCTACGGGGTGTCCCGGTCAGATCGCTGACTGAGTCAGTCGCACTTAAAAGGGTGAAGGGATGATGTGATACCACATCAGAAACAGAGAGTTGCCTGGGATAGTATATATATTGGGTCCAAACCTCCACTCTTGAGCGCGCTTTTGGGAGGAGTAAAGGACCCGATATCATATCAAAATGTTACTCTGACAATTTTTTTCATAATACCAAAGGGAGAGAAAAATAAATGAACTAATGCTTAACAATAGTGCATCAATTAAAGGGGAGTAGTTATTTTTAAAACAAGTTTAGAGTATTGTGGATTTTATTTTGTCATTATAAAAAGTGAGAGATTGTTAACTTAAAGTATGTTTTAAAGTTATATATTTTTTATGATGAATTTCTCTATTCAAGTTTTCGTTGAATTAAGGGGGAGAGTTTATTTTAACGGACTAATGCTTGCATAGACAATAGTGCATCAATTAAAGGGGAGTATTTATTTTAAAACAAGTTTAGAGTATTGTGGATTTATTTTGTCATTATAAAAAAGTGAGAGATTGTTAACTTAAAGTATGTTTTAAAGTTAATATATTTTTTATGATGAATTTCTCTATTCAAGTTTTCGTTGATTAATGATTATGTCAATAATAAGTAAAAGAAATATTCGTCTGTTGCTTCTCATTGAAAATATCCTTTAAGAGGGGTATCTAATCTTTTTAACGTGTGTGTTCAAGATTTTTCAGTCTTCAATAAAGCTTTAGAACCTGAAGTTGAATGTTTGCAAAAATGCTTTCAAAGTGTCAACTGAAGTGACAGAGTGTCGATTGCTAATCATATTTACAAAACTCCAAAAAGTGTCAAGTGTCGACAAGATGGAGCTAGTGTCGACTGCATAAACTAATGCAAAAATTTCAGAGAGTTTCAAGTGTCGACCGCAGAAACTAATGCAGAAATTTCAAAGAGTATCAAGTGTCAACCGGACAGTGATAGTGTTGACCGTATGATCAAATCTAGAAATTCCAGGAGCCTTAAAGTGTCAATTGATTTGTTGAACAACTTTTAAAATAACATACAACGTCAACAAAGTTTCGATCGAGCAAGAGGGAAATGTCGATCGCACTAGCTGTTTTCTGAAGACACTTGTAAATAGAAGAATGAAGACTCATGGGGATAACCGAATCTAGAAATTTGCAATGAAGTGTTGCCGAATCAAAACTTGAGAATCTCTTCCTTCAATTGATCCCTCACCTCTCATAGTTCATCAACTTTTGATTATATACATTGAGAAAGTGTGAGATTTGCATTAATTAATATTTCGATCTCATTACTATTTGTGATGACACCCTGAAGAAGAGTCTTGTAAGGCATTAATTGATGCCTGGAAGATCAATTGAGTGAACTCAAGAATTTGAGATTGGAAGGAATCTTCAAGGAAAAGCCTTGAAGTATAGACGTAGACAAGATTGGTCGAACCGCGTTAACAACTTTGTTGCATCTCTTCTCTCTATTGTCATTAGAATTTGCTCTCTATAAGTTTTAATTCTGAAAATTTAATTTTATTGCTAGAGAATATCACTAAATTTGAACTTATACAAATTAGTAAGCTAATCACGAAAAAATTATTAATAATCTAATTCACCCTACTCTTAGGCTATTTTTTATCCTACAATGACAACTGTGTATATGTAAGAAATACAAGTGAAGAAAATAGAGTATTTGTTCTCTTATATGCCAATGATATTTCTATTGCTGGTAGAAATAAGTCTGAAATTTCAGATTTCAAATTAGAATAGGAAAGGTATTTGATATGAAAGACTTAGTCCAGCTAAGAGGATTCTTGATATTGACATCATGAGAAACAGAGAATCAATGCTGCTTTCATTGTTTCAAGAAAACTATATGAGGAAAATGCTTCATAGCTTTGAAACGACTAATCTCAAAGCGGTAACTACACCACTTGTTGGACATTTCAAATTATCTAGAAATCACAACCTAGTCCTGTGGAGGAAGAAAAATTCATGCAGAAGATTCCATATGCTAATATCGTTGGCAGCATTATGTACTCCGTGGTATGTACACGTCTAGACTTGGCATTTGCAGTAAGTGTTATTAACAAATACATGGCCAATCCAGGTAAATGCCACTGACATGCTTTAAAGTGGCTAATAAGGTATATTTCTAGCACTTTAAACTTATGCATTGAATATGGAAGAATAGATATAGATAAAGAAACTATTACTGAATATATTGACTCTAACGATGATAGTTGTTTAGATTCCAAGATATTTACTTCCAGATATATTTTCACATTGTATGCATGTGTTGTTAGTTGAAAATCTTGTCTACAGAAAGTTGTGGCTCTATCCAGGTTACATGGGTTAATGTCTGATCTTGGTATACTATGAATGAATGTGACTATTTATTGCGATAGTCAAAGTGCAATTCACTTGATTAAAAATCATGTTTTTCATGAAAGGACTAAGCACGTTGACGTGCGATTATCATTTTATATGTGATGTGGTTGATAGGAGCACCGTTGATGTAAAGAAAATCCAGTTGATGCCTTGATATTACCGGTTATCAAGTTTAACAATTGTTTAGACTTGGTACCAGGTGGAGAATTGTGAAATATGGTTCAATCTTCGATTTGGTTCTATCTCCTTTAGTTATTTTATATGTTGTGTTTTAATGGTTTGGTTCGGTTTTATGACTCGAACCGGTTTTATATTCATTGTTTTACAGTAGTTTTTGTTTCAATAAAGGAGGGCAATTTTCTCGAAGAGGTGAGGAGAAGCAGCGAGCGGTCTATGGCAAGAAATGATGCTATTCGTGGAACAGAGAAGATGATTAAGAGTGGGTTCCTTGGAGGTTTGCAAGTTCGGCATACGTGAATGAGAAAGGGGGCTACTGATTCTCTTTTCTAGATTGTTGTTTCCTAGTTTCGGTGATTCTTGGTTTTGATCATCTCGGTTTTCTATCTCTTGGTTAATAAAAGTGCTCAAGAGTTCCATATGTGGATGTAGGATATTAATGTCCGAACAACGTTAAACGATTGTGTTCTGTTTAGTTTTCCTGTTGAACAATTGATCTGTTCTTGGTTGGAAATCTCCAATAATTTTAAACTACAAAATGAAACCCCAACTAAGGGTTTAACAATTAGAGGTCAAGATGTTTTGTGGTTTACTCAAATTTTCCTAAATAATCAAGGTGTAAAAAATGTGGTTTTTGGTCAAAGTGGTCAAATCGGAAAAAAAGTGAGTTACCGTGTGATTAAAAATGCGAAATATGATGAGGTACATTCAAAAGAAGAAAAATTCCAAAAAAGCATTTTGTATCCTAATCTGAAGAAGAAAAACCAGAGATACTTTGGAGTGAGGAAGACAGAAATAGTGAAGTTTATTTTTTAAGGAGAAAAAAATGAAAGAAAATAGATGAGGTATTTTTGTACCAACTATGAGTTCTAAGAGTGGTGAATTACTCTTAACAAATATATTCAAAAATATTTGGTTTCTATAATAATATTGTAAATAGAATGCGGTACATAAAGAAGACAAATGTTAAAAAAGCTTTTGTATCCCAATCCAAAGAAGAAAAACTAGAGACATTTTGGGGGAGGAAGAGAGGAATATTGAAGTTTATTTACAAAGGTAAGAAAAAAATGAGAAAAAAAAAATGAGGTGTTTTTGTGCACTCTCTGTGAGTTTTAAAAGCGGTGAATTACTCTTAGCCAATATTTTCTTGAATATTTAATTTCTATAATAATATTGCAATCTTATTTTTATAGTGAGATATTTCTTGACTTGATTCTCGTAGTTTTTCTCGATTTAGGTTTTTCACGTAAAATTCTTGGTGTTTAATTTATCTATTATTTATCTATTTCTTAGTTGTTATATTTGATGGTATGAGAAAATATACCTCATATTTTACGGATCGCATATTCTATCATTTTTCGTACTGCCTATTTAGTTGTATAATTGTACTGTTTTAAGTAAGTTCTTGATGGAGAATTCAGTTCTATAAATTATCAACGTCAACCCTAGGTTCCTGTGACGAAGGGTGAAATTTATGTTACTGAACATGTTAAAGCAGGAAGACCTATACAAGCTTAGGCAACAGGAAAATGTGAGATTACTCGGAGACGTTTAACTGAGGTTGAAATGCATATGAGGAGAGAAAAAGAAATATGCTCGGTTGGCCACCAATGCAACAAGAAATTGTCGCAGGTTCTTATAGTTTAAAATGAAGAATTCCAATGGAAAAAGAAGATAGTAGTATCTTTAAATTCACCAGCAACTACAATGAGTTTAATGGGAAGAATCAAACGTCAAGATGTGGTCATATTAATACATCGTGGGGCGACCCACAATTTGATTTCAAGCATGTTAGTAGATTGCTTGGGATTGGAAATTACTAATACTGCAAATTACACCTGACGAGGACAATTAAACATGAAGGGCATGGATTGATCACGCAGTTATGTTCAATTAAAGGACCACTTAAGGGAATAGATGAGATTTCCCCCTAATATAAAGACACTCTTAGATGATTTCTGCGATTAAATGATTATACCGAAAGGATTATCGCCACTAAGGGAGAGAGCTAATGCCCATTGTGTTGTCCATACAAAAACGGAGACCGCATTTACCGAGAGCTCACTTTGTAGAGAGGACGGATCAGAAAGTCTCAATTTTTTGTCGGAGGAGAGGTTGATAGCTCGGGAAAATAATGGGTATGACTTTGAAGTTCAATAAAAACTGGATTCCGAGTACAAGATGGATGATGCATTGTCAAGATTATCGGCAAAAGAAATTACATTGTTGGATTAGAAAGGGCTACATTATATAATGCATATGTAATGTTAATTAATTCAATATATACACATAAAAGAAACCCTAATGTGTAGTAAATAAACAAATGAAGAAATTTTAGAGAGTTAACTAAAGCTGGATGTTATAAATCTAGAGACTTGGAGTTCAAAAAAGCTAGCAAAAATGGGAAAGTCAAGCAAAAAGGCATGCACGGGAAACTTTGGAAAGTTACTAATTTGGGAGCACGCCGATTTGGAAAATTTAAGAATTGGGAAACTTTGCAAATGTAGGAGATTGCCTAAATCATGCTCAGAGCTTCATCTTTAAATAGCCGGCGTCACTCCTCAACAAGACACTCAGTTTGACTTTTAATTATGGCTTCAATTCAGCATATAATAGAAATTTTTTTTTTAAATTTTTTTTTAAACGATTGGCATCCGGAAAGGATTAGTTTACGGTTTTATTGATTTTGATTAACTCTTGACTGTAATTAATTCTTCTGCATTGTATTTATGTTTTTTCATTATGATCTATCTTTTATTGTATTTTGGCATGAACATATATATGAAAAAAAAATGAATAAAAATTATAGCATAGTAACTCGACAAATCATAGTGTTATATAATTCAAAACTTCGAATTTACTAATTGATATTGAAATAACATACCTGTGACATATGAACAGAAAATTACAAAGAGCGAAAAATTAATTCTCAATCGTCTCTTATACAGATTTATCATCACTTTATTTACTTATTTTGTTATTTATCATCACTCAAAACCATCACTTTTTTATCACTTTTTAAGTGAAAGTTTTAGTTGATTTTATAAGAACTTTTATAAATTGTTTTATCTGAGTTCGTCTCTCAATCTTAATCATTGTATTATTTGGTTACAATAGTGTAGTCTTGCACTTGAATGGATTAGAAAGGAGGGTAATTGTAAATAGGCAGTTACCGCTGTCTTTGATCTGGTTAGCATTAGATGGTTATTAAGTGAAGAATTTGTAACGCTGGTATTGGAGTCTTGCAGTGTAGTGAGACAAAGTGAAGGTGCAAGTTGAGCAATTTTGGTAATAGCTAACAACTTGACCAATTTTATGGCATATTGACATCTTTGCAAATACCCAGGTGGTCTCTGAGTTTGTGATGGGAGTGTCAAAGGGATTGTGGTAATATTTAGTTGAATATGGTCCGAAGCAGACAGATAGACTATTATCCCTCCACACATTAGTTTTCAACAATTTAGTAGCGTAAAAATGGGAAATAATTAGACAATTGTTGCTGATTTTGCACTAGAACACATCACATATACCACCAATCAAAATCTAATCATCAATGATGAAACAAAAACATACCTCTTCTTAAAGTTTCCAGCTTCTTCCAAAGCATACAACTGTCTGGACTCATATCGACAAATGGATCTTTTCTGTGTAATGTATGGTATGATATGTACTGTATAATGAAGGTTCTCCTTAGAAGTAAAAGACTGTTAAAACGCAAGTCTCCTTCGATGTAGGCTTCTAATGAGATCATTCATTGGCTACCAACATTAAAAAAAAAAAAAAAAACAATAAAACAATCGAAAATTCTAAACCAGCTTGATAGATCTAATTATCAACTGTGTTGCAAATATTGCTTTTCTTTTTCCAGAACTCAGCCACACATAGGAATCTTTCATCCTCACAGGTACAACATCTCTTTTCCATTGCGTTTTTAATTAAAACAAAAGTTAGAGACCAATATCATGTCTTCATATGCACTTAGAAAGCTTTCAACCCATTATAACACAAGGCTAGTATGATACAGAACTACAATATCTCAGTACTTACAACCTTCAAATTCCATAAACTAATCCAAATTTTCCAATGCGACATATTGACTAGAACTATTACCTTAAAGAAATCGTTTATATACACTAAGAGAATTAGGATATGCTCCTCATAGAAAAACATACAACACGACGTACTGCATTTTACATGCCATGCTTCCTCCGATAATCAAACTGGGCCTTGGACGGACCAGCTATAGGCCGTTGATGTGGTTCTAATTTCTCCTCCCCTTATTGCCTTTGTCACACTTGAAAGCTAACATTTAACTAGAGCTATAAACCAACGAAAGAACATTATATATCACATAAAATAACATAGTCAAATACATACCTACAATATTCAACATTATATATCACATAAAAGAACATAGTCAAATACATACCTACAAATACATACCTACAATATTCACATATGAAATGGAAAAAACTACAAGCTCAAAACTTCTGTTACATAATTATTGATGCATGCACTCTCACAAGCATAAACCCGCCAGCAAATGCATTCCAACCATCATTTCAAGCAGAAAACGTAACTCATTTGCAGATTCAACCATGGAAAAGCACTGTATATCCTTCGCATTTAAGAATGAGTCCTTCGGCTTTGCCACTCAGTTAATTGCTCTGAGAATGACCAAAATTGTTCACTGCATTTCTCTTTTCTCAAAACGTTGCTCCTTTTACCTAAAAAGAGCCATTTTTCAAGTAATTAAGATAGAGACTATACCAAAAGACACATGAAAAGATGCTAATATAAGTGAGACAGTAGAAGTTATGATAGTGTAGAAGGTAGCAAATGTTTTTAAAAAAGTAGTATAAATAATTTTTATTAAGGATTTGTATCAAAAAGAAGAAATATGTATAATGAGTCATGTTGAGCACGTCTCTTTAATAACGTTTTACTGTACGCAAGCATAAATATGAAGTCATGTTGAACGATGATTCATTGCACTTTCAATGGACATAAAGATCATACAACAATCAACAAGAATATCCACGAAATGCAAAAAGAAGATTGAACAACACAATTAAACTCTACCATGACAATTCATATTGGTGAAAAAATGCTTACATGAAAGATAAATTTTTGTAAGGATAACAAAACACCAGCTTAAATCTCATAAATTGAGCAGAACAATTTGCTGTGGGCAGTAAGGTATTTTACCAAGGATTTCTTTAGATCTCATCAGAAAGAGTTCATTTCAAGAGAGTAAGTTCTCCCTTTGAGCAAAATCTTGGCCGCAGTTCCGTAAGGCTCTTCGAAGGCGGTTGAAACCCAAGACCCATCAGAAACCTCCTTAGACTGCTCGCTGGGCCGAATTGCCACCAGTGTGGCGCCCTTTAGAATATGCCCATCAGGCAATTCTAAATGTGGAGCATACCAAAGCCTCATGTTCAGAGCTGGTACAAGGGTTCTCTTTGATGCCGAAGAAGCTGACAATGGCTTCACTCTCAACTCCTCAAGCTGATCTCTGTTCATACACAACACTCCCTGCCCATCTGCATCAGTCAGAACCAAATTATCCAAAGTCTTATGCTCAGCAATTATTGGCTGCAGCAAATAATGCCTTGCCGAAGCTGCAATTAATGAGCTAATCGTCCAAACTACTCTCAATTTTAGTCCTCCATTGGTGTAAAACGATTCCGGTATGCTTCCATTGTCATCGCCAGTTCCTCCATAGCTAGAGTAAACCACATCGGCTCCATTATCTTGAGCATGCGACGACTTTAATGGAGTGGATTTAATCACAGAAGACGCACCAAGAATCACACAATTATCTAAAGTGGATCCGAAATCAGCTCGCCACTTAAGCAAAACCCCATCTTCAATTCCCAATTCTCCGCCAGGAAGCTCGATTCGAAGAAATCGAATCTCATTGAAGTTCTTCAAAACTTGTGTCGGCGAGTGATGGGTCACACCACCTTGACCGAACTCCCCATCGTCTTCCTTTCCAACCGCAAGGGCCGAAGACGAGGAAGTAACCGAACCCAGACCGCAGGACGGAGCTCGAATGGGTCCCAAGAACTGGCCCAAAGCTTGAAAAGGCTTAACAATGCCGCCGAACACAAAACGGAAGAGATTGGAAAAAGGACTTCGCGACCTATCGGAGGAGGAAGAGCAAGAAGAGTCGTCATCAGGGATGACGCAGTCGACTCGAACAACTACGTTTTCTACCTGAGCTACAAGTGTCTGAAATCTGCGAGAAACTAAGCAGCAACGACCGAGGGCTTTAACATCGCCGATCTTGTTGAATATAAGGAGGAGAAGAGAATCTGGCAACCGATCAAAGTGGTCTACGCAATTATTGCTTCTATCGACATCGGCGTTTTCAGAGTAGAATTTAGTAATCAGATCTGAGCGCCGTAAAGAGGACATTGCTAGAATATGCGATTTTCGGATAAAATCGAAAGTAGGTAATGGTATGATCGATCAGATCAGATCAGAAATGGGCAGAGGAGGATGTACAATTTGAGAATTGGATGTAGGTGATGGCATAGATCTGAAACAAAAAAGAAAAGTCAAAACATGTTTTCTGCTTCAGCAGAAGAAAGAGTAGCTATAGGTCGAAACCCTAACATTAGAAAGAGAGAGAGAGCAGAGAGAGAGAGAGAGAGAGAGATAAGAAAATGGTGGGATGAGATAGATGCACTGGTTCGCTTCACACAGAGAGGGAGAGAGAGAAGAGGGAGGGAGAGAGAGAGAGAAAAAGTTATTACACGCGTAAGGAAAGAAGACAGGTCTCTTGCAATGGAATCGTACAAAATAAATACTAATTATCATTTTTTAATCGACTTGTTATCTTCTGAATTATCATATTTATTTTTGGGTAAATTTCATTTTAAACCCAATAGTTAGATTACTTCTCAAATGTCACTGAAAAATTATTTTTAACATAGTCACCATCAAAGTATTTTTATTCTAACAAATTAACCACTACCAGACCTCCTTTTATTTTAGAACGGACGTACATTCCCTAGCACGTTCCAAAACTCTCGGGGAACGACCGCTAGAACGGAGTTTGTTCTTGAGAAATGGCCACAAACGGACGTCCGATCAATAAACAACGGACGTTCGTTACCCAAGCCTACAAAGAATGGGCACCATATATGCATCCTCTCCGTGCCCGTTCTCTGCAACCCACTCAAAGTGGCATTTTGTAACGTGCTCGAGAATGAACGCCTAGTCATTGTTGAACGAACATCCATTCTCGAGCACATTCCAAAACGCTGCTTTGAATGAGTGCCAATGAACGGGTGCCCTAAAATTTTTGAACGAACACCCGTTCTATGTCTAAAATCAAGAACGAATATCTGGTAGGTTTTGACTTGTTAGAATAAGAATACTCAAAAAGTGACATTGTCAAGAATAATTTTTTAGTGTCATGTTTGTGAAATATCTCAAATATTGGGATTTAAAATGAAATTTACCCTATTTTTTTTTTCTTAATTAATAAATTTATAAGAAACTTCCTTATATTCTTCCAACAATTATCCATTACCAAATTGATCAATAAAGTCATAAATATTATTAAAGATAAAATATTGAAATTAACCTTCAAAGTATATCGTGTTTAACAAAAAAACAACTTAAAGTAATTTTGTAAAATAGTTAGTAACACCCGGGATTTTTCATCTAACGTACGTAGCCTTAGATTAGGTTATGTTATGAGGGTTTAGCATTAATCCTAGAGTTATACTAAGTATAAGAGTTAGGAAGTGGAGATTTGAGTGAAAAACATAAGAATAGAGTAAGTAAATATGATAGGTATAGTAGTAGTCGAACGATGATTGGTTATTGATGGTTTTGGCTTGGAGATAATAGGTATTTTGGGTGGTTGGTTAGTTGGGTTCATTTGTATGGTATTTTGATGAACTCCCGCTGCGTGTAGTCGAAATTGATAAATGGATGATGTTAAATAGATCTCTATTTGTGAAATTACTGGATGCTTGTGATTAGGTATAGTTCTTGTTGGAGGTAAGTTATAGGGTTATACTGCCCATTTTATAGAGGAAATGTGGATTTAGAGTTACGGTCGATTTAACTAAGTTTGTTAAGTTTTCTGGTAAAAGGGAATTATCGACCGATTTTAGTCAGTAAGAACATCTACCGATTTTAGTTATTTAGAACATCTACCGATTCACTCATTTCTGCTAAGCTACATCCACCGCTGTCTCACAAAACACATTCGCCGATCACTCACAAAATACATCCGCCGATCATTCACAAAACACATCCGCCGATCACTCACAAAATATATCCACTGGTGAACAGTAACACTCAACATCCATCGGTGACGTCAGCCAGATGACTTATTCACCCAGCATCCACCGATCCATAACACTCAACATCCATCAGTGACGTCAGCCGGATGACTTATTCACCCAGCATTTACCGGTCAACAGTAACCGAACACATCTGCCGGTTGACTTTGACCAAACACTTATACAGACTTCTGCCGATCACAAAACGACAGAATCTACCGAACACTTAATCGAAACCCCTACAATTTCCCCGTACTTACACATCATTCACTCAGAACTTCCAAAAAAACTTAAAAATAACATTATCTATTTCCAGAAACATCAAAATGAACATTATATACATATATGTTCACGAACTATCCAAAATACACATCCAACATGTTTCTAACTATACAAATTATCAAAAACACTACAAAATACTATCAATCTTCCAAAAACACTATACAATATCTATTAAGATCCAAGCATCCTAAAATGTTTAACTATACCGTTTTCCTATCTTTCTATCCATCAATTTTCCAAAACACATACTTACGTCCCCACGGGTCAAAAAAAGCACCGACTGCGCCAGCACACTCCTGCGAGCATTTTTCTTCAACCTGCTTAAACATCGGACGGAGGAACGTC
This sequence comes from Begonia masoniana, assembly GCA_022432975.1. Classification (NCBI taxonomy): domain Eukaryota; kingdom Viridiplantae; phylum Streptophyta; class Magnoliopsida; order Cucurbitales; family Begoniaceae; genus Begonia; species Begonia masoniana. The sequence continues at coordinate 34,958,944 of CM039512.1, read as the reverse complement.
GTCCTCACCTATATCGAAGTCACCTACACCATAGAAATAAAATGTGAGCTAGAAGCTCAGTAAGTGTACGTGAATGCACGTGAATGCTATGCATGTACAGTTCATAAAATCATGCTTCCTACCTTTTCGCTATTCATTTCATTTCATTTTATGTCACCGGGGCTTCACTCTCGCTAAATAGGAGCGGCACATCCGGCAATTGGATAGCCCCTCGTATCTAACCAGGGGGAAAACATGCTTTATCCGACAGCTATGTCTGAACCACCGCCACCGACGTGACCATCATTACATTCATTTACTTTTTTGTTATTCCTTTCCGTTTTGTAAAAACATGCATATAAATTCCTTTTTCATGCTTTTTATAAAACCATGATGCGTGTATGTGTGCAATGACATAACAAAAACAAAGCGCAACAAATAATAAACTTATACATTCAACAATCTAACTAAACTAACTACCCAACCTAATTACCCAACACAGCAAGCATCTCCAATTCCTCAATCGACATAGTCTTATGGTGTAGGCCAATCGGCCAAACGAATCACGGAGACTTACCTCGTGTCCATTGCAACTCAAGCTCCATCCACGAGCGTTGTTCACCTAAGGCAATTCACAACAACCTTCATTAATTCAACTCATTCGCACCAACGACCATAAATACGTCCATTTGAGCTATAATGACGGCAACTCTATCGATCTCAAACCCTATTTCATGTTTCTAACAAAACCTTAACGAAACCCTAATCCGTATAACCCTAGAAATTGAAATCTAAAGTTCCAAAACTATAGATTCATACCTAGAGTCGGGTTTGGAGGAGAAAACGTGAAAAAACTTCGAAGATCGGAGAACGAATCGCCTAGAGGAGAGGAGAGAAAATGAAAGTTTCGTTGAAGTGATGAGGAAGGAAGGATTTTGTGATTTTTAATAAAATTTTGCTTGGCAAATTACTTATTTACCCCTCCATTTGATTTCTATTTGTTTCTCCACCTTTCTCGCTATTTGACTAACTATTCGTTTTCTCCAAATTTTCTTATTTCACCATAATTTCAATTTATTATTTAGGTTTCAATAAAATTTTTTTGTTCGCAAAACGGACTTAATCTGACATATTTACAAAAATGCTATTATTTAATGGAATTATAAAATCCCGTAAAATCGGGTGTTACAGAAAGCGAGTGCTGACAAGTCTTTTTTTTTTGTTTAAATTTTGATTTATTTAAATGATTCAAAAAAAGTAACTCATCCTCCCAATGGTACGATTTTATTTCTATTTTATGAATTAATATTTTCACTATTTAATAAATATTTTTGTCAATTATCATTTTAATATTTTCTTTTGATTTTGTTTTATCTATATCTTATTTAGAGATGTTTGATGGGCAGGCTAGCTCGGCTCGCTACTGTAGCGAGCCGAGCCTGGCCCGATCCCGTGAGGTGGGCCGAGCTGAGACCAGGAGATGGGCTTACGAGCCCGCTAGGGACCAAGCCATAAAGTCTCATGATAAACGAAGAGGAAGACTTATACCGGACCTTGTGGAGGCACTCATTTGTATTAAAGATTAGATCGACGCCAAGACAAGAGATCAATGACGAGAGAATGAAATTCTTGAGTAGTTTATGAAATTGGATGTTGAATACTAGAGATTCTTTTTATTTAATTTCTTTTGTAATTTGAAGTAGTTTTTTTTTTTTTTCAAATTTATAATTTTTTTTGAATTTGTAATTTTTTTTCAAATTCTAATTTCTTTTTATAGGGTAAAGTGCAATTTGGCCCCTACAACTAGGTAAAATGGGCAATTTACACCGTAAACTTGGGTAAAGTACAATTTGGCCCCTACAACTAAGTGAAATGGACAATTTACACCGTAAACTTGAATAATAGGCAAGAACAACCTTAATGTATTAATAATGGGCAATATGGCCCCTACTGTCATATTTTCCATCAAAAAGTAACATTTTTTCACTTGTTCATTTTTTTTCCGAAATGCCCCTCACTGGACCGAACCGGACCAGACCGGTTCAGCTAATTACACTCTTATTTATTTATTTTTTTAAATCCTATTTCTTGGAAAAGAGAAGACAGATGAATAGAATTAAAAAAAAATAAAAAATCAAAGTGCAATTAGCCGAACCGGTCCGGTTCGGTTCGGTCCAGTGAGGGGTATTTTGGGGAAAAAAAATGAACAAGTGAAAAAATATTATTTTTTGACGAAAATTATGACGGTAGGGACCATATTGCCCATTATCAATACATTAAGGTTGTTCTTGCCCATTATCCAAATTTACGGTGTAAATTGTCCATTTCACCTAGTTCTAGGGGCCAAATTGCACTTTATTCAAGTTTACGGTGTAAATTGCCCATTTTACTTAGTTGTAGGGGCCAAATTGCACTTTACCCTTTTTTATATATCAAAATATTTTTAATGTTATTTATGTGATATTTTTTTATTGGATAGTCTCAAATAATTTTTTTATTAATACATTCAATCTTATATACCTTAACATAACTAATTTTTAAATTAAATGAATAAATATCGTTGGTATATAATTATTAATATTTATTATCATTTTAAATATATTTTTTTGAACTTATATTATATCAATATAAGTTGAAAATATTTATATACGCTCCGCTCGTTAGGCTCGGCTCGTTAAGACTCGTTGATCCTGCTCAACTCGGCTCGTTTAACTCGTGGCTCGCAAGCTGGCTCAGGTTGAAATTTTTTCAACCTGACTCATTAGGCTCAGCTTGTTAGGCTTGGTAGGCTCGTTTAACTCGTTAGACTCGATGAGCCAGACTACCTCCCGGCTCGTTTGTCATCTCTAATATCATGCACATATAAATAAAATCAAATATATTTTTATAGCATAAAAAGAAAGGACCGAATGAGAGAAAAATAAGTGTTAGAGAAATTATAAGTTAATAACAAATAATTTTCATTACGACCTTAATTTTCAATAATTTAATCTCTGAACTAAAATTCATTGACAATTTAAACCTTAAGATTAAAAAAGCATTAACTTTATACTTGTCGCTCATTTGTTGGCTCTTTCTCTCTATCTTCTTCAATCTCCTCCCTCGTTTAATCCTGTTATTTCGCCATACAACAAGTTTAATCCAATTATTTTGTCATTCAATTGTTGTAGTGGCACTAAAGATGAAGGAGCACTTCCAGCTAAAGGGTTTCAGAGAGGTTCTGATAATTTAGTATTGGCTTGGAGGTAATCTCGTTCGGAACTCCACATAGAGCCCGTTTCACTTAGATCAATGAACATAAGGAGCTTGTGATAAGAAGACCGGTATTGAAAACCCTAGACCCTTCAAAAACACGAAATATAAAGATCATCTTTGAATCAAGCATGGGGAATTTGATCCTGATTTAACGTTGCTGATGGAACTAAAGTTATCAAGAAAACAAATTTGACCCTAACCGAACTTGTAGGTTAGAACCAAAGCTATCAAATTGATATTTCAAGTTTTAGCTTAAAGAAAATTTAGTTCTTCACAAAGAAACAAAGAGAAAATTCTTACAAAACTCCAAAGTGTATATTCTATGTTTTGCCGCAAGGGTTCTAGCCTTAAAATAGGCAACAAACAATAATTAAAATATTCCTAAAGGAAATATGTCTACGGTAGTTAAAGATTTGGAAACAAAAAACTTAACAAAATAATAAAAAGAAAACTTGACCTACTTTACAATAAGACAAAGAAGCTCGGACTTAACAAATTAAAATAAGGAAACTTGGACTTTCTTGGGGATCAAGTTGTATTTGACATTGCATGTGTGTGCCTACATCCATGCTGCGTAATTCTTCATGCATCTTTCTCTTCCAAAGAATTTTCATCAACACTTGGCATATTTATTGGTTTTAATTCATGTTGGGTTGATTCTTTCTCTTGAATTTTTAAAATCAAACCATGTAGTGCTTTATGCATTGTTTTGATTTTTGATCGTGTCATTGGTCCCTTTATATCTCGACATGAATCATTGTGTAACAACCCATTTTTCGAGTAAGATATTGTCCGCTCTAGGATTAGGCCATAGCCCAATATCCTCCCCTCACGGATTTGTTTGGCGAAGACTTCCCAATCGGTCACCCAACCTGGTACTACTCTCGCCGAAGCACTTTTAACTTCGAAGTTCTTATGGGATCCGTTATCAATTGTGCTCCAAAACACGTTTTACTATCTTGGGAGGGTCTCTTTACATATGTTTCATTTCCACATACTTCCCCAAGCGATATGAGATTATGACGACCCCCTTTTTACGACCGAACCCTTCGGCCCAAGTCCAACCCGGGATCCGTGGAGTTTTAACCCAGCACGTCACCCTTCGGGCCAAGTCCCACTCGGGATTCGAGGAGCATTGGGTGATTCCTCCTCATACGTGTCCATTCGGGTTATCACAATCACCCTCCCTCGGGGCCCAACGTCCTCGTTGGCCACATTTTCAGTTAGGTACAGGCTCTGATACCATTTGTAACGACCCATTTTCCCAGCAAGATATTGTCCGCTCTAGGGATTGGGCCACAGCCCAATATCCTCCCTTCACGGCTTTGTTTGGCGAAGACTTCCTAGTCGGTCACCTAATCTGGTACTACTCTCGCCGAAGCACTTTTCACTTCGGAGTTCTTATGGGATCCGTTGTCAATTGTGCTACAAAACGCGTCTTACTATCTTGGGAGGGTCTCTTTACATATATTTCGTTTCCACATACTTCCCCAAGCGATATGGGATTGTGACGACCCCCTTTTTACGACCGAACCCTCTGGCCCAAGTCCAACCCGGGATCCACAGAGTTTTAACCCAGCATGTCATCCTCCGGCCCAAGTCCCACTCGGGATTTGCAGAGCACTGAGTGGTTCCTCCTTATACGTGTCCATTCGGGTCATCATACATTGTTCTTGCACTTGAGCTTGGTTGCACCTTGATTTGTATAAGCTTGCATTGACTTATCTCTAGTGCAATGGAACCAAAGAACTAGTTTTGCTATCGAAGAAGTTATTAGGTCAGAGAAGTTTATGATTCTAACGGTATTAGACCAAGAAAGTTATTTCCATAAAGAATAAGTTTTTGAATGCTGGAGAAGTTTTTGATAGTGGGTGGTAGTGACTCAGAAAGTTTATTGTTCGATAGGCTAACATGTCCCAGTTATACCGATATTGAATGACTCTATAGAAACTCGCAGATGAGAAAGTGCTTTGCAATTCGACCAGTGTAAAGTTTAGCAAATTAAAGAAACCATAATAGATTTTTCGTCTTTAATGGAGAAGCCACCATTTCTTTCGGGCAACCTAGAAGAAGATTCGTTGGATTTTGATCTTGGATAGAGATTTTGGGTTTTTGAGTTGGGCACTTCTGCATCTTAACGTTTTGCTTTTTGGCAACTGCAGCCTTTGTTCGCCATAAGAAGATTTTTATTGTTTCTATTTAACATAATTACAAAGGAACGAAGAAAGATCAGAGGTGTTTGAGTGCTTCTGATGGCTCCAATTGTGAATGCTCTTTACAGAGAAAGTTTTTTATATGTTTTTTCACATTGAGAAGGTAAAAACCGCGATTTTAATATTAATTATTTATGAGTAATTTTTTTGTATTATTCGTGATAAAGATATTTTGCGTTAACACATATTGTTGTGATTTGTTAATCTTAGGCCACGTAAGATCTTTCAGTCAATTGGTCAAATCGATAAAGCTTATGAGTTAGTGCATAGTTAAAAATCCAAGAAAATAATGTTGTGTAATTAGAAAATTTTATCGGGTAAAGTTTGGATAATGTTCGCATTTTCAACAAATAAGAAAATTTTTATGCTATATATATATATATAATTATTATTAAAGAATATATTTTTTTAAATGGTAAAGAAACCTTTTTTCCTTCTATTTGGCTATGCCGCGCGAGAGAGATGTCCAAGAGAGTGCGGGAGTAGCTTTCTGTTTGATTGGAGTTTTTAGGGTGGTTCCCTTCAATTTTTGGGCATAGATCTTCGAGCGTAAGCGTTTCTAAACTCTGTTTTAACGTTAAAAAGTTTATTTTAATGTTTGTTTTAGGTTCGAGTTTGGAAACTTGAATCCTTTGGTTGTTTCTGAAATATTTTGGTATATTAATGTTGTGTGCAAAGTTCTAAACCGATTGAGGTAAGAATTAGTAGAAATAGGGCGAGTTTTAGTCATTATGACCGCTATAAAAGTGAAGGTATCAACCTCTTTGAGAGGATGGTTGACCCTTTGAAGCGTCGACCTTTTGAGAGGTCGGTTAACACTTGAATGGTCAACTTGTCCAGTTAACTGCTGCCCTAAATGGTCAACCCCTGCTAAAATAGAGCAGAATAAGGGTAGACCGTTGCTCAAAGTTGTCGATTCGTGACTGCCAATCAACCTTTGTTCAAATAACGGTGAGCAAGGGTCAACCTTTTCCCTAAAAGATCCACCCCTGAAAAGTTTGAACGCTGCATAGTGATATATTTAAAGCATACGACCATTTGTAGTTTCCTTTCAGCTTGGGTTCTTAGTTCTAGTATAGGACTCATCCCTATCCTTAGTGTTTTGATTGAGATTCTTTTGATGTCGGTTTTATTTTTAGTTTTGACAATGCTTTCAAATTCAAAATTTGTCTCCGATAGCACTTCTCTGTTGGACAGTAAGGCTGTTGTTGTCATTGACATAGAGATTTTATACTCTTTGAAATGCATTGTATACTATTCAAAATTTTATTTTGGTGAGTTGTCACCTATGGAAAACTTAACGAAGTCTGGTTGACAGAACGTTAGTTTTGAGTTAGATGTATGAATGTTTTACACGTTTATAATTGATACATGAGATTTCATTTTTTATTGTGTTATATACTAAAAGATGAATCATCTTAATGCTTTGACCAGTTTCAGTATCAAAGCATCATGAGACTATCAAATATATTTTCTATTGTGTGAAGATGTTTGCTTTGCACGTTGCAAAAATGGGTAATAAGGCGGTGATGACATGCTCCTTGCATTTTGAATCCCTAAACCTTATCATAGTATATTTGTTGATTACGATTTTACGGGTTGTGTTGTCGCTGACCATTGTTCGCCGACAACCCGTGTGATGATGCTGCATCTTCGGATCATTGTCACTTTTATTCTTTACAGATTGATGAGGTGCTGCTGGATCTTCGGATTGCCACCTTTCTCTAGTAGTGTATTGGCAAGGTTCTTGAGTGACACTCTTTTTTCACTTTTACTATCTTCAACGAAAAATGGTAGAAGCTTATTTTACTATAACTACCTAGTATGTAGCCATGTTTTGGTATCTGTCCTACAGATAGCACGTGGAGCCCACTTTTAGTGGTAAAAAGGATTTTCATGATTGAGAATTCTCATATGGCTTGAGAAACTTGTTTTGAAGAAAAGAAAGAGCTATTAACAATTATAAACTTATGCATAGTATTTGAAGTTCGATCATTTTTTTGAAATGGAAGATAATTTTTTTTACATGTGTTGCATTTAGTATAAACTTCTTACTGAGTTAATCAATCACCCCAAACGACCATTTTCTCTCTTAGGTAAGGATCGAGGCAGTTGGGAGTAGTGATCCTGGTGAAGATAACTCTGAGTTTCCATTTTTCCTCAAGTGTTTACTTCTTTCCCGACTTATTAATTTAATTATTCTCTTATTTTTGCATGTTAAATTACCAGGTGTTTGATGCTTTATTTCTTGCGCGACATAACTTGTAAATTAAATTGTGTATTTCACTATTTTATTTTATGTGATTGCTATGTTGACTTTGGCTTGTTTCTTGAGTTTTAGGTCTCAATTGTGTATAAGTCTTATGTTATAAACTGAACATTGGGTTGGGCGATTAGGTTATTTGACTCAGCATTTTTGTCTAGATTCACCTCCAAGTTGTGACATAAAATGTATTTTAGAGAAAGATAGAAGGTTGGAAGCGAGTTCCTGGTAGATAAAGTTTTTAGAATTTTCTATTTGTTGGATAAAGAGATTTTTTAAGAAGATGATAATGTCTTATGGTGATTGAAATGTTAGAAAAGAAAATCAAATGGGTTGAGAGAGAGAGAGGGGTAAAGTTAATAGTTTTTTTTATTTCAAGGGTTAAATATGGATGACATAAATAGAGTAATCCAAGATTATGCTATTCCAATTATCCATGGATTAAACCCTTGGATTGCATGATCGAATATCAAAGTTGCAGAATTTGAACTTAAATCTCTTATGTTTCAAATGTTGAAAATTGTAGGTCAATTCAGTGAATTAGCTATAGTTATATACATCTAAAGCAATTTATGGAATTATCATTCATTCAAAATAGAGGGCATTTTTTAAGATGCATTGTGACCGAGACTTTCCCTTTCTCTTTAATGGATAGAGATAAAGCATAGTTAATTTTGCTGCCCCCAAATTTCATAGTTACATGGAGTGACGACCCAGACCGCAGGCCGACACGGGACGTGACCTGACGTTGACTTTGACTTGGACATTTTGGACGTGAAAATTTTTGACTTTTTAAAACTCTAAATCGGAGCCTATGGTCGTTTTCGGTAAGACATTGACTCGGTTTTTAGGTCGTTTAAATAGTTTGAAATATGTGGGAAAACGTTCAAAAAATACGTTTTGGAAGTATCGCGAAACGTCGGATTGAAACGTGTTTGAAAACAAAAATTTAGAAAAAATTCAAATTGGTCCACTGTTAAACGAAAATTCTAAAAATCTCAAATTATCTCATTCAGGCATTTTACCGAGCACTTTGCGCTCACAAATTCTCTAAGCTAACATTAACGGTATTTATATTGTTCAACCACCGATTTCAACCTAACTATCGATGAAAACTCTTAATATATTATCAAAGGTCATAAATACAGTAAATCTAACAATTTCTAACATAAACCTATAATTTCTCAACCCTAAATCGGTAAACCCCAACCATTTTCGACCCTAAAAATCAGAACTAAACCGTCTAGATTACACGAAACTTACATAGGGCTTGATTGTAGAAGAAAATGGAGAAAGAAAATCGCCGGAGTTTGGAGGAGAATCGGCCGCGTGAGGAGAGAGCGTCGGGAGAGGGAGGAATCGCCAAAATGGGGAGGGGGGAAATGTTCTCTAGAGGAGAACCGTAAATGAAGAAGGGGGGAGGGGGAAATTTTGGGTTTTATAAAATAGTATTAACTCAAAATTACCTCTTTGCCCCTTACCCTAATGTTCCACCTATTTCGTTATTTAGCCTATCGATTTAGATTCTCCGAAATTTTCTTATTGCTCCAAATATTTCAATTATTTCCTAGGGTTCTAACAAAACTTCTTATTCGCAAAACGAACTTAATTTACTATATTTACAAATTTAACCTTAATAAACAGAATACCAAAATTCTGGGCGGTTTGACTTTCTCCTTCCGTTCCATTTTTCTTAAACCCTTAAAATTCTCAACATCCCAATTACAACAAAAATATTTATTACATTAATAGCGAATCTCTTCCATTCCAATAGATTTAGGGGCGGTTACATGGCTGAAAAATGTCGGGTGTTACATCCTACCCACGTTAATAGAATTTTGTCCCCAAAATTTGCTTAGCTTAAAGTTCGACATTAACGCTACTTACCTTATGGCTTCATTCCTCAACCTATGATCATTCTGCACTCTTCGAGTCCATACCATTTGTCCACTTCAAAATTCAAATCTCCATTTAAGAACTTTGATTTCATCTATACTTGGGATCAATCTCTATGGCTCTATGATAAAACTCCTAAAATCAATTGCTCCATAATTAGCCTCATCACCACATTCCCTACTCTTAATTGGACTCAAATGTCCTTGATTATGCATCGAGTACCATCAAATTCCTAAGTATTCAATCAAATAACCCAACCGTATATAGGCACTTAATAATTCACGTATGCATTGGTCTCCACTTAATCATCCATAAATTAAACTTTCTAACTCATCTAATTTGGCCTTAATCACCTATCGGGTAATGACAATTTCTACATATCCAAGGTTTTAAATCCTCCAACTATGCACTTTATAGCTCAATTGCTCATACGTCCGTTGACTTCAACTAAATCAATCATTACTTAAACTCTCAAATCCCTCTAACTAAATTTCAACTCCAGTTTTTTCTTCGAATTGAGTTCATTCAGTTCCTCACTTTCCTAATTTCGTGTCTATCAGAAACGTGCAATCCACTTCAAGCCTTCAAAGCTTCCTCAATCGCGTAACACTAACGACTTAATAAGTAACCTTCTTACCTGAATTTCTCCATTTCAATTTATTCTTTACACTGCCATCCCATTTCTAATTCATCACTCTCATCTCTTACACCTTCTCACCTTGGGCAATCATGGCATTTCATTAGTCATTCTAATACAATCATTATACTCAAGGCTTTCAATACTTAAATCTATCCATTACAATTTCAAAGTAAACTCGAAGTTCCCATAATTACGCTTACGCTCGGTTTGTCTAACTTTTACCTCGGTGATCACCAAACACTATCAAACTCTTAGGTCTAAACTAATTCATAAACTATTCACCCAATACCTTAAATGGTGCATAAACACTACGACGTAAATTACGAGTCAAAAATTTCCTAAACCTCCTATTTAAGCTAGTCTCAACATTCCTCGATCAACGATTTTCATCAACTACATCCTGAGTTGTGCCTAAGCTTCTTAATGTCGTCGTCTGGATTGACAATTGTCTAATGATCTAATAGCACTCGAATTCTAATTTACATCATACACTTATGTTCATCAACTCTAACCCTAGCCATTTATTTATTCATCGGCTTTGACTTCCTTACGTACGAGTCTAACCTTTGAAATTTTCTAACTTAACCTTATTCTTAATGCACTAGAATGTTTTTCATGCAAGTTCCCATTCCTCTCATTCAAAATTCCTATATTTTCTCAAATCGCACACCACTAAATGCTTATGAATTAAACCTCAAATTTTATCCTTCCCTCTTATCTAACAATTCTCTTTTTTCCCCATATCTTGTTGATTCACCATACCTTCTAACATTGCACACATAACTCTTAACCTCTAAACATGACTTTTATTTTGAGGTACTAAACTTTTCTCTGATTAGTTAATGCATCTATGTTTTTAAGTTATTCCTAACCATTATGTTTTTGCTCCATATTATCTAATCAAGCAGCACATTAGGTTACTCATCATGATGCATAACCCTCTCCTTATAAGGTCTACATCGTCCTGTATTTAGCTTACTGCACTCTCGCCCTTATCGCACCAAAAAGTAACTCACGCACTTCCCCTAATGGTTATCATTTCAACCCAATTAACATTTGAATGCAGGATTTTCAACTCTTCTCTGGTCGACCATACACCTACTAGGATATACACTTTTAATGACCTATGTCTTCAAAAATTTATAAACCAGATCCCTTAGTCGATATTTCCTCGGTAGTAAACGTTTTGTCATTAATCTCCCATACACGAGCATGCACTTTTGTCTTATGTCTCCTATCCCCTAAGGTCTATCCTCTTGAGTAAAGATTAACCCTAACTGTCCACTTTCTTATAAAGATCCCCAATATTAGCTACTTAGTTTTATATGGAGTACTTTTGGCTTCAACAAAAGACAAATTATGAGATAACTACTTCACCCTGTAACACCCGAGTTTTCGGGTTTCCGCTCCAAGGCTATTTTCGTAAATAAGTAAATTAGGTCCGTTTTGCGAGCGGATAGTTTTATTAGGACCCTAGGAATTTATGGGGATTTGTAGAAGAATAAGTGAAATTTTGGAAACTCAAATCGAGAAGGGTAATGCTAAGGTTCCCGTTTTAGCCTTTTAGTATGTCAATTCGTAAAAAAAAAAATAGCAAAATAAGTCCGTTTTGGAAACGGTGAGTTTTGTTAGAACTCTAAGATTAAATTGGAATATTTGGAGAAATAAGGAAATTGCAAAGAGACCGAATCGATAGACTAATTAAAGAAATAGTTGTAGTTTATTATAATTATAATTATAATAATAATTATTATTATTATTATAATTATAATAAAAACAAAACAAACAACAGAAACGATTTCTGTTGTTTGTTCGAGCTCGACGCCGAAGGAGAGCGAAGCTCGCAGGGGAGAGCGGCGACGAGCGTCGATCTCCGACCAAAACCGCCGGCGTTTCGACGCCCTCCGGCCAGACGACGGCGACGGCCAGTCTCCGGCCTGACTCCGCGCACGAACCGACCAGGTGAGCTCGGTTTTCTCCTTTTTCGGTTCGGTTTAAGGCAGTGAGTGGCGAGTTCGTTTGAGCTCCGATCTCCGGCCAATTTCGGTCACTTCCGGCATGGGTTTGCCAACCCTTGGGCCGGCTATCGTTGATTGGCCGCGGAATGCCCAATTTGGGCGAAAATACAGTGAGGCCGAATTAGGGCTTAGGGTTTTCTTAATTGGAAACTTCGATTTTAGGTTAGTTTATGTTAATTGGATGTTAGGAGAATAGATTGGTGAAGAAATTGATGGAATTTGATGAAAAATCAAAAAGGGGAATTTTGGGAAAAAGGGGCAGATTCGGGTTTTGCCTAAATTGACCTAGCTCCGGTTATTTGTTTTAAAATTCCTCTTGGCAGATTAAAATAGGTTATTAGAGGAGTACGTGGCCGCTGGAATCGTTCGATTCTGATAACCGACGCGAAAGTTACGCGCGTTCGAAGTTTTAGGTCGGTTTTTACCGAACCCAAATTAGTGGCCATTTAATTAGGTTTTAATTGGACTAGGCTAGAAATAGTAGTTTAAGATGTTTTCACAAAAATGAGAGTTTAGTTATGCCCGAATGAGAAAATGGAAATTTTAGGAAAGAATTTCCTTAATTAGGAGATTAGTTTAAGTTTGAAATTAGTTTAATTAGAATTGATTTTAATGTCTTTTAATTGTGAAATGCTTTAGGTGAAGACGACCTTTGGACGGTGCTCGGCTTACTACGGACGCCAGGTAAGTGAGCGTTAGGCTTTCCGGCTACTAAGGCCCTACGTCGTACAATGTTGATAATGTTGATTGTTTCGATGAGAGTGATTGTAGAGATTGGTGGAAGACGGGTAGTTAAGGAAAGAGTGATAGTTAAGTAGTGCCTTAGTTATGTTGTAGTGCGTATGTGATAGGTTTTCCTTACGTGTATGTTAGTGCTCATGTGATAGGTTTTCCTTACGTGTATGTCTTCTCATGCATCATGTTTTCTAAAGTGCATACGAACTATTTACAAGCATGTTTTATGAAAATGTTGAAAGTAAAGAACGACAATGAATGATGAATGATGAATGATTAATGATGAATGATGAATGATGAATGATGAATGATGAATGATGAATGATGAATGATGAATGATGAATGATGAATGTACTACAGGGCAAGTCATGAATGTACTACAGGGCAAGTCATGAATGTACTACGGGGCAAGAAAACAGTTTAAAAGAAATGAAACGAAAATGTTTTATAAAAGTCATGCATATATATGAAATGTCATGTTTAGCACGCTCCTTACTAAGCATTAGGCTTAATGTAGTTATTGTATGATGTAGGTGACAGGTGTGAAGGTAAGAGTTCCTCATGATGACAAGGAAAAGGTGGTCGATGGGTGGTGCTCGTGGCGACGGGGTGTGTTTTGGCTTGATGATCCGATGGCTTGAATGATGTATGATGTATGTTGAATGGATGTGAGTTAGTTTTGTGGTTAGAAAGGTGATGGATTTTAGGGTGTATATTTAAGTTTAATATTCAGGAAATTTTATAGTGGATATAGGTTTGAAGTAGTACTATTTTGAATGATTTGTTAATGTATGTCATTGGTGATGTTTTAGGAAATTTAATGCTTATGCTCGATGTTTGTTTTAGGACTTGATTTGTTTTGATTTAGGAAGAGAATGAAAGTGTTTAAGTATGTGGATCGGATGATTTGATAGAAAAACGTATGAAAGTAGAGTCTTTGATATGTATGATGTGGTAGTGGAATGTCTAAGATGTGAAGTCTTTATTTTTGGAGAATATACTGAAACTGTTTGGGTATTTTTAATTGTTTGGTCGTTTTTAAAACAGGTAAGGATACGCTCGATTTTTAGAGCGATCCACGCAGTTTGTTTTCTTGAGTATAGGTTATATTAGTGTTTTGTTTTAATTGATCTTACTTTAAGTGTTAATTGTTTTAAGTTAGTAATGGTTTTAGTCTAGTTCTAAATGTTTTAAAAGTCAAAATGTTTTACGCTCAAAATGTTTAAGTCAAAGTTAGACCCTAAAAGTCGTTAGAGGTGGGTCAATTGTCTAAGTTAGTTTTCTTTTAAAGTGTTAAGTAAAAATGAAAAAGTTTATGAGAAAATATAAGGGCTTAGGTAATAGTTATGTCACGGCAAGTCCGTGGCGGCCCTGATCGGGTTGGGGTCGTCACACACCCTCCTTAAGTCGTCTCACTATATTATAATATAAGCTACAACACCCTTCTTTCCCTTAGCTTCTCTTGTAATCATTCTCCCTTAAGTCTTCTAACAATCATTCCATTTCTAAAATAACGTCGTACCTAATATCCCCATAGATTGGTAAGCGACACCAAATTCTATAAGAGCAAATCTTTGGAAAAACTTTCGTCCAGCTCCCTTACTACATCGAGTAGTCCTTGACCATATAACCTTATTCGTTACCTCGGGAGCATTAGTTTGTACCTATCTTACATTCTGACAATATCTTCGTAAATTTTTCCATGTAGTGTATACACATATGTACCATGGTCATCTTATTATTAGAGGTCATCATTTTATGCATGAGCTAGCACAAATATCCCTTAAATTTATCTTTGTCCAAAGGAACTTTCTAATCCAGTAGATCCTTTCACTCCAAGGGAAAATAACAGTAATAATTCTAAGTAATTTCTACCTACTATTTAGCAACAATAATCCTATAAACTCATAATCTAATAAAAAAATGATAACAAAGTAATAAATTACAATAAACACTTATTTCACACCAAGGCAATATCCAATTAAATCACTTTAAATCCTACATGAACATGAACGTAAACATACTTACAGTCGATGGAGCGATCTCACGTAGTGGATTATGTAGTCAAACAGTCTACAAAACCCTTTTTAAAACCTTAGTGCTCTGATACCATAATTGTGACGACCCGGACCGCAGGACCGACACGGGACGTGCCTGACATTGACTTTGACTTGGATGTTTTAGACGTGAAAATTTTTGACTTTTTAAAACTCTAAATCATAGCCTAGAGTCGTTTTCGGTAAGACGTTGACTCAATTTTTGGGTCGTTTAAATCATTTGAAATACATGGGAAAATGTTAGGAAAATACGTTTTGGAAGTATAGCGAAACGTCGGATTGAAACGTATTTGAAAATGAAAATTTGGAAAAAAATTCAAATTGGGCCACGTGACACGCGGCGCGCGCGTCGCCCAGACAGCGCTCGCAGGGGGTGATCGATCGGAAAACTCCCTGCCATGCGCCCCTGCGTTCCACTGCAGGTGCCGATCGATCGGTGCGATCGGCTGGTGCGCTCGCCCCGCGCGCACCCCGCGTTCCACTTCGCCAACTTCGACTCTTTTTCACATTTTCACATTTCTACCACCTACACTTCACATTAAACTTACCAAAAACTTTTTGCCACCCTTCTAAACATAAAACACATCGAAACCCTAAAAAACACGACTCAAAAACGTAATTAAAATGTGTTAGAAAACGTGGCGGAAGTTTAAGAAATCAAACTACATGAATCGATCTGAAAACCAAGCGTATCCATGAAAAACCTAGAAGCCCAAACAGTTTAGTATGTTTTACAAAAGGGCTACTATCAAAACAAAAGTTCTAAAACATCAACCCAAAACCTATACATAAATTAAATCCCAAAAAAAACTTTACATCGTAATTTAAACCTTGAGACGTCACCCACAGGTCAAAATATGCCTGACTGCCGCAACCAACCTACATCATGGAGTTCAACTTGTAACGCCCCCGAACCCGCCCCGGCTAGGTACGCTACTTTGCTAACTCATACCACGTTTAAAACGACGTTTAAAATAATTTTTGATGAAATTTTTACTCAGTTTTTGGGTTTTTTGAACCCTCGAAACCGGTTGGAAAACATGCAACGAAAAGATTCCTCTACTTACCTGATTGCTCGACACTCGATTCCTCACTTCGTCCAATCAATTCATTCGCTCGATAACCTAACAAATATAAAGAAATAGCTTAGAAACACTCTAAGAAATTCCTAAGAACTTTTCTAACCAAAACTAACAACAATACCAACCAGTTCAAACTCTAAACCCTAAACCCGATTTTTCCACCAATTTTTAGTGTCCAACTTCAAACGGCCATAACTTACTCGTTTTTCAACAAATTTTGACGTGCCACCCCAATCTGTAAACCTCTACACGTTTACTATCCAATGAAATAAAAAAATTAACCATCCAAACAAAATGGCCAATTCGAAATCCAAAAACAGAACCGGCACCCTTTGCTCTAAAAACTGGTTTTTCCATAACTCATTTCTAATCTCAAATTTCATCCTACAAACAACCTAAACTGACATAATTAAAGATTTAAACTATCAATTAGGAAGAAACTAGCCAAGAAAAACACAATTTTCGGAGTTCCCAAATGAGGGTTTTCAAACCCTAACTAAAATCAACCAAAACACCCTAAAAACACCTAAAATAAACAATAAATCATACCAAACTCAAAACCCACTTAAATTACTACTCAAAACCCTTGCAAGGATTGAAGAAAATGGAGGAGAAGGATCGGCTATGGAGGAGAGAAAATGGCGTGGGAGATGAAGGAAGAAGAGAAGAAATCACAATTTTAACCTAACCACTTATTTTTCTTTTAAATTATCCCACCAATTTTTTTTAAAATTCCAAATCAACCCTCCCTTTTTCTCTCTTAAATTCCAACGTGAAATGCCTCTCACTTACCACATAGTTTGAAGAAAACGAATAGTTAGTCAAATAACGAGATAAGTTGGAGAAACCAAACTAAGTTCAACCAAACAAGCAATTGGATGGAGGGACAAATTAGGAAGTAAAAAGGGGGTAGTTTGGAGCACCAATTGTAACACCCCTAGTACCGTACCCATATTGTCCGTATTATTTTTATTTTTTTTTTTTTTTTTTTTTTTTTTTTTTTTTTTTTTTTTTTTTTTTTTTTTTTTTTTTTTTTTTTTTTTTTTTTTTTTTTTTTTTTTTTTTTTTTTTTTTTTTTTTTTTTTTTTTTTTTTTTTTTTTTTTTTTTTTTTTTTTTTTTTTTTTTTTTTTTTTTTTTTTTTTTTTTTTTTTTTTTTTTTTTT
This sequence comes from Begonia masoniana, assembly GCA_022432975.1. Lineage (NCBI taxonomy): Eukaryota > Viridiplantae > Streptophyta > Magnoliopsida > Cucurbitales > Begoniaceae > Begonia > Begonia masoniana. The sequence goes on along the minus strand of CM039512.1, from coordinate 34,941,643 downwards.
TTTTTTTTTTTTTTTTTTTTTTTTTTTTTTTTTTTTTTTTTTTTTTTTTTTTTTTTTTTTTTTTTTTTTTTTTTTTTTTTTTTTTTTTTTTTTTTTTTTTTTTTTTTTTTTTTTTTTTTTTTTTTTTTTTTTTTTTTTTTTTTTTTTTTTTTTTTTTTTTTTTTTTTTTTTTTTTTTTTTTTTTTTTTTTTTTTTTTTTTTTTTTTTTTTTTTTTTTTTTTTTTTTTTTTTTTTTTTTTTTTTTTTTTTTTTTTTTTTTTTTTTTTTTTTTTTTTTTTTTTTTTTTTTTTTTTTTTTTTTTTTTTTTTTTTTTTTTTTTTTTTTTTTTTTTTTTTTTTTTTTTTTTTTTTTTTTTTTTTTTTTTTTTTTTTTTTTTTTTTTTTTTTTTTTTTTTTTTTTTTTTTTTTTTTTTTTTTTTTTTTTTTTTTTTTTTTTTTTTTTTTTTTTTTTTTTTTTTTTTTTTTTTTTTTTTTTTTTTTTTTTTTTTTTTTTTTTTTTTTTTTTTTTTTTTTTTTTTTTTTTTTTTTTTTTTTTTTTTTTTTTTTTTTTTTTTTTTTTTTTTTTTTTTTTTTTTTTTTTTTTTTTTTTTTTTTTTTTTTTTTTTTTTTTTTTTTTTTTTTTTTTTTTTTTTTTTTTTTTTTTTTTTTTTTTTTTTTTTTTTTTTTTTTTTTTTTTTTTTTTTTTTTTTTTTTTTTTTTTTTTTTTTTTTTTTTTTTTTTTTTTTTTTTTTTTTTTTTTTTTTTTTTTTTTTTTTTTTTTTTTTTTTTTTTTTTTTTTTTTTTTTTTTTTTTTTTTTTTTTTTTTTTTTTTTTTTTTTTTTTTTTTTTTTTTTTTTTTTTTTTTTTTTTTTTTTTTTTTTTTTTTTTTTTTTTTTTTTTTTTTTTTTTTTTTTTTTTTTTTTTTTTTTTTTTTTTTTTTTTTTTTTTTTTTTTTTTTTTTTTTTTTTTTTTTTTTTTTTTTTTTTTTTTTTTTTTTTTTTTTTTTTTTTTTTTTTTTTTTTTTTTTTTTTTTTTTTTTTTTTTTTTTTTAATTGCAGGCTCGATCGGCTGCGGGCGCTGCATCATGCAGCGCACGATCGCTGCATAATGCAGCGCACGATCGCTGCATAATGCAGCGCACGATCGCTGCATAATGCAGCGCACGATCGCTGCATAATGCAGCGCACGATCGCTGCATAATGCAGCGCACGATCGCTGCATAATGCAGCGCACGATCGCTGCATAATGCAGCGCACGATCGCTGCATAATGCAGCGCACGATCGCTGCATAATGCAGCGCACGATCGCTGCATAATGCAGCGCACGATCGCTGCATAATGCAGCGCACGATCGCTGCATAATGCAGCGCACGATCGCTGCATAATGCAGCGCACGATCGCTGCATAATGCAGCGCACGATCGCTGCATAATGCAGCGCACGATCGCTGCATAATGCAGCGCACGATCGCTGCATAATGCAGCGCACGATCGCTGCATAATGCAGCGCACGATCGCTGCATAATGCAGCGCACGATCGCTGCATAATGCAGCGCACGATCGCTGCATAATGCAGCGCACGATCGCTGCATAATGCAGCGCACGATCGCTGCATAATGCAGCGCACGATCGCTGCATAATGCAGCGCACGATCGCTGCATAATGCAGCGCACGATCGCTGCATAATGCAGCGCACGATCGCTGCATAATGCAGCGCACGATCGCTGCATAATGCAGCGCACGATCGCTGCATAATGCAGCGCACGATCGCTGCATAATGCAGCGCACGATCGCTGCATAATGCAGCGCACGATCGCTGCATAATGCAGCGCACGATCGCTGCATAATGCAGCGCACGATCGCTGCATAATGCAGCGCACGATCGCTGCATAATGCAGCGCACGATCGCTGCATAATGCAGCGCACGATCGCTGCATAATGCAGCGCACGATCGCTGCATAATGCAGCGCACGATCGCTGCATAATGCAGCGCACGATCGCTGCATAATGCAGCGCACGATCGCTGCATAATGCAGCGCACGATCGCTGCATAATGCAGCGCACGATCGCTGCATAATGCAGCGCACGATCGCTGCATAATGCAGCGCACGATCGCTGCATAATGCAGCGCACGATCGCTGCATAATGCAGCGCACGATCGCTGCATAATGCAGCGCACGATCGCTGCATAATGCAGCGCACGATCGCTGCATAATGCAGCGCACGATCGCTGCATAATGCAGCGCACGATCGCTGCATAATGCAGCGCACGATCGCTGCATAATGCAGCGCACGATCGCTGCATAATGCAGCGCACGATCGCTGCATAATGCAGCGCACGATCGCTGCATAATGCAGCGCACGATCGCTGCATAATGCAGCGCACGATCGCTGCATAATGCAGCGCACGATCGCTGCATAATGCAGCGCACGATCGCTGCATAATGCAGCGCACGATCGCTGCATAATGCAGCGCACGATCGCTGCATAATGCAGCGCACGATCGCTGCATAATGCAGCGCACGATCGCTGCATAATGCAGCGCACGATCGCTGCATAATGCAGCGCACGATCGCTGCATAATGCAGCGCACGATCGCTGCATAATGCAGCGCACGATCGCTGCATAATGCAGCGCACGATCGCTGCATAATGCAGCGCACGATCGCTGCATAATGCAGCGCACGATCGCTGCATAATGCAGCGCACGATCGCTGCATAATGCAGCGCACGATCGCTGCATAATGCAGCGCACGATCGCTGCATAATGCAGCGCACGATCGCTGCATAATGCAGCGCACGATCGCTGCATAATGCAGCGCACGATCGATGAGATATTGAAATCTCAGTAAGCTACGTAAATGCAGATGCGTGCGTGCGTATGCCATTCAGAAAACATGCAGATTTCAGATTCATATACAGATACAGATTCATTACATCGCAGACAGATTGTTACCGAGATATCAGCCCTATAAATGGAAAGAATACATCCCGCGGTCGGACTACCACTTTCGATTTAGAGGAGGGGGGTACATGCTCACAAACCCTACAGCCATGCCTGAGCCCCATCTCGCGTAACCAGATACAGATTACGTAGATTAATTACAGATGTTCATTTCTTTTCTTAAAACGCGTGCAGAAATTCGTTTTCATGACATTTGAAATACGTGATGCATGAACAGATATAGACAGAAAGTAAACAATCAACATATATACCCTCAAGACCACAATAGAGTAACCTATAAACAATTTAAACCTAGCTACCCAACCGGAAGCGATTTAAAGCAAACAATTCCTTAGGGATCCTCGATACGACATCGAAGTATGGTGTAGACCGATTGGTCAGAGTAAGTCACGGAGACTTACCTTGGGCGCGCAGAATCTCGAGCTTTGTCCACGGGAGTCGTGTGTCTGAGGAAAACACGATATTCGTAGTTAAACCCAATTTGAATTATAAACGTCCAAATTACGAAATCCTTAACTAATGAATTTCCTAAAATTCCAACTTAATAATTCGAAGTATTTAACAATGACATAATGCTCGATAACCTGGAATTCCGATTAACGAGTTTTTCTCAAAAACTCGGAAATTTATCAATTTTTAGCTTTTTCTCAAATTGATTTTTCCTCGTCCAATAATGTCCAATACGTTCAATACGTACTTAATCAATGCTAACCTATTAATTACGAACCCTAATTCGCGTTTTTAACGAAAATCGATCGAAACCCTAATTAACTAAATCTCCGTAAAACTCGAAATAAACGCTCAAAGACCGAAGCTGCATACCTAGGGTAGCGAGAGGAGGAGAAACCGTGAAGAAATCGGAACGAACGAAGGTCGGACGGAGGTCGAAATGTTGATCGGTGTCGGCGGCCGAGAGAGGAGGGAGCTCTCCGTCGTGCGATCCAGAGAAGAAAAGAGAGAAAGTGAGGGAGAGAAAGAATTTGTGATGTTTAAATAAAAATTGATTTTCAAATTACCATTTTGCCCTTCTCACTTAATTCAATTCGTTTCATCGTTCGTTTCGTTAATCGTCCAACGATTCGGATTCTCGAAAATTCCATATTTTGCCAATAACTCATATTTATCACCAGGGCTTTATTAAAACTGTCCGTTCGCAATTTGGACTTCATTTACCATTTTTACTAAAACGTCCTTTAAGTTTCGAGAAACACAATTACTCGAAATATAGCGTTTAAACTCCGAAAATTCTCGTAATTTCCTTAAAATTCCAATTATTCGTTAGGATCATCATGACGCTTTCCGTTTGCGAAACTTACCTGATTTGACATATTTACCAAAAATGCCATTATATAATAATATATTGAATAATATATTAAATCCAAAAACTTGTACAGGCCGGATATTACACCAATTGAGAGTGTGACAAGTGTCAAAACTTGTGGGAGAAGCTTGGTGAAGGCAACACCTTCTTTTTCCCTCCCTTACGAGAAACCACATTCACTTTCACTCTTTCTCTCCTTTCACTTTCACAGCCACGAAAATTCTCTCCACCCCTACGCTTCTTCACATTTAACGGCTCCTCCAACCGATCAATTTCCTTCACGATTAATTCCTAAATCGCGACCCTAGGTAAGGTTTTAATGTTCTGGATTGTTAGCCTTCGATTTTAGAGTTGTTATTCAAATAGGGTTTCGTTAGAAATTGTTGATGGAAGTTAGAAATCGTTAGCTATTGGAATGTTGAATGATAATAAGGCATTTATGATTATGGAGGATAGTTAAGTGGAATTAACGGAGTCCGATTGGGTTAGACTTGGTTCTAATTCCATGTGTTATAAATTGTCTTAGGTGAACAAGCTCACGGATAGTGCTTGGTGTGCTGAGGACTTGAGGTAAGTTCTCGTGACTTACTATGGCCGATTGGCCTACACCATATGTCAAACTTTGTCCCTCGAGGATTGTTGGTGAATGTTGGTGCTTTGCCTGTTTAACTGCTTTGGTTGGGTAGTTTTGGGTTAGTTACTTTATAGTCTGTGCTTGTGATGTTTTGATGGTATTTGTGAGGTTTTGATGGTATTCACGTTATATATGTTATATTGTGCATATTGAACTGTTCATGCATCATGGTTTCAAAACGTCATGAAAATAAATTTACGCATGGGTTTCATGAAAAGAATATGCATGTAAAGGCAAGTAAAGTATCACAGTAAACAACCATGGCATAGGGTTATCGGGGATGAGGTTCAGACCTAGCGTTCCGTGGTGAGCGGGTTTTCCTCCCTTCAGATGGTGTGGGCTATCTAACCGCTTGATGTGCCCTATCCATCTGTCGAGCGTTTCCGATAACCATAGACTGACACGTACCGATATATGAAATGACATGGACGATTTTCTTAGTATTGATCATACATGATCATGCATTGGCATTTACGTAGAATTTACTGAGATTTTTATTTCATAGATGTCTTTATGGTGTAGGTGATATAGAGAAAGGTGAGGAGGATTTTCCTCTCTCAGACGAGCTTGCAGCTTGAAGGAGGATGTTCGGAGAGCGATTGGCGTAGTCGATGCACACTTGACCCGTTGGAGCATAGGTTAATTGTTTTGGGTGATGATATTTTGATGAAATGTATAGAAACTCTTATTAGGATGCTTGGTATCTGGATAGGTTGAAAATTATATTTTGATGATATTTTTGACAGCTTCCGCTAGGTATGGATAGTTTGTGAACATATATGTATATAATGTTCATTTTGATGTCTCTGGAAATGGAGAATGTTATTTTTAGTGTTTTTGGAAGTTCTAAGTAAATGATGTGTAAGTACAGGGGGAAAAATTGTATGGGTTACGGTTAAGTAGTAAACTTCTATTGTTTTGTGATCGGCAAAGGATTTATATAAGAGTTTGGTCAAAGTCAATCGGTAGATGTGTTCGGTTACTGTTGACCGTTGGATGCTGGGTGAATAAGTCATCCAGCTGACGTCATCGGTGGATGTTGAGTGTTACTGTTCACCGGTGGATGTGTTTTGTGAGTGATTAGTGGATATGTTTTTGTGAGTCACCGGTGGATGTGTTTTGTGAGTGATCGGTGGATGTTTTTTGTGAGTGATCGGTGGATGTGTTTTGTGAGTGAGCAGTGGATGTGAATTGAGCGGTGGATGTAGCTTAGTAGAAGTGAGCGGCGGATGTGAACAGAAAAAATTTTGGGCTTGGGCTCTTTTTGTCTCTGTTCTACTGGGCCGATTCCTCTTCTGCTTTAATGGTTTTATTTGATTGATTTTTAAATATGTTTCAATAATTTATACTTTGACTTATCAATTTAACGAAAGAATTTACTAAAAAGTTATAAAAAAAAATATAATACGAAAAAATTAGAAATAGTTTTAAGGGTCGTTACAGTTATGGTATCAGAGTTCCCAGGTTTTAAAAACAGTTCTGTAGATTGCTCGACTGCGCAAGCCACTACACGCACATGCTTCTTCAATTGTAAGTACGTTATATGCTTTCTTTGTTTTGATTTCTTAGAATTGTTGTCTTTAATTGTTATAGGTTAGCAAAATGGTGCGAAAAGGAAATGATAGAGACTTGAGAGACGACACCATAGACCAACTCAAGGAAATTATTGCCCAACAGTCTCAAAACCTTGCCCAACAGTCCCAACACTTAGAACGACAAGCTCAACAAATGGAAAGTGTAACGCCCCCGAACCCACCCTGGCTCGGTGCGCTACTTTGCTAACCAAACCCACGTTGAAACATAATTTAAACTAGGCCTAGACTCGCTAATTACCCTTACTCCTAACCGCTAAGCACCACGGCGTCCTTCCCGAAAATTTCGGCAAAATAACGCCTGAAAATGGCGCCTCCAAAAATGCTAAGTACCTGCAATAAATCAATCCCCAAACAGTTTCAGAATACTCCTAACCAACCAACTATCCAGCATACGGCATGAGAAATCTCCAAATAGCAGAAAGGAGTTAAACTAAAATATTAACAATTCCTAATTGAAGAAAGACCACAATATAGGGCGACATATCACCCTTAACTTAACTATATACAACAACAGACATCTACAATATGCTATCAAAATACAAAGTCCACATCTCCGAAGACCATGTTGGAGTCGCCCCGAAAACTGCCCGCACCGGCACGCCCCGTGCATCTCCGACCGCTCTCAAGTCCTGGCTGACTCACATAGCTCACCTGTAGCCGCGTCGTTACCTACACCACAGAACACACACACACACGTAAGCTTACGCTTAGCAAGTAGGGAATAGCAAATATAAACAAGCACATGGCATACACAACCCTCACACAACCCTAACAACGCAAAACATCACTAACAACACGACCCAACAATGCAACACAACACCACAATGCAACGCAATCCTATCATATGCAGTTTCTACACACTCTGTTGTTTTCTTTTCGTTTCGGTTGCATTTATCTTTCACTTCCAGGTGAATCAAGTAGGCACACGCCCCCACACAGTCCAGGACGGCCACGCCTTGATCCACGGAGCTAGACCGGAGGCACACGTCTCAACACAGTCCAGGACGGCCAACACAAATCTCCTCCAATCGATCGTAGAATCCTCATTGTGCACTTCAAGCACGAACAGGTCGAGGAATTCATACTCACGACACATTACGTACATTAACAGGGCATCTCGAATAGAATCCCTCGCGGGGTGCTCAACGAGCCACTTGCCCGACGAAGCTATTCTACTCGAGACCAAGTTGCAATCCATTCTTATCTTTCATTACGTCATCCTCACCACTCAACAGTGCAAAACACGTGATTTCGTCAGTTAGAAAACAATGATGCATGTGTCAACCAAGATATGCAATACAACACAATACGACGACTCAACGCAACAACACGACCACATAACACCACACGGCCAAACAATGCAACTCAAGACCAATCAACCAACCAGACAAGCAACTCTACGCAATCCCGAAGTAACATAATTAATTCAACGTAACACGAAGCAAAGCAATAACAAACAAACCCTACCATTCTCCGGTGTAGGCCCGAAGGCAAAAGAATAACATCCACTACTTACCTGGCATCCTAGCTCGCTGAGGATATTCTGTTACCTGTCCATCTACAGCTCGACCTACGACAATAATTCAAACTTCATTAAAATCAAGCCTACTTTCACCAATTAACTCTCAAACTACTATTTCTAGCTTAATCCAATGAAAATCTAACTAAACGGGTCACTAATTTGGGTTCGGTAAAAACCGACCCGAAACTTCAAACGTGCATAACTTTCACGTCGGTTATCGGAATCGAACGATTCCAGCGGCCACGTACTCCTCTAATAACCTATTTTAACCAGTCAAAAGGAATTTCAAAACAAATAACCCTAGCTAGGTCAATTAACAGAAAACCCGAACTGCCCCTTAACCGGAAATTTCACCATTTCTGATTTTCCATCAAATTCCACCCAATTCCTTATTAATCAATCCCTCACACACCCAATTAGCATAAACGAACCCAAAATCCCGAGCTACACACACAAACCCGAATTCCCCAATTATAGCCCTCGGTTTTTCTCTCAAATCTGAGCTCAATACGGCCAGGTAACCAAAACCGAACCAAGGGTTGGCAAACCCACGCCGGAGGTGACCAAAATCGGCCGGCGATCGGAGCCAAAACGGGCTCGACACTCACGGCCAAAAACAGAACCGAAACAGGGCACAAATCGGGTCTAACCTGTCGGTTCGTGCGCGAAGACAACCGGAAACCGCTCGTCGCCGTTGTCTGGCCGGAGACCGTCGGAAATCGCCGTCGGTCTTGGTCGGAGAACGTCGCCTCCCGTCGCTCTCCCTTCTCCCCTGCTTCTCGGCCCTCGGCGCTCGGGCACCCACGAACAACAGATTAACATTCTGTTGTTTTTATTGTTTTTGTTTTATAAAATAATAATAATAATAATAATAATTATAATTATAACAATTTCTATTAAAACTAATAACATGACATTTACCGTTTTGCCCTTCCGAAATTTCCATTAAATCTCGTTCTTAATTATAAATTATCGTAAATTGACCCTCACCCCGTACCCAGCTTAAGTTCTCCATTTAGAATATCCGAACACTAAGTACTTAATCAATTCGTTTAACCAAATTTATTCATTATTCTTTTAAATTAATTAAAACCACTATTTATTAAACAATTACTTTATCATTTTATTTTCCCTCAAATTCCTCTTCCACATTTTCATTCTAATTTACTACTTAACATAACCTATCTAAGGTTACGCGCGTTGTAAGAATTTCCCGGGTGTTACAATCCACCCTCCTTACAAAAATTTTGTTCTCAAAATTTGTATCCTTGTTATTTCTCACTTTACTCAACTCAACTACCCAACTCTACTCACCCATCGGGTGCTACATTCCCCCAAGTTCCGACTTCACCTAACTCTGCACTTTCTAACTCGAATATTCACATGTCCACTAACTATAATCTAATTCATACCCTCAAACCCTTCTAACTGAATTCTCAACTCGATCTTTTTCTCTACTTCTGTGTCTACTAAACACGCACAAACCACCATAGTCCTTCATGCTACCCCAAATCGAGAAATCCTAAGATACCAATGAGTACACTTCGTGCCTCTAGTGTGACTAAACTCTATAAATCCGTAGATCAGGACTAACTTGTTCCTAACGCTTCACACAATACTCTAAATGGTGTACAACATATCCTTGGTCACCTAGTAAATTTCCTTACGACAGATCTTCGTAACTAAATTCACCTAGTCACTTACTTTTCTAATGTAGACACGTATCCATCAAACAATCTCAAACCTCCAAAACCATCTCAATCGCATAACACTAGAACCTACAGAGTCAACTTCTTACCCTTAGTTTTAGATTTCAAATTCATTTCGATCTTACTATCGCATCTCACATCTATTTACCTCGCACCTCATTCTAACACCATTCACATAGTCTTAATTCACTATACCCTCGAAGCACTCTTTTCTACATCACCCAAGGTTTTCATTTTCGTAACTTTGCTCCCTAACTTATCACTCCTATCTCTTACATTTACTTAAATCAACCAATCAAGACAATTTATATCTCAAACAATCATAACCTTTCCTTAGTTATTCCAACACAACCCTCATACTCAAAGCTCTCATCTCTTAAACCTATCAACCATTCCTCAAAGTATACTATGACTCTTTCTACTTACATTCGCTATGCTTACTTGGTCTAACTCATGTTCACTACACTCAATTTGTTTAACTCCTAATTGCAGTCATTACCAAACACTCAAATTCTTAGGTCTAAACAAACTTGTTCCCAACTTTACACTCAACACTCATCATCTAAATACCTTACCTTAAATGATCTACACTCACTTTAACTTCAACCTTATTAATTTCAAAATTGAAACTTCCCTAAATTCACCGCCTCCCAGAATTCTCTATATTGAAACTTTTACAATTTAATTCTCTTCTAAGTTCTTCAGTTTCATATGAAATACACAATTTCTAATAGCTAACCCTCTTAGCTTAACTCTCCTTCTTCCCTATGCCCATCCACAATCTAGAAGTTACTCTAATTTCATCTAATCGTTCTTCTAGCTTACATCTTCCAACCTCTATTTTATTATTCATCCTCTATATGAGTTCTCCACATTTCACTTTTACTCTTCAAAATGTACTACCTACTATACTCTTGAGTCTTCATACTCCTCTAACTTTCATTATAACAAGTCACCCAACAACCTCTTTGTTTGCAAACTTGTTGTAGCATAATTAACACCCAAAATCCCAACTTCCTACCTATTACCTCGACAAGTCACAATTTCTCCTAACATCGTACGCATTAATCTAAACCTCAGAGCATTATCTTAATTTAAGAGGTTAGACTTTTCTCTAAACTTAGAAATACTAACTTATCTCGAGAAAGCACACTACCTACTTACCTCGAGTAAACTCAATTTATCCAACTATACCTCAGTCAGTCATCACCAAACATTCTCAAAGCCTTAAGTCTAAACTAACTCTTTCCCAACTTACTACAATCCTCAAAGTATACGCACTCACATAACACCAAGAATCTGCCGAGTAAACTTCCTATCGAAGTTCTCAATTTTACCTTAAAGGATCACTACATTCCATTAATCATACTAACATCATTCCCATTTTCCTTTCTAATTTATCACTCTTACTTAAAATTCTATAATTCCTCAAGTCATACACTACTGGTCGCCCACACATTGATTAATTGCATCCTCTAAAACACCCCGGCAATAACTACTTCTGATACTCTCCCAACTATTTACTTAAATTAAACCCTTAAATACCGTCTGCACCTACATACTCCCACTATACATAAATTTAATTATATTACCTTTTGTTATATCCGAAGGGTACTACAATGACAGTCACACCTAGTTATCTGATTTGATGCACAACTTTCTCATTCTAAGGTCTACTTCCTCTAACATTTAATCTACCACACCCTTATCATTTTCACACTAGGACGTTTCCCCAACTACTATCACTTCCACTCAAGCTAACGCTTACACTCACCTCGGAACGTTCAAACCCCTTATAAGTTATCAGATTTCCATTCCCATCTTAAGGTCCTCTAATTTCTCTAATTGCAAATCTTACTTCTATCTATTCTAAAAATGTTACTTGTCCGTTTTTTTTTTCAAATAAAACTCCTAGTTGTTCGAACTATCAATTCAGTACGTCTATGAGTCGGCTCATGAGATCCACCTAGATTGTCTCGGTATCGTTGAGACTCTCTAGTCCACTATTATCACAAAACATACAGGGATTAGCATCTAATAACATACAAAATTCTAAACACTTAACCAGGTTGTCTCGGTACTCCCGAGATTCTCGTTCTAATCTATTACATATCCAAAACAAAAAGGGTTAAACAATCTCATCTTATCATTTTAAATCTCAACTAACTAAAAGTAAAGAAATACTTACAGTCGGTGAAGCACGTTGCATGGCGGCCGGCATTGTCGAGTAATCCTTTGAACGACTCGACCATTTATGCTCTGATACCATCTTGTAACGCCCCCGAACCCACCCTGGCTCGGTGCACTACTTTGCTAACCAAACCCACGTTGAAACATAATTTAAACTAGGCCTAGACTCGCTAATTACCCTTACTCCTAACCGCTAAGCACCACGGCGTCATTCCCGAAAATTTCGGCAAAGTAACGCCTGAAAATGGTGCCTCCAAAAATGCTAAGTACCTGCAATAAATCAATCCCCAAACAGTTTCAGAATACTCCTAACCAACCAACTATCCAGCATACGGCATGAGAAATCTCCAAATAGCAGAAAGGAGTTAAACTAAAATATTAACAATTCCTAATTGAAGAAAGACCACAATATAGGGCGACATATCACCCTTAACTTAACTATATACAACAACAGACATCTACAATATGCTATCAAAATACAAAGTCCACATCTCCGAAGACCATGGTGGAGTCGCCCCGACAACTGCCCGCACCGGCACGCCCCGTGCATCTCCGACCGCTCTCAAGTCCTGGCTGACTCACATAGCTCACCTGTAGCCGCGTCGTTACCTACACCACAGAACACACACACACACGTAAGCTTACGCTTAGCAAGTAGGGAATAACAAATATAAACAAGCACATGGCATACACAACCCTCACACAACCCTAACAATGCAAAACATCACTAACAACACGACCCAACAATGCAACACAACACCACAATGCAACGCAATCCTATCATATGCAGTTTCTACACACTCTGTTGTTTTCTTTTCGTTTCGGTTGCATTTATCTTTCACTTCTAGGTGAATCAAGTAGGCACACGCCCCCACACAGTCCAGGACGGCCACGCCTTGATCCACGGAGCTAGACCGGAGGCACACGTCCCAACACAGTCCAGGACGGCCAACACGAATCTCCTCCAATCGATCGTAGAATCCTCATTGTGCACTTCAAGCACGAACAGGTCGAGGAATTCATACTCACGACACATTACGTACATTAACAGGGCATCTCGAATAGAATCCCTCGCGGGGTGCTCAACGAGCCACTTGCCTGACGAAGCTATTCTACTCGAGACCAAGTTGCAATCCATTCTTATCTTTCATTACGTAATCCTCACCACTCAACAGTGCAAAACACGTGATTTCGTCAGTTAGAAAACAATGATGCATGTGTCAACCAAGATATGCAATACAACACAATACGACGACTCAACGCAACAACACGACCACATAACACCACACGGCCAAACAATGCAACTCAAGACCAATCAACCAACCAGACAAGCAACTCTACGCAATCCCGAAGTAACATAATTAATTCAACGTAACACGAAGCAAAGCAATAACAAAGAAACCCTATCGTTATCTGGTGTAGGCCCGAAGGCAAAAGAATAACATCCACTACTTACCTGCATCCTAGCTCGCTGAAGATAGTCTGTTACCTGTCCATTTACAGCTCGACCTACGACAATAATTCAAACTTCATTAAAATCAAGCCTACTTTCACCAATTAAATCTCAAACTACTATTTCTAGCTTAATCCAATGAAAATCTAACTAAACGGGCCACTAATTTGGGTTTGGTAAAAACTGACCCGAAACTTCAAACGTGCATAACTTTCACGTCGGTTATCGGAATCGAATGATTCCAGCGGCCACGTACTCCTCTAATAACCTATTTTAACCAGTCAAAAGGAATTTCAAAACAAATAACCCTAGCTAGGTCAATTAACAGAAAACCCGAACTGCCCCTTAACTGGAAATTTCACCATTTCTGATTTTCCATCAAATTCCACCCAATTCCTTATTAATCAATCCCTCACACACCCAATTAGCATAAACGAACCCAAAATCCCGAGCTACACACACAAACCCGAATTCCCCAATTATAGCCCTCGGTTTTTCTCTCAAATCTGAGCTCAATACGGCCAGGTAACCAAAACCGAACCAAGGGTTGGCAAACCCACGCCGGAGGTGACCAAAATCGGCCGGCGATCGGAGCCAAAATGGGCTCGACACTCACGGCCAAAAACAGAACCGAAACAGGGCACAAATCGGGTCTAACCTGTCGGTTCGTGCGCGAAGACAATCGGAAACCGCTCGTCGCCGTTGTCTGGCCGGAGACCGTCGGAAATCGCCGTCGGTCTTGGTCGGAGAACGTCGCCTCCCGTCGCTCTCCCTTCTCCCCTGCTTCTCGGCCCTCGGCGCTCGGGCACCCACGAACAACAGAATAACATTCTGTTGTTTTTATTGTTTTTGTTTTATAAAATAATAATAATAATAATAATAATTATAATTATAACAATTTCTATTAAAACTAATAACATGACATTTACCGTTTTGCCCTTCTGAAATTTCCGTTAAATCTCGTTCTTAATTATAAATTATCGTAAATTGACCCTCACCCCGTACCCAGCTTAAGTTCTCCATTTAGAATATCCGAACACTAAGTACTTAATCAATTCGTTTAACCAAATTTATTCATTATTCTTTTAAATTAATTAAAACCACTATTTATTAAACAATTACTTTATCATTTTATTTTCCCTCAAATTCCTCTTCCACATTTTCATTCTAATTTACTACTTAACATAACCTATCTAAGGTTACGCACGTTGTAAGAATTTCCCGGGTGTTACAGAAAGACAGTCCCAACAGCTCGATACGCTGATTAACCGAGAGGGCACTAGAGCTCAGGAGGTGGCAACTCCTAGTAATCGGGGAATGAAGAGGTTTCAGAAATTATAACCCCTTGTGTTCAACGGACAATCGTCGGATCCCTCTTTAGCTGAGGAGTGGATTCGAACTATGGAGGATATGCTGGCATACACGAGCATAGGGGATGGGGAGAAAGTTGCGTTCGTTGCCTATCACTTGGCACTAGATGCCCATTTCTGGTGGGATACGATTAAGGCGACCACAGATGTGAGTGCGATGAGCTAGGAGCGGTTTAAAACCATATTTTATGACAAGTATTTTAGCTATACGATATGGGAGGCAAAAATGATGGAGTTCATGCAATTGAGACAGGCTGGCTCAGTTGCCGAGTACGTCAGAAGGTTTGAGGCCCTATCCCGATTTGCACCACGCCAGGTCAGTGTTGATGAGGACAAGGTGCGTTGGTTTATGCAAGGGCTAAGTCAGGGGATCAGAAAAAGTGTCATTATATCAGGGGTGTGGAATCTGCCCCATATTGAGATTGTAGCGAGAGCGCTAGACATTGAGGCCGCCGAACAGACTTTTGACAAACCGAGGGAGCCAGCTAGAGGGTTCTTTCGGGAGATACAACCTCAAAACAAGGGCTGGCAACCGAGGGGACAACCACAACAACAACAGAGGGGTGCAAAGAGGCCCTATGATGGTAAAGGTGACCAAGGCAAGGGGAAGCAAGTCCAAGGGGCTACTCAAAAGCCTATTTGTCCTAAATGCCAGAAGGAACATTACGGCCCTTGTCTATTGGGCACAAACAGTTGTTACAGATGTGGAGAGGTAGGCCATTTTGCTCAGAACTGTCCAAGGGTGGCTACCGATCAAAGAAGGGTGGCCCCGAGAATATTTGCGTTTATCGAGCCCGGCGATGTTGATGATGAGGCCCAGCCCTCAATTATAGCAGGTACTATTCTGGTCATGGAAGTAGCCGTGTTTTCATTAATAGACACGGGTGCTACGCACTCGTTTATTTCCACTGCATGTGTAGCTAGACTGAAGATAGTGCCTGGGTTAGCAGAGTACGAGTATAGAGTTATGTTACCTTTAGGGAAGTTTATGCAGTCAGATCACATCTTCCAGGGCAACATTGTCTCTGTAGGGAGCAATACCCTTTATGCTCGGTTGATAGTTATGGGCATAGAGCGGTATGATCTTATCTTGGGAATGGATTAGCTATCTCGCCATTTCGCTACCATTGACTGCCGATCGGGGATGGTGACTTTTCGGCCCCCGGGTAAAGAGGAGTTTGCCTATCAGGCAATGAAAAGATTGAGCAACCTACCAACCTCCTATTCCATGAAGGTTATTGAACAGTTTAAAAGTGAATGCTTGGTTTTTATGGTCACTGTGGTCGACACTCAGTTACTTAATGGGGTAACACCAGGTGACATCCCGGTTGTCAGAGAGTTCGCAGAGATTTTTCGCGACGATCTTTCCAGATTACCACCGGATAGAGAGATCGAGTTTGTTATTGATGTTTATCCAGGCTCAGGGCCTGTATCGAAGAATCCATACAGACTGGCACCTGCTGAATTAAAGGAGCTGAAGTCTCAGTTGGATTAGTTGTTAGACAAGGGGTTCATTCGACCCAGTTTCTCTCCTTGGGGTTCGTTAAGAAGAAGGACGAAACTCTCTAAATGTGCATCGATTACAGAGAGTTGAATAAGCTAACGGTGAAGAATAAGTATCCACTGCCCTGGATTGATGATTTGTTTGACCAACTACAGGGTGCCCGAGTGTTTTCGAGGATTGACCTACGCTCGGGTTACTATCTTGTAACGCCCGGTTCTTTTTCGGGTTTTAGATTTTCCGCATATGAATGGCAATTTTGTAAATATACCAAATCAAGCCCGTTTTGCAAATGGAAAGTTTTATTGGAACCCTATAAATAAATTAGAGTATTTGAAGAAATGAGGGAATTTTTGAAGATGTAACACCAATTTTACAGGATTTTGGTATTTCTCGTAATATAGGGGTATTTCAGTAAATATAGGAAACGAAATCCGTTTTATAAACGGAAATTTTTAATAGATCCCTTATGACTAATATGAATTTTAGGAGAAATCTGGAAATTTTAGAAATCCAAATCAAAGGTATACGGTCAAGTTTCCGTTTTTAACCTTATAGTGGTTTAATTCGTAAAAATAATAAATTAAATCCGTTTGACGAACGGAAGGTTTTATTAGAACCCTAGAAATAAATCGGGATTGTTGGTGAAATAAGGAAGTTTGGAGAAACCGAATCGATAGATAAAATAACGAAATAAGCAATGTTATGTAAAAAGGGGGCAAAATGGTAAATTTCATTATAAAATTTAATGGAGATAGAAATCAACCCTTTATCCTATTTGGCATTTCACGAAGGAAACCAGGGAGCTTCTCCTCAGGCGATCCTTCACGCCTCCTTCACGATTTCCTCGATCGGCCACCGATTTCTCTGCGATCATCAAACGTTCTTCACGTTTTCTCTTCCCCTCGCGATTCTAGGTAAGTCTCTAGCGTTTTCCGGCATTAGTTCTCGACTTTTAAAGATTTAAACGTTTAGGGTTTCGTAGGGATTTCGTAGAAATAGCCGGGTTTTGTTAGAATAGGTTATTTATCGCTTTATTGATGATTATTAAGCATTATTGGATGGATTGGTTGAATATTGGTTGATGATTTGAATGTGCAAAAACTGGAAAATGTAGGGCAGCTTTGGTTTTTGATTTTCTGCCATTCTTCGGATTTGTCTTTTGATAAATGAGTTTCACCATTAGAAAGTAGACATTCTAAGGAGTCCATAGCAACTTGAATCACTCGATTTCGTTAAGAATTGATTTAGTTATGAATTTTTGAAGTTGTTGTGTAAAAACTGGAAAAATTTCCGTGGCCAGATCGGTTTTTGATTTTCTGGCGCTAACTGAGTTAGATAATTGGCAAATAGACTCCACTATATTAAACTATACATTTTAAGGATTCTATAGCATGTTGAATCATTGAATTCGGGCGAGTATACAAAAAGTTATGAATTTTCAAAGTTTGAGTAAAATAGTAAAGCGAAATTTCGGGCAGGTCACTGTTCTGATGCTTTTTGACCATCTTGCTGATTTTGTCTTGCAAAACTGTTTTTGTGGGTTGAATTAGATACTTTAAGAAAGTCGTGGCCTTTGGAATCAAGCCGTTTCGACAATTGTAGAGGAAGTAATAATTTTTCGAAATTGTTTTATGTTTTGAGCTAGAATAGAGTTTAGGAGATTTTCTTTAGCTAGGAGTTTGTAATTTTCTAAACTCGATAGTTTAGAATCGATTTAAATGACAAATGTTGTGCTTTGCCCTAGGTGAACCACGCTCGTGGACGGAGCTCGGTGTGCAACGGACGCGAGGTAAGTCTCTGTGACTTGTTTGGCCATCTAGGCCTACACCGTACGAATTGAGTCGATCGAGGATATTGGTGATGTTTGTGTGTTTCGGGTGATTAGGACAGGTAGCTAGACTACTTTAACCTGTAGAACATTTAGCGTTGTTGGTCTCTGATGCTTATTTTCATTGTTTCTTTATCGTATTGAGCACGTCCATGCATTGTTTTATACATACGCATGCAAAAAAATGAATTTCAAAGTATGTTTTCATGAAAAAGTTGACGAAAAGTAAATGAATGCAAAGATAGTCACGTCGGTGGCGGTGGTTCAGGCATGGCTGTCGGATGAAGCATGCTTTCCCCCCGGTTAGATCCGAGGGGCTATCCAATCGACGGATGTGCCGCTCCTATCTAGCGAGAGTGAAGCCCCGGTGACCCAGAGATTAAAGAAATGAAATGAAATAAATTGCGAACTGTACATGCATAGCATAGCATTCACGTGCATTCACTTAGATTTACTGAGCCCCTAGCTCACGTGTTTAATTCTATGGTGTAGGCGACTTTGAGACAGGTGAGGAAGACGTCCCTCCACCTGATGTATGAGTACGATGAAGAAAGATGGCCCGTGGGAGTGCGCTGGCAGTCGGAGCGTGATTTTGACCCGTGGGGACGTACATAGGTATTTGAATTATTTTGGATAGAAATTGTTAGAACATTATAGGATGTTGGGATCTGAATAGTTAATAGAAAGTATTTTTTTTGGGAAATTGAATGTATTTTATAATGTTTTACTGAATTTCAAAAACAGGAGGATATGTTAAACTTTTAAACGGAACCACGCGGTTCGTTTTTATGAAATTGGTTATATTTGAGTCGGGAAATGGGTGAGCGATAGTATGTGCGATGTATGGGTGTGATAGTGTTATTGAGTAGAAGTATGTTTTGTGAAATGTAATGGTGTGTGATGAAGGAAATGAGAATGTTGAAAGGTGTGTGTGTGTTGTGTGGTGAGTTGTGTATTGTGAGTGTGAAATGCAGGGTATGAGGAAACGAAGAAAGAAAGAAAGAAGGGAGGGAGGGAGCTATGCTCTTTGGAAAATTCCAGAGAGCATGGCGATTGATCGCCACTTGGGGCGATCAATCGCCCCTCTTTGCCTGGCGATCGCCAGTGGCGATCGCTAGGCGATGATGTGATCGCCTAAGGCGTTTGCTCGCCATGAGCAATCGTCGAAGGGCGATTGATTGTCCACTTGGGGGCGATCAATCGCCATTGGTTCTGCCGTTTTGGCAGAACATAATAATAATAATAAAAATTTAACTTTAATTTAAATGTTTTCTTTTAATATTTAATTGTTTAATTAATGGTTTTAAGTTTATTTTAGATAGTTTTCAAAGTAGTTTTCAAACGCCGTTAACAATTTCAATTCCGATTTTAAAAGTTTTATTTCCGCTCGAATGTCAGATTTAAAGTTTGTACGTATAAAATGAAAAATTTATACGAAAAATCTAGGGTACGGGTAAGGGTTGTTACAGTTATGGTATCAGAGCCCCCGGGTTTTAAAAACGGTTCTGTAGACTGCACGACTACTCAGCCACTACGCGGACATCCTTCATCAACTGTAAGTACGTTTAATTGCTTTATTTTAATTCGATTTCTTAGGATTATTTGGTTAACTTTTATAGGAGTTTATAGGAAATGGTTCGAGGAAGAGACGTCAGAGACGATGCCTTAGATAGGCTGACCGACTTACTCGATCGTCAGTCCCAACACATGGACCGACAAGTGCAACATATAGATAGGCAAACTCGACAGATCGAGATATTGACAAACTGGGAAAGCCCAAGGACCCAAGGAGTGGTCGCTCCCAATAATCGCGGTACAAAGAGGATGGGCAGAGAGGAAACCAAACAAAGCCGACACAAGCGTGTACAAGGGACTTCTCGGAAACCCCTGTGTCCCGTATGCCAGAAGGAGCACTATGGTGATTGTAGATTGGGCACAGATAAGTGTTTTCGATGTGGTGTGATTGGCCACTATGTCAAGGATTGCCCAAAGATGGTCAGGTACCAATCGGGTAGAGACCAGGAAAATGCTACATCAAATATGCTTGCCCTGACTAGAGAAGAGGAAGCTGCCCAACCTTCAGCTATTTCAGGTAGAGTTTTATCTCAATAGTTAATGACGTTAAAACATTAGAGTGAAGATGTAGAATAGAATAAGAATTTGATTGTAATAATTGCACGATAGACTAAGGTAGGAGTTGGGTAAGAAGGGTTCCTAGGTGAGCTTCGACGAGAAGACTGTAGGTTGAATACAGGACGACATAGACCTTATGAAAAGAGAGTTATGCAGTAATAGGAATAGTCCGACTTAACCATAGGAGGTTGTACGAGTTTAGTTACTGTTAGAGGGATACTTGTATACCCTAGATCCATGAGAAGATGGATGTATCTAGACTAAAACCACATCCAAGAACTCAACTTAGCTTTATTGTTGAGAAGATGTGGGAGTGGCTATTATAGCTGTAGTTTTGGAGGACGTAGTGGACCAATACAAGTCGTGGACGTAAGATCTGGGTGACTTCGTAGGGGTGTTCTTACTGACCGATATCGATGAGGAAAATAATGAGATGTTCTAAATTATTAGGAAACAAAGGGGTAAGATTTTAGGAATTAAGGAGATGTGGATTAAGGATGTAAACTTATCTGCAACAAATTTGCTAACAAGAAAATCGTTGGATAAATCGTTGCAAGGGAATAAAGTAGAATATTTAGAACCCTGGCTATGAGATGTAGGATCGAGATTGTCTAAGGGGGGGGAGGGGGTGAATTAGATATTTAAACTTAATTTAATAATCTAGTGAATTTCTCTTGTAATTTTAGTTTGAATATTAATAGCAAACAGACATATAAAGTAAAGAGAGAGAGAGAGAGAAAAAACACCAGGGTTTTTAACGTGGTTCGGCTAAACCTTGCCTACGTCCACGCTCCAAGGCTCCCCCTTGAAGATTCTTAACCTTCTCCTCACGAGAATAAACTGATCGGGATTCCGGGCTCCGACCAACTGCCTTTACAGATTTTGATTGAACTTTACGGGCGTCAATCCACAGCCTTTACAAATGATTTGAGTTTGTAAAAAATAAAGCACAGACTACTCTCTCACAGCAATTGAATCTCAAGTTCAATTTTGGAGAAATAGTGAAAATACAGAACGATAACTTTCGCAGCTTAGGGCTCAGAATTCAAATTGGCAAAAGTTAGTCTTCGAGCCTTTTCTTCTGCTTATATACTCTGTAAAGCTTCTGTCTTCAAATGGAAAAAATGTTACCATTGGGAAGCATCCGTACTGAAGCAGCTATCCGTTGCTTCTGAAAATGTTGTTCGTCGTCGCCATTAAAGGTCTGGAGTTAATGTTGAAAACGACGTCACTGTAGCTTCGCGGCTAGCTTTGAATTCTGGCGGCAGATGCAACTTATGAAGCAGAGACACGTCATCGGTGGATGCAGCTTGAAACACCATCGGCAGATGTATCCTTAAGTGCTGAACCATCATCGGCAGATGATTTCAAAACGCTATCGGCAGATGTTTTCAAAACGCTATCGGCAGAAGATTTCAAAGCGCTATCGGCAGAAGCTGCATAAATCTGCATCGGCAGATGATCCATTAAAAATATCGGCAGGAGAAACTTCAACTTCTATCAGCAGAAACAGCTTCAACTTCAATCGGCAGAAACGTCTGCAAACGCCATCGGCAGATGAAGCTTGAAGAGCTGTCGGTAGAAGCAACATTAAATTCCATCGGCAGGAGCCACATAAAATCACCATCGGCAGATGTGCCTTCAACGCTATCGGTAGATGTTATCTACTAAACGACTTCTTCTTCTATCGTTTAGCAATCGGCAGAAGCTTTCATTTGTTTGTCGTGTAACTATCGGTAGAGGCACGCGTTTCATCCCTGTTTTTCTATGTAGCTCTATATACTCAAACCGATTTTATTAGACAACTAAAATACCCCTTTTAAGGGTATTTCCAAACAATCTTATATTCATAATTCCCATTAAATACACATAATCAAATTGTATACATAATATACAAATACATCATCAAAAACAAATTATGACTTAAACACTCTATAAGTCAACAATCTCCCCCTTTTTGATGATGACAATCTATGTATCTAAAAGGAATCATACTCTCCCCCATAATACTAACTCCCCCACAGTATAGGCATATATCCCAAAGTATATAGCACTCATCATATCAAGACTAATCACAGCATTGCAGATACACAGATATATGAAACATTTTCTCCCCCATTGACATTATCAAAAACAAACCAATATGCAGCAAGATAGCAGCGAAATAGCCAAAAAACAATGCATTCAACACAAGTCAGCAAAAGATCAGAGTATGTTCGGTAAAGAATAATGTAGTCTGGAAAAGAAAGTTACATCTTAGAAAAAAAATAAGAAATAAGCACTATTTGAATAGATCTAAATAGCGATGCCAAAAGGCTTTCTGAACATAAAGGGGAAGTTCACGGTGGGGATTGAAATAGGCATCCACCAGAGCTTGAAGTGTAGCAAGATCTCGAGGGAGGGGTGGTTGATAGACCACCAAATCCATGCAAGGAGCAGGGGGTGGAGAAGGTGCTCTGGAAACCACCATGTCCAGACATGAAGAAGGCTCTATAGAAGGATCAGCTGGAGAGACATCCATTGGACTGGCTGGAGCTGGAGAAGCAGCCAATGGACAAGCTGGAAGAGGGGAAGATTCAGGAGCAGAGGAAAAAGTAGGAAGTGTGAACTTGAGCTCAGCCTCATGAATATCCAGGGACATGAAGCGCACATCTTCAACAACATCAGGCCTGGAGAAGGGAAGAAACAAATCTTCAAAGCAAGCCTCTGGAACATTGACAGAACATGATGATTCGGGTTCAGGTGTCAAAGCGGCAATGGAAGATTGGAGATTCTCCAGTTCCCGGACAACCATTCGCCTATCACCATCAACTTTCGTAGACAGCAGTCCAAGGCCGGTATCCAAAGCAATGCCTATGTCTTTATGATTCTTATCAACTTGACTTTGGATGGTTCTGAGGGCAATGCCAAGGTTGGTAATAGAGGCTTGCATCTCATTATACTGAGCCTCAGTGATGGAAAATCTCCTGTGATATGTTATGGGAGTTGCAGGAGTATCTGAGAGAAAGGGTTGGACTTGCAGAGCTATTGGAGCAAGTTGAACTGGTGATGGAGGGAGCATCTCTTGCTGAGCTGGAGATGGAGGAGCTGAGGGCTCATGGATTGGAGATGGAGAAGCTGAAGGCTCATGGATTGGAGATGGAGAAGCTGAAGGCTCATGAAGGCTCATGGATTGGAGATGGAGAAGCTGAAGGCTCATGGATTGGAGATGGAGAAGCTGAAGGCTCATGGATTGGAGATGGAGAAGCTGAAGGCTCATGGATTGGAGATGGAGAAGCTGAAGGCTCATGGATTGGAGATGGAGAAGCTGAAGGCTCATGGATTGGAGATGGAGAAGCTGAAGGCTCATGGATTGGAGATGGAGAAGCTGAAGGCTCATGGATTGGAGATGGAGAAGCTGAAGGCTCATGGATTGGAGATGGAGAAGCTGAAGGCTCATGGATTGGAGATGGAGAAGCTGAAGGCTCATGGATTGGAGATGGAGAAGCTGAAGGCTCATGGATTGGAGATGGAGAAGCTGAAGGCTCATGGATTGGAGATGGAGAAGCTGAAGGCTCATGGATTGGAGATGGAGAAGCTGAAGGCTCATGGATTGGAGATGGAGAAGCTGAAGGCTCATGGATTGGAGATGGAGAAGCTGAAGGCTCATGGATTGGAGATGGAGAAGCTGAAGGCTCATGGATTGGAGATGGAGAAGCTGAAGGCTCATGGATTGGAGATGGAGAAGCTGAAGGCTCATGGATTGGAGATGGAGAAGCTGAAGGCTCATGGATTGGAGATGGAGAAGCTGAAGGCTCATGGATTGGAGATGGAGAAGCTGAAGGCTCATGGATTGGAGATGGAGAAGCTGAAGGCTCATGGATTGGAGATGGAGAAGCTGAAGGCTCATGGATTGGAGATGGAGAAGCTGAAGGCTCATGGATTGGAGATGGAGAAGCTGAAGGCTCATGGATTGGAGATGGAGAAGCTGAAGGCTCATGGATTGGAGATGGAGAAGCTGAAGGCTCATGGATTGGAGATGGAGAAGCTGAAGGCTCATGGATTGGAGATGGAGAAGCTGAAGGCTCATGGATTGGAGATGGAGAAGCTGAAGGCTCATGGATTGGAGATGGAGAAGCTGAAGGCTCATGGATTGGAGATGGAGAAGCTGAAGGCTCATGGATTGGAGATGGAGAAGCTGAAGGCTCATGGATTGGAGATGGAGAAGCTGAAGGCTCATGGATTGGAGATGGAGAAGCTGAAGGCTCATGGATTGGAGATGGAGAAGCTGAAGGCTCATGGATTGGAGATGGAGAAGCTGAAGGCTCATGGATTGGAGATGGAGAAGCTGAAGGCTCATGGATTGGAGATGGAGAAGCTGAAGGCTCATGGATTGGAGATGGAGAAGCTGAAGGCTCATGGATTGGAGATGGAGAAGCTGAAGGCTCATGGATTGGAGATGGAGAAGCTGAAGGCTCATGGATTGGAGATGGAGAAGCTGAAGGCTCATGGATTGGAGATGGAGAAGCTGAAGGCTCATGGATTGGAGATGGAGAAGCTGAAGGCTCATGGATTGGAGATGGAGAAGCTGAAGGCTCATGGATT
This sequence comes from Begonia masoniana, assembly GCA_022432975.1. Taxonomy (NCBI): domain Eukaryota; kingdom Viridiplantae; phylum Streptophyta; class Magnoliopsida; order Cucurbitales; family Begoniaceae; genus Begonia; species Begonia masoniana. The sequence continues at coordinate 34,916,861 of CM039512.1, read as the reverse complement.
GGAGATGGAGAAGCTGAAGGCTCATGGATTGGAGATGGAGAAGCTGAAGGCTCATGGATTGGAGATGGAGAAGCTGAAGGCTCATGGATTGGAGATGGAGAAGCTGAAGGCTCATGGATTGGAGATGGAGAAGCTGAAGGCTCATGGATTGGAGATGGAGAAGCTGAAGGCTCATGGATTGGAGATGGAGAAGCTGAAGGCTCATGGATTGGAGATGGAGAAGCTGAAGGCTCATGGATTGGAGATGGAGAAGCTGAAGGCTCATGGATTGGAGATGGAGAAGCTGAAGGCTCATGGATTGGAGATGGAGAAGCTGAAGGCTCATGGATTGGAGATGGAGAAGCTGAAGGCTCATGGATTGGAGATGGAGAAGCTGAAGGCTCATGGATTGGAGATGGAGAAGCTGAAGGCTCATGGATTGGAGATGGAGAAGCTGAAGGCTCATGGATTGGAGATGGAGAAGCTGAAGGCTCATGGATTGGAGATGGAGAAGCTGAAGGCTCATGGATTGGAGATGGAGAAGCTGAAGGCTCATGGATTGGAGATGGAGAAGCTGAAGGCTCATGGATTGGAGAAAACGGGCTTACCTTTACTGATTCTATTTATTTCCCATCTTGTTAGAGTGGTTTGGGAATAATACTGTACAGGCTGACGTTTCACAGGTTCTACCCTCTTTGGAAAGACAACTTTAAGCAGAGCAAATATCCTCATAAGAAGCAGATTATAAGGTAAAGATGTAGCCCTTGAGGATACTGCCCGAATCATCCTTCGAATCACAATATATCAATGTTGAAGGGTGTCTTGAAATAAGTGCAAACAAAACAAACAGTTCCATTGAGCTCACTTCGTCACAGTGACCGCCTTTGTGGAACCAATATTGAATCCTATCATTTGACGAAATAATCTGGCTTTAGGGGTCAGATGCCTACCCTTTAAAAGATCAAAGGATTGATTGGGGTCCAAAGCAATCTCCTTGAGAAATTGGATACCATCAGACGTACCAAGGAACGGAAGCTCAGAACCTGTCACATACTTGTAAGGGCAGCTATCCAAATGAGGAGCCCCCATAAGAGCATTGATGGACTGAGAAGTAATTTCTATGTGTTTGTTATACACATAGCTCTTAATAGAAGAAAAATTAGGAGTAAAGCTAAGATTAGCATAAAACATGCGGATGGCTTCCGGGTAGTAGAAGGATTCAGTTTCAAATAGACCTATTAACCCGAGATCCGTCAAGGGTTCTATAATGTCCATTCCAGCTAATTCCTCAAAGTAAATACCCTTACTGGGAATCAATGATCTGAACTGATAGTCATCGTAGTACTTTACCTCAGTAGCTTTCATGAGAAAGAAGAAAGATGGCCACTCCGTTCCTCGAGGAATCTCGCGGGAAGCTTTGGCCTTCTTCTTGGCCTGTTTGGTAACGGCGCGAGATGATGAACCTTGATGTTCCATTTCAAGGAGAGGATTCGGAAATGAAGTTTGGTAGGGCAGGGGTTTTGCAGAAAGAGCGCGAAAGATGAAGTGTTTCGGCGAAGAAGGATGAGTTTAAAAGAGATAGAGCGACGCTTGACGATGAAGTCACACGTGTAACTCTGATATCTTTCGATGGGATACACGTGTCGGCAGATTGAAAGAAAAAATCATCCGATTCCTACCGAAGGAAATGCATCTTCCGATGCCTGGTAAAATACAGCATCTACCGATGCTTGGAAAAAATGTAGCATCTGCCGATGCAAAAAAAATACAACATCTACCGATTCCTGCCGATAGACATGCATCTGCCGATGCCTAGAGAAAATTAAGCATCTACCGATGCCTTCACAACAAGAAATTGTTCTAACACTTGGGAATATTCCAAACAGAGACATAATCAATTTCTATCATGCCGAATGAGACCTAACCTTATTCTGATATTATTGAATGTCTTCTCATCCAAAGGTTTTGTAAAGATGTCGGCTAATTGATCTACAGAATTAACAAATTCTAAAGAGATATCTCCTCTTTGAACATGTTCACGGATGAAATGATACCTTACATCAATATGTTTTGTTCTAGAGTGTTGAATAGGATTTTTAGAAATGTTGATAGCACTGGTGTTATCACACCGAATAGGAATCCTATCATAAAACAGATTATAGTCTTCTAGTGTTTGTTTCATCCATAACATTTGTGCACAACAACTGCCTGCAGCAATATATTCACTCTCAGCAGTTGACAATGCAACAGAATTCTGTTTCTTCGAGTACCAGGAAACTAAAGATTCACCTAGGAATTGACAAGTTCCACTGGTGCTTTTCCTATCAACTAGGCTGCCAGCATAATCAGAATCTGAGTATCCTATAAGATTGAAAGAAGTACCTTTTGGATACCAGAGACCTAAGTCAGGTGTCCCACTTAAATATTTAAAGATCCTTTTGACAGCAGTTAAGTGAGATTCCTTAGGAGCAGCCTGAAATCTAGCACATAGACATACACTGAAAAGAATATCTAGCCTACTTGCAGTCAGATATAACAAAGATCCAATCATACCACGATATTTCTTAATATCAACATGAACTCCTTTTTCATCTTTATCCAATTTAGTAGTGGTACTCATGAGAGTCTTGGAAGATTTGACAGTTTCTAATCCGAATTTCTTAAGGAGTTCCTTAATGTACTTTTCTTGACAGAAGAAAATTCCATCAGGAGATTGACTAATCTGGAATCCTAGGAAAAACTTTAACTCCCCCATCATACTCATATCGAATTCACTTTGCATGAGGGAGGAAAACTCATTACACATTTTGACATTAGTTGAGCCAAATATAATGTCATCGACATAAATTTGAACCAACAGAATATCCTTCTCCTTTTGCATGGTAAACAGAGTTGAATCGGTGTTACCCTTTTTGAAATTCCTCTCCTCAAGGAAATTCTTCAATCTGTCATACCAAGCTCTAGGAGCCTGCTTAAGACCATACAGAGCTTCCCTAAGTTTGTAGACATGGTCAGGTTTATCATAAGCTTCGAAACTTAAAGGTTGCTCAACAAAAACTTCTTCATTTATGAAACCATTTAAAAATGCACTCTTTACATCCATTTGAAAGAGTGTGAAGTTCTTGAAGCACGCATAAGCTAAAAGCATTCGAATAGATTCTAGTCTGGCTACAGGAGCAAAGGATTCCTCAAAATCAATACCCTCTTCCTGAGAGTATCCCTTGGCAACTAATCTAGCTTTGTTTCTAACAACGATCCCATTTTCATCCAATTTGTTCTTGTAAACCCATTTAGTTCCAATAATGGGATTACCCATAGGCCTTGGAACAAGTTCCCATACCTTGCTCCTTTCAAATTGATTTAGTTCCTCTTGCATAGCTAAAATCCAGTTTTCATCACACTCGGCCTCTTCAAACTTCTTAGGTTCTATTTGAGATATAAATGCCACATTGGCACAGAGATTCCTAAGAGAGGATCTAGTCTTAACTCCTAAAGACGGATCACCTAAGACCTCATCTAATGGATGATTTCTAACATATTTCCAATCTCTAGGAAGAGTAGGATTTTCATCCTTGACAGGAATTAAATCTAGAGATGTAGAAGACGGTTCTAAAGATTTTTCTGCTTGAGAGGGACCAGAAGGTTTTTCTAAGGAACGAGAGTCTAGTTGATAATTCAAAACATCATCCTCATCCACATTTATTGCGGGCTGAGGATAATCATCAAAGTTAACATGAACTGACTCCTCAACAACTAGAGTTCTCCTATTGAAAACTCTATAAGCCTTACTGGAAAGGGAATAACCCAGAAAAATTCCAAGATCAGATTTGGAATCGAATTTTCCTAAGTTATCCTTAGTGTTTAGAATGAAACACTTGCTTCCAAAAGCTCTAAAATACTTAACAGAAGGAGTTTTACCATTCCAAAGCTCATAGGGAGTTCTCTCAAGAATTGGTCTTATGGAGACCCGATTAAGCACATAACAACCTGTTGAAACAGCTTCTGCCCAGAAATATTTTGGAAGGGAGTTTTCATTAAGCATAGTCCTAGCAAGCTCTTGAAGGGATCTATTCTTCCTCTCAACAACACCATTTTGCTGAGGGGTCCTAGGAGAAGAAAAATTGTGCTCAATTCCATACTTGAGACACAGGAGTTCAAATTTCTCATTTTCAAATTCTCCACCATGATCACTACGAATAGAAACGATGGCGAGCTCCTTTTCATTTTGAACTCGTTTCCTAAAGCTAGAGAAGATATCAAAAGTTTAATCCTTAGACTTTAGAAAAAATACCGAGGTAAATCTAGAAAAGTCGTCAACAATGACGTAAGCATAGAGTTTACCACCTAGACTAGCAACATTTGAAGGACCGAATAGGTCCATGTGAAGGAGTTGGAGAGGCTTAGAAGTGGAGATTACATTCTTTGATGCAAAAGAACTTTTGATCTGCTTGCCTATTTGACAAGCTTTACAGATTTTATCCTTCTCAAAGGATATCTTAGGAATACCTCTAACTAAATTCTCCTTAGTAATCTTAGCTAAGGTATCCATCCCTACATGTCCTAATCTCCTATGCCAGACCCAAGAGTCAAGAGAAGAGTTAACAGCAAAGCATTTTTCATCAACATGCTCAATAATATCCAAGTCAATTATATAGATATTTTCTTTTCTATAGCCAGTGAACAGAGATTTGTCATTAGATGCATCTTTAATTAAACAAGAGTTTGATTTAAAAATCACTTCATATCCTTTATCACATAACTGGCTAATACTAAGCAGATTATGTTTTAATCCCTCAACTAAGAGCACATTTTCAATAGTAGGATTAACGCTGTTACCTATGTTGCCGATGCCAACAATTTTACCCTTTTGGTTTCCATCAAAAGTAACACTACCTTTCTTTTTGTTGACAGCAGCAAACATGGTTGAGTCTCCTGTCATATACCTCGAACATCCACTGCCGAGGTACCACTGGTTCTTTCCAGGAGAGCACTCAACCTGCAAAACAGAAATCAATTGGTCTTCTTAGGTACCCAAACCTTTTGGGTCCTAGTGTTAGGTTTGGTTCCCTTGGGAACCCATTGGAATTTACCAGTTGATTTCATATAGTTTGCTTTTAGCGGACATACAAAAGATTTATGTCCAGCTTCATTACATGCATGACAGACAGAGGGTTTAACAAAGAAGTTTTTAAAGACTTTCCTTTTATTAGACTTGTCATACCCTAATCCTGTTCTGTCAAAATTTGCTCTCTGACCTGCTATTACCATCTTAAATAATTTGTCGCCCTTAGTGAAGTTTAGAATAATATTATTCAAATCTTCGTTTTTGCTTTTAAGCTTATCAATTTCCTTGACATGCAAGTCTACTTCTTTAGCATGCTTTTCTAATAAATCTGTATTCTCCTTTTTCAACAGATTGTATTTATTTTTCAGCATGCCAAACTGTTTAACTAAGTCATTAAAAGCATCAATTATTTCACCTTCTTCATTATCACTTTCACTGTCACTTAAAACACTTGAAGAGGAAGTACTAACCTTATCCTCGTGTGCCATGAAGCACAGATTTGCAACTTCCTCATCTTCTGAAGATGAAGTGTCACCTTCACTGTCATCCCAAGTGGCCTTCATAGCCTTTTTCTTGAATTTCTTGGGACCTTTAGCTTGTGGACAGTCAGCCTTCATGTGGCCTGGCTTTCCACATCCAAAAAAGGTAAACTCCTTGTCTTTGGATTGCTTTTCATTCTTGGGAAATCTTCTTCCCTGCAGCTTCTTCCTTCGAAGGAACTTGCTGAATCTCCTAGTGATAAGAGCAATGTCCTCATCCTCTTCTTCTTCTTCATCCTCAGAGACTTCACATTTACTTGAAGAGGCTTTCATAGCAATATCTTTTCTTTTGGAAGTCTCTTTTTCTTTAAGGTCTTCTTTCTCGTTTGACCTCATAGTGATCTCATGTGTCATGAGAGATCCAATGAGCTCTTCAAGCTTTAGAGCTTTAAGATCCTTTGCTTCCTGAATTGCAGTCACCTTTGGCTGCCAGCTTTTTGGAAGACACCTGAGGATCTTCCTGACCTGTTCTTCACTAGAATAAGATTTACCAAGAGCTTTCAAACCATTAGTAATATTAGTAAATCTTGTAAACATGGAAGAGACAGACTCATCTTTGGGCATAGAAAATAATTCATACTCGTGAATGAGCATATTCAGTTTGCTCTCCTTTACTTGATTTGTGCCCTCTTGTGTGACCTCTAATAGGTGCCAGATCTCTTGGGCACTCTCACACCCTTGTACTCTATTGAATTCGTCTCTATTCAGAGCACAGTACAGGGTGTTTATAGCCTTTGCATTTAGGCTCAAATTCTTTTTATCTGTATCATTTAATTCTTGTGAGGTTTTGGGGATCCTAATACCATTCTCTATTTTAAAGGCTATATATGGACCATTTTCTATGTTATTCCATATGTCATAGTCTATAGCTTGAATATAAATTCTCATTCTAGACTTCCAGTACACATAATCAATACCGTCGAAGAATGGAGGTCTAGTGGTAGGCTGACCTTCCATTTGTGCAGAATGTGTGTTGACACCTTAGACAATACAAACCTATCTCTGATACCAATTGTAGGATCGAGATTGTCTAAGAGGGGGGGGGGGGGTGAATTAGATATTTAAACCTAATTTAATAATCTAGTGAATTTCTCTTGTAATTTTAGTTTGAATATTAATAGCAAACAGACATATAAAGTAAAGAGAGAGAGAGAGAAATTTAACACCAGGGTTTTTAACGTGGTTCGACTAAACCTTGCCTACGTCCACGCTCCAAGGCTCCCCCTTGAAGATTCTTAACCTTCTCCTCACGAGAATAAACTGATCGGGATTCCGGGCTCCGACCAACTGCCTTTACAGATTTTGATTGAACTTTACGGGCGTCAATCCACAGCCTTTACAAATGATTTGAGTTTGTAAAAAATAAAGCACAGACTACTCTCTCACAACAATTGAATCTCAAGTTCGATTTTGGAGAAGTAGTGAAAATACAGAACGATAACTTTCGCAGCTTAGGGCTCAGAATTCAAATTGGCAAAAGTTAGTCTTCGAGCCTTTTCTTCTGCTTATATACTCTGTAAAGCTTCTGTCTTCAAATGGAAAAAATGTTACCGTTGGGAAGCATCCGTACTGAAGCAGCTATCCGTTGCTTCTGAAAATGTTGTTCGTCGTCGCCATTAAAGGTCTGGAGTTAATGTTGAAAACGACGTCACTGTAGCTTCGCGGCTAGCTTTGAATTCTGGCGGCAGATGCAACTTATGAAGCAGAGACACGTCATCGGTGGATGCAGCTTGAAACACCATCGGCAGATGTATCCTTAAGTGCTGAACCATCATCGGCAGATGATTTGAAAACGCTATCGGCAGATGTTTTCAAAACGCTATCGGCAGAAGATTTCAAAGCGCTATAAAAATTTTTAATTCCTTTTTTTAAAAAAAAAAAAAATTTTTTTAAAAAAAAAAAAAAAAAAAAAATTTTAAAAAAAAAAAAATTTTTTTAAAAAAAAAAAAATTTTTTTAAAAAAAAAAAAAAAAAAAAAAAAAAAAAAAAAAATTTTAAAAAAAAAAAAAAAAAAAAAAAAAAAAAAAAAAAAAATTTTAAAAAAAAAAAAAAAAAAAAAAAAAAAAAAAAAAAAAAAAAAATTTTTTTAAAAAAAAAAAAAAAAAAAATTTTAAAAAAAAAAAAATTTTAAAAAAAAAAAAAAAAAATTTTAAAAAAAAAAAAAAAAAAAAAAAAAATTTTAAAAAAAAAAAAAAAAAAAAAAAAAAAAAAAAAAAAAAAAAAAAAAAAAAAAAAAAAAAAAAAAAAAAAATTTTTTTAAAAAAAAAAAAAAAAAAAAAAAAAAAAAAAATTTTTTTAAAAAAAAAAAAAAAAAAAAATTTTAAAAAAAAAAAAAAAAAAAAAAAATGCAGAAGCTGCATAAATCTGCATCGGCAGATGATCCATTAAAAATATCGGCAGGAGAAACTTCAACTTCTATCGGCAGAAACAGCTTCAACTTCAATCGGCAGAAACGTCTACAAACGCCATCGGCAGATGAAGCTTGAAGAGCTGTCGGTAGAAGCAACATTAAATTCCATTGGCAGGAGCCACATAAAATCGCCATCGGTAGATGTGCCTTCAACGCGATCGGCAGATGTTATCTACTAAACGGCTTCTTCTTCTGTCGTTTAGCAATCGGCAGAAGCTTTCATTTCTTTGTCGTGTAACTATCGGTAGAGGCACGCGTTTCATCCCTGTTTTTCTATGTAGCTCTGTATACTCAAACCGATTTTATTAGACAACTAAAATACCCCTTTTAAGGGTATTTCCAAACAATCTTATATTCATAATTCCCATTAAATACACATAATCAAATTGTATACATAATATACAAATACATCATCAAAAACAAATTATGACTTAAACACTCTATAAGTCAACATGAGAAACGAAAGAGGGTAAACCATTTAGTAACTTCAGAGGGATCCTAGTGAGATATTGGGAATAAGTGCAGGGGGTCATTGGATTAAACGAAGGGTTAAGATTGGAAGTCTAGTATAGTGTTTTAAAGTCAGGTGATTTGTGAAATTTGCGACTTATCGAATAAAGAGAACGTGGAATTACTCAGGAGCCATTTAAGTACACATTGAATCGAGCCTAAGTTAGAAGAGTTTCAAGGGTTCGACTTATATTTGACAAGTCGATGCCAATGAATACATAAATGACTTAAGATTAGAGTTAATAATTGAAGCGAACCATTGGCGAAACCTAAGGACTTGATAGTACATAGAGTCAATAAAGATTTAAGTTGGACAAATGAGTGTAATGTAGGTAATATGAGAATTTCAGTTAAGAACCTAACATGGAAGCTCGTAGAGGTAACTTAGAAGGGAATACGTTGTTTATAGGATTTTATTCATTAAGGAACAAGGATTTTAAGAGAATAGTGACGTTAGCGCCAGTTGGACTTGTTGAAACATTGAGGTATGTTGATGGTTTAGTTTGCAAGGTATAGCAATGGGAACCTAGTTGAGAAGCCTACACTGAAATAGTCGCCAACAATTGGCGAGTTGTTCAAGAAGACATGTGACCAAAGGGTATTAGAGATAAAATAGTTTATAAGGGATTAGTACTAGAGAAAATGTAGAAATTTGAATTCGCATACATTCCGACTACGGATAGATCCGGTGAATTTAAGCAGAAGTTTGGATTATAGCCCAGGAGTTGGTAGAAATCTTTAGACGATGTTGATTTAGCTGATGTTAGGAAGTTTAAGTATAGCTATGATTTAAGAAAATAACTAAAGAAAAGCATTAATTCAAGACCTTGTGGTAAGTTTTGATCGAGGAAACCTAAAAATAGGACCAAATTAAATGAGTTAGAAGGTTTAACCTATGAGTGATTGATTGAAGATCAACGGGTGCGTGAATTATTTAGGTGCATGGATATGCAATGCGGTTATTCGAATTGGAAACTTAGGAATCTGATAGCACGCGATGCATAATTTGATGCGTTGTTAGCCAAATCAAAAATAGCGAATGCGGTTCGGGGCTAATGATGCATCATCGAGTTCAGGAGATTTGGTTTAGAACCATAGAGGTTGACCCTAAGTATAGATAGAACCAAAGTTTAAAAAGGGGGGGAAGTCAAAATTTTGAGAGATAAAGGAAAGGAACTCGAAAGGTGCGGAATAAGGCCGCAAAGCATGAGGCGTTAATGTCAAGAATGATAAGCTAAATCAAATTTTGAGGACAAAATTTCAATTAAGGTAGATGGAATGTAACGCCCGGTTCTTTTTCGGGTTTTAGATTTTCTGCATATGAATGACAATTTTGTAAATATACCAAATCAAGCCCGTTTTGCAAATGGAAAGTTTTATTGGAACCCTTTAAATAAATTAGAGTATTTGGAGAAATGAGAGAATTTTTGAAGATGTAACGCCAATTTTACGGGATTTTGGTATTTCTCGTAATATAAGGGTATTTCAGTAAATATAAGAAACGAAACCCGTTTTATAAACGGAAAGTTTTAATAGAACCCTTATGACTAATATGAATTTTAGGAGAAATCTGGAAATTTTAGAAATCCAAATCAAAGGTATACGGTCAAGTTTCCGTTTTTAACCTTATAGTGGTTTAATTCGTAAAAATAATAAATTAAATTCGTTTGAAGAACGGAAGGTTTTATTAGAACCTTAGAAATAAATCGGGATTGTTGGTGAAATAAGGAAGTTTGGAGAAACCGAATCGATAGATAAAATAACGAAATAAGCAATGTTATGTAAAAGGGGGCAAAATGGTAAATTTCATTATAAAATTTAATGGAGATAGAAATCAACCCTTTCTCCTATTTGGCATTTCACGAAGGAAACCAGGGAGCTTCTCCACAGGCGATCCTTCACGCCTCCTTCACGATTTCTTCGATCGGCCACCGATTTCTCTCCGATCATCAAACGTTCTTCACGTTTTCTCTTCCCCTCGCGATTCTAGGTAAGTCTCTTAGCGTTTTCCGGCATTAGTTCTCGACTTTTAGAGATTTAAACGTTTAGGGTTTCGTAGGGATTTCGTAGAAATAGCCGGGTTTTGTTAGAATAGGTTATTTATCGCTTTATTGATGATTATTAAGCATTATTGGATGGATTGGTTGAATATTGGTTGATGATTTGAATGTGCAAAAACTGGAAAATGTAGGGCAGCTTCGGTTTTTGATTTTCTGCCATTCTTCGGTTTTGGCTTTTGATAAATGAGTTTCACCATTAGAAAGTAGACATTCTAAGGAGTCCATAGGAACTTGAATCACTCGATTTTGTTAAGAATTGATTTAGTTATGAATTTTTGAAGTTGTTGTGTAAAAACTGGAAAAATTTCCGTGGCCAGATCGGTTTTTGATTTTCTGGCGCTAACTGAGTTAGATAATTGGCAAATAGACTCCACTATATTAAACTAGACATTTTAAGGATTCTATAGCATGTTGAATCATCGAATTCGGGCGAGTATACAAAAAGTTATGAATTTTCAAAGCTTGAGTAAAATAGTAAAGCGAAATTTCGGGCAGGTCACTGTTCTGATGCTTTTTGACCATCTTGCTGATTTTGTCTTGCAAAACTGTTTTTGTGGGTTAAATTAGATACTTTAAGAAAGCCGTGGCCTTTGGAATCAAGCAGTTTCGACAATTGTAGAGGAAGTTATAATTTTTCGAAATTGTTTTATGTTTTGAGCTAGAATAGAGTTTAGGAGATTTTCTTTAGCTAGGAGTTTGTAATTTTCTAAACTCGATAGTTTAGAATCGATTTAAATGACAAATGTTGTGCTTTGCCCTAGGTGAACCACACTCGTGGATGGAGCTCGGTGTGCAACGGACGCGAGGTAAGTCTCTGTGACTTGTTTGGCCATCTAGGCCTACACCGTACGAATTGAGTCGATCGAGGATATTGGTGATATTTGTGTGTTTCGGGTGATTAGGACGGGTAGCTAGACTACTTTAAACTGTAGAACATTTAGCGTTGTTGGTCTCTGATGCTTATTTTCATTGTTTCTTTATCGTATTGAGCACGTCCATGCATTGTTTTATACATACGCATGCAAAAAAATGAATTTCAAAGTATGTTTTCATGAAAAAGTTGACGAAAAGTAAATGAATGCAAAGATAGTCAAGTCGGTGGCGGTGGTTCAGGCATGGCTGTCGGATGAAGCATGCTTTTCCCCCGGTTAGATCCGAGGGGCTATCCAATCGACGGATGTGCCGCTCCTATCTAGCGAGAGTGAAGCCCCGGTGACCCAGAGATAAAAGAAATGAAATGAAATGAATTGCGAACTGTACATGCATAGTATAGCATTCACGTGCATTCACTTAGATTTACTGAGCCCCTAGCTCACGTGTTTAATTCTATGGTGTAGGCGACTTTGAGACAGGTGAGGAAGACGTCCCTCCGCCTGATGTATGAGCACGTTGAAGAAAGATGGCCCGTGGGAGTGCGCTGGCAGTCGGAGAGTGATTTTGACCCGTGGGGACGTACATAGGTATTTGGATTATTTTGGATAGAAATTGTTAGAACATTATAGGATGTTGGGATCTGAATAGTTAATAGAAAGTATTTTTTTTGGGAAATTGAATGTATTTTATAATGTTTTACTGAATTTCAAAAATAGGAGGATATGTTAAACTTTTAAACGGAATCACGCGGTTCGTTTTTATGAAATTGGTTATATTTGAGTCGGGAAATAGGTGAGCGATAGTATGTGTGATGTATGGGTGTGATAGTGTTATTGAGTAGAAGTATGTTTTGTGAAATGTAATGGTGTGTGATGAAGGAAATGAGAATGTTGAAAGGTGTGTGTGTGTTGTGTGGTGAGTTGTGTATTGTGAGTGTGAAATGCAGGGTATGAGGAAACGAAGAAAGAAAGAAAGAAGGGAGGGAGGGAGCTGTGCTCTCTGGAAAATTCCAGAGAGCATGGCGATTGATTGCCACTTGGGGCGATCAATCGCCCCTCTTTGCCTGGCGATCGCTAGGCGATGGTGTGATCGCCTAAGGCGTTTGCTCGCCATGAGCAATCGCCACTGGTTCTGCCGTTTTGGCAGGACATAATAATAAAAAAAAATTAACTTTAATTTAAATGTTTTCTTTTAATATTTAATTAATTGTTTTAAGTTTATTTTAGATAGTTTTCAAAGTAGTTTTCAAACGCCGTTAAAAATTTCAATTCCGATTTTAAAAGTTTTATTTCCGCTCGAATGTCAGATTTAAAGTTTGTACGTATAGAATGAAAAATTTATACGGAAAATCTACGGTACGTGTAAGGGTCATTACATATCTGTTGAAGGTCCGGAGGGAAGATGTACAGAAAACGGCCTTCCGAACGAGGTACGGGCATTACGAGTTTCTCGTTATGTCTTTCGGACTTACGAATGCCCCGACAGCATTTATGAACTTAATGAACCGCATTTTCAAGGAGTATTTGGACAAACTTTTGGTTGTATTCATTGATGACATATTGATCTATTCAAAGACGAAAGAGGAACACGAAGAACAGCTACGGATAATTTTGGAAGTTTTGCAACGACGCCAGCTCTACCTAAAGTTCTCTAAGTGCGAATTTTGGCTGGACAGAATAAGCTTTCTCGGCCATATCAATTCTCAGGAGGGAATCTCAGTGGATCCAGCTAAGATTGAGGTTGTCAGGGATTGGCCACAGCCTAAGAACGTGCGTGAGGTACGCGGGTTTCTCGGATTGGCAGGATACTGTAACACCCGAGTTTTTTTCGGGTTTTCGCTCCAAGGGTATTTTCGTAAATAAGAAATTTAGGTCCGTTAGTGAGTAAGAAGTGTTATTATGATTCTAGTAATTTAAGGGGATTTTTAGAAGATTAAGTAAATTTTAGAAAACTCAAAGGTATAGTATAGAGCCAAGTTTCGTTTTTAACCCTATAGCGATTTAATGTGTAAAAATAGTAAATTAGGTCCGATTTGTAAACGGAGAGTTTTGTTAGAACCCTAAGAATAAGTTGGAATATTTGGAGGGATAAGGGAGTTTTGGAGAATCCAAAACGGTATACGAATTGTGAATGGAGTAAGGAAATTGAACTAAGGGCAAAATAGTAATTTAGAAAATCAAAATTTAAATAAAAGCAAAAACACCCCCCCCCCCTCCATTCATTTTCCAGATCGTGAACTTTGCCCCCCTTTTTGACGAATTCTTCCTCCCTTTCACGGCGTTTCATCATCACCCATCTAACGTCCCGTTTTCTCTTCGATTTTCTTCTCCAAATCAACGCTTTAGGTACGTTCTACGCTTTGGCATAGTTTAGTTGATATTTTAGGGTTGGTTTTGATTTAGGGTTTTGTGAGGAATTTTCGGATTTCGTTAGAAATCGATAGGATTACTAGATTGTTGTCCATCGATGTTACCTTCGTTGTTATTTAGGAAGATTGAGTGGATTAATGGTGTTTGGGTGAAGGTTAGAGTTGATTTTTGGTTGTGGAAGGTTGTAAATCTTCATTAATAGAGTTTTTGAATTATTGAGCGCATGGTGCTCGACGAAATGCCCGAATGAAGTGAATAAGAGTTTTAGGAAAAATTGTCCTAGCTCGGGGTTTCGTTTAGTCTTGATTTTTGTAACATAGGATCGATACTAATAATGTGTTATGAAAATGCTTTAGGTAACCCAAGTTCTCAAAGGACGGTGCTCGGCATAGCTAGGACTCCAGGTAAGTGGTGTTAGGTTTCTGGCTCTTAAAGCCTTACATTATATCGATGTTAGGAATTAATGTCTTAATGATGTTTTCACGATTTTGGGGCTCTATGGAGTCGAGTAGCCTAGGGTGCTTCCTATTTTCGATCGGATAGGTTCGTTTATGTATGTTAAGGAATGATTGATGATTGTTTGGAGCACTTTTTCATGCATCATGTTTTCTCATTTAAGATTTAATGAAATGTTCTTGCATGCACGTTTTCAAGTAATGTTAAGTAATGATGAAGGATGAGTAGGGCACAGGGCACGTTAATGGCAACTCAGGGTACGACGATACGTTAATGGCAACTCAGGGTACGACGATACGTTAATGGCAACTCAGGGCACGAAAATATGTAAATGGCAACTCAGGGCACGAAAATATGTAAATGGCAACTCAGGGCAAGTGTTTGGTCTACTGGGTAGACGAGTGTGCCTGTGCCTACTCATGCCTAATGATATATATGTATATGTTATGTAAAAAAAATAAACGAAAAACGAACTTGTTTTGAAAGACCATGCATTATGTATACTCATGTTTTAGTGCACCTCCTTACTAAGCATTAGGCTTAATGTGTTTATCGTATGATGTAGGTGACGAAAACGAAGGTGAGAAACTTCTTCCTGATGATCAGACATAGGTGGTCGATGGGCGGAGCTCGTGGGGTCAGGATGTGTTTTGGCTAGGCATGATGACCCGTGGGTTTACTCCGAACGTTTTGTAGTAAATAGGTGTGATTTGGATCGATTTTGGATGATGATTTTAGGACGTATAGAGAGGTTCAATGTTTTGGTAATTGTATAATGGATGTAGGCTTGGAGTAGATTTGTTTAGAATGATTGGAGGAACGTTATTGTCTTGGGAATATTTTATAGAATTTCTGCTTTTATGTTTAGCGTTGATGTTATGTATTAGATTGGATGATATTTGATGATTTTAGATATTTTAAGTTGTATGGATTAGCTCGGTTTTTAGAGCGATCCACGCAGTTTATTTTTATGAAGTTTAACCGCGTTTTAAACGAGTTTTGAGTTGGTTTTTGGGTGATCGGTGGAGTGGGGATTTAGTGAGGGTAGTAGCGTTGATGAGTTGATGTGTTGTTATGTTATGCCATTGAATGAAGTGGTGATGGTGTGGGGTGAAATTGATGAATGGAGTGAGTGTGGTGTGCAAGGGTGAGGGAGTGTCGAAGGAAAGAAACGAAGGAAGAAAAGAAAAGAGAAACAGAAGGTTCTGGGATCGAACGCCTAAGGTTTTGCGTTCGATCGCAGAAATTAAAAGTCGAAGGAAGAAAAGAAAAGAGAAACAGAAGGTTCTGGGATCAAACGCCTAAAGTCTTGCGTTCGATCGCAGAAAAGAAAAAAAAAACAGAAGGTTCTGCGACCGAACGCCAAACCTTAGGCGTTCGATCGCAGAACGTGAAAAACAAAAAAAAAAAAAAAAAAATTTACATGAACTATTTGAGGGATCAAAGTTAGGATTACGTCATGGCTTGGTCGTGGCGGCCCTGACCGGGTTGGGGTCGTCACAGATACTACAGGAAGTTCGTTGAGGGATTTTCAAAGATCGCAGTCCCTCTATCCCGCTTGACGAGAAATAATGAGAAATTTGTATGGTCGCCCGCTTGTGAAAAGAGTTTTATGGAGCTGAAACAGAGATTGACTACCGCTTCAGTTCTGACACTACCAGTTGAGGGTGATAAGTTTAGTATTTATTGCAATGCCTCAAGGGTAGGACTGGGATGCGTATTGATGCAGGAAGGCAGGGTCATTGCTTATGCTTCTCGACAGTTGAAGCTGTATGAGCAAAACTATCTGACACACGACCTTGAGCTTGCAGCGGTTGTCTTTGCTTTAAAAATATTGAGACACTATCTGTATGGGCAGCAGTGTGAGGTGTTCTCCGATCACAGAAGCTTAAAGTATTTGTCTACGCAGAAAGAACTTAATATGCGACCGCGAAGGTGGTTGGAGTTCGTTAAAGATTATGACTTTGAAATTAAATACCACCCGAGGAAGGCAAATAAAGTCGCAGACGCTTTAAGCAGAATGCCTTCTACTAGTCAGCCTTTGCTTGCATCGATATCGGGAATGCTAAGGTCTGAGATCGAGAGGTTTGATGTGGAGATTGTGGCCGAGTTGTCCACTATGCTCGCGAACATCTCCTTAGGCCGACGATACTTGATAAAGTACAAGAAGCTCAACGGGAAGACATGGAGTGTGAGAAGCACCGTTTGAGCATGACGTCTGAGGATCCTTTCGATTACAGCTTGTCAAAGGACGGCATATTAAAGTTCAGGCATAGGTGGTATGTGCCTAACGATGAAGAGTTAAAGAAAGAAATTTTGGCCGAGGCACACTCTTCGGCTTACTCGGTGCATCTAGGAAGCACAAAAATGTATAGAGATTTAAAACAACACTTCTGGTGGCCGAACATGAAGAGAAAGATTTCCAGGTATGTGGAAACCTGCCTAGTTTGCCAACGGGTTAAGGCGGAACACCAAAGGCCAGCAGGAACCTTACAGCCACTACCGATTCCGGAGTGGAAATGGAAACAAATCTCTATGGATTTCATTGTTGGGCTTCCGAGAACGACGAATGGGCACAATGGTATCTGGGTGATTGTGGACCGTTTGAAAAAGATGGCCCCCTTTCTGCCAGTGAAGATGACCTATTCTATGGATCAACTAGCTGAACTGTATGTGTAGGAGATCGTCAGATTACACAAAGTGCCCATCTCTAATTGTTTATGATAGAGATGCCAGATTTAATTCGAAATTTTGGAAGAGTTTGCATAAGGCCATGGGAACTCAGTTGAATTTTAGCACTGCGTTTCATCCTCAGACTGATGGACAGACAGAAAGAACAAATCAGATCCTTGAGGATATGCTTAGGGCTTGCGTGCTGGAGTTTCAGGGCTCGTCGAGCCGATATTTACCATTGATTGAGTTCTCGTACAACAACAGCTTCCAGGCTACAATTGGCATGGCTCCGTACGAGGCATTGTATGGTCAAAAATGCAGATCTTCGCTATACTGGGACGAGGTTGGCGAAGCTAGTATAATCGGCCTAGATATTTTACAGCAAACAGCGGAGAAGATCGCTGTTATTAGACAACGTATAGAGATAGCACAGAGCCGCCAAAAGAGTTATACTGACACTAGACAGAGGGAATTGCAGTTCAGTGAGGGTGATGAAGTATACTTAAAGATTTTTCCGTTTAAGGGCGTTATGCGGTTTGGAAAGAGAGGCAAGTTGAACCCTCGTTTTGTGGAGCTCTTTCCTATTTTGAAGAAGATCGGGACTATGGTGTACAGGTTATAGCTCTCGGCATCTATGGAAGGTATTCACGATGTATTTCACGTGTCCATGCTCAGAAAATGCGTGCGTGATCCGTCACACGTCATAGAGACAAGGGAGATCGAGGTGAAACCAACACTAACCTATGTGGAGAGGCCAGTGCAGATTCTAGAGACCTCTATAAAGGAGTTACGCAATAAGAAAATCATTCTGGTAAAGGTTTTGTGGAGGAATCATGATGTTGAGGAGGCTACTTGGGAGAGGCAGCAGGATATGATGTTGAAGTATCCTGAACTGTTTGTATAGTCAAATTTTGAGGACAAAATTTAAATTAAGGTGGATAGAATGTAACACCCGGTTTTACGAGATTTTTTAATTTCAATAAATAATAGCATTTTTGAAAAAATATCAAATTAAGTCTGTTTTGTGAACGAAAAGTTTTATTGGGACCTAAATAATAAATTAGAATTTATGGTGAAATAAAGAAATTTGGAGAAAACGAATAGTTAGTCAAATAACGAGATAAGTAGGAGAAACCAAACTAAATTCAACCAAACAAGCAATTGGATGGAGGGGACAATTAGGAAGTACAAAGGGGGAAGTTGGGAGCACCAAGTGAGAGTGTGACAAGTGTCAAAACTTGTGGGAGAAGCTTGGCGAAGGCAACACCTTCCTTTTCCCTCCCTTACGAGAAACCACATTCACTTTCACTCTTTCTCTCATTTAAATTTCATAGCCACGAAAATTCTCTCCACCCCTACGCTTTTTCACATTCAACGTGTAACGACCCCTTTTCCCAGCAAGATATTGTCTGCTCTAGGGATTGGGCCGTAGCCCAATATCCTCCCCTCACGGCTTTGTTTGGCGAGAACTTCCCAGAAGGTCACCCAACCTGGAATTGCTCTCGTCGAAGCACTTTTAACTTCGGAGTTCTTATGGGATCCGTTGCCAATCGTGCTCCAAAACGCGTCTTGCTATGTTGGGAGGGTCTCTTTACATATGTTTCATTTCCACATACTTCCCCAAGCAATGTGGGATTGTGACAACCCCCTTTTTACGACCCGGGATTCGCCTATACTCGAGTCCGGGATTCGCCTATACTCGGCTTAGATCCCGAGGTTTGCCCCGCAACCCGAGGTTTGCCCCGCAGTCGTACCATACGTGCACATTCGGGTCATCACAATCACCCCCCCTCGGGGGCCCAACGTCCTCGTTGGCCACATTTCCGGTTGGGTACATGCTCTGATACCATTTGTAACGACCCCTTTTCCCAGCAAGATATTGTCCGCTCTGGGGATTGGGCCGTAGCCCAATATCCTCCCCTCACGGCTTTGTTTGGCGAGAACTTCCCAGAAGGTCACCCAACCTGGAATTGCTCTCGCCGAAGAACTTTTAACTTCGGAGTTCTTATGGGATCCGTTGCCAAAGTTGTTATTCAAATAGGGTTTCGTTAGAAATTGCCGATGGAAGTTAGAAATCGTTAGCTATTGGAATGTTGAATGATAATAAGGCATTTATGATTATGGAGGATAGTTAAGTGGAATTAATGGAGTAGGATTGGTTTAAACTCGGTTCTAATGCCGTGTGTTATAAATTGTCTTAGGTGAACAAGCTCACGGATAGTGCTTGGTGTGCTGAGGACTTGAGGTAAGTTCTTGTGACTTACTATGGCCGATTGACCTACACCATATGTCAAGCTTTGTCCCTTGAGGATTGTTGGTGAATGTTGGTGCTTTGCCTGTTTAACTGCTTTGGTTAGGTAGTTTAGGGTTAGTTACTTTGTAGTCTGTGTTTGTGATGTTTTGATTGTATTTGTGAGGTTTTGATGGTATTCACGTTATATATGTTATATTGTGCATATTGAACTGTTCATGCATCATGGTTTCAAAACGTCATGAAAATGAATTTACGCATGGGTTTCATGAAAAGAACATGCATGTAAAGGCAAGTAAAGTATCACAGTAAACAACCATGGCATGGGGTTATCAGGGATGAGGTTCAGACCTGGCGTTCCGTGGTGAGCGGGTTTTCCTCCCTTCAGATGATGTGGGCTTTCTAACTACTTGATGTGCTCTATCCATCTGTCGAGCGTTTCCGATAACCATAAACTGACACGTACCGATATATGAAATAACATGAACGGTTTTCTTGGCATTGAGCATACATGATCATGTATTGACATTTACGTAGAATTTATTGAGATCTTTATCTCATAGGTGTCTTTTTGGTGTAGGTGATATAGAGCAAGGCGAGGAGGATTTTCCTCTCTCAGACGAGCTTGCAGCTTGAAGGAGGATGTTTGGGGAGCGGTTGGCGTAGTCGATGCACACTTGACCCGTTGGAGCATAGGTTAAATGTTTTGGGTGATGATATTTTGATGAAATGTATAGAAACTCTTATTAGGATGCTTGGTATCTGGATATGTTGAAAATTATGTTTTGATGATATTTTTGATAGCTTCCGCTAGGTATGGATAGTTTGTGAATATATATGTATATAATGTTCATTTTGATGTCTCCGGAAATAGAGAATGTTATTTTTAGTGGTTTTGGAACTTCTGAGTAAATGATGTGCAAGTACGGGGGGGAATTTGTATGGGTTATGGTTAAGTAGTAAACTTCTGTCGTTTTGTGATCGGCAGAGGTTTATATAAGAGTTTGGTCAAAGTCAACTGGCAGATGTGTTCGGTTACTGTTGAGCGGTAGATGTAGGCAATAGATTTTGTCGTTTTGTGATCGGCAGAAGTCTGTATAAGTGTTTGGTCAAAGTCAACCGGCAGATGTGTTCGGTTACTGTTGACCGGTGGATGTTGGGTGAATAAGTCATCCGGCTAACATCGCTGGTGGATGTCGAGTGTTATGGATCGGTGGATGCTGGGTGAATAAGTCATCCGACTGACGTCACCGGTGGATGTTGAATGTTACTGTTCACCGGTGGATGTGTTTTGTGAGTGATCGGTGGATGTGTTTTTGTGAGTCACCGGTGGATGTGTTTTGTGAGTGATCCGTGGATGTGTTTTGTGAGTGATTTTTAAATATGTTTCAACAATTTATACTTTGACTTATCAATTTAATAAAGGGATTTACTAGAAAGTTATAAAAAAAAAATATAATACTGAAAAATTAGGAATAGTTTTAAGGGTCGTTACATAATAACTTTCTATTTGCTTCCTATTGGTTCATAACTAAATTTGACTTTTCAAACCTCTTTTTGTTTTGACTTGTCAAAACTCTTTTCTTGTCCTTACATTACTTTTGAACCCTTCATCATTTAACATTAAACTACCCTAACTGTCTAATCCAAGGCCTATGTGCGATATAGAAAATTCCTAGGTGTTACACAACTAATGAGCCTAAAGCTCAGTAAGATCATAAAATGCGAAAATATGCACATGCTATGCATGAACAATTCAAATACATGAACAGTACTTTAGATTTATGTTCAAGTGGACATGTGGTATAAGTGGGGCTTATAGGGAGTGGAAAACATTACATTACGTACTTGACGTGGGTTAACATGGTTAGTACTTTTGTCGTGTCCTAAGGAGGGATAAAATACATGTTTGAGGAGAAATAAAATCACATGTTTTTCCGCAGCGAGGACGGTTTTACATAAGTCCCAGAGAAGGACAAAACATATGCCAGCACCCGTCCCACACTTAACCGTACTTTACATTTACATATTTTATCTTTCTTACTTCAAATCACGTGCATAAAATGTTTTGCATGAATTTAGTGAAAAACGTAATGCATGAACATACATTGTGCATAGACGTAACGTAATGAAAAGACAATTCTCGAAGCACAAATAGACGACAGGTCATTAATACAATACGTAAAGCAAACACATTTACTTAGGGCATAATCTACGACCTAACTACCCGTCAACAAACCGATAACGTAAAAACCTAGTACCCCGTGATGTAGGGCCTTAAGGGCCAACCTATACGTATGAACTTACCTGATGTCCTTAGCAAGTCGAGCACCTCCCATAAGCCGTGTCCACCTAAGACATATCAAAATTCGTCATTAGAGCCGATCCTAAACTAACAATTTCCATTATTAAACGAAACTCCTAAAAATCTCAAATTATCTCATTCAGGCATTTCACCGAGCACTTTGCGCTCACAAATTCTCTAAGCTAACATTAAGGGCATTTATATCGTTCAACCACCGATTTTAACCTAACTATCGATGAAAACTTTTAATCTATCATCAAAGGTCATAAATACAGAAAACCTAACAATTTATAACATAAACCTATAGTTTCTCAACCC
Source organism: Begonia masoniana (assembly GCA_022432975.1). Classification (NCBI taxonomy): domain Eukaryota; kingdom Viridiplantae; phylum Streptophyta; class Magnoliopsida; order Cucurbitales; family Begoniaceae; genus Begonia; species Begonia masoniana. Next base: position 34,895,053 of record CM039512.1, on the reverse strand, counting down.
TAAATCGGTAAACCCTAATCGTTTTCGACCCTAAAAATCAGAACTAAACCATTTAGATTACACGAAACTTACCTAGGGCTTGATTGTGGAAGAAAATGGAGGAAGAAAATTGCCGGAGTTTGGAGGAGAATCGGCCACGTGAGGAGAGGGCGTTGAGAGAGGGAGGAATCGCCAAAATGGGGAGGGGGAAATGTTCTCTGGAGGAGAACCATAAATGAAGAAGGGGGGAGGGGGAAATTTTGGGTTTTATAAAATAACATTAACTCAAAATTACCTCTTAGCCCCTTACCCTAATGTTCCACCTATTTCGTTATTTAGCCTATCGATTTAGATTCTCCGAAATTTTCTTATTCCTCTAAATATTTCAATTATTTCCTAGGGTTCTAACAAAACTTCTCATTCGCAAAACGGACTTAATTTACTATATTTATGAATTTAACCTTAATAAACGGAATACCGAAATTCTGGGCTGTTTGACTTTCTCCTTCCGTTCCATTTTTCTTAAACCCTTAAAATTCTCAGCGTCCGAATTCCAAAAAAATATTTATTACATCAATAGAGAATATCTTCCATTCCAATAGATTTAGTGGCAGTTACATGGCCAAAAAATATCGGGTGTTACACATGGGAAGGTTTGTCAGAGAATTTTTTGATGAAATACTTCCCACAAACCAAGATTGCCATGTTGGGGAATGACATCTCTTCTTTCTAACAATTCGATGGAAAGTTAGTGTATGAAGCGTGGGAGAAATTAAAAGAACTATTGAGAAGATGTCCACAATATGAGATGCCAAAATGGATTCAAATGGAGATGTTTTACAATGGTCCTAGTTGTCGAAGCCCAATCCATTATTGATGCTTCATCAAATAGTGCAATTTTATCCAAACCTTACGATGAGACCTATAAAATTTAGGAAGGTTATTCAACAACAATTATCAGTGGAGTAGCACTAACTCTCAAAGTTGCTCGAGTACACAAGTTCGATGCCATGAAAACACTCATGACTAGGGTATCCTTGTTAGCTAACATGATAAAGAATATGACACATGGAGCACATCAACATGTTGCAACAATCATTTCCACCTATTGTGGAGGAGAGTCTTCGTTTGCAAATTTTCATTAGAATCCAGAGTCAGTTTGCTATGTTGGAAATTACAACATAATCTAAATTTGAACAGGAAGAACAATACTTATTCCACAACCTATAATCTAGGATTGAGACAACACCCAAACTCATCATTGCCCAATCAACTCATCCAATTGTTTCCTCAACTCAGAAAACTCTGCAGGTGGCATCTTATAGAAAGGAATTGAAACTAGGTTAGTGCCAAGAACTCCAAGAACTAGATCAATATGAAACTCAATCTCTTGGTCTGAAGGCAACCCTGACAACTCATCAGAAAACACATATGGAAACTCTTTAACAAATCAGATACCCATGTCTTGGCCAATGGTCTCACCATCCACATCAGCAAACTAGAGATTCTCATTCTACTCTAATTCATTATGGCCAACCAAAGAAGCCTTCATAATAGGATTATTCATCACAATACTACAACTACTGAGTAGACGACGATGTATCAACTATTTAAGACAATTGTGACCCTCCACCAGTGACACTCCATAGTCGCTTTATACTTCATCAACCAGGTCATAGTAAGAATCACATAAAACTGACTCATTGGTATGACCACTAAGTTTGTAGAAAACTTGCAATCGTAAATGACCACACAAACTAACCTACAAATAGACGACACTCCACTCTAGACACCTAATGGAGTGCGAAGCACTAATGGAGATTCTATCTCCTCTAGAGAAAATCCCAAAATAGATGCAAGGATAGAAGAAATAAAAGAGAGCGTCAACTTGGTATCGAACAACACCCGATAAAAAGAGTGAGAAATAAAGATAATATCATCGATGATGTCCTTTTCCTCTTGATCATAGTGGTACTCAGTTCCATCAACTGCATAAGCTTGACTGGAGGCTTTCTCCTTACTCTTGTGGCCAATTCCACGGCTTCCTCTGGAGGAACTAGGACCAACACCATTTCTCTAAAAAGACTACTCTCTAACCTTGCTTGACCTCTACTACGGGTAAGCACTAGACCCGTAGTTCTTATGATACAGTCTGCCTCTGTAAATCTAGACTGGTCGGCTGATACTGCTGGAATGACTACCTACCAAAACAACGTCTGCCTCTAAGAGTAGTCCGAGCAGCACTACCTTGAGAAGATGAGAAAGACTTATGTGCTGGCTGCTGTTTCTGGTTCTGCAGGAAATTCCTTTTTAGATGCCATGCTTGTCCCTAGGTATGATAAACATATGGGTTGTGTCGTCCACTGCTATACGATCCACTACTAGCACCTGGGGTCTGACTCCCACTGGATCCCTATCCTTGGAATCTCTCTTAGTTCTTCTTTTTCACTTTCCTCACCTCCTTCTTAGTCAACTTCTCTTGCAGACTCCTATATTTAGCATCAAACACTCTCTCCATCCTCCGAGCAGCCTCACAAACCTTTAGGAGAGAGTCATATTGATTCATAGCCACACCCTGCTGTAGCTTTAGCCTCAAGCCCTGCTGTAACTTAATAATCTGGCCCTAAAAAATCTCCTCAAATTAGGGTAGAAGCTCATAGAGTTTAGCTTAGTACTCCATCACCATCATCGTCCCCTGAGCCAGCTTGTTAAAAGCTCTCAACAATCATGGTGGCTCCTGCTACTATATTGTCCTCTGAACACTTCAACGAAATCCTTCCACTCCATAGACTGTACATTGAAGCTCGATTTCATTGCATTCCACCTGCTCAAAGGTAACTTCTCCAGCTAGTTGATAGTGATCCCAACTTGATATTCATTTGAAACCTGAAGAGATCCAAAGTTACGCTTCATCTTCTTAGTCCAATTTTCTGCATCGATCGGATTTGCACTACTCTCAAACATCGACGGGTTCAGCCAAGCAAACTCATAAATAAGCCACTTGAGTCATTAAAGAATTTTGAGACATACCAATGCTCAATAGATTACGCAGTGCCTCCATTATAGATGCGATGTAACACCTGAGAATTTATCGGCTTAGTTTTTATAAATGTACAGTGCATTACAAATTTATGGGAATTGATGTAAGTAAAAGGTATTGGATTAAAGGAATGTGGTAGAAGTAATTATTAAGTGTAAGATTTAATTAACCAAGGGCATAATGGTAATTTAAATAAAATAAAAAGATAGGGGAAGGAATGGGCTTTAGCGTAAAAAGAAAAGGAAGCATTCTTCTCTTCTCTTCTCTTCTACCTTTCGTTGGTGACTCTGCAGAACATGAACCCTCATTCTCCTCTTTTGATTTCTTCAATCCTAGGTAAGTTTCTCTCTAATTTTTCAAGGGTTATTCGTTTACTAGCTAGATAAAGGAGTTGAGAGTGGATTAGGTTGAGTTATGGAGGGGTTTAAGTTAGGGTTGTTGTGTGAGGGCTAGGGTTGCACGAAATTGGTGGGAGAATTGTAGAAATCTTTCCTTATTGGGTGTTTAAAGATGATTAGAGGATAGTATGGATGAGTAGTTGGATTTTTGGAAGAGGCCAAAAATCTGGAAAAGTTGAGTGTGCATGGCAGTTTGGTTTTTGTGAAAAACGATCGAGCCCATTGTATTATTTGGTTAAACTGTCCAAACCTTTTAGCAAGTGGACATCCTAAGGAGTCCGTAGAGCCTTGAATCATCAAAAACGGATAAGTGTATGATTAGTTACGTGATTAAGAAGTTTGGCAAAAAACGGTGAGAATTCGGGTTTAGTGGTTTTTAGTTTTCTTTAGGTACTAGATGAGGAGGATTAAACTGATGGATTGCATTATGGTTTTAGGTTCAGACGAGTTCCTGATATAGCGTACAAGTACGAGGTTAGCTAAGGAGGCCAGGTAAGTAATGTATGCTTGCGTGTTGCCTTCGGGCCTACATCACAGTTCATTAGGAATATATGGTTGTGATTTGTATGCATGTATTGTATGGTTATCATGTATGTTGGCAGTGTGTTTAGTTTGGCATGCATCATGGTTTTTGAAAAGTACACTAGTAGATGAAAATGAATTTCCATGGTTTGGATGAGTAGTATGGTATGAAAATACGTAATTAACAGATGCTGTGTACTCCGTGATATCCCAGGTGGGACTTGGGCTGGAGAGTGTAGTGTCGTTCGATGAGCAGGACTACCTAGTGCTCCGTGATATCCCGGGTGGGACTTGGGCTGGAGGGTGACGTGTACTGGGTTAAAACTCCGCGATATCCCGGGTAGGACTTGAGCCGGAGGTTGTATGATGCTCAGTACTCCTCGAAATCTCTGGTGGAACTTGGGTTGGAGGGTGACGTGCAGGGTTGAAACTCCACGATATCTCGGGTGGGACGTGGGTAGGAGAATGTTACAATGTGCCGAGAATGAAACGACAACAGAAATAAAACGAGATTGTAGAAAATTGGATGTGTTAAGATGTGAAGTGTTTGTATTAATATTTGCATTACTTGCTTAGCGTTAGGCTAATAGTTGAGTTTGGTGATGTAGGTGACGAAGAATTAGCAGGTGAGGTACAAGAGCATGATCAGGACTAGAGTGGTTGGATGAGTGCACTCGTGTGACGATCCGGCAGTTTGTTACGGCGACATAACCTGGGATGTGGCTTTGTTTTGGAAGTAAGAATCGAGGGTGTATTTTGTGCTTTGGTTTAATTGTATAGAAGAATTGTGTAGTCGGTTTGCAAACGAATGGGGATTTTCTTTTATGGAAGTCTTTTGGGATGGTTTGAAAATGGTAGGAAGTTTGAATTTTGAAGTAGGATCTGGATTTTTATGGTTTTAAAAGTTTGCTGTCAAAATTTTCTGTGAATTGTGAAGTTTTCGTAACAGCAGGAAGTAGAGGTGTCGACCAGTGTTTGTAGGTGTTGACCCTCAACCGCGTTAAAACTGGTCATGTGTCGACCAGTGCGCTCAAGTGTCGACCGATTAGAGAAAAATCGGTATAAGTGTCGACCCCAGACTTCGACCGATGGAAACAGAGGGCATTCAGGTGTCGACCTATGTTCTTAGGTGTCAACCTGTGCCTATAGGTGTCGACCCATTAGATTAGGTGTCGACCCATTAGATTAGGTGTCGACCCATTAGATTAGGTGTCGACCAGCGCCCTCAGGTGTCGACCCATTAGATTAGGTGTCGACCCATTAGATTAGGTGTCGACCCATTAGATTAGGTGTCGACCCATTAGATTAGGTGTCGACCAGTGCATTTAGGTGTCGACCAGCGCCCTCAGGTGTCGACCCATTAGATTAGGTGTCGACCCATTAGATTAGGTGTCGACCCATTAGATTAGGTGTCGACCCATTAGATTAGGTGTCGACCCATTAGATTAGGTGTCGACCCATTAGATTAGGTGTCGACCCATTAGATTAGGTGTCGACCCATTAGATTAGGTGTCGACCCATTAGATTAGGTGTCGACCCATTAGATTAGGTGTCGACCCATTAGATTAGGTGTCGACCCATTAGATTAGGTGTCGACCCATTAGATTAGGTGTCGACCCATTAGATTAGGTGTCGACCCATTAGATTAGGTGTCGACCCATTAGATTAGGTGTCGACCCATTAGATTAGGTGTCGACCCATTAGATTAGGTGTCGACCCATTAGATTAGGTGTCGACCCATTAGATTAGGTGTCGACCCATTAGATTAGGTGTCGACCCATTAGATTAGGTGTCGACCCATTAGATTAGGTGTCGACCCATTAGATTAGGTGTCGACCCATTAGATTAGGTGTCGACCCATTAGATTAGGTGTCGACCCATTAGATTAGGTGTCGACCCATTAGATTAGGTGTCGACCCATTAGATTAGGTGTCGACCCATTAGATTAGGTGTCGACCCATTAGATTAGGTGTCGACCCATTAGATTAGGTGTCGACCCATTAGATTAGGTGTCGACCCATTAGATTAGGTGTCGACCCATTAGATTAGGTGTCGACCCATTAGATTAGGTGTCGACCCATTAGATTAGGTGTCGACCCATTAGATTAGGTGTCGACCCATTAGATTAGGTGTCGACCCATTAGATTAGGTGTCGACCCATTAGATTAGGTGTCGACCCATTAGATTAGGTGTCGACCCATTAGATTAGGTGTCGACCCATTAGATTAGGTGTCGACCCATTAGATTAGGTGTCGACCCATTAGATTAGGTGTCGACCCATTAGATTAGGTGTCGACCCATTAGATTAGGTGTCGACCCATTAGATTAGGTGTCGACCCATTAGATTAGGTGTCGACCCATTAGATTAGGTGTCGACCCATTAGATTAGGTGTCGACCCATTAGATTAGGTGTCGACCCATTAGATTAGGTGTCGACCCATTAGATTAGGTGTCGACCCATTAGATTAGGTGTCGACCCATTAGATTAGGTGTCGACCCATTAGATTAGGTGTCGACCCATTAGATTAGGTGTCGACCCATTAGATTAGGTGTCGACCCATTAGATTAGGTGTCGACCCATTAGATTAGGTGTCGACCCATTAGATTAGGTTGTGTGTAGGTGTCGAGAGAAAAGCCTGAGCGGCCACAGTGCAAATTTTTACAGATTTTTATATTTTCACCCTTTTTATTTCCAACTTTGAACGAGAATTTCAACGTGTTTTCAAAAGAAGTTTTCCGCTGCAAGTGTTTAGTTGTTTTTAAACGATGACATTTTAAGTTAATGAATAAAGTTTTAAATTTGTCACGCAATTTTGACGTACGGGTGAGTAGTATGAGTAGCGAATCGGGTTGAGGGGACTCGGGGCGCTACATGAGATGAGTGATTAACTTAGTAGGTGACGTGCTTCAACCTATGGACAAAAGGCAAGCAATAAAACAAAACATAAAACAGGTCGGTAAACCGATTTTTACATGAGAATACCCTAAATTCCAGACAGTATGTATTCATTAAATTAAGTCCAAATGAGCTGAAAATTTAAGAGAATCTTACTCAATGTGTGAAAACGACACCCTTAAAATATCAATCCAAAGATCATAGAGGTTTAAAGATATGCAAGAAACAATTTGGATGTATAAATCTACTCGGAAAACTGCTTTATTACAGAAAGAGTCCTAACTTCTGAGTGGTATATCTTTTCCTATATAACTTGAAATAACCTGCAATTTTAGGAAGTTCTTACTTAATAAGTGGATGAAAAACCCTAAAAATTTAAAGGGCTGAATTGGTATGATTGAAGAACAATGGATGGAGGAAGGTCAACTTGTCGATAAGGTGATAACTTGCACCTTCTCAGACTTGGCTTTCTCCTTTAAAGAGAAGCACTCCAACTAGCTATTGAGAGAGATGAAATACAACCTTGTTAGGTAGTCTCCATGCCAAAGAAGGAAGGAGGAAGGCTATAATAAGGATAGCACCAATTTGGCTCTGACAAATCAACACAAAAAGTCACTCAACACTCTCAGATATGACTCACCGAAAAGGAAGAATGGAAGGAATGAAATGCTTCAAAGCAATCCATGATTTTTGACATTCAAAAGTGGCTGCTACAACAGCTAAGAGGTGTTTAAATACCCCTCTTCAAAATACATTTAGGGTTCATCAAAGGAAGAAGAAGAAAGCCATTCAAAAATGGCCAATGTGGCTCAGCCACATGGAAGGTCGAGAGTGGCCGAAGAGGACAGCCCTCTTTCTCTCTCCCATGACCATTGTACTTGCTTTCTTCAAATTTGCAGCTCACTCCTTCCTTCTAAAACATGCTTAAGCCATACATGCCATTTAAGCTAAAGAAATAAACCAAAGTTTTTTTAAAAGTAAATTAAAAGGTGGTTCGGGTACATCTCTTGTCACAAGAAAAACAAATTACCCTTCACATTTTGATCTTGGCTGAGGGTTTGATGTGGTTTAACACCTATTGGCAACTTGTGTTGTCACAAACACTAGTTCCTCTCGGATTTCCAATTAGTAATCACTGAGGTTCCCCGGATTCCAACACACAGAATCCATAACAAATGAAGTTCAAATGCTTTGAAAATTTAGGGTATATTTACCTTATGTGTGTAGTAAATGTAACACCCGATTTTACGGGATTTTGTAATTCCAATATACAATGGCATTTTTGTAAATATGTCAGATTAAGTCCGTTTTGTTAACAGAAAGCGGTATTAAGGTTCTAATGATTAATATGAATTTTAGGAGAAATTAAGGAATTTTTGGATTAGTAACGCTAATTTTACGAGTTTTGTGTTTCTCGTAATATAAAGGACGTTGTGGTAAAAATAGCAAACGAGGTCCGTTTTGCAAACGGACAGTTTTAATTAAGCCCAGATAATAAGTCGGAGTTATTGGTGAAATAAGGAAATTTGAAAAAAACCGATTCGTTAGACAATTAACAAAACAAGAGACGAATCAAATAGAAAATCAAAGGAAGGGCAAAATAGTCTTTTGACAAGTTAATTTTTATTAAAAACCACCTATCTCTTTCTTCTTCCCTCATTTTCTCTCCGCCTTTCACGAAAACACCAGAAGCCGTCCCCTTCGGCGATTTCTTCCTCTCCTCACGGCGTTCTCCTCTTTCGATGGTGATTCCTCTTCCGATCGACTCTGGCTCTTCACGTTTTCTCCTCCAATCCCGACCCTAGGTACGATTCTATGGTTTTTGGAAGGTTTACTTCGATTTCTAGAGTTTAAACGATTAGGATTCGTTTAGGGTTTTTGTTACAAATATGAGTTTGAAATCGATAGACCTACTGTGTTTGTGAGTACAATGGACGTATTGGGTGTTATTGGACGAAGTTAATTGGTTTATTGAGGAATGTTAGGGTTTTAGAAAAATTGGAGCTTTGGAAAACTCCATTAATGGAGGTTTTGAGGTGTCGAGCATAAATTGCTCGATAAAATGCCTCAATGAGTTAAATTAGAGTTTTAAGAGATTTCTTTAGTTAAGGTTTTTTTGGTTTGGATGTTTAATGGTTTAAACATGCTTTAATGACAAATTGTTGTGAATTTGCCTTAGGTGAACAACGCTCGTGGACGGAGCTAGAATTTGCAACGGACGCGAGGTAAGTTCTCGTGACTTACTATGGCCGATTGGCCTACACCGTACGTCAAATTCTTGTCGAGGAACATTGGTGATTTGTTTGTTTAAATGCTTTGGTTGGGTAGATAGGATTGGTTGCCTTTTGAGGTTATGTTTTTATCGTCTTGATGGTACACATGTTGGTTGTTTACTTTATATATTGAATTGTTCATGCATCACGATTTTCGAACGAGCATAGAAAATGAATTTCCGCACTACATTTTCAGGAAAACTGATGTGGCCCGAAAGGGGGCTATTGATCTATCGTGAAGGTTGAGATGAGCTTGTCACGATACCACATCTAATTAAACTAATGTACGTAATCTGTTATCTGGTCATGAGAGGTGGGGTCCAGGCGTGGCTGTTACGGATGTAAGCATGTCTCCCCCCCGCTATGTGGAAACGGTTGTCCAACCGCCGGACGTGACCTCTCCATCTAGCGGGCTGAGATCTCGGTGACAATCTGCCTGCCACGATCTATTATGTTATGTATTCTGCATGATTTTTGAACTTCATATGCACTGCATGGATTTGCATTTACGAAACTTGTTGAACCTTTAGCTCATAGTTATCTGTATGGTGTAGGTGATCTTGATACAGGTGAGGACGAGATCCCTCCACCCGAGGAATGAACAGTTGAAGAAAAATGGCCCGTGGGAGTGTGCTGGTGCAGTCGGTGCGCTTTTGACCCGTGGAGATGTTTGTAAGTATTTTGGGAATGCGATAGTGGATGAGATTGTATAGGTAGAACATTTTAGGGTGTTTGAAAATTTGGATAGCTGATAGTTGATGTTTTGGTAAATTTAATTTATAAAATGTTTTGTTAAGGCTTTTATTCGGATTTCAGGGAACTGCTTGGAATTTTCTTTTAAACAGGAGAAATTGTTTAGGTTTTAAATGGATCCACACAGTTCATTTTTACGAAAGTTTATTATGTTTTTAAACACGCTCTAGGATATGTTTTGGGTTGTTTATTTGGTGATTTACGAATGGGAGGAATGAGTGAAGTTATGAATGATTTATGTTGAAAAGTTTTAGGGTGTATGTGTAGTACAGAAATTAAGCTGGGAAGAAGGAGAAAAGAAAGAAGAAGAGGGAGGCGAACTCCCTGGAAATTTTGGATTTCCATGGGGATTGCCGATCGATCGCCTAAGGTGGCGATCGATCGGCAATCGATATCGCCACTCTCTGGAAATTCCAGAGAGTATGCTAATCGATCGCCCAAAAAGGGGCGATCGATCTGCTGGGGCGATCGAATGCCAGTGTGAGGGGCGATCGATCGCCCCTCAGTTTTTTATTTTGGCGATCGATTTCCTAGCATTGGGGAGATCGATCGCCCTTGTATTTTGTGGGACAATTATCCCTTTTGCCCTCCACCGATTGTTCTGTTACTTTAAGTTTTATTTAATTGTTTTTTAAATTGTTTAATAGTTTTAATTTAAATTGTTTTCTTAAGTTTCCTTTACTTTAAATACGTTTCCCTAAAAGGTTTTCAAATGGTTTAAAAGTTTATTAGGCATAAAAGAAAAAGAAAAATTTATAGAGTAAAAATTAGGAATAGTGTAAAGGTCGCTACATTTATGGTATCAGAGCCCCCAAGTTTTAAAAACGGTTCTATAGACTGCTCGACTGCACAGCCAATACGCGGACATCCTTCCTCAGCTGTAAGTTTGTTTAATGCTTTATTTGATTTTGATTTCTTAGATTATTTGTTTTAACTTTTATAGGCGTTATATATTAAAATGGTACGAGCAAAAGATCCTAGAGATGAAGCCTTAGACTGACTTACGAAATTGCTGGACCGTCAGTCCTAGCACATGGACAGGCAAGCACAACAAATTGAGCGTTTAGTAAATCGTGAGGATCTTCAGGCCCGAGAGCTAGTCGTTCCGAACCATCAGGGCATGGAGAGATTTCAAAAGTTGCAACCCCCAGTATTCAACGAACAATCATCAGACCCAACTTTAGCCGATGAGTGGATCCGAATGATGGAAGATATGCTAGAGTAAGCTGGCATAGAGAACGGAAACAAGGTTGCCTACGTCACCTTCCATTTAGCGTTGGATGCCCGTTTTTGATGGGATTCGATTAAAACAACAACGAACATGACAATTATGACTTGGGAGCGGTTTAAGACCGTGTTTTTCGACAAATATTTCAGTTGCACTGTGAGGGTTGCAAAGAGGAATGAGTTTACGCAGCTGAAGCAGACAGGTTCAGTTGCAGAGTATATACAAAAGTTTGAAGCCTTGTCGAGATTTGCACGATGCCTAGTAGGTGATAACGAAGACAAGGTGCACCAGTTTATGGAGGGGCTGAACCCAGAGATCTGGATAAACATTATTGTATCGGGAATTATAGATGTGCCCTATTCAGACATCGCAGCTAGAGCTCTGGACTTCGAGGCTGCCATGGTGACTTGTGTTAGGCCGAGGGAGCTAGCTAAGGGCTTTTTCTGTAAGATCCGTCCTTAGTCACAAAACTGAGGTTGGCAACCTAGAGTATAACAACCCCATCAACAACAACAAAGAGCGGTAAAGAGACCTTATGAAGAAGGTAATGATCGAGGGAAAGGGAAGCAGGTACAAGGGACTCCTCAAATACCTTGGTGTCCTAAGTGCCAGAAAGAACACAGTGGCGAATGCAGAATAGGCACGAATAAGTGCTATCGGTGCGGTGAAGTCGGCCATTTTGTTAAGGATTGCCCAAAGCTGGACGAAGATCAGAGAAGGGTCATGCCGAGGATCTTTGCTTTTATTGAGCATGGTGACGTCGACGACGAGGCTCAGCCGTCCGTGATATCAGGTACTATATTGATTATAGGCATAGCTGTACTTTCTTTGATGGATACGGGAGCTACGCATTCCTTCATTTCAACTGCTTCCATGACTAGATTGGGATTAGAGTCTGAGTTAGCAGAATTTTAGTATAGAGTGATGTTGCCTTCGGGAGAGCATATGCAGTCAGATCGTATTTTCCAGGGCAATGTCGTCTCAGTGGGGAATAATACCCTTTATGCTTGTCTGATAGTTATGAGCATAGAGTGATACGATCTTATCTTAGGGATGGACTGACTGTCACAGCACTTCGCCACCATCGATTGTCGATCCGGGATTGTGACTTTTCGGCCCCTGGGTAAAGCTGAGTTTGCTTATCAGGCGATGAACAGGTTGAGTGGATCGCCTACTTCCTATTCCATGAAGGTCAACGAGCAGTTTAAAGATGAATGCTCGATTTATCTGGCCACAGTAGTTGATACTCAATCGCTCAGTGGAGTAAAGCCGAGTGACCTTCCTATAGTCAGAGAATTCTCTGAGATCTTCCTTGATGATCTTCCTAGATTACCGCCGGACAGGGAGATCGAATTTACCATTGATGTGTATCCGAGCTCCGCGCCAGTGTCTAAGAATCCATATAGATTGGCGCCTGCTGAATTGAGAGAGTTGAAAACTCAGCTTGAGGAGTTACTGGATAAGGGTTTCATCCGACCCAGTTTTTTTCCCTGGGGTGCGCTCGTTCTGTTCGTTAAGAAGAAGGACGAGACTCTCAGGATGTGCGTGGATTACAGAGAGTTGAATAAGCTTACAGTGAAAAATAAGTATCCACTACCCCAGATAGATGATTTATTTGATCAACTGCAGGGTGCCCGAGTGTTTTCCAGGATTGACCTACACTCGGGTTATTACCAGTTGAAGGTCCGGAGAGAAGATATTCAGAAAATGAGATTCTGAACGAGGTATGGGCATTACGAATTCCTTGTTATGTCTTTTGGACTTACTAATGCCCCTGCAGCGTTTATGGACTTGATGAACCGTGTTTTCAAGGAGTATTTGGACAAGTTTGTCGTTGTTTTTATTGATGACATTTTGATCTATTCTAAAACGAAGGAAGAACATGAGGAGCATCTGAGGTTTGTCTTGAGAGTTCTGAGTCAACACCATCTATATCCAAAGTTTTCTAAGTGTGAGTTCTGGTTGGACAAGGTCAGTTTTCTTGGCCATATCATATCACAGGAAGGAGTTTCTGTGGATCCGAGTAAAATTCAGGTGGTCAGAGATTGGCCACAGCCTAAAAACGTGTGTGAGGTACGTGGATTTCTCGGGTTGGCTGGCTATTATCGGAAGTTCATAGAGGGATTCTCGAAGATTGCAGTTCCTCTCTCACGCTCTACTCGGAAGAATGAGAAGTTTATATGGTCGGCTGCTTGTGACAGGAGTTTTATGGAATTGAAGCAGAAATTGACCACAGCTCCAGTTCTAATGTTGCCTGTTGAAGGTGATAAATTAAGTACTTATTGTGATGCGTCTGGAGTTGGACTTGGTTGTGTGTTGATGCAGGAAGGTAGAGTTATTGCTTATGCCTCTCGGCAGTTGAAGCCGTACGAGCAGAACTATCCTATGCATGATCTGGAGATAGCAGCAGTGCGAGATATATTCAGACCACAAAAGCTTGAAGTATTTGTTTATGCAAGAGGAGCTAAACATGCGACAGAGAAGGTGGCTAGAGTTCGTCAAAGACTATGAGTTTGAGATTAAGTACCACCTGGGAAAGGCGAACAAGGTCGCTGATGCTTTGAGCCGAATGCCTACTGCGAGTCAGCCTTCACTTGCAGCGATGTCAGTTACGTTGAGGTACGAGATTGAGAAGTTTGATGTGGAGATTGTGGCAAAGTTGTCCAGTATGCTCACCAACATTTCTCTCAGGCCGACTATTCTGGATAAGATACGTGAAGCTTAGCAGAAAGATATGGAGTGTGAGGAGCTTCGATTGAGCATGACATCTGGAGACTTGTCTTATTTTAACTTGTCAGATGATGAAATTCTGAAGTTCAGGCATAGGTGGTACGTGCCTAACGACGAGGAGCTAAGGAAGGAAATATTAGCTGAGGCGCATTCTTCAGCATACTCTGTACATCCAGGAAGCACTAAAATGTACAGAGATTTAAAGCAACACTTCTGGTGGCCGAACATAAAGAGAGAAGTCGCCAAGTACATGGAAACCTGTTTAGTTTGTCAACAGGTAAAGGCAGAACACTAGAGGCCGGTCGGGACATTACAGCCACTGCCGATTCCGGAGTGGAAATGGGAGCATATCTCCATGGATTTTATTGTGGGGCTCCCGAGGATGACGAAAGGGCATGACGGCATCTGGGTGATTGTGGACCGATTGACAAAGTAAGCTCACTTCTTATATGTGAAGATGACATCTTCTATGGATCAGCTCACCGAGCTTTATGTGCAGGAGATTGTTAGACTGCATGGAGTACCAGTTTCGATTGTCTGAGATCGAAATCCGAGATTTACATCGAAGCTCTGGAAGAGTTTGCACAAAGCTATGGGAACTCAGCTAAATTTCAGCACGGCCTTTCATCCTCAGACTATTGGTCAGATATAGAGAACGAATCAGATTCTGGAGGATATGCTCAGAGCTTGTGTGTTGGAATTTCAGGGATCGTTGAGCAGGTACTTGCCACTGATCGAGTTCTCTTACAACAATAGCTTCCAAGCTACCATCGGTATGAATTCGTACGAGGCATTGTATGGTCGAAAGTGTAGATCTCCATTATATTGGGACGAGGTTGGTGAAGCTAGTATTGTTGGTCCTGAGATTCTACAGCAAACGGTAGAGAAGATTGCCGTTATCAGACAGCGTATCGAGATAGCTCAGAGCCGACAGAAGAGCTATGCTGAAACTAGACGGAGGGAATTAGAGTTCGAAGAAGGAGACGAAGTATATTTGAAGATTTCTCCGTTTAAAGGTGTTATGAGATTTGGAAGGAGAGACAAGTTTAACCCTCGTTATGTGGGGCCCTTCCCAATTTTGAAGAAGATCGGGAAGATGGCGTATCGACTGCAGCTTCCGGCTTCAATGGAAGGTATCCACAATGTATTTCACGTGTCTATGCTTCAAAAATGATTTGCGCGATCCATTGCATATTGTGGAGGCAAGAGAGATCGAGGTATAGCCTACCTTGACTTATGTGGAGAAGCCTGTACGTATTCTAGAATCTTCCATTAAGGTCTTCCGCAATAAAGAAATCCCGCTAGTCAAAGTTTTGTGGCAGAACCATGACGTGGAAGAAGTTACTTGGGAAAGACAACAGGATATGATGTCTAAGTATCCTGAGTTATTTGTGTAATCAAATTTTGAGGATAAAATTTGAATAAGGTGGATGGAATGTCACACCCGATTTTACAGGATTTTGTAATTCCAATATACAATGACATTTTTGTAAATATGTCAGATTAAGTCTATTTTTTTAACGGAAAGCGTTATTAAGGTTCTAATGATTAAAATGGATTTTAGGAGAAATTAAGGAATTTTTGGATTAGTAACGCTAATTTTAGGAGTTTTGTGTTTCTCGTAATATAAAAGACGTTGTAGTAAAAATAGCAAACGAGGTCCGTTTTGCTAATGGACAGTTTTTATTAAGCCCAGATAATAAGTTAGAGTTATTGGTGAAATAAGAAAATTTGGAGAAAACCGATTCGTCAGACAATTAACGAAACAAGAGACGAATCAAATAGAAAATCAAAGGAAGGACAAAATAGTCTTTTGTGAAGTTAATTTTTATTAAAAACCACCTATCTCTTTCTTCTTCCCTCATTTTCTCTTTGCCTTTCACGAAAACACTAGAAGCCCTCCCCTTCGGCGATTTCTTCCTCTCCTTACGGCGTTCTCCTCTTCCGACGGTGATTCCTCTTCCGATCGACTCCGGCTCTTCATGTTTTCTCCTCCAATCCTGACCCTAGGTACGATTCTATGGTTTTTGGAAGGTTTACTTCGATTTCTAGAGTTTAAACGATTAGGGTTTGTTTAGGGTTTTTGTTAAAAACGTGATTTAGAGTTTGAAATCGATAGACCTACTGTGTTTGTGAGTACAATGGACGTATTGGGCGTTATTGGATGAAGTTAATTGGTTTATTGAGGAATGTTAGGGTTTCGAAAAAATTGGAGCTTTGGAAAACTCCATTAATGGAGGTTTTGAGGTGTCGAGCATAAATTGCTCGATAAAATGCCTCAATGAGTTAAATTAGAGTTTTAGGAGATTTCCTTAGTTAAGGTTTTGTTGGTTTGGACGTTTAATGGTTTAAACGTGCTTTAATGACAAATTGTTGTGAATTTACCTTAGGTGAACAACGCTCGTGGACGGAGCTAGAATTTGCAACTGACGCGAGGTAAGTTCTCGTGACTTACTATGGCCGATTGGCCTACACCGTACATCGAAGTCTTGCCGAGGAACATTGGTGATTTGTTTGTTTAAATGCTTTGGTGGGGTAGATAGGATTGGTTGCCTTTTGAGGTTATGTTTTTATCGTCTTGATAATACACATGTTGGTTGTTTACTTTATATATTGAATTGTTCATGCATCACGATTTTCGAACGAGCATAGAAAATGAATTTCCGCACTACGTTTTCAGGAAAACTAATGTGGCCCGAAAGGGGGCTATTGATCTATCGTGAAGGCTGAGAGGAGCTTGTCACGATACCACATCTAATAAAACTAATATACGTAATCTGTTATCTGGTCATGCGAGGTGGGGTCCAGGCGTGGCTGTTACAGATGTAAGCATGTCTCCCCCCCGCTATGTGGAAAGGGTTGTCCAACCGCAAGACGTGACCTCTCCATCTAGCGGGCTGAGATCTCGGTGACAATCTGTCTGCCACGATCTGTTATGTTATGTATTCTGCATGATTTCTGAACTTCATATGCACTGCATGCATTTGCATTTACGAAACTTGTTGAGCCTTTAGCTCATAGTTGTCTGTATGGTATAGGTGATCTTGATACAAGTGAGGACGAGATCTCTCCACCCGAGGAATGAACAGTTGAAGAAAGATGGCCCGTGGGAGTGTGCTGGTGCAGTCGGTGCGCTTTTGACCCGTGGGGATGTTTGTAGGTATTTTGGAAACGCGATAGTGGATGAGATTGTATAGGTAGAACATTTTAGGGTGTTTGGAAATTTGGATAGCTGATAGTTGATGTTTTGGTAAACTTAATTTATAAAATGTTTTGTTAAGTCTTCTATTCGGATTTCAGGGAACTGCTTGGAATTTTCTTTTAAACAGGAGAATATTTTAGGTTTTAAATGGATCAACGCAGTTCATTTTTACGAAAGTTTATTATGTTTTTAAACACGTTCTAGGATATGTTTCGGGTTGTTTATTTGGTGATTTACGAATGGGAGGAATGAGTGAAGTTATAAATAATTTATGTTGAAAAGTTTTAGGATGTATGTGTAGTAAAGAAATTATGCAGGGAAGAAGGAGGAAAGAAAGAAGAAGAGGCAGGCAAACTCCCTGGAAATCCAAGATTTCCAGGGGGATTGCCGATCGATCACCTAAGGTGGTGATCGATCGGCAATTGTGATCGCCACTCTCTAGAAATTCCAGAGAGCGTGCCGATCGATCGCCCATTTTGGGCGATCGAATGCCAGTGTGAGGGGCGATCGATCGCCCCTCCATTTTTTATTTTGGCGATCGATCGCCTGGCATTGGGATGATCGATCGCCCCTGTATTTTGTGGGACAATTGTCCCTTTTGCCCTCCACCAATTGTTCTGTTACTTTAAGTTTTATTTAATTGTTTTTTAAATTATTTTATGGTTTTAATTTAAATTGTTTTCTTTAGTTTCCTTTACTTTAAATACGTTTCCCTAAAAGGTTTTCAAATGGTTTAAAAGTTTATTAGGCATAAAAGAAAAAGAAAAATTTATACAGTAAAAATTAGGAATATTGTAAGGGTCGCTACAGTAAATACCCTTGAAATTTGAGAGAAAAAATAACCGTAGTCAAAAAGTTGTGCATATATCAATTGGGCATGTTCGGGTGGCTAGGAAGAGTTGTTAGGCACTCGAGAGTTCAGAGTTGTATAACTTTCGTTGTAAAGATCCAAATAACGTGGAAATTTAACACAAGCTTGCCGGGAGCCTGCTATAGAAGCCCTGAAAGTTTTAGGGGATAACTCAAAAGGGATTGGAATATATGGATGGAGGAAGGCAGGAAGCCTGATAGGATGCTATTTGGCAACTTCTCGGGCTATGGTTCTCCTTTAACAAAGAGACACTCTAACTTGCAAAAGAGAGGGATGACTTGCAACTTTGCTAGGGAGTCTCCACACCAATTAAGATAGGAGGAAGGCTGCAACAAAGATTGCTCTATTTTGGCTCTCACAAAATAGAACAAAAAACATGCTAATCTTTCAAATATCACTCACTGAAAGGAAGAATTGCAAAAACATCAAGAAGTCAAAATTAGTTATAAAAATTATCAAGCAAAGGTTCTGAAATGAGGCTCACAAAATGGTATAAATACCATGCCCATTTTTTTAGTAAAAACCTAGGATTTGGCCGCTGCAATTTGTGAAGAAGAGCGCGTGGTCGCTCCTCCTGTGATCTCGACCATACTACGGCACTCATGTGGCCGCCTCTCGCGTGCTTGGGTGGGCAACTCGGGTACACATTCTTTCGACCTTGTGGCCATGTTTTGTGGTCCCCAATTCTCCTCCATTATGAAACCTAATTTTCCCCTTAAGTGTTCAACAAGTCTACAATAAAGAAACTAACAAAGAAAATGCTAAGGTTTTGACAAAAAACATTAAGGAACTCTCGGTTACATCATTTGTCAAGAGGAAGACAAATTCCTCCTTGAAATTCATGCATGACAGAGGCACACTTCTAAGTAAGTGGAAAGGTTGCTTTATGTCATGAGGGGTTGGTTACATCATTAAGTATTTGAAATGTGGCTTACCCACAAAAAGAGCAAACTCGTTAGTTAAAAGGGTCTCGGCCAAGGATTTTGCTTGTGATAGAGTAATGGCTCCTCTAGGCTTATCATCCTCTCCGAGTGATTGAAGATTTGACCTCAAATCCAATAGGTTTCTTTTTCCCCTTCTTCCTCATCGCCAAGGTCTGGAGATAGGTCTTGCACATTGAACGTTGCTGAAACCCCGTATTCGCCCAGAAGCTCGAGTTTGTATGCATTGTCGTTAATTCGTTCCATAATTTTGAATGGCCCGTCGGCCCTTGAAAGGAGTTTGGACTTCTATTGATTCGAGAACCTCTCTTTCCTAAGGTGAAGACACACTAAGTCTCCTTCTTTGAAAATAACTTCTTATCTCCTTTGTTTAGCATGTTTGGCATACAACTCGTTCTTCTGTTGAATGGTTTTTCTTACCTTTTCATGCATGCTTTTGACTTGTTCGGCATTGCTAGCTCCCATTGGGTTTGTTAGATCTTTTGTGGATAATGGTACTAAGTGCAACAGTGTAAGTGGATTGAATCCGTACATTACTTCGAATGGAGTCATTTGAATAGATGAATGCACACTTGACATAATGCTGGCCTGAAAATCGACCTTGTTAAACCCACAAATAACAAGTTATGCTCGGATGAAAGTGAACCAATGAAAACTGCACAAACAATGAAGGAATAATAATGATGAGTGAATCAAAAATGGAGTCAAATGAGTTGTGAATGTGTGTGAATGAAAAATAGATAAAAACTTGAAATGATAAATGAAAATATGGATTACAAGATGAAAGTGTGGAGATGAAACCCTAAGCAGACCCGAAAGCTATCTTATGTTATGCTAACGGGCGCATGTCTTCCCTTAGAAAGACAACCACCTCTGGGAACCGGTTTTACTTCCTCAAATCTTTTAGAATCTCAAAGAGAGAGGGAGGGAATGATAAAAGTTCACCAAGCAACCTTGAGCTTGAGGAACAATATAGGCACACTCCTCACGTATTCAAAGAACCGTGGCTTACCTATTGGTAAATCCAAACACTTGTTTGAAAGGAAAAGAGAGTTTGTATTGATTTTGGCAAATGTTTTTTTACAAACCCCAATAGCTATGCTTAAATAGAAACCTAAGGTGGCCAACAAGGGCTTGGAATTAGAAAAGAAGAGAGAAATATGGACCATTGATGAAGAAAAAGATCCACAGTCGCGATGCTCTATTCGCGCGTGCCGTCTAATGGTTGAGATGCCACCTGCGCCATTCCATGATCAAGGTGCTACTATGCCATGTCATCCATCCTTGTGTGCACTTCATGTTTCCTTTCATGAACAAAATCTTCCATCATTGGTGCTCCTTTTAACTGGTTCTTGATTGACATAGTTTTCGGGTGATGGTGATTCCAACTGTGAACCAAACTATGAATTTCCAACACAACCTAACGCATGCATGCAAAATAAATGGCTAAATGTTTGCCAATACAAGGAGGCTAATGTTTGCCAAAAAAATGCAAATAAATGGTACATGGTGTTGAGGCCGGGAAGACAATTTCCCTTTGGGTCTTGAGTGAAGTCCATCTATGAATCCCAAGTCAAGATGTGAAGAGGTGTATCCATGTCCTTTAAGCTAGGCTGCCACGTGGAGTCTTCAAGTAGATCAATACCTGCAAAAGAAATAAATTCATTAGTAAGGAGATTAATTAAAGTAAGTACCTTTGTTTGAGAACGTGTGATTGGCCTCCAAGGCATATCATCATCTCCGGGTGATTGAGAATTTGACCTGAAATCCATTGATTCGGTCCCCTCATCACCAATTTGATCTCCAATGTATGGTGACAGATCCTGGACATTGAATGTGGAAGATACCCCATAATCTCTTAGTAGTTCCAACTTGTAGGTGTTATTGTTAATACGCTCTAACATTTTAAATGGTCCTTATGCTCTAGAAAGCAATTTAAAACGTCTCTTAGCTAGAAAAAGCTCCTTGTGTAAATGTAGCCAAACCAAATCGCCTTCTTTAAATATAACTTCCTTTCTACCTTTGTTTGTGTGTTTGACATATCCTTCATTACTCTTCTCGATAGCTTTGCACACCTTTTCATGCAGTCTGTTGACCTGATTCGCTTTATTGGCTCCTAATGGGTTGACAAGATCCTTAGTGGGAAGAGGAACAAGATCCAATGGTGTAGACGGATTAAATCCATAGGCCACCTCAAAGGGCGTTTGATGAGTTGAGGAATAGAAACTCCTGTTGTAGCAAAATTTCAATTGTGGTAAAAATATGTCTCAATTTGTCAACTTCTTACCCACAATGCTACGTAAAAGAGTACCCACTATCTGGTTGTGTGACGACCCCAAACCAGATCAGGGCCGCC
Organism: Begonia masoniana; assembly: GCA_022432975.1. Classification (NCBI taxonomy): domain Eukaryota; kingdom Viridiplantae; phylum Streptophyta; class Magnoliopsida; order Cucurbitales; family Begoniaceae; genus Begonia; species Begonia masoniana. The sequence continues at coordinate 34,873,864 of CM039512.1, read as the reverse complement.
ACGGACTTGCCGTGACATAACTATTACCTAAGGCCTCGTATTTTCTCATAAACTTTTTCTTTTTCACTCGACACTATAAAATAAACCGAACCTAGACAATTGACCCACCTCTAACAACCTTTATGGACTAACTTTGACTTAAACATTAAACATTTGAGCGTAAAACATTTCGACTTTTAAAACATTTAAAACTAGACTCAAAACTATTAATAACTTAAAACAAATAAAACATTTAAAACAATTAAAGTAAGATCAATTAAAACACGACACTAATATAACCTATACTCAAGAAAACAAACTGCGTGGATCGCTCTAAAAATCGAGCGCATCCATACCTGTTTTAAAATGACCAAACATTTAAAAATGCCCAAACAGTTCCAGTATATTCTCCAAAATAAAGACTTCACATTCTAAACAATCTACTACCACTACGTATACATCAAAGCTCGACTATTCATGCATTTTCTATCAAAGCATCTAATCCATATACTTAAACATTTTCATACATATACATCAACACTCGACTTATCATACAATTTTCTATCAAAACCTCTAATCCATATACTTAAACATTTTCATAAACAAACCGACACGTAGACCTACTAACCAACAAGGCTAACTCACATCCATTCGACATACATCACTCAAACCATCGGATCTTCAAGCCAAAACACACCCCGTCGCCACGAGCACCACCCATCGACCACCTGTTCTTTGTCATCAAGGGAAACTCTCACTTTCGCACCTGTCACCTACATCATGCAACATATACATTAAGCCTAATGCTTAGTAAGGGAATGCACTATATGACTTTAAAACATTTTACTTAACATATGCAGTTTCTACAGTTTCATCGTTCATATTCATTTCGTTTCGTTTCGTCATTCATTCGTTTCGTTTCGTCATTCATATTCGTTTCGTTTCATTTCATCATTCATATTCGTTTCGTTTCTATCATACATACATGTAATCCTCTACCAATGGAGGGCGGATTAGTTTCTCCATCTCTAGACGTTCCACATATAATCTTTACCTGAAGGGTGAACCACTTCCTTCAGATATCATCGTACGTGATCGTTTCGTTTCATTTCGTTGTACATAATCATTTCGTTTCATTTCATCATACATGTAATCCTCTACCAATGAAGGGCGGATTAGTTTCTCCATCTCTAGACGTTCCACATATAAATCTTTACCTGAGGGGTGAACCACTTCCCTCAGATATCATACATTTCATTCAGCTTCCCGTGAGAACACATATCATCTTTACATTTTCGTTTCTACGTTTAAATCATGAAATCATATGCTAAAACATTTTCGTACTTTTTCTAAAACATGATGCATGAGAAACCTATGTACGACATATCATCAAAACATATCATCAAACAATTCACTACGTACATGGACATATACTATTCTTAACGAACTTCACAAACAACTAACATTCTAAGCTACCCGACTCATTAATCCCCACAATCAGAAAATCATCATCAAAGCAGAAAAACCTAACGTTGACACGATGTAGGGCCTTAAGGGCCGGAAGCCTAACATCCATTTACCTGGCGTCCGTGGCTATGCCGAGCACCGTCCTTGAAGAACTTGGATTACCTAAAGCATTTCATAAATAAGGTACATTAAAATCAATCCTAATTAAACTAATTTCAAACTTAAACTAATCTCCTAATTAAGGAAATTCTTTCCTAAAACTTCCATTTTCTCATTCGGGCATAACTAAACTCTCATTTTTGTGAAAATATCTTAAACTATTATTTCTAGCCTAATCCAATTAAAACCTAATTAAATGGGCCACTAATTTGGGTTTGGTCAAAAACCGACCTAAAACTCAAACGCGCGTAACTTTTGCGTCGGTTATTGGAATCGAACGATTCCAACGGCCACGTACTCCTCTAATAACCTATTTTAATCTGCCAAAAGGAATTTTAAAACAAATGACCAGAGCTAGGTCAATTTATCAAAAACCCGAAACTGCCCTTTTTCGGAAAATTCCCCTTTTTCTATTTTTCATCAAAACTCATCAATTTCTTCACCAATCTATCCTCCTAACATCCAATTAACATAAACTAACCTAAAATCGAAGTTTTCATTTAAGAAAACCCTAAGCCCTAATTCGGGTTTCACTGAATTTCGCCCAAATTGGGCATTCCGCGGCCAAGCATCAATAGCCGGCCCTAGGGTTGGCAAACCCACGCCGGAAGTGACCGAAATTGGCCGGAGATCGGAGCTCACTCGAGCAAACCACCAATGGTCACAAATCGAACCAAAACAGAGGAGAAAACCGAGCATACCGTCGGTTCGTGCGCGAGGATGATCGGAAACCGCACGCCCAGGAGTCGCCGACGTCTTCTGGCCGGTAAACGTCGAGGTTGGACGTCGGAAATCGTCGCCTCCTCCTCCCCTGTTCGCTCTCGGCGTCGGGTGTCGTCGGGCTCGAGCTCGAGCTCGATGAAATCAACAGAATGGTTTTTAACCATTCTGTTGATTTTAATTATTATTATTAATAATAATAATAATAATAATAATAATAAAAACTAATAATAAAACTAACCATTAATTAACCCTCATTTATCGTTTTGCCCTCCTGTAAATTCCGTTAAATCTCGTTCTTAATTATGACCCACGACTTAATTTCACTGGAAGTGCCCGAATCTAAATTAATCAACCAATTAGGTTAACCAATCTTATTCACTTTTCCTTTAAATTACTTAAAACAACTATTTTATTTATTCTTTTATTTTCTCTCCAATTTTCCTTTTAAAAATTCCCGGGCGTTACAGGTTGACCACTGTGGTATGCCCATCGGTCTAGGGATGGAAAGATGCGCTAAAACAAAGTTTGATTCTCAATCTTTTCCACAATGTTGTCCAAAAAGTGCTTAAGAATTTGGTGTCTTTATCGGACATTGTTGAATGAGGTACTTCATGGAGTTAGACAATTTCCTTAAGAAAGAGAACGGCTGTATCAGTGGCAACATCGGTTTTGTTACATGCAATAAAGTGCGCCATTTTGGAAAAAGGGTCTACGATTACCATAATAGAATCTTTACTCCTAGTAGTTCGAGGTAATCCCAGTACAAAGTCCATACTGATTTCAACCCACGGGTGAGTTGGAATCAGTAACGGCAAATATAATCCCTGGGGAAGGACTTTACTTTTTGCCTTCTTACATATTATACATTTTTCCATCAGGCGGTGCACGTCCCACATTGTATGAGGCTAGTAAAAGTGCTCTTGGAGCATTAGAAGAGTTTTCTTTTCCTCGAAGTGACCTGCTCCCCCTCTGCTATGAGCTTCCTTAATTAGGCACTGTCCCAGGCTACTATTGGGGATACACAGTTTTCCTCCTCTTAAAAGAAAACCATCCATAATGTACTATCCTCCTTCTGCCTTGTCCAGACATTCGGTGAAAGGCGATCCAAAGTCCTCGCCCGTTTCATAACGTTTCTTGATTCATTCAAATCCAAAGAATCTGGTTCTTAGTTATGTTAAAAGGGTCTGTTTCCTGGATAAGGCATCGGCGATGACATTGTCTCCTCCTTTTAAGTATTTAAGGGTGTATGGAAAACTCTCCAAGAATTTCACTTACTTGGCATGCCTCTTGTTCAGCTTGTTCTAACTTTTAATGTGTTTAAGGGACTGATGGTCAGAATGTATAACGAATTCTTTTGACATGAGGTAATGTTTCCAGTGTTCAAGGGCTCGTATGACGGCGTAAAACTCCTTGTCATATGTGGAGTAGGTTAGAGCTGCTCCTTTTAACTTCTCACTAAAATATGCAAGTGGTTTTCTCTCTTGCATCAATACTGCTCCAATGCCTACTCTAGAGGCATCACTTGTAATCTCAAATACTTTACTGAAGTCAGGTAGTGCCAAAACTGGTGATTGACATAGTGTTTCCTTGATTAATTCAAAACTCCTCTGGCAAGCCGGGGTCCATAAAAATTCCACTCCTTTCTTAGTACAGTTTGTGATGGGAGCGACAATAGAACTGAAGTCTTTAATAAACCTCCTGTAGAAAGAGGCTAATCCATGGAAGCTGCATACCTCAAATACTCCATTAGGTGCTGGTCATTCCTTAATGGCTTTGACTTTGTCTTCGTCAGCTTCCAGTCCGTTCTTCGAAATGATAAATCCTAGAAAGTATACCTTATCCTGGGCGAATGAACACATGCTTAAGTTTCCAAATAATTTATAAGTTCTAAGAGTTTGCAAGAGGATGCTAAGATGGTTTAAGTGTTGTAGAAGGTCAAGGCTGTAGACTAATATGTCATCAAAATAAACAACAATAAACTATCCGAGGAAATCCTTGAGAACATGGTGCATCAACCGCATGAAGGTACTAAGGGCATTTGTAAGTCTGAATGACATCACCATGTATTCAAATAATTTGTACTTTGTCTTGAAAGCGATTTTCTATTCATCACCTTCTTTCATAATAATCTGGTGGTAACCACTTTTCAGATCTACCTTGGAAAATATAAACGCTCCACTGAGCTCGTCTAGCATATCCTCAAGCCTGGGAATATGAAATCAGTATTTAACCATAATCTGGTTAATGGCTCGACTATCGACACACATCCTGATGGTACCATCTTTCTTGGGAACAAGTAATGTAACACCCGAAAACTTCAGCCAGGTGACTTCCTAACTGTATTAACGGTCATAAATATTCAATCTTAACGGTTTAGAGTTTTATACCAAGAATAATTTATTTTATGTGGATTTAAACTAGGTTGAGTGGCAAAGTTGTAATAATGGAGGGTGATGACCAATATATAAAGAAAAAGGAAATGTTTTAAACCTCACTTGAACCACTGTAGCCGACACTTTCCTTTTCGGCGATTTCTTCTCTCCCAAGCTCTTGCTCTCTGCTTCAGCATACTCTCTTCGACGATCGGTTTCTCTGCCACCACTCGACTACTCTGTGCCCGAGGTATGCAATAGACAACGTAGCTATCTGTTAGTTTGTTAGCCCTGTTTTCTACTCGGCATTGGCGTTTTGGATCTTCCAATGGCCGACTAATAATAAGGACATTTGAAATCTGAGAGTGGGAATGACTTTAGCTATTAAATCTTAGGATAACTTGAGATTAGAACTATTAGGAATTTGTTTTAACTACTGCAATTTAAATGTTTTAGGTGAAGAAGTTTAAAGAGAAAGGAGTTCAAGTGCTAAGAAGACCAGGTAAGTGAATGTATTAAGATTTCCGGCTAATAGAGCCCTATATCGTGGGAGTACTAGGTTGTTTGGATGTCTAATGTTTACCTTATGATAATGAGCTTGTCTGCACTTGAAGGACTGATGAATGTTGTGAGTTATACTATTTGATGACCTGCTAGTGAATGTGAAGTTGTCTGCTCTGGTATGATCCTTGTCATAGTCTGATGGGTTAAAAGTTCTCATGTTCATGCATCATGAATGATTCTCAAGCATAAGAAAATGTTTTAATGCATGTTTTCCATGAACAGAATATGTATGTATATATGTATATATATAGGATTTATGCAACGTGGACTAAGTGAAGGTTGGGGGCGGTTCGGCGTATGTTACAGTCCAAAGAGGGACATATGAATACGACCCGCAGCAGGGAACAAGATCAAACTCACTGTCAAACCCCCTTTACCGGCACAAATCCTCTCTTAATCCACACAACTTATATGAATGATGAATATGATCAATGACTATGAACGATGAATATGATCAATGACTATGAACGATGAATATGATCAATGACTATGAACGATGATGAATATGATCAATGACTATGAATGATGAATATGATCAATGACTAAGAACGATGACTATGAACGATGATGAATATGATCAATGACTATGAACGATGAATATGATCAATGACTATGAACGATGAATATGATCATGACTATGAATGATGAATATGATCAATGACTATGAATGATGAATATGATCAATGACTATGAACGATGATGAATATGATCAATGACTATGAATGATGAATATGATCAATGACTAAGAACGATGAATATGACCAATGACTATGAACGATGAATATGATCAATGACTATGAACGATGAATATGACCAATGACTATGAACGATGAATATGATCAATGACTATGAACGATGAATATGATCAATGACTATGAACGATGAATATGATCAATGACTATGAACGATGATGAATATGATCAATGACTATGAACGATGATGAATATGATCAATGACTATGAATGATGAATATGATCAATGACTATGAATGATGAATATGATCAATGACTATGAATGATGAATATGATCAATGACTATGAACGATGAATATGATCAATGACTATGAACGATGAATATGATCAATGACTATGAATGATGAATATGATCAATGACTATGAACGATGAATATGATCAATGACTATGAACGATGAATATGATCAATGACTATGAACGATGATGAATATGATCAATGACTATGAATGATGAATATGATCAATGACTATGAACGATGAATATGATCAATGACTATGAATGATGAATATGATCAATGACTATGAACGATGAATATGATCAATGACTATGAATGATGAATATGATCAATGACTATGAACGATGATGAATATGATCAATGACTATGAACGATGAATATGATCAATGACTATGAATGATGAATATGATCAATGACTATGAACGATGATGAATATGATCAATGACTATGAACGATGAATATGATCAATGACTATGAATGATGAATATGATCAATGACTATGAACGATGATGAATATGATCAATGACTATGAACGATGAATATGATCAATGACTATGAATGATGAATATGATCAATGACTATGAACGATGATGAATATGATCAATGACTATGAACGATGAATATGATCAATGACTATGAATGATGAATATGATCAATGACTATGAACGATGAATATGATCAATGACTATGAACGATGAATATGATCAATGACTATGAATGATGAATATGATCAATGACTATGAACGATGAATATGATCAATGACTATGAATGATGAATATGATCAATGACTATGAACGATGAATATGATCAATGACTATGAACGATGAATATGATCAATGACTATGAACGATGAATATGATCAATGACTATGAATGTTGAATATGATCAATGACTATGAACGATGAATATGATCAATGACTATGAACGATGATGAATATGATCAATGACTATGAACGATGAATATGATCAATGACTATGAACGATGAATATGATCAATGACTATGAACGATGAATATGATCAATGACTATGAACGATGAATATGATCAATGACTATGAACGATGAATTTATGAGCATGTGATTTTCCCAAACTATCATTCATGATCCATGTTAGTCTTGCATCCTACTAAGCATTAGGCTTATAGTTTAAACCTTATGATGTAGGTGACGAGTTTTCAGGTGAGGAACTCAAGGTTAATGAGGATGACTAAGCTTGGTTGCTGGAGGATGCTCAGTGTGACAGTGAAGGCTGGATATGCGATTAAGCTCCCTGGTTATGCTCATAGTAAGTTAGAAAAGTTTACGATGAACAGATGACTAAGTAGAACAGAATTTCTTATAACAATGAGATTTGGATTTGAAAAGCTTGTCTTTAGAGTCTGAATATGATTTTAAGGATTAATGAATGCTTTGTTTGTTTTGTTTGAGTCTTCCGCTATGCGTATTTTAGATGAGTTTATGATTTTTACTCTTTGATGTTTATGGTTACTAAGTTAGGAATCGGGTGAGTTGTGATATGTTCTTTCGAATGAAAATGTTTGATGATTATAGTGTTTTACTGCCGTATGATAGAAGCTGGATGAGGCAATCATCCGGCTGACGTCATCGGCAGATGTAGAGTGTTTAAGTCATCGGATGACGAAAGTGTTATTTTGTCGTATAGCAATCGGCAGACGTAGAGTGTTTAAGCCATCAGATGATGAAAGTGTTATTTTGTCGTCTAGCGATCGACAGATGTAGAGTGTTTAAGCCATCGGATGATGAAAGTGTTATTTTGTCGTCTAGCGATCGGCAGATGTAGAGTGTTTAAGCCTGTAACACCCCTAATACTGTACCCATTTACCCGTATAAATTTTTCATTTTTATTTTACACTTTATACTCATATCTTTAACTTATCATTTTAAACAAACTTAATTAAACTGTAAACTAAACCTAAACCGAAATCAGAAATTAAATCTAACTTTCGAAGCTTTTAAACCAATTTAAAACAATTAAAAGTAAATAAAGTAAACTATTTAAAACAATTAAAATCATTTAAAACAGTAAACAAATTGCGGAAGGGCAAAACCGGAAAAACGGAGGGAAGCAGGTGCGGCGACTGAGCGCCTAGGCGCTGCAATGTGCAGCGCCCGATCGCTGCACATTGCAGCGACCATTTTCTCCTCTCTCTCCCACTCTCTGGAATCCGAGATTCCAAAGAGCGATCTCCTACTTCATTTCTCTCTATTTTTACAAGTGCTCTCTGGAAATTCCAGAGAGCAGAACATCATCCTGCCACTTTTAGCATTTTCCACTTCCACCACTAATCACAATCAATTTATCATTTAAACTTAACTAATACGTATTCTAAACTCAATCCATTTGCAGCAGACTTTGCGAAATCCAACCGCGTGGATAGCTCTAAGAACCGAGCATGTCCGTAACCAACCCTACAACCATTTAACACATTTTCTATAACATTTAAATAAAATACTTAACAAAACGTTTTAAATACGATTACCAAAACATTTGAAACGTCAAAGTAAACCTATCAACTACCAGACCAAGTATCCTAATATGTTCTATACAAATTGACGTCAGCCCAAACATCACAAAATCCCAAAATCTATACATACTTCCCCCACGGGTCAAACACGTCTCGACTGCCCAGCGCACTCCCACGGGCCATCATCCATCAACCGCCTCAAACATCAGAAGGTGGAACGTCGTCCTCACCTGGGTTTACGTCACCTACACCATACAGACATCTATGAGATAAAAAAAAATCTCAGTAAGCTCTAGTAAATGCAAATGCGTGCTGTGCATATGAATCTATAAATCATGCATTGTTTTCTTTACTTTACTTTACTTTACTTTGCTTTGCTTTGCTTTGCTTTGCTATAAACTGTATACCGATTTCTTTGCTTTGCTTTGCTATAAACTGTATTCCGATGGGCCATTTAAACTATATACCGAAGGGTCATTTAAACTGTATACCGGAGGGTCATTCTTTCTTTGCATTTACTTTAAAACGTCGTGCGGAAATTCGTTTTCATGACATTTAAAACACGTGATGCATGAACAGATATGAACATAAAGTAAACAACCATCATGCATACCATCGAGACCGAAATAGAATAACCTAAAACAACTATAAACCTATCTACCCGACCCAAAGCGATTTAAAACAAATAATTTAAAACAACTAATCCATTGAGATCCTCGACGCTACATCGAAGTACGGTGTAGGCCAATCGGCCAGAGAAGATCACGAGAACTTACCTCGTGTCCAAAGCAGCTCAAGCTCCGTCCACGAGCGTCGTTTGTCTGAGGCAAATTTACAATATTGTCAATATGACACATCAGAACTCCCAATTGTCCAATTTAATAAAATTCTTAACTAAGGAACTTTCCTAAAGTTCTAACTTAATTAATCGAGACGTTTAAACGACCAATTCACGCTCGATGGTTCAAAATCACAATTCACGAACCTTTCTCGAAAATCCCTAAATTCTCGAATTTAACGTTTTTCCACAATTCAATTTAACTTCGTCCAATAACGTCAAATACGTTTAATATATACTTAATCAAGGCTAACCTATTAATTACGAACCCTAATTCGCGTTTTTAATGAAAATCGATCGAAACCCTAATTATTTAAACTTCGTAGAAATCGAAATAAACACTCTAAGATCGTAGGTTCATACCTAGGGTAGGAAGAATCACGAAGAACGGAAGAGAAACGGAGGAGAACGGAGGTCGGACCGTTGATCGGCGTCGGCGACCAGAGGGAGAGAGCAGAGAGAAGCTCTCTGGAAATCACGAAGGAAGAGAGGAAATGAAGAGAAAAGGGATTTTGGTTAATTTTATAAATTTTGGTTTTGCAAATTACTAAAATGCCCTTCCATAGTTTTTTATATTCGTTTCGTCATTCGGTTCGTTAATCGTCCAACTATTCGGGTTCACCAAATTTCCTTATTTTAACAATATGTCCAACTTATTATTTAGGATCTAACAAAACTATCCGTTCGCAAAACGGACCTTGTTTGCTATTTTTACGAGAACGTCTTTTACATTTCGATAAATGTATCTACTCGGAATATAGCGTTTAAACTCCGAAAGCTCTCATAATTTCCTTAAAATTCCTATTAATCGTTAGGATCGTAATGACGCTTTCTTCTTGAGAAACGGGCTTGTTTTGACATATTTATAAAAATGCCATTATATATTAAAATAATAATATCCAGAAAAGCTGGATATTACAAAGCCATCGGACGATAAGAGTGTTATTTTGTCGTCTAGTGATCGGCAGATGTAGTGTAATAAGTCACCGGATGATGAGAATGTTATTTGTCGTTTAGTGACTGGGTCATGTTTTAATTATTCACGTGAGATGCACATGACCACCGGATGATGTACCCTTATTTCATCGGATGATGTAGAGAGCTTCTCCACCGGATGGTATAAACACGGTTTTGTCGTCTAGTGACCGGTAGATGTGGTTCATTCTTCTATCGGTAGATGTAGTCTATAACTTAAAGTTTTCCCTTCACTAGTCGATACACATTGTACTGCCCGCCGGCAGATATGTAATGTTTTCCTTTGCCGATTGAGGCTTAGCGAATCGCATATGACATCTTGAGTCAAACTATGTTTCAAAAAAAAGAAATACACTGCTAATAATGAATCATGTGTGAGTAATAAGGATTAAATGATTAAGAAAGATACGGATTATGTGACGATCCTCTCGGGTCGTTACAAGTAAAGTAGGTACAGCACAGAGACTCATGGATTCTCTTATATATCCTTTGTCCAATAGCTCGTGTACTTGAACCTATAACTCCTTAGTTTCTTTAGGTCTCATCTTGTAAGCTGGCTTGTTTGGTAACATGGCTCCTAGTTGAAGGTCTATTTGATGTTCTATACCACGCAAGGGTAGTAATCCTTTTGTTAGTTCTTTAGGAAAAACGTCTTGATATAACTTAAGTAGGTTTTGGACAGGCATGAGTATTTCACCAAGTTCCATAATCCGATCTTTTATTAACAGAAGAATAAGTTTTCCTTTGAATACAGTTGATCTTAATTCTTGCTTTGACATTAAAAGACTATCCTTGTTCTTTTCTTCTCTCCTAACCACATCGTCTTGAGCAAGTTGATTGATCTACCGCCGAACTTTAAGGTGTAGTGGTTTAGGAATCCATCTTGGGTCACCTTGTGGTCATACTGCCAAGGTCGTCCTAGCAGGAGGTGGCTGGCATTCATCGGCACTACATCACAAAGGATGGAGTCTGTATACTTGCCTATGGGAAAATCAAAGGTTACTTGCTTAGTGACCTTTATGTCATCTCTGTCATCCAACAACTTAACTTATAAGGTCTAGGGTGTATGACTGTCTTTAACCCTAATTTATCAACCATCTTTTGAGATGTGACATTAACACGGCTTCCACCATCGATAATCACTGAACACACTTTATCCTTGACTGTGCAACGACTGTGAAAAATATTTTTCCTTTGATAGTCTTTGTAACGACCCCGTTTCCCAGCAAGATATTGTCCGCTCTGGGGATTGGGCCGTAGCACAATATCCTCCCCTCACGGCTTTGTTTGGCGAGAACTTCCCGGATGGTCACCCAACCTGGGATTGCTCACGCCGAAGCACTTTTAAGTTCGGAGTTCTAATGGGATCCGTTGCCAATTGTGCTCCAAAACGCGTCTTGCTATGTTGGAAGGGTCTCTTTACATATGTTTCATTTGCACATACTTCCCCAAGCGATGTGAGATTGTGACAACCCCCTCTTTAAGACCTGTCACCTTCCGGTTCGTCCGCTCGGACGTACCACCATCCGGGTTCCGGTTCGTGCAGCCATCGTACCATACGTGCACATTCAGGTCATCACAATCACCCCCTCTCGGGGGCCCAACGTCCTCGTTGGCCACATTTCCGGTTGGGTACAGGCTCTGATACCATTTGTAACGACCTCGTTTCCCAGCAAGATATTGTCCGCTCTGGGGATTGGGCCGCAGCACAATATCCTCCCCTCACGGCTTTGTTTGGTGAGAACTTCCCAGAAGGTCACCCAACCTGAAATTGCTCTCGCCGAAGCACTTTTAACTTCGGAGTTCTTATGGGATCCGTTGCCAATTATGCTCAAAAACGCGTCTTACTATATTGAGAGGGTCTCTTTACATATGTTTTATTTCCACATACTTTCCCAAACAATGTAGGATTGTGACGTCCCCCTTTTTACGACCTGTCACCTTCTGATTCGCCCGCGCAGACGTACCGCCATCTGGGTTCCGGTTCGTGCAGCCATCGTACCCATACTTGCATATTCGGACCATCACAATCACCCCCCCGGGGGCCCAACGTCCTCATTTGCCATATTTTTGGTTGGGTACAGGCTCTGATACCATTTGTAACGACCCTGTTTCCCGGCAAGATATTGTCCGCTCTGGGGATTGGGCCGTAGCACAATATTCTCCCCTCACGGCTTTGTTTGGCGAGAACTTCCCAGAAGGTCACCTAACCTGGAATTGCTCTCGCCGAAGCACTTTTAACTTCGGAGTTCTTTGGTACGTCCGCGCGAGCAAATCGGAAAGTGACAGGTCGTAAGAAGGAGGACGTCACAATCCCACATCACTTGGGGAAGTATGTGGAAATGAAACATATGTAAAGAGACCCTTCCAATATAGTAAGACGCGTTTTGGAGCACAATTGGCAACGGATCTCATAAGAACTCCGAAGTTAAAAGTGCTTCGGCGAGAGAAATTTCAGGTTGGGTGACCTTCTGGCAATATCTTGCTGGGAAATGGGGTCGTTACAAATGGTATCAGAGCCTGTACCCAACCAGAAATGTGGCCAACGAGGACGTTGGGCCCCCGAAAGGGGGTGATTGTGATGACCCGAATGTGGACGTATGGTACGATGGCTGCACGAACCGGAACCTGGATGGCGGTACGTCCGCAGGGGCGAACCGAAAGGGGACATGTCGTAAAGAGGGGGTTGTCACAATCCCACATCGCTTGGGGAAGTATGTGGAAATGAAACATATGTAAAGAGACCCTCCCAACATAGCAAGATGCGTTTTGGAGCACGATTGGCAACGGATCTCATAAGAACTCCGAAGTTAAAAGTGCTTCGGCGAGAGAAATTTCAGGTTGGGTGACCTTCTGGGAAGTTCTCGCCAAACAAAGCCGTGAGGGGAGGATATTGTGCTGCGGCCCAATCCCCAGAGTGGACAATATCTTGCTGGGAAATGGGGTCGTTACAAATGGTATCAGAGCCTGTACCCAACCAGAAATGTGGCCAACGAGGACGTTGGGCCCCCGAAAGGGGGTGATTGTGATGACCCGAATGTGGACGTATGGTACGATGGCTGCACGAACCGGAACCTGGATGGCGGTACGTCCGCAGGGGCGAACCGAAAGGGGACATGTCGTAAAGAGGGGGTTGTCACAATCCCACATCGCTTGGGGAAGTATGTGGAAATGAAACATATGTAAAGAGACCCTCCCAACATAGCAAGATGCGTTTTGGAGCACGATTGGCAACGGATCTCATAAGAACTCCGAAGTTAAAAGTGCTTCGGCGAGAGCAATCCCAGGTTGGGTGACCTTCTGGGAAGTTCTCGCCAAACAAAGCCGTGAGGGGAGGATATTGTGCTGCGGCCCAATCCCCAGAGTGGACAATATCTTGCTGGGAAATGGGGTCGTTACAAATGGTATCAGAGCCTGTACCCAACCAGAAATGTGGCCAACGAGGACGTTGGGCCCCCGAAAGGGGGTGATTGTGATGACCCGAATGTGGACGTATGGTACGATGGCTGCACGAACCGGAACCTGGATGGCGGTACGTCCGCAGGGGCGAACCGAAAGGGGACATGTCGTAAAGAGGGGGTTGTCACAATCCCACATCGCTTGGGGAAGTATGTGGAAATGAAACATATGTAAAGAGACCCTCCCAACATAGCAAGATGCGTTTTGGAGCACGATTGGCAACGGATCTCATAAGAACTCCGAAGTTAAAAGTGCTTCGGCGAGAGCAATCCCAGGTTGGGTGACCTTCTGGAAAGTTCTCGCCAAACAAAGCCGTGAGGGGAGGATATTGTGCTACGGCCCAATCCCCAGAGCGAACAATATCTTGCTGGAAAATGGGGTCGTTACAGTCTTCTTTTGTGTTCTTGGTCATGAAGGTTCGTCTAATAACCATAAGTGGAGGACCTTCTTGAGCTGGACATGCATTGTCTTCAGTGTCATTCTCCTCTACTATGTCCTATTCATCTTCCTTATCACATTGCCCTTGGTCATCCTCATTTGCCCACTCTCCAGTGGACTCCTTAATAACCATCACGTGTTGGTTAGGACATTCATTAGCATAACGACCCTTACCTAAGAACTTGTAGCACTGGGTGTCACGTGCCTTTTGTGTGTTGTAGATGTTTCCTAGGGGTTTACTCCCTTGCATGGGTTTATTACTCACTTCTTTGGGTGCCCAGTTTGTCACGACCCTTAACCGTACCCTTAGTATTTTTTATTTTTTAAAACTTTTAACTCAACTGTACTTAAGACTAAATCCCAATTGAAATCGAAGTTCGTTTTGTAAATCGTTTGAAGCAAATACTGAAACAATTAAAACTTAAAACAATTAAATCAATTAAATTATTAAATAATTAATATAAACCAAATAAAATACATAAAGCCACGGCGATTTGCAACAGGCGACCAGTCGCCTGTTGCAAAATCGCCTGTGGCGACTGATCGCCACATATTGTGGCGATCAGTCGCCACCCTCTCTGGATTTTCTCCAGAGAGCGGCGACTTCTTCCTCCCTTATTTCTTTCTTCTTTTCTTCCTTCATTTCCTCACGCCCTGCATTTCTCATTTACACCTCAACCATTACTTAACGTGCACTACTCAATTCCACAACAACTCATCCCACAACACACATCACCCGACATTAATCAATACTCAACACAACTCTAACTTAGCCTATACACTTCCAAATTTCACGAAAACTGACCGCATGGATCGCTCTAAAACCGAGCCAATCCATACAGTCATAAATCATCTAAAATCGTCAAATAAAACCCAATCAAATCCTCAAAACAAACATCGAACATAAACATGAAATTTCCTTAAAACATCACCAAAGACATACATTATCAAATCATTCAAAACGACACACTTCTAACCTACATCCACTAAACAAATCCCAAAATATCAACATTCTCTACGTATCTTTAAAACCCCTCACATCTTTAACATCAAAACAAATTCACATTAATTACCCAAAACATCTCGGAGCACACCACTGTCACCGAGCCTTGCCTAAACACACCCCGTCGCCACGAGCACCATCCGTCGACCACCTATTCCTTGCCATCGAGAGAACTCTCACCTTCACACCTGTCACCTACATCATTCAACATAAACATTAAGCCTAATGTTTAGCAAGGGAATGCACTATAGATGACGTATGCATGAATGCATGACTTTTCATAAAACATGTTCATTTACTTATTCTTATTATTTTTCTTTTTCGTTAACATGGATTAAGGTGGGCATCTTGTCAGGGAGTGTAGACCAAGTGCGTGTACATAGTCCTTTCGGCCGTATTCATGATCCATCGCGTGGATAGTGACAATAGTTTTGTTGTTATGGCCATACAGTCCCACCTACACTTATCATTACTTTTCCTTTACATAATTCATGCATGAAGACATTTCGTATGACTTTTGAGAAAACATGATGCATGAGGAATTCACGTATAACATACCATCAAACATATCACCAAACAATTCACAACGTACATGGACATACAATACTTTTAACGAACTTTACAAACAACTAATAGCTAACATCCTAGACTACCCGACTCAGTAACCCCACAATCAGAAAATCATCATCAAAACACAAAAGCCTAACGTTGACACGATGTAGGGCCTTAAAGGCCGGAAACCTAGCACCCACTTACCTGGCGTCCGTAGCAAGCCGAGCACCGTCCAAAAGTCGTGTCCACCTAGAGTATCGACTTGGGGAAGAAAAATCGAAGGAGAAATGTTGGAAGAGGGAGTGTCGATCGGCGCTTGAAGAATCGGCGTAGGAGGAGAAGAATGGCGCCAAGGGAGAAAAGGGGGAAGCATCCACGATCTGGAGAAGGAAATGAAGGGGGAGGGGTATTTGTAAATTATAAAAATTTGACTTAACTAATTACAAGTTTGCCCCTCCATGAATCTCCCTTTTCAATTCTCTATTTCGTCACTCAATTTGGCTTTCCAAAAATTTCTTTAAACCTCCCAATATTTCAGTTTAATCCTAGGGTTCTAACGAAACTCTCCGTTTGTAAAACGAACCTAATTTACTATTTTTACGACTTAAAACACTATAGGCGGGAAAACCGTAATTCTGCGTTACGCTATCGATTTGGATTCTAAAAATTTACTTATTCTTCTAAAAATCCATATAAATTCCTAGGGCCTTAATAAAACCTCCCGCTCACAAAACGGACCTAATTTACTTATTTACGAAAATACCCTTGGAGCGGAAACCCGAAAAACCCGAGTGTTACATCCTTCCCTCCTTAATTGGAATTTTGTCCCCAAAATTGCTGTTTGGTCAACTTCTAATTACTCACCCTCACATTATCCAAGTACGATGCTCGTAATACTAATCCTTGAAACCCTTATGGTCTTACTCACCATTTGGGTCTTGATAGCTTCCTTTATCTCTAAAGCTCTAAATCCTTCTAACTACGCACTTCGTAATTCAATCGCTCCTTCACTCATCGACTTCGACTAGATCCTTTGTCACTTAGAACCTCGAATTTCCTCTAACTTAACCTCGAGCTAAGTTCATTCGGTTTCTAACTCTTCTAATCTCATGACATTAACACGTCAAGCCCTCAAGGTTTCTTCAATCCTATAATACTAAGGACCTGATACTTAGATCTCTCATCCTAATCCTCCATTTTGAACTCTTCTTCATACTACTATCTTATTTCCTATTTAACGCTCTCATCTCCTATAATTACATACCTTGGGCAATCACTACACTTCCTTAGTCACTCTAGTGCTATTCTTATACACAGGGCTTTAAACGCTTAAATCTACCCCTGGACGCTTTCACGACATCCTTGAAGTTTCTATAATAACGCCCACGACGCCCATTTTGTCCAGTTTTTTTCTCGGTCTTTATCAATCACAAACAAATTCTTAAGTCTAAACTAATTCTTTAAATTATTCACCCAACACTTAAAGGGTGTACAAATAAATCGACGTAACTTACGAGTCGCCACATCCCCAATACCTCTTGTTCTAATTTCACTTCTAAACTAACTTGCACAGTCTTCGTGCAAACCTCTCTTCCCTTCATCCAATATGCTCCAAATTTCATAACCTTCACTACTTGACCCTTATATCAATCTTCCATTTGATCTAGTTAATCTTCTCACTTACCCGCATGACATAATCCAAAGCTCAAAAGTCTACCTGTAATATCCGGTTTGTACGGACCTTTGATTATATTATTATTATATTATTAGTGGCATTTTTGGTAAATATGTCAAATCAGGTCCGTTTCACAAAAGGAAAGCGTCATTACGATTCTAACGAATAATAAGAATTTTAAGGAATTTACGGAAATTTTCGGAGATCAAACACTATATTCCGAGTAAATACGCTTTTCGTAATGTAAAAGACGTTCTCGTAAAAATAGCGAACGAGGTCCAAATTGCGAACGGACAGTTTTAATAAATCCCTGGCAATGAATAGAAGTTGTTGGCAAAATATGGAACTTTCGAGAATCCGAATAGTTGGACGATTAACGAACCGAAGAACGAAATCTATATAGAAATCAAAGAAGGGCGTTTTGGTAATTTACAAATCAATTTTATTAAATATCACAAATTCCCTCTCTCTCCTCACTTCTTCTTCTCCTCTCCCTGCGCACGAAACAGAGAGCACTCCTCTCCTTAGGCCGCCGGCGTTCGTTCATCATCCGACCTCCGTCCCTCGTTCGTCCCGATTTCTTCACGCTTTCTTCTCCTCTCGCTACCCTCTGTATGTACCTACAGTCTCTGAACGTTTATTTCGAGTTTTCGGTCCGATTAGTGTTAGGGTTTCAATTAGGGTTTCGACGAAAATACGAATTAGGGTTCGTAATTAATAGGTTGGCCTTGATTAAGTATGTATTGAACGTATTTGACGTTATTGGACGAAGAAAAATCAATTTGCGAAAAAGTTAAAAATTGGTTTATTTTCCGAGTTTTTGAGAAAAACTCGTTAATTGGGATTTCGAATTATCGAACGTTAATTAACGTTATAAACGCTTTGATTGGCTAAATAAAGAATTTAGGAGAAATTCTTTAGTTAAGTTTTTAGATTTGGACGTTAATTGTTTAAATTAGTTTTAATGGTAAATATCGTGTTTTCCTCAGACACGCGACTCCTGTGGACGAAGCTAGCCATTCAGTGCGCTCCAGGTAAGTTTTCGTGACTTACTTTGACCCAAAGGTCTGCACCATACTTCGTCGTCGTCTCGGGAATACTCGAGGAACTGTTTGTTTTATGTTACTCTGGTTGGGTAGTTAGGTTAGTTGTTTATAGGTTCTGCTTTACTGCCATGAATGTATGCACGTTGTTTGTTTACTTTCCGCTGATATGAACTGTTCATGCATCACGGTTTTCGAAAGTCATGAAAAGGAATTTCTGCACGTGTTTTTTAAGAAAAGGAACGTATATCTGAAATGAAATCTGTAACGAAATCTGAATGAATAAACGTAATCTGTCTGTTTCTGGTCATGCGAGATGGGGCTCAGGCACGGCTGTGCGTGTTGCAAGCATGTACCCCCCTCTCTAACCCCACGAGGTAGTCCAACCGCCGGACGGGCCCCCTTGGGTTAGTGGGTCGAGGTTTCGGTGACAATTCTGTCTGTCTGTGACGTAATGAATCTATAATCTGTAATTCTGTATCTGTAATCTGAATCTGAGCATGATTTCTGAATGGCATACGCACGCATGCATCTGCATTTACGTAGCTTACTGAGATTTCAATATCTCATATGTGTCTGTATGGTGTAGGTAACCTCTTAGGTGATATCGAACCAGGTGAGGACGGCGTTCCTCCGTCTGATGCAGTTGATGGATGACGGCCGTGGGAGTGCGCTATGTAGTCGAGGCGCTTTCTGACCCGTGGGGATGTATGTCTGGACTCTGGGGTTATTTTGGGATGTTTTGAGTTGATAATTGTATAGAATATTTAGGTTGTTGAATCTGGATAGGGATTAGATAACGTTTTGATAATTGTATGTAAAACGTTTTGGTTTAAACTGTTTAATGAATGTTATGGAAATGTTTTGATTGGTTTTAGGTTGATACGGTTATGCTCGATGTTTAGATGCATCCACGCAGTCGGATTTCGCAAAGTCCGCTGTAAAGTTGGTCGATGTTATTGGAAGAAATTGGTGTTAAATTAAGTAATGTTTGCTCTCTGGAATCAGGTTCCAGAGAGTTTCCAGTAGCATGAATCGCTCTCTGGAATTGGAATTCCAGAGAGTATTGTTAAGTGTTTGCTCTCTGGAATTCCAGAGAGCAGTGTAAAGAAAAGTGAAGGCGATTGAAGTAGGAGGTGGTCGCTGAAGTTTTCACTGATCGTTGCACTGAAAGTGTGCGGCGATCGATCTCTGCAGCAATGCAGAGATCGGTCGCTGCTTGTGAAATGCGAAGTGTTAGAGGTTTGAAGTCTGAAAGGGAGAAGGGATCGCTGCATGCTTGCAGCGATCGGATTGCTGCACAGCTAGCAGCGATCGATCTCTGCTCTGCAGCAGAGATCGATCGCCCCTGCTGTAATGCATGGCAGCGATCGATCTCTGCTGCAGTGCAGAGATCGGTCGCCTGTTTCATTTTGAGGACAGAGTTCCAATTCTGCCCTCCCACTTGTTTAATTTAATTTAAAGTTTTCTTTTAAAGGTTTTCTTTTAAGTTTTAATAAAGATTTGTTTTAAATGCATTTAAGGTTCAGTTTTAATTCCGATTCAGTTCCGATTTCAACCATAGTTTAAATTCCGCATAAGGTTTTAATTAAAGTAGAGGAAAGAAATAAGTACAAAAATGAAAATGAAAAATTTATACGGGTAAAATAAGGGTACAGTATTAGGGGTGTTACATTTATGGTATCAGAGCCCCCGGGTTTTAAAATCGATTCTGTAGACTGCTCGACTGCACAGCCACTACGCGGACATCCTTCATCAACTGTAAGTCTGTTTATAGCTTTATTTGATTTTGTTTCTTAGAGATTACTTGTTTTAAATTTTATAGGATTTTTATAAATATGGTTCGAGGAAGAGATCCTAGAGACGACGCGATGGATCGTCTTACCGATTTGATGGACCGCCAGTCTCAGCATATGGACCGGCAAGCGCAGCAGATTACGGATTTAGTAAATCGGGAGACACAGCGAGAGAATCAGAGGGCCCAGGAGCTAGTAGTCCCTGTTAATCAGGGTATGCAGAGGTTCCAAGGCTTACGTCCTCCAGTATTTGACGGTCAGTCATCGGATCCGACTCGTGCCGAGGAGTGGATCAGAGTTATGGAGGATATGCTAAATTATGCAGAGGTCGGCAACGGGAGCAAGGTGGCTTATGCTACCTTTCACTTAGCGATGGATGCCCGTTTCTGGTGGGATTCAATCAAGGTGACGACGGACGTATCTATTATGACATGGGATCGATTCAAGTTCCTATTCTTCGATAAGTATTTCAGCCGCACGATGAGAGTGGCTAAGAGGAACGAGTTCATACAGCTGAAGCAGACCGGTTCAGTTGCTGATTATATTCGGAGGTTCGATGCACTATCTAGATTTGCACCACGCCTTGTCAGCGACAATGAGGAGAAGGTGCATCAGTTTATGGAGGGGCTTAATCCTGAGATTCGGATGCACGTGGTTGTCTCAGGTATTATTGATGTGCCCTTTTCTGACATTACAGCTAGAGCTCTGGATATAGAGGCTGCCAGGGCCACTTGTGTTCGACCGAGGGAGCCAGCTAAGGGCTTCTTCAGAGAGATCCGACCTCAGCCTCGGAATCAGGGATGGCAACCTGGAGCACCGCCACCTCAGCCACAGCCTAGGGGTGTGAAGAGACCTCTCGAGGGGGGTTGTTGACCGGGGTAAGGGAAAGCAGGTACAGGGTGCTTCTCAGATGCCCTGGTGCCCTAGATGCCAGAAGGAGCACAGCGGCGAGTGCCGAGTTGGCACGAACAAATGTTTTAGATGCGGAGATATCGGCCACTTTGTCAGAGATTGTCCACTACAGAGCCGAGATCAGATAGGCGGAGATCAGCGGAGAGTTATGCCGAGGGTCTTTGCGTTGATCGGGCCTGGCGATGTTGATGATGAGGCTCAGCCTGCCGTGATTGCAGGTACTATTTTGCTTATGGGCGCTACTGTGTTTACTTTGATGGATACTGGAGCTACGCACTCCTTCGTATCGACTGCATGTATGGCTAGATTGGGGTTAGAGTCTGGGCCGTCAGAGTATGGGTACAGTGTGATGCTGCCTTCGGGAGAGCATATGCGTTCAGATCGTATTCTCCAGGGCAATATCGTCTCGGTGGGGAGTATTACCCTTTATGCTCGTTTGATAGTTATGAGCATAGAGCGGTACGATCTTATTTTGGGGATGGACTGGCTAGCACAGCACTTCGCCACCATCGATTGTCGCTCCGGGATTGTGACCTTCCGACCCCCGGATAAAGCCGAGTTTTCCTATCAGGCGAGGAACCGATTGACTGGATCGCCTATCTCTTATTCTATGGAGGTCAACGAGCAGTTCAAAGGTGCGTGCTCTATTTAGTGGCCTCTGTCTTTAATTGTCAGTTGCTCAGCGGAGTGAAGCCGAGCGACATTCCTGTTGTCAGAGAGTTCTCTGGCATATTCCTTGATGATCGTCCCGGATTACCACCAGACCGGGAGATTGAGTTCATTATTGACGTTTATCCTAACTCTGCACCGAGGTTTAAGAACCCATACCGGTTGGCACCAGCCGAGTTGAGTGAGTTGAGGACTCAGCTCGATGAGTTATTGGAGAAAGGTTTCATTCGACCCAGTGTTTCACCCTGGGGTGCGCCTGTTCTATTCGACAAGAAGAAAGGCGGGACCCTCAGGATGTGCATTGACTACGGGGAGTACCAAGATGTACCGGGATTTGAGACAGCACTTCTGGTGGCCGAACATGAAGAGGGAGGTTGCCAAGTACGTTGAGACCTGCCTAGTATGTCAGCAAGTAAAGGCGGAGCACCGGAGACCCGCTGGAACGCTGTTACCACTGCCGATTCCGGAGTGGAAGTGGGAGCAGATCTCCATGGATTTCATTGTGGGGCTCCCGAGGACTACGAGAGGCCATGACGGCATTTGGGTTATTGTGGACCGATTGACAAAGTCGGCTCACTTTTTGCCTGTGAAGATGACATCGTCTATGGATCAGCTCGCCGAGCTCTATGTACAAGAGATTGTGAAGTTGCACGGAGTGCCGGTTTCTATTGTCTCGGATCGAGATCCGAGGTTTACATCGAAGTTCTGGAAGAGTCTGCACAAAGCTATGGGGACTCAGCTTAACTTCAGCACAGCGTTCCATCCTCAGACTGATGGTCAGACAGAGAGGACGAATCAGATTTTGGAGGATATGCTCAGAGCGTGTGTGCTTGAGTTTCAAGGATCGTGGAGCAGGTATTTGCCACTGATCGAGTTCTCGTACAACAACAGCTTCCAGGCTACTATCGGTATGGCTCCGTATGAAGCCTTATATGGTCGAAAGTGCAGATCTCCGCTGTATTGGGACGAGGTTGGCGAGGCCAGCGTCGTTGGACCTGAGATTCTGCAGCAGACGGCAGAGAAGATTGCCGTTATCCGACAGCGCATTGAGGTAGCTTAGAGCAGACAGAAGAGCTATGCTGACACCAGACGGAGAGAGCTAGAGTTCGAGGAAGGTGACGAGGTTTACCTTAAAGTTTCTCCGTTCAAAGGCGTTGCGAGATTCGGAAGGAGGGGTAAGTTAAACCCTCGATATGTGGGACCCTTTCCTATTCTGAAGAGGATCGGGAAGTTGGCGTACAGATTGCAGCTTCCGGCTTCTATGGAGGGTATCCACGACGTATTTCACGTATCTATGCTTCGGAAGTGCTTGCGCGATCCGTCGCATATCGTAGAGACTACCGAAATCGAGGTGCAACCTACCTTGAGCTATGAGGTGAGGCCAGTACGTATTTTGGAGCATTCCATCAAGGTTCTACGCAACAAAGAAATTCCGCTAGTCAAAGTTCTATGGCGGAATCACGAGGTGGAAGAGGCTACCTGGGAGCGACAGCAGGATATGATGACTAAGTATCCTGATCTGTTGTGTAATTCAATTTTGTGGACAAAATTCTGAATAAGGGGGGTAGAATGTAATATCCGGTTTGTACGGACCTTTGATTATATTATTATTATATTATTAGTGGCATTTTTGGTAAATATGTCAAATCAGGTCCGTTTCACAAAAGGAAAGCGTCATTACGATTCTAACGAATAATAAGAATTTTAAGGAATTTACGGAAATTTTCGGAGATCAAACACTATATTCCGAGTAAATACGCTTTTCGTAATGTAAAAGACGTTCTCGTAAAAATAGCGAACGAGGTCCAAATTGCGAACGGACAGTTTTAATAAATCCCTGGCAATGAATAGAAGTTGTTGGCAAAATATGGAACTTTCGAGAATCCGAATAGTTGGACGATTAACGAACCGAAGAACGAAATCTATATAGAAATCAAAGAAGGGCGTTTTGGTAATTTACAAATCAATTTTATTAAATATCACAAATTCCCTCTCTCTCCTCACTTCTTCTTCTCCTCTCCCTGCGCACGAAACAGAGAGCACTCCTCTCCTTAGGCCGCCGGCGTTCGTTCATCATCCGACCTCCGTTCGTCCCGATTTCTTCACGCTTTCTTCTCCTCTCGCTACCCTCTGTATGTACCTACAGTCTCTGAACGTTTATTTCGAGTTTTCGGTCCGATTAGTGTTAGGGTTTCAATTAGGGTTTCGACGAAAATACGAATTAGGGTTCGTAATTAATAGGTTGGCCTTGATTAAGTATGTATTGAACGTATTTGACGTTATTGGACGAAGAAAAATCAATTTGCGAAAAAGTTAAAAATTGGTTTATTTTCCGAGTTTTTGAGAAAAACTCGTTAATTGGGATTTCGAATTATCGAACGTTAATTAACGTTATAAACGCTTTGATTGGCTAAATAAAGAATTTAGGAGAAATTCTTTAGTTAAGTTTTTAGATTTGGACGTTAATTGTTTAAATTAGTTTTAATGGTAAATATCGTGTTTTCCTCAGACACGCGACTCCCGTGGACGAAGCTAGCCATTCAGTGCGCTCCAGGTAAGTTTTCGTGACTTACTTTGACCCAAAGGTCTGCACCATACTTCGTCGTCGTCTCGGGAATACTCGAGGAACTGTTTGTTTTATGTTACTCTGGTTGGGTAGTTAGGTTAGTTGTTTATAGGTTCTGCTTTACTGCCATGAATGTATGCACGTTGTTTGTTTACTTTCCGCTGATATGAACTGTTCATGCATCACGGTTTTCGAAAGTCATGAAAAGGAATTTCTGCACGTGTTTTTTAAGAAAAGGAACGTATATCTGAAATGAAATCTGTAACGAAATCTGAATGAATAAACGTAATCTGTCTGTTTCTGGTCATGCGAGATGGGGCTCAGGCACGGCTGTGCGTGTTGCAAGCGTGTACCCCCCCTCTCTAACCCCACGGGGTAGTCCAACCGCCGGACGGGCCCCCTTGGGTTAGTGGGTCGAGGTTTCGGTGACAATTCTGTCTGTCTGTGACGTAATGAATCTGTAATCTGTAATTCTGTATCTGTAATCTGAATCTGAGCATGATTTCTGAATGGCATACGCACGCATGCATTTGCATTTACGTAGCTTACTGAGATTTCAATATCTCATATGTGTCTGTATGGTGTAGGTAACCTCTTAGGTGATATCGAACCAGGTGAGGACGGCGTTCCTCCGTCTGATGCAGTTGATGGATGACGGCCGTGGGAGTGCGCTATGTAGTCGAGGCGCTTTCTGACCCGTGGGGATGTATGTCTGGACTCTGGGGTTATTTTGGGATGTTTTGAGTTGATAATTGTATAGAATATTTAGGTTGTTGAATCTGGATAGGGATTAGATAACGTTTTGATAATTGTATGTAAAACGTTTTGGTTTAAACTGTTTAATGAATGTTATGGAAATGTTTTGATTGGTTTTAGGTTGATACGGTTATGCTCGATGTTTAGATGCATCCACGCAGTCGGATTTCGCAAAGTCCGCTGTAAAGTTGGTCGATGTTATTGGAAGAAATTGGTGTTAAATTAAGTAATGTTTGCTCTCTGGAATCAGGTTCCAGAGAGTTTCCAGTAGCATGAATCGCTCTCTGGAATTGGAATTCCAGAGAGTATTGTTAAGTGTTTGCTCTCTGGAATTCCAGAAAGCAGTGTAAAGAAAAGTGAAGGCGATTGAAGTAGGAGGTGGTCGCTGAAGTGGTCGCTGAAGTTTTCACTGATCGTTGCACTGAAAGTGTGCGGCGATCGATCTCTGCAGCAATGCAGAGATCGGTCGCTGCTTGTGAAATGCGAAGTGTTAGAGGTTTGAAGTCTGAAAGGGAGAAGGGATCGCTGCATGCTTGCAGCGATCGATCTCTGCTGCAGAGCAGAGATCGATCGCTGCTATAGTTAGCAGCGATCGGATTGCTGCACAGCTAGCAGCGATCGATCTCTGCTCTGCAGCAGAGATCGATCGCCCCTGCTGTAATGCATGGCAGCGATCGATCTCTGCTGCAGTGCAGAGATCGGTCGCCTGTTTCATTTTGAGGACAGAGTTCCAATTCTGCCCTCCCACTTGTTTAATTTAATTTAAAGTTTTCTTTTAAAGGTTTTCTTTTAAGTTTTAATAAAGATTTGTTTTAAATGCATTTAAGGTTCAGTTTTAATTCCGATTCAGTTCCGATTTCAACCATAGTTTAAATTCCGCATAAGGTTTTAATTAAAGTAGAGGAAAGAAATAAGTACAAAAATGAAAATGAAAAATTTATACGGGTAAAATAAGGGTACAGTATTAGGGGTGTTACACTACCTAACCGTCCTTTTATCTTACACCACGTAGTCTCTATTTCCTCAAGTTGTGATCTACTTCACACACTTACGTTTATCAACCTTAACCTTAGCTATTTACAAAATCTTTGGCGTCGACTTCGGTACATATGGGTCGAGCCTTTGAAATTCCTAATTTAATCTTATTCCTAGTGTACTTGATAACTCTCCAATCCCTTGATTCGCAAGACTTCGCATTCAAGCTTAACTTCATATCTAAACCTTTTATTTAATTTACAAAGTCCTACACTTATTCTTAACATTCCACAAGGACTTCCTCGAAGTTATTAACTAGCCTACTATCTTTCATTCTTTCTAGTCAGATTCTAAATATTCTCCTTGGCTTCTTCACAATGATTTATCTAACAACTTCTTGTTAGCAAACTTGTTGTAAATATATTTACAATCTTAATCCTAATCTTCTAAAATTCCCAAATCTTGTCCTTCTATTTTTCCTAAAACTTAGAAGCATCCATTACCTTTAATGGAACTAAGCATGTCATTGCTCATACCACAAGCCCTATCAATTCTCGAGTCCCCAGGCAATTAATAAAGTAATCGAGTCCACTTCCTTAAATTCTCACATGAATCGGCCTTCACTTAATCCCTTATAGGCCAAGTTTTCCAACCCACCTAATTTGATCTCACTCTCCCGATCTCCTGAATTACTACATAGGCGTTAAATTTTGGCTGATTTATGGCTTTAGCCACCTATTGAGTAATGACTATTTCTACATCCCCAAAGTTCTAAAATTTTCCAGCTTCACACTCTATCGTTCGATCACTCATACGCACTTCGAGTTCCACTTAATTGGTCACCACCTAAACTCTCAGTCAAATCTTTTCCCCCAAAATATGGAAATGACCCTTCGCTACGATCTACCTCTCGGGTCCTGTAAGCACTAAAGTTCCTACTTCCATCTTGGAGGTAAGTCACAGGTTCCGGGGTTTAACTCGAACTGTATCAACTTTAGACTTACTACTTATCTATTATCTTTCTAAACCAAAAGTTCGAAATCAACTACTCGTTACTTTTCCTAATTGCTGCTCACTCTGTTGGACCACTATTACGCCTAACATTGCACTCATGACTTGACGCGTCTATTACTTACAGATCTCTCTTAGCTTAATTAAGTTTTCTCCCCTATCGCGTTGGTCGTAAACCTTACACATCAAAAAGAGAAACAAATCCTCCTTTATTGACTAACCCTCTAAAGTGGTACATATCTCCCAGCAAACGTCTAATTTTTGTAACTTGAGTACCACCTTACATAAGATTCCCTATTTTCTAACGTCTCTAAGTTTGTCAATCTAACAACTTCGCCTCAATATCCTTATTCTCTTCACTGATATTTACTAAGTCAAATGCTCCTTATTCGACAATTCACCTAAGCTAGACTTCTGGTTATTTCCTTCATTTAAATACTTAGGAGGTTTGTCAACTAAAGTCCAGTTTATATCTATTCCACCGTTATATCTCTTAAGTCGTATCCCTCCAATGGTAATAAATTCTAAGTATGTACACACTCGCACAACTATCCCAGGTTATTCATCTCCATGCATAACTTTCTCTATTCATGATCCTCCTTCTATCCAATATACGAAAGTTACGTTTTAAACCCCTACTCTAATTACATTTCTACTCTAACACTCTTTATCTTATTAATAGCCACTATATGAATATACCTGGAATAACTGATGGTTGAGCGGTTCCCTCCTCTTCGATCAAGGTAGACATCCTCGAAGGACAACACGGTGGTATCTTATTCGGTCCTAGACAATCTATGGCCTTGTGCCCCACCTTGTCGCACCGAAAACATCGACCGGAATGCAACTTGCACTCCCCGAAGTGATTCTTCAGACATATACGGCATCGAGGAGCTTGTTGAGCCCCTTGTGGCCGTTTACTTCTGTCCTGTATAAACGGTGCATCGTTGGGCCTCGTAGCGCCCCGTCGTTGTAGTTGCCAACCCTGTTTTTGTTGCGGTTTCACCTCTCGGAAAAGCCTCATTGGACAGTTCTTAGAGAGATGACCCAGTCCGTTACACGCAAAGCATCGGCCAGAACCTGCCTTGCACACCCCACCATGGCACTTCTTACACATCTGGCATTGAGGGAACTGCACAAGCCTTCGTGCACGTTTCTCATCTACCACACTAATTAAATCCTCACAAACTCTTTTTATGCCCCTAACTGGTAGCTGCTATTCCTTTAGCTCAAAAACTCTCACCATATCTGTAAGCTGGCTAATGGGATCCACTCGGAGTTGCCTAGGTGCTCTCAGCATTTCTTGTTCCTAGACACAATACAAACACAAGACAAAACAATATAAACATCTATAAATCAAACTTAAACTTAAATACTTACAGTCGATGGAGAGTCCTCGTGCGGCGGTGTGTTTTTGGCAGGCACTTCACATAAGTCGCTTTTAAAACTCCGTCTCTCTGATACCATAATTGTCACGACCCTTAACCGTACCATTAGTATTTTTTATTTTTTATTTTTTTTAAAACTTTTAACTCAACTGTACTTAAGACTAAATCCCAATTGAAATCGAAGTTCATTTAGTAAATCGTTTGAAGCAAATACTGAAACAATTAAAACTTAAAACAATTAAATCAATTAAACTATTAACTAATTAATATAAACCAAATAAAATACATAAAGCCATGGCGATCAATTGCCAATAAAGGTGGCGACTGATCGCCCTTGGCGATTTGCAACAGACGACCAGTCGCCTGTTGCAAAATTGCCTATGGCGACTGATCGCAACAATTTGTGGCGATCAGTCGCCACCCTCTCTGGATTTTCTCTAGAGAGCAGCGACTTCTTCCTCCCTTATTTCTTTCTTTTTTTCTTCCTTCATTTCCTCACGCCCTGCATTTTACATTTACACCTCAACCATTACTTAACGTGCACTACTCAATTCCACAACAACTCATCCCACAACACACATCACCCGACATTAATCAATACTCAACACAACTCTAACTTAGCCTATTCACTTCCAAATTTCACGAAAACTGACCGCATGGATCGCTCTAAAACCGAGCCAATCCATACAGTCGTAAATCATCTAAAATCGTCAAATAAAACCCAATCAAATCCTCAAAACAAACATCGAACATAAACATGAAATTTCCTTAAAACATCACCAAAGACATACATTATCAAATCATTCAAAACGACACACTTCTAACCTACATCCACTAAACAAATCCCAAAATATCAACATTCTCTACGTATCTTTAAAACCCCTCACATCTTTAACATCAAAACAAATTCACATTAATTACCCAAAACATCTCGGAGCACACCATTGTCGCCGAGCCTTGCCAAAACACACCCCGTCGCCACAAGCACCATCTGTCGACCACCTATTCCTTACCATCGAGAGAACTCTCACCTTCACACCTATCACCTACATCATTCAACATAAACATTAAGCCTAATGCTTAGCAAGGGAATGCACTATAGATGACGTATGCATGAATGCATGACTTTTCATAAAACATGTTCATTTACTTATTCTTATTCTTTTTCTTTTTCGTTAACATGGATTAAGGTGGGCATCTTGTCAGGGAGTGTAGACCAAGTGCGTGTACATAGTCCTTTTGGTCGTATTCATGATCCATCGCGTGGATAGTGACAATAGTTTTGTTGTTATGGCCATACAGTCCCACCCACACTTATCATTACTTTTCCTTTACATAATTCATGCATGAAGACATTTCGTATGACTTTTGAGAAAACATGATGCATGAGGAATTCACGTATAACATACCATCAAACATATCACCAAACAATTCACAACGTACATGGACATACAATACTTTTAATGAACTTTACAAACAACTAATAGCTAACATCCTAGACTACCCGACTCAGTAACCCCACAATCAGAAAATCATCATCGAAACACAAAAGCCTAACGTTGACACGATGTAGAGCCTTAAGGGCCGAAAACCTAGCACCCACTTACCTGGCGTCCGTAGCAAGCCGAGCACCGTCCAAAAGTCATGTCCACCTAGAGTATCGACTTGGGGAAGAAAAACCAAAGGAGAAATGTTGGAAGAGGGAGTGTCGATCGGTGCTTGAAGAATCGGCGTAGGAGGAGAAGAATGGCGCCAAGGGAGAAAAGGGGGAAGCATCCACGATCTGGAGAAGGAAATGAAGGGGGAGGGGTATTTGTAAATTATAAAAATTTGACTTAACTAATTACAAGTTTGCCCCTCCATGAATCTCCCTTTTCAATTCTCTATTTCATCACTCAATTTGGCTTTCCAAAAATTTCCTTAAACCTCTGAATATTTCAGTTTAATCCTAGGGTTCTAACGAAACTCTCCGTTTGCAAAACGGACCTAATTTACTATTTTTACGACTTAAAACACTATAGACAAGAAAATCGTAATTCGGCGTTACGCTATCGATTTGGATTCTAAAAATTTACTTATTCTTCTAAAAATCTACATAAATTCCTAGGGCCTTAATAAAATCTCCCGCTCACAAAACGGACCTAATTTACTTATTTACAAAAATACCCTTGGAGCGGAAACCTGAAAAACTTGGGTGTTACACAGTTACAGTTAACCGGCTTCTTTCCTTCAATCCTTTCAGTCCGAGTAGTAGTCTTGTTGTATTCTTGGGTGGGTAGTTCACCTTTCTTTTTCTCTTGAGTTGCCTCTCAACGGTGAGGGCAGCTGTACTACCATATCCATGGTCTCAAATCGTTGCAACTCCACAATATATCCATTGTCCCAGTTTAACCCTCGTATAAACCTAGCCACAACCTAATCCCCAGGTTCTTCTAATCTGCCATGCATTTTAAGCATTTTGAATTCAGTGAGGTATTCATCTATAGATTGTCCATATTATCGGAGGTTGTGTATTTGCTGAAAAAGTTCGTGTTTATAATGCTTGGGTACAAACCTCTTGTGCATGAGATTTTTCATTGCTCTCTCTAGGTAGGGATGGGGTATCCTACTTCCTGCATCCTTTGGCCTTTTAGGTTTGACCACCATAGTGCAGCATGGCCAGATAGTTTGAGAGCTACCAATTGTATCTTAACTCTCTCGGAGTAGTCATGGCAATCGAAGACCTTTTCTACATTGTCTACCCAATCTATGAATGTGTTTCCATCACATG
Source organism: Begonia masoniana (assembly GCA_022432975.1). Taxonomy (NCBI): domain Eukaryota; kingdom Viridiplantae; phylum Streptophyta; class Magnoliopsida; order Cucurbitales; family Begoniaceae; genus Begonia; species Begonia masoniana. The sequence continues at coordinate 34,842,300 of CM039512.1, read as the reverse complement.
TTCTAGAGGAAGGGGGAATAGATAACTTGGCATTCCAAAGATCATCGTTGTCCTCACGACGATTTGGACGAAAGTTTTTCTCTTTGTCTAATGTCCATTCATCATCTTCTAAGTAGTCATAGCCTCAGGTTCTCCTTCTAGGTGTTCGACCCATTCTTCGTCCTCTTGAGGACCTCGGTCATAAATTCTTTCCCTAGGGTGTTCCGTCCTTCTCGTCAATGAAGTTTCCTGGGAGGTGTATCTCCAATTGTCTTTTCTATGTGGGTTTTGAATCGATCGTTCCCAGAGATGTCATAGTTCAAGGGACATGTCCTTCAGTTGTTGTGTTAGGGTGCCGAATAATTTAGTCAAGCCATTGATTTGTCCTTTCATGTTTGACTCACCCTCTTGATGAGTGTAGGGTTCGGTTGGATGTACGTTCTTACCCCAGTTTAGCTCATGGTTTGTCTCTTGGGTTTGTGGTGGTTCTCGTACAACTCCACTCGTAGTCTTCATTACTAAACGTTAGGAATGACATTTAGTTTAAGAGTTTTAATTCTTAAGTTTTAGGTCGGGAATTTGTTAGCTTAAAGTTTAGTTGAGTCTAAGATAAGTGTGGCGATTAGCTCTTGGTATATTAGGAAAGTTTTAGGCACCTAGGTATATCAAAAAATAGATTATGAACTAGTGGGAAATAATCACAAATACCTTGCAAACTAGGCAATAAAACAAATTTTAAACTAGGTGAAAGGTTTAACAAAACAGTTTTCTCTTTAATGCCAACAACTTTAGTAAACCCAAAAACAGAATGTTTGAAGTCAAAGTTAGTTGATTTAATGCACGATTCAGACCAAATAACTCTAGTAGAAAATAATATAACAAAATATGGTAAGATTACTTAAACAACTTGATAGATTCTTGGTCTTAAACATGCACAATTTTTGGATCTACAAAAAAAAAAAAAAAAAAAAACAGTTTGGTAATCTTTCAATATTCGATTTAGGTGTAATATTAAGCTACAAATTGATACTCGTTTGAACCTCTAACTATAGAAAACAAATGCAACACTTGCTGTGAAGAAACACTTAAACAAAAAAAGCAAAGAACACCAAAAACAGATTTGGTTTTGGGGGGTGGTTTTGCGGCCAAACCAGAACTGAGAAACACTATGTTCTTTAGTCGACTTTCATAAGATTTGCAATACAAGTTTAATAGGTTAGTAGATGATAAATTCCTCAGCTAGAAAAATTAAATATAATACAAAAACTTGCTGGAAAAACAGATGAGAAAAGGGTAAAATCGAAGCACAAAAGTAGATTTGCACAAAGATGAAAGATTACACCTGATTGTGTGCAAGCTTAAACACATATGAAAGTGATGAATTAACTTAACCAAAGATGCTCAAGGGAAGCCTCCTAGGCTCTGATAACACTAGACACAATGATGGCCTGAAAATCGACTGTGTTCAACCCACAAATAACAAGTTGTGCTCGGGTGATAGTGAACCAATGAAAACCGAACAAACAATGAAGGAATGGTAATGATGAGTGAACCGAAAATGGAGTCAAATGAGTTGTGAATGTGTGTAGCTGAAAAAGAGATGAAAAATGAAATGATAAATGAAAATATGGATTACAAGATGAAAGTGTGGAGATGAAACCCTAAGAGGACCCGAGAGCTATCTTATGTTATGTTCACAGGTGCATGTCTTCCCTTAGAAAGACAACCACCTTTGGGGAACGGTTTTACTTCCTCAAACCTTTTAGACTCTCAAAGATAGAGGGAGGGAATGATAAGAGTTCACCAAGCAACCTGGAGCTTGAGGAACTATGGATACACATTCCTCAAGGATTCAAAGAACCGTGGCTTACCTATTGGTAAATTCAAACACTTGTTTGGAAGGAAAAGAAAGTTTGTATTGATTTTGACAAAAGTATTTTTACAAACCCCAATAGCTATGCTTAAATAGAAACCTAAGGTGTCACGACCCCTAATTTCACCTTTTTATTATTCCTAAAAATCACGTGAAATTAAAACTTTCATCTTTCATTTCATTTTTCATTTCTTTCATTTATCAATTCATTCGTTCATCAATTGTGAGAGAATAGACTCAATCATTCCATTCACATCTATCCACATATAAAGACTATATACCTTATTCAGCAGAAGATATAAACCTTGTACTAAAGTGTAACTTAATTTACATTCTATGAAAAACAGTGAAACCTGGTTTGGTCTACGCCTATAACCTAGCTTAACATTTAATTCCTCTCGAGTTTCATTGGTCGAGATAAATAATACTTAACTTTTCTCGGGTTTCTTCGGTCGATATCAACACTGGCCAAAATCAATCGATGTCAACACTGGCCAAAATTAGTCGATGTCAATAATGACCAAAATCGGTCGATGTCAACAATGACCAAAATCGGTCGATGTTCTCGACAGAACACTTATTAACCGAAATTCTCCTTGAAATGGTCGACGTTATCAACCGAACTTGTCCCTGAAATGGTCGATGTCGTCAACTGAACTCCTTACTAAATACCTTCAACCAAATCATTGACTAATCGGTCGACGTTATCGACCGAACTCTCAAATAAAACTTAACAACTTAGTTTAATATTTCCTTGCCCAACATCGATCGAACTCTTAATGAAAACTTAACACCAGAACACTTACTATTCGGTCGACTTTATTGCCCATAACTTTGGACGACAACTTTGGTCGACATTATCGCCCATAACTTTGGACGACATCTCTCTGCCAGAATACTTAACCGAGACTTATACAAATTCCATCCCTGCATCACCCATTACCCGAACGATCGCCCCTTTCTGGCGATCAATCGGCTAGCTCTCTGGATTTTGTCTAGAGAGCTGTTTTCACCTTCTTTCCCCTGCATAACCTAAAATCATCAAACCTATTTTCAAAGCATCAAAACTCATTCTAAATCATCAAAATCCATTTCTATTTTATCCAAAACCTATCAAAGCATCAATATCGAACCAATTTCATCAAAGTATCAACCTATTCATCCCTACATAGCAGAAGCCAATAAATATCATCAAAATGGACATTCAATACATTTGTTCACAACTTGTCCAGATACCAAGCATCCTATAATTGTTTCTATACATTTCATTCAAACTAATCACCCATCAACCCGTTTATCCCAAAAGCCACAAAATACTTAACCTATAGCTCCCCACGGGTCAAGTTCGCACCGACTGCACTAGCCGCTCCCACGGGTATCCTCCGTCAAACTGCAGGCTTGTCAGGTGGAGGGACATCATCCTCACCTTGCTCAAAGTCACTTACACCATAAAAACACCTATGAGTTAAAATCTCAGTAAATTCTATGTAAATGTCTATACATTAACATGTATATTCAATGCAATGAAAGCCGTCCATGTCATTTTAGTACATGTTAGTCTTAGTTATCCGGGCCTTTCTCAGTCAGATGGATAGGTCACATAAAGCGGGTAGATAGCCCACACCATCTGAAAGGAGGGAGACCCGCTCACCACGAAACGCCAGGTCTGAACGTCTCCACGAATAACCACCATGCGTTGTTTACTATGATACTTTACTTGCCTTTACATGCATTTCCTTTTCATGAAATCAATGCGTAAATTTGTTTTCATGACATTTTGAAAACTATGATGCAGGAACAGTTCAATATGCAATATAAATATATATAGCGAGAATACCATCAAAACATCACAATACATAACCTATAAAAACAACTAAACTTAAACTACCCAACCAAAGCTTATAAACATTCAAAGCACCAAATATCCTCAACACAAATTCCGACATACGGTGTAGGCCAATCGGCCAAAGTAAGTCACGAGAACTTACCTTTCGTCCCGTTCACACTGAGCTCCTCGATTCGAGCCTTGTCACCTAAGTCAATCCATAGCATTTATTGTTAAAACTGAGCCTCAACATTCAGATTTCAAAAATTACGAAACTCCTAACTAAAGAAAATTCCTAAAACTCTAATTAACCTCTCTTGGGAAATTCATCGAGTAATTTACGCTCGCAATTAACAAACCTCCATCAATGGAGGTTTCCAAGCTCTAAATTTCCAATTTTTCATCTAATAACGTTCAATAATCGTCAATACCACCATAACTAACCTTTTCTAATAAAAACTTGACTATTTTCAACGAAACCCTAATCATTTAACAATTTAAAAATCGAGAATAAACCGTCCAAAACTATAGATTCTTACCTAGAATTGCGATGCGAGGAGAAAACGTGAAGGAACTTTGAAGATCAAAGGAAAAATCGTTGAAGAGGGAGGTAGAGTCGTCGTGAAGAGCTGTCGCCAGAGAGAAAGGATTTCACTCTGGAAATCGCTAAGTGAGGGAAGAAGAAGAGAAATGTGTTTTTAATTGATTTGGCTTGTCAATTTACCTATCCACCCCTCCATTCAATCTTTCATTTATCCTATTGTTCGACTATCGGTTCAGTTTCTCCAAAATTTCCTTATTTCACCAATAATTTTAATTTATTCCTAGGGCCCTAATAAACTTTATGTTCGTCAAACGGATTTAATTTACTATTTTTACGAATTAAACCCCTATAGGGTCAAAACGGAAAATTGGGCATTACATTTCGGTTTGAATCTCTTAAATTCCCATATTAATTATAAGGATTCCATTAAAACTCTCGTCTTGCAAAACAGACATATTTCGATTATTTACAAAAATGTCATTGCGCGCAAAAATTAGAAAACCCGTGAAACCGGGTGTTACATTCCACCCACCTTAATTAAAATTTTGGCATCAAAATTTGACTTAGCTTATAGTTCTTAATATTAACATCTCATGTCTTTCGGCCTTATACTTCGATTTACAATCGCTCCATTTGTAACACCCGGGATATTTTCTAAGGAAAATTGGCGATAAAATAAAAGAATAAGAAAATAGATTGTTTTAATTAATTTAAAAGAAAAGTGAATGGTTTTAGGTTCGGGTATTTTCAGTGAAATTAAGCCGTAGGTTATAATTTAAGAAGAGATTTAATGAAATTTGAAATGGTCGAACATACGGGAGGGCAAAACGGTAAATGAGAATTTAATTAATGGTTAGTTTTATTATTATTATTATTTAAAAAAAATAAAATAAAATAATAAATAAAAATCAACAGAATAGCTGAAGCTATTCTGTCGAGCCCGAGCGCGAGAAGCAGGGGAGGGGAGAGGGAGACGACGAGCGACGTCCCTCCTCCGACGAGCACCGGCGACTCCGATGTTCTGATGCCAGACGACGGCGACGAGCTGGGCCCGGTTCTCTCCACGCACGAACCGTTCAGGTAAGCTCGGTTTCTCCCCTATTTCGGTTCTGTTCGGGGCTGTGGATTGCCGAGCTGCTAGAGCTCCGATCACCGGCCTAGATTGGCCGCCTCCGGCATGGGTTTGCCGACCCTGGTCCGATTTTGGTTGCCTGGCTGTGAAGAGCTCTTTTTGGGCGAAAATACAGTGAAGCCCGATTTAGGGCATTTCGGTTTTGGTGGGTGTAGCTCGGGATTTTGGTTAGATTATTCAAATTGAAGGTGTGGGGGGTCGTTTGGTGAGGAATTGAATGAGAATTGATGGAAAATCAGAAATGGGGATTTTCCGGGTAGGGTGCAGTTCGGGTTTTTGCTATTTTGACCTAGGTAGGTTTATTTGTTTTAAAATTCCTTTTGGCCAGTTAAAATAGGGTATTAGAGGAGTACGTGGCCGCTGGAATCGTTCGATTCCGATATTCGACGCGAAAGTTACGCGCGTTTGAAGTTTCAGGTCGGTTTTTATCGAACCTCAATTAGTGGCCCGTTTAGTTAGATTTTAGTTGGATTAGGCTAAAAATAGTAGTTTGAGAGTAATTGGTGAATGTAGGCTTAATTTTAATGGAGTTGAAGTTGGACGGTAAAATTTACATAAAAATTGGGTTTTGTGTTTTGGTGAGAGAAAGGAGTTTGAAGTATGGTTAGTTTTAGTTAGAAAATTTATGAGTGAATTGCTAAGTTATTTTCTATAATTGATAGGTTATCAGACGAGTGAATTGATCGTTAGAGGTGAGCACCGTAAAGCTGAGTAGTCAGGTAAGTAGAGGACATTTGTGTTTTGCCTTCGGGCCTACACCACGGAACGGTAGGTTTGTTGTTTGTTGTTTGGTTGTCTTCTTTGTTGGTTGAGCATTGTTGGTTGATTGCTTTGCTTTGTTTTGGTCTTGTCTGGTTAAGTATTTCTGCGACTTGCATCATAGTGTGAAATGCATCGTAGTTTATAGCCTCGGGGGATGTTTGTTTGTTTGGTGTTGTATTGTTGACTTGTGTTGTTGTGTTGATGGTTTCGTGTGGTATTGCATATTTGAAGCATGCATCATGGTATAGCACGTTAGAAATGATTAGTGGCATTGTTTGGCATTGTGAGCATGAATGTAATCAGATAAAGTAAAATGTAAAATGCATCTCGAATAGGGTGACTTATCGGGCTGAGGTTGCTGGTAGTAGCACCCCGAGGGGAACTCTATGAGAGATGATTGGTTAAAATACGAAATTCTGAATAGTGGGCCTTGTCGGGCTGAGGTTGCTTGTAGTAGCACCCCGAGGGGACCTCTGTGAAGGATGACTGGCTAAGATACGTAAATGTAAAATGCATCTCGAATAGGGTGACTTGTCGGGCTGAGGTGCTGGTGTGTAGCACCCCGAGGGGAACTCTATGAGAGATGACCGGCTAAAACACGAGATCCTGATTAGTGTGCCTTGTCGGGCTGAGGTTGCTGGTAGTAGCACCCCGAGGGGACCTCTATGAAGGATGATTGACTAAAATACGTAAATGTCGTGATTAAAGCAACGATCAGCAAACTAACACAACTGAGAGTTAGAAATTGCATTGTGTTAGGTTGATTGCATTGTGATGTTGTTGAGTTGCATTGGGAAGTTGTGTTGTTGCGTTGCGTTGTCGTGTTGAGTGTGTGTGTGTGGTTGTGAGGGTTAATTGTGGATTGCATTTGTTTATATTTATTATCCCCTACTTGCTAAGCGTAAGCTTACGTGTGTGTGTGTGTTCCGTGGTGTAGGTAACGACAGGAGTACAGGTTAAAGCTTCAAGGAAAGCTAGGATTGGGACGCAGTCGTTGATGTATACGGTATGCCGGTGCGGGCAGTTTTCGGGGCGTCTCGACCATGGTCTTCGGAGATGTGGGGTTTAATATTTTGGTGGTTATTGTAAATGTTTATTGTTGTATATAGTTAAGTTAAGGGTGATAGGTCGCCCTAACCTGTGGATTTTCTGTATTTAGGGATGTTAGTATTTTAGTTTCCCATTTTTCTATTATTGGAGATTTTGTATGCTGGATAGTGAGTGATTAGCTGAGTAAGAATATTCTGGATCTGGTTGGGAATTGGTTTGTGTGCAGGTACTTAGCATTTTTGGAGGCGCCATTTTCAGGCGTTACTCTGCCGAAATTTTCGGGGAAAACACCGTGGTGCTTAGCGGTTAGGAGTAAGGGTAATTAGCGAGTCTAGGCCTAGTTTAAATTATGTTTCAACGTGGGTTTGGTTAGCAAAGTAGCGCACCGAGCCAGGGTGGGTTCGGGGGCGTTACACCATTCTTTTCAAGTCTCTTTCCTCCATCTCTCCAAAATTTTCAAATTTTCCAAATACGAACTTCGATCTAATCCATACTTAGGGTTAACTTCTATGATTCTAAATTAGAATCCCTAAAACCAAATGATGCAACATTAGTCTTCTGATCACATCCACTGCGTTTGATTTGTCTAATCAAGTCCTTGGTTATGCAGTGCGTGCTAGCAATCCCTATGTCTCCAATTTTTTTATGACCCAACTGCATTATATGCACATAATTAATTTACACACCTGTTAGCTTCTCATGGATCAAGGATATTCAAGTCTTGACTATATCTCCCTATTTACTTGAACACATTAATGGTATCATGACAATCTAGAGTATCCTTCAATAAGTCTTTACATCTTAGCTTCAAATTCCTCTTGATTGATTCTATTATCAAACCTCAAGGGTTTGTCAACTAAGGTCCAGTTTCTATCTATATAAATCTTATATCTCATAAGTTGTATCCTTTTAATGGTAACTCAATTCTAAGTGTACCACTTCTTGTGGTTAAGTCAGTTTAATCCTATTAACGCATATCTCTAGGGGCAATTTTCTTCGGTGTGACTCTCTCCTAACCGGCAGCCATTCTTGGACAATTGTGGGCGTAGTGGTCCACCACCCCACATCTGCAGCAGTTGTCCGTACCCACTCTACAGGCGCCATAGTGCTCCTTTGGCAATCAGGACACAGAGGTCTTCGAGAAGTTCCTTGTGCTTGTCTCTCTTTACCCTGGCTATTCCTTCCCTCGTACGGCCTTTTAACACCTCTTCGTTGCTCTTCCTCTACGGGGTGCGGTTGAAATCCTATAATGAACCTATCCATATCGTCGCTACTAGGAGCAATCACCACTTGGGTTCCAGGGCCCTCTCGGTTTACCAATGCCTCAAGCTGGCGAGATTGCCTGTTTATATGTTGTGCTTGTTGATCTAGTTGTTGAGACTGTCTTTCCCTTTTCCCAGCAAAATATTGTCCGCTCTGAGGATTTGGCCGTAACCCAATATCCTCCCCTCACGGCTTTGTTTGGCGAGGACTTCCTAGTCGGTAACCCAACTTGGTACTACTCTCACCGAAGCACTTTTAACTTTGGAGTTCTTTTGGGATCAGTTGCCAATTGTGCTCCAAAACGCATCTTACTATCTTGGGAGGGTCTCTTTACATATGTTTCATTTCCACATACTTCTCCAAGCAATGTGGGATTGTGACGACCTCTTTTTTATGACCCGTCACATTTCGATTCGCCTGCGCGGGCGTACCGCCATCCGAGTTCTAGTTCGTGCAGCAATCGTACACATGCTTACACATTCGGGTCATCACAATCATCCTTACTCGGGGGCCCAACGTTCTCGTTGGCCACATTTCCGGTTGGGTACAGGCTCTGATATCATTTGAAATTACCCCTTTTCCCAGCAAGATATTGTCCACTCTGAGGATTGGGCCGTAACCCAATATCCTCCCCTCATGGCTTTGTTTGGCAAGGACTTCCCAGTCGGTCACCCAACCTGGTACTACTCTCACTGAAGCACTTTTAACTTCGAAGTTCTTATGAGATCTGTTGCCAATTGTGCTCCAAAACGCGTCTTACTATCTTAGGATGGTCTCTTTATATATGTTTCATTTCCATTTACTTTCCTAAATAATGTGGGATTGTGACGACCCCTTTTTTACGACCCGTCACCTTCCGGCTTGCCCGCGCGGACGTACCGCCATTCGATTTCCAGTTTGTGCAGCCATCGTACACATGCTTACACATCCGGGTCATCACATAAGGTGGCAAGCTAGGGTTTGGAATTAGAAAAGAATGGAGAAATATGGACCATTGATGAAGAAGAAGATCCACGACCGAGATGCTCCATCCACGTGCGCCATCCAACGGTGGAGATGCCACCTGTGCCATTCCATGATCAAGGTGTTGCTATGCCATGTCATCCATCTTTGTGTGCACTTTATGGTGTTATTTGATGAACCAAATCTTCCATCCTTGGTGGTTCTTTGAACCGGTTCTTGATTGCCATGGTTTTCGGGTGATGTGATTCTAAGTGCGAACCAAACCATGAATTTCCAACCAAAACTAAGCCACCATCATACATCTAACCCTAACCACACAATTTAATGCATGCATGCAAAATAAATGGCTAAATGTTTGCCAATACAACTAGACTACTGTTAGCCAAAAGAAATGCAAATAAATGGTTACATGGTGTTGAGGCCGGGAAGACAATTTCTCTTTGGGCCTGGAGTGGAGTCCATCCGTGCATCCCAAGTCAAAATGTGAAGAGGTAGATCAATGTCCTTTAAGCTAGGCACCCACGTGGAGTCTTCAAGTAGATCAATACCTACAAAATAAATAAATTCATTAGTAAGGAAATTAAGTAAAGTAAGAGCTTTTGTTTGAGAACGTGTGATTGGTCTCCTAGGCATGCCAATACTCCTATTATAAGCAAACTCCACATAGAAAAGTTGAATATTCCTATCAGTAAGTCTTTTACCCAATATGCTCCTTAACAAAGCACCCAATGTCCTATTCACAATCTCAATTTAACCTTTTGTTTGTGGGTGAAAGGATATACTAAAAATTAATTCCGTACCAAGCCTCCTCGAAAGTGTATTCCAAAAAAAGATTAGGAACAGTATCCCTATCCAAAACTATGGTTTTGGGAATCCCATGCAAATGCACCACTTCTTTGAAGAACAATTCGGCCACTTGGGAGGCATCATCCTTTTTGGCGCATGTTACAAAGTGTGCCATTTTTGAGAGTCGATCCATGATCACCGTAATTGAAGCCTTCGCTCGGGCGGTGCGAGGTAACTCCAAAATAAAATCCATACTAAGTTCCACCCAAGGGTGACTAGGCAAGGGTAATGGCAAATAAAGCCCTTGATGGAGAATTCGACTCTTAGCCCTTTTGCAAATAACACATCCCTCTAACACCCGATGCAGATCCCGTAGTAGATGAGGCCAATAAAAATGCTCTTTGATCATGTCCAACATTTTCTTCTCCCCGAAGTGGCTAAACAACCCGCCACTATGATCCTCCTTGATGAGAGACTCCCAAATACTTCCACTCGGGACACACAACTTACCTCCCTTGAAGAGGTAACCATCCACCATGTGTTAACCACCTTCGGCCTTGTCTCTACATTTCTCGTACCAAGAGCCAAAGTCATTGTCATTAGCATAATGGTCATTTATCCATTCAAAACAAGAAAACTTGGTGCTTAGCTCAGTTAAAAGAACATCACATCTAGATAAGGCGTCAGACACCACATTAGCTTCTCCTTTCTTGATAAGTCTCGGAGGCTTGTGACTCGTTCTCAAACAAAGGTACAATAACCGATTAATATTTATCTTAACAAGTTTGCTAGTTTTGCAGGTGAGGGCTTTTTTGGTAGCTTGGAGTTAGAGCCAAATTCTCAAGATATGGGGAAGCCTACACATGTTCTCTCTTATGAATCACTTCCAGGATCATCACACATTGAAGAGGGTATTTTTTTGGTTTGTCACAAACATTGGCCTTTTCTTGTATTTTTGGCAAGCATTGGCCTTTATTTTGTTCTATGCATTGCATGGTAGTTTGCAGGTTAGCGGGTGGCCAAGGTTTGGCATGCACATGGCTGAGATTCGATGTGCACATGGACGACATTTTGACGCACAAGAGTTATCTCAGGCACAACCAAGGTTTGGCACGCATGACCGAGATTTGATGCGCGAAGGAAACATCACTCACATGTCCAAAGCATTGCCTCACAAGGGATCAACGAGCGCATGCAGAAGGAAGCAAGGATGAGCACACAGATGAGTGACCTGGCCATATGGAGCATCGCTGGTAGGGCGCGCACGGATGCTGAACTGGCCAACGCCATGGCCGTTGATTAGCGCGCGCAAGGACAACCGAGCAATGAACAATAGATTCTTTCCAGAACTTTCGTCCATCATTTTGAATCCATTCCAGCTCAGCCATGTTCTAGCAAGGATTAAGAAGCACAACCTCCGGTTGCAAATCAATTTGGTGTTCAATAACTCGAATGGGCGGTAGGCCATGTGGAAGTTCTTCTAGAAATACATCTTCAAATTGCTTCCTGAGAACTTTAACTTCCAAGGGAAGCTCTCCTAACTCTTCTATTCTCTCCCAAAATAATATGAGAATGAGGGTTCCCCCTCTAAGAAAGTCCTTTTCAATTCTTTCTTGGACACCAAAAGGTTAGTTTTATATTCTCCTTTCTTTCTTGTCTCTTCATCTTTAGCTACTTGCTCTGGTTTGAGTGGAGCTAGTTTGATCAATTTTTCCCCAAACTTCAAAGAATAACAATTGGTGTATCCATCATATGAGACCCTTTTATCAAACTGCCACAGCCTCCCCAATAATAGGTGGCTAGCACTCATAGGTACCACATCACAAAACACTTTATCTTTGTAGCCTCCAATGGCAAACTCAATGCAAACTTGCTTGGTTACCTTGATATCATCCTAATCGTTCAACCATCTTAGCTTTTAGGTGGTTGGATGAGTAGTTGTTTCTAAAACAAGCTTGTTTACTAAATCAAGAGAAACCACATTGGTGCAACTTCCCCCATCAATGATAAGAGAGCACACCTTGTCTTTGATCAAACAACGACTATGGAAACTATTCTCATGTTAACAATCCTCATCATTGACTTCAGATAAGAGGGCTCTTCGAATAACCATTAAGAGTGGACCCTCTTAAGCATACAATGTTTACTCTTGGTTTTCAAGTTCCTCACAAGCATCTTGCTCGTGCTCATCTTCGCTCATTACTTCTCTGGTGCCCTTTATAATAACCATCACCCTTCTATTCGAACATTGGGAGGAAATATGTCCTAGTCCAAGAAACTTAAAGCATTTGATTTCCCTTGCCCTCGGCCTACTTGCATCCTTGGTTTTGCTTTTGTGTTCTACCCCTTTTGGGGGCCAACTCTTGGCGACTGACCTCTTGTCATCCACATTGGGTGGTTGAAAGAATTCTCGATTTTAGGTGAAAACCCATTGCCAACCCCTTTGCCTCTCCTCTTGACTTGTCTCTCAACCTTCAAAGCAAGTTGTACCACCTCATCCATGGCGTCTGCGGTTTGCAATTCAACAATGTCACTAATCTCTCAATGCAATCCTCTAAGGAACCTTGCAATTTCTTGCTACTTGGGTTCCTCAATCCCACTTCTAAGCTTGAGTGTTTCAAATTCGGTCAAGTACTCTGCAACAGATTGTGATCCTTGTTTCAAGTTATGTAATTGAAGAAACAACTCTTGCTTATAATGGCTTGGCACAAATCTCTTCCTCAAAATGGCTTTAATTACCCTCCATGTCACGATAGGGTCCTCTTCTGCAGGTCTCTTTTGGGCCTTCAAGTTGTCCCACCACAAACTAGCATAACTCGTTAACCCAAGGGAGACTAGTTGTAGCTTCAATTTCTCAGAGTAGTCGTAGTAGTCAAAGATTTTCTCCACTTTGTAAACCCAATCTAAAAATATATCCCAATTGCAAGAGCCATTAAAGGGGGGAATATATATCTTCACATGACTTAGATCCTTGTTGCCACCATGTCTAACTTACTGATTTTCAAAATCCCCTTCCCCGATTCCCTTTCAAAATTCTACCATAATTGTGCCTCCTTCTTGTATCATCAGTTCTCCTCTTAGGTGAAGGATTACGAGGTGTCATCACACGCTCATTCATCATCATCCATTGGCTTATGTTTTCAAGCTTTTGATTCAACTCATCCATCCACCCTTGGAAGCTTGATTCACCCACATTTGGGTTTGATGCCACGAGTGGGGTGGAATTGTTGTCTCGATTTTGACCAATGCGAGCTCCACTTCTTGTCTTCATCTCACCACAACAAATTACACCAAAACAACTCAAAATACAGCAAGGACATAGCAAGGCTCTGATACCAAATGATGTGCTTCAACACCTATTGGCAACTTGTGTTGTCACAAACACTAGTTCCTCTCGGATTTTCAATTGATAATCATTGAGGTTCTCAAGATTCCAGCAGACATAATCTATATCAAATGAAGTCCAAATGCTTTGAAAATTTAAGGTGTACTTTGTAACACTTGAAAATCTCATTGTATAATTTATGATGCGTGCTTGGTAAATTATGTTTAAGTTAGCAATTTCTAATAGAAAATCATGTTAATTGAGGATGAAAAGTTAAAAGTAAAAAGAAGAAAAAGGAAAAGAGTGAAAGAATGAAAGAAACCTTTTTTTTTTAAGTTTGAAAAGTCAAACCCTTTTGTAAATTATGGCATCTGACGTTGAGGAAGAAATAAATTAAACAAAAGGGGGATTTTGAGGGGAGAAAGAAAAGAAGGAAAATGAGATAAGGATGAGTGGTGACTCAACCCTCTCTCACGCTAACAACACACACACATGATTTTCTTTAGTAGTTATCCTTTAAGAAGAATTTACTTAGTGGAAGAAAACTCTCTGGTGAAAACAAAAGGAAACCCACGACAATCTATTTCTTTCTCTCTAAGTTTCTCTCAAGTCTCCCAAGAATCTCTCAAGTTTTGAAGGAAAGAGCTTGTTTTCTTGAAAGGTTTATCAATTTTATGGTGTAAAAGTGAAAGAATGGTTATTTTGGGTTATGTATTATTGATATAAAGAGTTGATGGGTTTGATACACAAAATTGGAGTTTCATGCTTAATGTTTTAGTCTAAATGATTCACAATCTTATTGTAAGTTTATATTTGGGATTATAAATTCAAGGAATTGTGAATCTATGCATGTTTTAAGTATCTATACTAGATAGATTAAAAAAAAAAATAAGACAATTCGAGTTTGATGAAATTGGTTCAATCAAATAGTTTTCAATTTACAAATGTTTTTGGTATGTTAAAGTAGACACCTTGGGTGAGCTTTTGGATTTAGAATCAAGGCATTTGGATAAGTATACATTGAGTTATGAATTTTTGAAGTTATGCCAAATGTGAGCATATTCTGAGATTGAATCATGGGGTGGTTTAATTTGGTTAAATTGGTTTCTTTTGGATTTAGGTCACTATGTTTTGAATGATTAAGTTGAATTATATGTACTAGTTCTTTATCTTTTTGGAAGTTTGGATTTGGATATGTATAATAAGTGATAGACATGATTTAGTGGTGGGATACATTTTAATATTGATGGTTTAATTCACATGCTATAGGTTTGCAAGTCACAAAGAAAAGTGAGCAATTTGCCTTAAACTTTGCTAAGGACCTAAGGTAAATGATGATGCATGTGTTTGGCCTAATGGCCTATATCACAAAGTGCTAGGAAGTTAATGGCATTTATGATTTACTTTGATGATTTATATGAGTTGTTTGGGATGCAGTTATGAGTAGATTAAGTTATAGAAATAGTGTTTTGTAGATATTATGTTGTGTTTGAATAATGAACTTGGTTAGAAATTTGAGGATATGTTTATGTGCATTATTTATGAATCATGCATTATGTTTTATGAAAACACAGAAAATGATTTATGCATATGTTTTATATAATAAAAACATAAAGAATGAAACAAAATGGAATGTACGTAAATGGTTATTTGTGGGGTGGGGATTGAGTTAGGTTGTCCATGCCCAGGACCAAAACACGTGTCCATGCCCAGGATAAAAAAATTGTCCATGCCCAAGACCAGAAAATGTGCTTATTCTTTCCTAGTATGTCCCCCAATAACTAATGTAAAGTGAAAGAAAAGAAATAAGTAAAACAGAAACTACATGTTGTATTTACTATTTTCATGTTCATAAGCTTTCATTTTATTATGCATCACTTGCTGAACATTAGGCTCATTAGTTTCAACTTTGTGATGTAGATGACAAATTTACAGGTGAGAATTTTGAGCCTCGACAAGATTGAAGGACGCAGTTGAAGAAGTATGTTCATGGTGGATGTTTGTGACTGTTAGAGCGACTTTTGACCCGTTGGCAGCTCTTAAGTGTTTTGATATGGATTTGAAAGGTCTTGTTTAAATGAATTTGGTAGCTGTTAGTAATGTTTTGATGTAAATAGAAAGATTGATGTTTTATAAATAAATGAAATGTTTTTTTAAATACAACTTGATAGTAAATTGTATCTAAACCAGGGGTACTACATTTTAAAGATTTGCGCTAAGCAATTTATGATTCAAGGTTTTATTAAAGAAAAAAAATTGTAGTGAAAGTTTATGTTGTGAAAGTTATGGGGATGTTGAGGGTTTGGATTGATATCATGAATTTGTATTGATTTTAAGAATGAAATGGTAAAGGAATGTATGTAGATTTATTTGGAGGAAAAGCTTAAATAAAAGAAAAGAGGATTCTTTTCCAAACATATTTTTATAAGCGATTTCAATTGTTTACAAGTGTTTTAAGTAAAGTTTTAGAGTTTCCAAAATCTTTTACGAAACATTTTGGGATAATGATTTGCGATCCGGGTTTCTTTTCGATCTGGATCGTGATATACTTACCATATATGTGTAGTAAATCCTTAAAATGTGAGAAAAATATCTAGTAGTTCGAAAGTTGTGCATAGATCAATCAAGCCTGTTCGAGTGGCTAGGAAGAGCTGTTAGGCACCCGAGAGTGGGTAAACTTAAGAGCAGTATAACTTTCATTGTAAGGATCAAAATAACGTGGAAATTTAACACAAACTTTCTAAGGGCGTGATATAAAAGCCTTGAAAGTTTCAGGGGATAACTCAAAAGGGATTGGAAGATATGGATGGAGGAAAGCAGGTTGGCTGATAGGATGCTTTCTTGCACCTTCTCAGGCTATGGTCCTCTTCTAACAAAGAGACACTCCAACTTGCAAAAGAAAGGGATGACTTGCAACCTTGCTGGAGAGTCTCAATGCCAATGAACATAGGAGGAAGGCTGAAACAAAGATTGCTCTATTTTAGCTCTCACAAAATAGAACAAAACACACTTTAAACTTTCGGATATCACTCATCGAAAGGAAGAATTGCAAAAGCTTCAAGAAGCCGTAATTGGTTATGAACATTATCAAGCAAAAGTTCTAAAAAGCGGCTCACAAAATGGTATAAATACCATGACTTTTCAGTAAAAAACTACAGGGTTGGCAGCTGCAAACCATGAAGAAGAGGTAGTATGTGCATGTCTCCGCGCCTCTCACCCGTTTGTGTAGGCAACTCAGGTATACATTATTTCCACCTTGTGGCCACGTTTTGTTGTCTCCAATTCTCCTCCAATCTGAAACCTAATCCTCCCCTTAAGTGTTCAGCAAGTTTACAATAAAGAAACTAACAAAGAAAATGCTGAGGTTTTGACAAAAACATAAAAGAACTCTCAATTACATCATTTGTCAAGAGGAAGAAAAATTCCTCCTTCAAATTCATGCATTACAGAGGCACACTCCCAAGTAAGTAAATGGAAAGGTTGCTTCATGTCATGAGGGGTTGATTCCATCATTAAGGCTTTGAAATGTAGCTTACCTACAAAAAGAGCAAACTTGTTAGTTAAAAGTGGGGACTTGGCCAAGGATTTGGCTCAAGACCCAGTAATGGCTCCTCTAGGCTCATCATGGATGCTTTTAATTTAGCACATGGGAGCCTTTCCATGTCCATGGTGCTATGTTCTCACTTCAATTCATTGAAATAGTCATCACCTACAAAAAGAGCAAACGTGTTAGAAGAAAGCTCGGCCGAAGCTAAGGATTTGGTTCAGGATCGTGTTATGGCTTCTCTTGGCACATCATCCTCCCCGGGTGATTGATGATTTGACCTCAAATTTGAATGTGCCTCTTCTTCTAGACTAGGCTCTTCTCCAATATACAGGGATAATTTTTGCACATTAAAAGTTGCGGATACTCTGTATTCTTCTGATAATTCAAGCTTGTAAGCATTGTTGTTGATCATTTCTAATACTTTGAAGGGACCGTCTGTAACACTTGGGATTTTTGGTGTTACGAGTTCTAGGTATATGCTCGGAAATGGAGATTTTTAACGTCATTTTACGAACAAAAAATTTCATTGGAACTCTAAGAATCAATTGGACGCTTTAATGGAATGAGGAATTGACTAAGAATCTAAACTGGTGGATTACATAACGATTTAGTTAGAGGTTTAGGTTGAGAGGCAAAAAGGGTAATTTGAAGTTAAATTTTTTATAAAATCACTCCTCCCCTCTATTTCTCTTCCTCCCTCCACATTTTCCCTTTCTGTAGAAAACCCTCCCCCTTCTCCTTGTGCGATTTCCTCCTCATCAGGCATTTCTTCTCTTCGATTTCGATGGTTCCTTCTCCATGCCATTTTTCTCTTTCGTTCTCTTCAACATTTATTGCTCTAGGTAAGATTTGAGTGGTTTATGCATTTTGTTTTCATTTTAGGGATGAGATTTTAGGGTTGCAAAATTATAGGGTAATGTTAGAAATTGATGGGATTAGTATATTAATGGCTATTAATAGAAGAGTCATGGATATTGTTGGTAGTTAGGTTGAAAATGGAATGTTGGGTTGGAAATTTTGGTAGTTGTGATGTATAAATGCCATTAATGGTTGGTTAAGATAATTGTGAGCTAAAAGTATTCGATAAAATGCCTGAAAGAGATAAACTGAAATTTTTGGAGGTAGTTACGATTTTTATTTCTTGCCAGAATTTCTAGGAAATTGCCTTAAATAGGAGTTGTGTTTAGTTGTGGATTCAGTTTGTTTAGGATTGATTTAAATGCTGACATTGTGAAATGTCTTAGGTGGAAAAGGCGTAAGGCAAAGTGTTCGACGTGCTACGGACGCCAGGTAAGTGCGTGTTATGTTTTCGGCCCCAAGGCCCTACAATGTAACGATGCTAGGATGCTAGGGTTGTGATAATGTTTTGATTAATTGTGGAGCTTTGATGAGTTGGGTAGTGACAGGACGTTAGATATTCGACATGTGTTATGCTTGTTGGCGAGTTATATATGTTTATGGAATTGTCATTGATGAATGGTATTCTGTTTTACGTGTATTCCTCCTCATGCATCATGTTTCCCTAAAGATATCATACCAAATGTTTTACATGCATGTTTTCAAGTAAAGAGAAGTAAAAAGATGAAATATATGTAATGGTCAAGTGTGGATAGTGGATGAGTAGGGCACAAGGCATGTAAATGGCAACTCACTGGCAAGTAAAGGACACCTGATAAATGGCAACTCATGGCAAGTTATGTGGTCTAAGGGGTAGACGGGGTGATGCATGTGCCTACCTTTGCGTAAATCCCCCTTTTCCCATGTTATGTAACGTTAAGAAATGAAAGGAACATGTTTTCATGAAATCATGCATTCATGAATATGTTATGTTTAGTGCACCCCTTACTAAGCATTAGGCTTATCATTTAAATCTTATGATGTAGGTGAAGAAGTTAAAGGTGAGGAATGTCCTCCAGAAGGAAATGCATAGGGTGGCCGATGGATGTGCTCGTGGCTAGCGGGCGGTGCTAGCATGGCTATTTTGACCCGTGGGTGGTGCTCCAAGCTTTTGGGTAAAGTTATGTGAAGGTACTAGGGATAGATGTAGATGGATTTCTATTTTTGGATGATTATGATGTAGCTTGAAGTTATTGTCATTTTGGGTAGGTTTATAAATGGGCTTACCGTACAATGTTTCTATAAAATTTTGCTGCACGTTTTAGGTTGGTGAAATGAATTAAGTGTCAGATGGATTTGATGATTTGAGGAATTAGGGTTACACATAAGTGGTGTTTCGAATAGGTGGAGATATATGTGCCGATTGAGAATTATGTGTTGATAGAAGTTGTGTAGGTGAAAAGTTGGAAAAAATGGCAAGGAAAAGAGAAGAAGGGAGGGGAAGGCGCGGGCGCGTAGTAGGCGTGCACAGAGCGCAAACGCAGAGTGAGCAAAGAACGCGGTGTGTGCGCAGCCCTGCTCAGTCGATCGATCTGCGCCGTAGGGCGCGATCGATCGGCGAAGACATTCCCTCCCCAGGCATACGGTGCGCGCGGTGTTTGAGGTGCGCTCAGGTGTTGACCGGTTAGTGTAAGAATGACAGAGGTGTCGATTGATTTGGCTAAGTGTCGACCCAGGGATCGATCGATGCAAGTAGAGGCTAACAAAGTGTCGACCTGCGTGTGCAGGTGTCGACCGGTTTGGTTAGGTGTTGACCCCAGGGATCGATTGATGCCAACAGAGGCTAAAAAGGAGTCGACTTGTGCGTTCAGGTGTCAACCCGTTTCGCTAGGTGTCGACCCCAAGGATCCACTGATGCAAACAGAGGCAAACTAAGTGTCGACCCATGTATACAAGTGTTGACCGATTGTCCTAAGCAAGCGCCCCAGGCGCGCGACGTGCGCGCCGGGTGAGTGCGGTGGGCACGTGCGCCTATTGCTTGGGCGTGCCCCATGCACATGTCCTCTACATTTTTGGGTTTCAAGTTTTAAACGATGTTTTTCCGACCTTAGAGCCCTTTTAAATCATGTTAGGTTAGGCTTCCAATATTGATAAAAGAGGTTTGAATATTCAAGTTCGTTTGTAAAGTGTTAAAGGAAAAATAGAAAATTTTATGTCAATAAACGAAGAGTAAGTTAAGAGTATGTCACGTCAAGTCCGTGGCGGCCCTATTCTGCCTTCGGGTCGGGCGAGGTCGTCACAGTTATGGTATCAGAGCACCCGGGTTTTAAAAGCATTTCTGTAGACTAACTGCCAGCACAAACCGTCGCACGAAGACTCTTCATCGACTGTAAGTGTTTAAGTTTAAGTAAGAATTATTAGATGTTTATTTTGTTTTGTAATGTGTCTAGGAACGACAAGATGCCGAGAGCACCTAGGCAACCCCGAGAGGATCCTATTAGCCAATTGATGGACCTAGTGAACCAACAATCGGAGCAACTAGGGATTCTATTGAACCGAGATGGGAATGGAAATGGAAACGGGCAAGGTAATGCTCCACATGATTAGAGTGTAATGATGAGAGTATGTTCGATTATGCAAATGTGGGGGAAACTGAGAAAGTGACATGTGCGGTATTCCATCTAGAGAAGGAAGCAAGTTTCTGGTGGGACACGGCTAAGGCCACAACGAATGCAGGGGTTATGACCTAGGAAAGGTTCAAGACGACATTCTACGACAAGTATTTTAATCGGACCCTACGAACCAACGAAAGGGCAGAGTTTATCCATCTACGCCAAACCGAGTCAGTGGCTGAATATGTACGAAGGTTTGAATCGCTATCTCGTTAGGCATGTGAGTTGGTTAGCGAATAGGAGGACAAGTGTCTCGGTTTTGTGCAAAAGTTGTACCACTTCTTGTCTTCATTTAACCAAACAAAACTACTCACAAAACACACAATAAATCCAAGGAAATAGCAGGGCTCTGATACCAAATGAAGTGCTTCAACCTATGAACAAAAGACAAGCAACAAAACAAAACATGAAAAAGATTCGATAAACCGATTTTTACCAGAGAATACCACAAATTATAGAAAATATATCTTCTTCAAACTAAGTTCAAATGAGCTGAAAATTTAAGAGAATCTTAATCAATGTGTTAAAAAGACACCCTTAAAATATCAATGCAAAAATCACAGAGGTTTAAAAGATATGCAAGAAACAACCTAGTTGTATAAATCTGCTCGGAAAACTGTTATATGGCATAAAGAGTCCTAACTTCTGAGTGGTATATCTTTTGATGTACAACTTGAAATGAACTTTACTTGATAAGTGGATGAAAAATCCTGAAAATTTCAAGGGCGGAATCACTGTGATTAAAGAATAATGGATTGAGGAAGGCTGGTTGGTCGATAAGGAGATAAGTTGCACCTTCTCAGACTTGGCTTTCTCCTTTAAAGAGAAGCACTCCAACTTGATATTGAGAGGGATAAAATACAACATTGTTGGGTAGTCTCCATGCCAAAGAAGAGAGGAGGAAGGCTGCAATAAGGATAGCACCAATTTGACTCTCACAAATCAGCACAAAAAGTCACTCAGCACTCTCGAATATTACTCACCGAAAAGGAAGAATGGAAGGAATGAAATGCTTCAAAGCAATCCAGTATTTTTGACATTCAAAAGTGGCTGCTACAGCAGGTAAGAGATGTTTAAATACCCCTCTTCCAAATACATTTAGGGTTCAACAGAGGAAGAGGAAGAAAACCATTAAAAAATGGTCAATGTGGCTCGGCCACATGGAAGGCCGAGAATGGCTGAAGAGGACAGCCCTTTTTCTGATATGCCTCAGAGGCCTATGACTCGTTCTCAAACCAAGGTACGATCACCAATTAATCTTTATTCTAACAAGTTTTCTAGTTTTTTAGGTGAAGGCCTTTTAATAGCTTCCAGTGAGAGTCTTCTCAAGACATGGATAAACCTACATATGTTCTCTCTTGGGAATCACTTCCAGGATCATCTCACATTGAAGAGGAAATTTGTCTTCCCGAAGGCAAATCCTTGTAATCAAGTTTTTTGTGTATTTTTTTGTTCGTGGCAAACATTTGGTTTTTCTTGTATTTTATGGCAAACATTAGCCTTTATTTTGTTTAGCATGCTTGCATAGTAGCTTTTAGGTTAGCACAGGTGGCCTAGGTTAGAGATGTTTAACGAGCAGGCTGGCTCGCTACAGTAGTGGGCCGAGCTTGGCTGGGCTCGCTACTATAGCGAGTTGGACTGGCCCTGTAACACTCGGTTTTACGTGTTTTTAGAATTTTAATGCATAATGGCATTCTTGTAAATATAATGAATTAAGTCCGTTTTGCAAACGAAAGTTTTGTTAGAACCCTAGGAATAAATTGGAGTTTCTGGTGAAATAAGAAAATTTGGAGAAACCGAGTCGATAGTTAAATAATGAACTAGGAGGGTAATTAAGCTGAAGAGCTAAATTGTCATTTGACAAATCAGCTTTAACTTAAAAATCGTAAATCCCTCTTTCTCCTTTCACATTCACAAAATTCCTCCAGAGAGAACTTCTCTGGCGATTTCTCTTCTGCCCTTCCAACTTCTCCTTCACGCCGACAACTTGCTTCCCTCCGGTGATCGATTCTTCACATTTTCTTCTCCAAGCAGCACTCTAGGTAAGATACTATGGATTTGAGGCGTTAGACTTCGGTTCTGAGAGATTATAGTTTCGGGTTTCAGATTAGGGTTTCAAATGAAATTGAAGATTTATGTTAAAAATCGATAGAGACACAGTATTTATGATTTTTGGAGATGATTAGGTTGAAAGGATAGATATATGTAGATTTTTGTTAAGCTCAGTTGTGAGGTTTCTGAAAACACAACTAATGGAGGTTTAGAAAATTTGGAGCACAGATTGCTCGATGAAATGTTCGAATAAAGTAGATTGAAGTGTTAGGGAAATTCCTTTAGCTAAGAATTTCACTAACTTTGGGAAACTCAATTTCTTAAGGCTCGGTTTTGATAAAAGTACTGTGAATTGACTCAGGAAACCAAGGTTCAAGGATAGATCTCGGTGTGCTAAGGACCCGAGGTAAGTTTTCATGACTTACTGTGGCCGATTGGCCTACACCATATGTTAATTTTGTTGGTCGAGGATTGTTGAGGTGAAATGTATGTTTTATGTTTTTGTTGGGTAGCTTAAGTTTAGTTGTTTTTATAAGGTATGTTTGTGCTGTTTTGATGGTATTTCTACTGTTTATGTTTATGTTATGCGTTAAATTGCTCATGCATCATTGTTTTACAAAATGTCATGGAAAACAGATTTATGCATAGTTTTCATGAGAAAGAAAGAGTAAGGACTGAATGAAAGAAAAAGTAACTTCTCATTTTATTGATGAATCTTGGTAATTATATAAAAGAATTTTAGGATTTCGTAATTGTAAATATCTTCATTTTGGCAACATCATCTATAGATTTATTATGACAAAATTACAAGAATATTCTATTAAAGATAGAATTTTTAGCATAACTCTTGATAATGCTAGCACTAATGATGTTGTTATTTCTCAATTTAAGGATTATTTATAATTAGATGTTACTCGTGGTTCTTTTTTTCACATGATATTTGTGTGTCATATTTTAAATTTTGTTATTAAAGATGGTATGTTATATATTTCACCTCATATTGAATTAATTAGGTCCGTAATTTCTTATATTATTTGGTCTAATTCGAGACAACAAGAATAGAAAGATTTTTGTAGAGCTGCCCAACTTAAACTAAGAAAATTAAAAACCGACGTAGATAATAGGTGGAATTCAACTTATTTGATGTTGTAAAATGCTAGGCCATATTGGCAAGTTATTTATATTTTTATTAATGATAAGACGCAAAGTATTAACCTTAAAAAATCTAGTTGTGATATTGCTAATATCTTTCTTAATTTTTTAAAACTTTTTTATGATGCTACAAATCAATGTTCTGAAATTTATTATCCAACTTCTAATATTGTTCTTCTTATTTTTGTAGATTTAACATGTAGTTTTGTAAAATATTGACTAGTAGATAAATTTAGTAATATTTTTAATAAAATAGAAACAAAATTCAAAAAATATTGGCATAACATTATGCTTATTTTTTGTTATGCATGCATCTTGGATCCAATATTTAAATTAAAATGAGTATGTCTTATACTCAATAGAATTTCTATAAATTTATGTATTGCACTTTTAATTACTAGTGATGACATAACAAATGAAGTTGCTAATTTATATGCTTCTTATGAAATAAAATATTTCAATGTTAATCGTTATTATTCACGACCTCCGCATACCAAATGTTATCCTAGTAGTAGTGGTGGTGGTGGTGGAGGTAGTTTTAGTCAACAATATAGTATTAATGATATATGGAATGAATTACAAATTGAAAATTATTCTACTTCTTTTACAAATAAACTCAATATTTATTTTGAATCTCGTTATCAATTTTCTCGAGATGAGAATTTTGATCTTTTAGATTGGAGGAAAAGACATTCTACTACATATCCTATTCTTTCTATAATGGCATGTGGTGTACTAACACTTCCTGTTTTTACTGTAGTATCGAAATCTGCTTTTAGTGCAGGTAGACGTGTTTATGATTAACTAAGAAGAAGACTTGCACCGGACCTTGTGGAGGTGCTCATTTGTATCAAAATATACACCGACGCTAAGATGAGATATCAATAATGAGAGGATGAAATTCTTGAGAAGTTTACGAATTTAGATGTTGAAGACTAAATATTCTTTTTATTGAATTTCTTTTATAATTTGAAGTAATTTTTTTTTTTCAAATTTTCAATTTTTATCAAATTCTAATTTCTTTATTATATGTCAAAATATTTTTAATATTATTAATGTGATATCTTTTATTGGATAGTCTCAAATAATTTTTTTATTAATACATTCAATTTTATATACTTTAACATAATTAATTTTTAAATTAAATGAGTAAATATTGTTGGCATATGATTATTAATACTTATTATAATTTTAAATTAATTTTTTTAAAAAACTTATATTATATTAACATAAATTGAAAATGTTTTTATATGCTCGGCTCGTTAGGCCTGTTGATCCTGCTCGGCTCGGCTCAGCTCATTTAATTCGTGACTCGTGAGCCGGTTCGAGTTGAAATTTTTTCAGACTGGCTTATTAGACTCAGCTCGTTAGGCTCGGCTCGTTAAACTTATTGAGCCAAATTACTTCTGGCTCAACTCGGCTCGACCAGATCATTTATCATCTCTACCTAGGTTTGGCGCACACAATGGGTTGTCTCACACACATGGTCGAGAGATGGCGCTCGAGAAGTCGGCTGGCACGTGCAGAAGGAGATGAGGTTGAGTGCACACGGAAGGGTGACCTAGCCCGTACATAAGAGCACTGGCAAGTGCGTGCATGGATGGCTGACCTATCCAACATCGTGGTCCGTTGATCAGCTCGCACAATGATAGACCACACGGCCAAGCTATGGCCAAAGGAATTATTCTAGAAATTTCCTCGAGTATTTTGAATCCACACCAGCTCAGTGACGTTCCAGCAAGGACTAAGGACCAATAGAGGGATGCCAAGATGTCCATTCAAGGACATTCGCATTGGATGCCGAAGCATGGGCACGTGTGCACGTGGCTGAGACCCAAGCCCAACAACTCTTTTCCTTGATCTTCAGCCATTACCTTTCTTGGTGGCCGAAACCCTAGCCATTCTTATGAGATATTTAAGCACATTTTTTTTGCATTGTAGAGACACTTTTGATTAATAGAAATATTGAGGTTTTTTCCTTCAACTTCTAACTGCTTTTCAACCTTCAAGGTATTTGCCTCAGTGTGTGATATCCTAGTGGAGATTTGCCGCCATTGTCCTACAAGTTCATGGTTACTTGGTGGCTCTTATATACATCATTTTCCCCAATCTTTCAAAATTTGGCAATTAAAAGAATGGCGAGGCCTCTCCATGTCCATGGTGCTAGGTTGCCACTTCAATTCATTGAAATAGTCATCATCTACAAAAAGAGCAAACGTGTTAGCGGAAGGCTCGGCTGAAGCCAAGGATTTGGTTCAGGATTGTGTCATGGCTCCTCTTAGCATATCAGTAGGTAAGTTATACTATATACAATGTGTAACACCTGACATTTTTTCCATGAAAATATTCCTTGAATTATTAACGGGAAATTTATTGCCATTTAATTTTCCCTTGGATTATTGTACGAGATTATTTTACTAGTAATATAGTGGATGTTTGTTTGGAATGTGTCTGGATGTTAGTAGAAAACCAAACCAGGGGCAGCCAAAACAAAACAATTGGTTAGAAACCAATGGAATGGCAAAATGGGAAGCCAATTAAGATTGGTGGGAGGAAACCAATGGATGATTGACACTTGGCAAACTTGTTGAAGAAAACAATGTCTTTTCTCTTCCTTTCTTCCTCCCTTCTCTTCACTCCTACGTAAAACACTTCTCTGTTTTCTCTCTTCCAGACGACTGAGACAAATTCCAAAACTTTGTTTCTCTTGTTTTCATCTATTTCCACCAGTAAAGGTAACCCTCTAAGATAGTTAACGAGTTTAGGTTAGTTACTTATTAGTTTTGTTGAGGTTTAGGGTTAATGTCCGATTGTGCATGATGTAGGTTCATGAATCACCGAGGACATTTACACGAACAAAGCTTGCAACTTCACAGACAACAGGTAAGTTCATGCGTACAAGTTGGTCCTTAAGGCCCTACAGCATGGAGGTACTAGGTTTGGGTTCGGATAGTTAGGTCGTAGGTTATGCTATAAGCTAAACATGTTTTGTGTGTTCTGTTTCATGTTTGTTTTCATTATGTCGCCTGTATATGTTGAGTTTAAGCACCGTATCTGTTTATGCATACACGTTTTCTGAAAAAACCATGTAAATATTTTTTAGCACCAGATTTGAAGTTATGATAGTTAAAAATGTGAATGTAATGTATGGTTAAGTGTGGACGAGGACTGAAATCCTGTCATGTACTCCTGTTATGTCCTGTTGTGGCATGTACTCCTGTTGCGCCAGCTCTTCTTCCCACTTATACGTTCTTGTCCAGTGAAACATAATGTAAAGTAACGTAATGTTTATGTATTTGAAAATGTTCATGCACAACATATGCATCATTGCATTTCATGTTCTTACTGAGCCCTAGGCTCATAGTTGAACTCCCTGTTGTAGGTATGGATCCTCCATATGAGGACTTTGTGCCTCAAGCTGATGAGTTGATGTAGTTGGCGGATTGAGCTCATGGGGATTGGTCGCTGCAGTCAGACAAATGTTATTCCTGTGAGGATGTATTTTTTATAGTTATGTCAAGTTCTGTACAACTTTTGAAATTTTAAAACGATGTATGAACTTTTTGTTGATGTTTTAAAACCTCTGTTTGACAGTTGTATGTATGTTTTGAAATATTTTGGAACTGTTTGGAATCTTTTCCTTTTAGGTTGTGCATGGATTGTCTCGAGTTTTAGAGCTATCCATGTAGTATGTTTTCCTGAATCTCTGTCATGTTGTCAAGTGTGTTTTAAACTCACCTTTTGAATTGGGTTTTGAAGTTTGATGCTTTTTGTGTCAAAAGAAGTAAGTCGTCAAATAGAGAGGTAGTCGATCGATCGCATGGGGTAACCGATCGATCGCCGGAGTATACGTTTATGTCTTTCAAGTCTTTAAGTTTTCCAAAAGAAAACAGTCGTCCACGCCCTCTGTAAAATAGTCGTCCACGCCTTCTATAAAACAGTCTTCCACGCCTTCTGTAAAAAAGTTGTTCATTTTGCTCTGTGAAAAGTCGTCCACGCTGCCCTTTAAAATAGTCGTCCACGCTGCCCTTTGAGACAGTCGTCCACACTGCCCTTTGAAAATAGTCGTCCACGCTATTCCTTAAAACAGTAGTCCAGTTCTGCAGTTGTCCATAGTACTCGCCCGTCGAGTAATTGTTTCAAATATTTGGCTAAGTGTTAGTCGTCCATTCTGCCCGTAATTTTTAAATTTCCAAAGTCCATTATGTCTTTCAATTTTGTAGTTCATTCTGTTGTTTAATTTAAACGTCCACAGTCACTGTCCTTTTTTTAAACGTCCACGGCTTCTGTTTGTCCACAGATTCTATCTTTGATTTTAGACGTCCACGGCTTCTGTTTGTCCACAGATTTTGTCTTTGATTTTAAACATCCACGTCTTCTGTTTGTCCATAGATTCTGTCTTTACTTTCAAATGTCCACGGTCACTGCCTTTTATTTTAAACGTCCACAGGCTTCTGTTTTTGCCTTTGATCTTAAACGTCCACAGGCTCCTGTTGTCTACTATTTCTGCCCTTTTATTTCAAACGTCCATGGCTTCTGTTATCCACAATAAGTCTTCCATGGCATGACTTCCAGTTTCTGTTCCCATTTCTATTAAGTCTTCCACTGTATGTCTGTCGTCCATTCTGCATTCCAGTTGTAGTCGTCCATTTATGTTTCATGATTTTCTGTTTTCACGTCTTCAGATTTAAGAGTTTTTAAAAAAGTTGAAGGTTTTACGTCCAAATGTCAGAATCTTGTTTAAGTCGAAGTCAAGTCCTGGTGAAAATCGCGAGAATTGTTTTCGTTCATCCCTGCCTTCTGTCTTCCTATTTTCTTCTGCCAATTATTCCCCAATTTTAACTTATCTTCCAGTCTTCAGCTCCAGAGAAGGTTTTCTCTGTGTAATGTTTTAAAAGTTCAAAAAAAATGTGTGTCACGTTTTAAATGTCCAGAGTGATGGCTCTTTGACCCCGATCGGGTTGGGGGTCGTCACACAATGCATGTAAAACTTTTTATACATTTCATTTCCAAAACATGAGTAGATTATAAATGGTTTTCCAATATCTTTCCAAGAAAACCCACTTTCATAATTTTTAGAAACACAGGCTCTACAAGCCGCTGATGAGGCAATATATTAAACATTTGTCGTATACATAGACAATTATACGAAAATAAGCCATCGTACTTTTCATGCACCTTTGTGAAAAATGAGGGTCACTTAAAGATCCCTCCGACACAATAACACATAAATGTGGTGATCTAAAGACTCAACATCATCTTATGAGTCCGAAAATAAATAAAAGGTGGCGCAACCCGCGGGTCCAACCATGTTACAAGGGTGGCCGACGAGCAGCGACACCGCCCGTACAATCGTAAAACTCAAACTTATCTTGATCTATTTTAGGGATTCAAAACTCAAGGAGCACGTCATCACTGTCTTATTATCCATTTTTGTAAACGTTCAAACAAGACATCTTCACGCAATAGAAGATGTATGGGGATAGTCTCCTGATGCTTTGACATTAAAATCGTCCAAAGCATCAAGAAGATTTATCCTCCTAGATTCATATATCAAACACAATATAAAATTACCATGCATCAAAAAATGCACTATCAACAAAAAAACACTCTATTTGACTCTAAAATTCAAAGTGGCTAAAGTAACTATACGTAAAATAGATTATTTAAAGTAGAATTTCTAAAGTAGCAAAAAATCAAATAATGTAGATGAAAAACCAATAAAGAAATAACATGTAAGGTAGCATACACAGAAGTAACACATTACTTATATAGGTGTATTTCGCATACAAATTGTGTGAAAATTGTATCACTGTATTTTAAGGGAAGTCGACCACCAGACTCTGCCAAACTACCTGACATAGCATTGCCAGTGTAGTCAGGCGGATCAGCTGAGTCAAATGGGCGATAAAAGCAGCCCAACAGTGAGATAATTTTCACACAGTTTTTATAGTGCATTAATATAGTCACTACATAAATATTAATCATTCATTTAAATTCGTAATAGAGCTAGCTTTATAATCCATTAACTTTTTAAATTTTATGTTTATTCTTTATTACAATTATTTATTGATTGAATTATTAATTCATAACGATTACAAACTTCCAAGACTTGGAGGCACGCCTAATAGAATATCAGGTGGAACGACCCCATTCTTTGAGAGGACCCGATCGCCTAGCCTAAAACTTGGTTCATAGCGAAAGACTTGTAAATATTAACAAAGTCTAGAAATTCACACAGTGATTATAGATAGAACCGTGTGATAATAAAATAGCACTTCAATAAGGTATAAATATTCAAATCAATCAATTAGTTTTATACAAACCAAAAGTAAGGAGAAGTTCTCACCAAGAATAACTAAACACTCAAACAAGAAATAAAGAAAAGGAAATTGCTTATGAACTCCAGTTAGTCACTACCCTTTTTTTTCTAGAAAGAAGGGGTCGTTTGAGTGAATGACTAACTCAGTAGAAATTCTATACTAAATACAATACATATAAAACTTTTTTTATCTTTCATTTCAAAACAAGATGAGATAATTAGTGGTTTTCAAACATCTTTCTAAGAAACTCATTTCTATCATTTTAAGAAAAACATGCTCTATGAGCAACCAATGTGACATTATTTAAAACATTGTTATATACATAGACAACTACTAAAATAGGCCATCATCATACATTTCACTTTAAAATTATCCAAGTGAAAAAAAGTCACTCAAGAACCATTCCAGCACATCATCATAGAAAGGTGGCAATCCGAAGATCCATTAACAGTTCATGAGTCAGGAGAAAGTTGGAAAGTAACGGCGATCAAGTTCTGTGATAGCACCACCTATAAACATACTTTGATCAGGTTTAGAGATTCAAAACCCAAGGAGCATGTCAACACCGCCCTATTACCAATTTTTGTAATCGTAAAAACAAGATAACTTTCATGAAATAGAAGGTGTACTAGGATGACCTCATGATTCTTTGATACCAAAACCGTCCAAAGCATAAATAGGATTCATTCCCCAAAATTTAAATTATACCAATATGAAAAACCATGTATAGACGATAAACATGTAAAACTATGTACATATACGTAAAAAGCTGACGTGCTGGTGACTAGACCTTGTTAGATTTTTCATGGGTGACCATTCCACATGATATTATAATACTTAATCAAACTTATCATATTATAATCAACATTCTATACTGTAACGACCCCAAAAGGATCGTCACATAATCCATATCTTTCTTAATCATTTAATTCTTATTACTCACACTCAACCTATTTTCGGTAATAAATTTTTTTTTAACATCTCTTAAACTGGGTCTGACAACAAAGAAATAACTTACATCGACCGGTGGTCATGTAAGCTTCACGTGACCGACTTAAAACATTGCCTGAACATTAAACAATAAGAGAATAATCACATCATCCGATCACTTATTACACTACATCTGCCGATCACTAGATGACAAAATAACACTCTCATCATCCGATGGCTTAAACACTCTACATCTGCCGATCGCTAGACGACAAAATAGCACTTTCATCATCCGATGGCTTAGACACTACATCTGCCGATCGCTAGACGACAAAATAACACTCTCATCATCTGATGGCTTAAACACTCTACATCTGCCGATCGCTAGACGACAAAATAGCACTTTCATCATCCGATGGCTTAGACACTACATCTGCCGATCGCTAGACGACAATATAACACTCTCATCATCCGATGGAAATTACCACAACTCACCCGAATCTTAACTTAGTAACCCTAAACCTCAAAGAGTAAAAATCATAAAATCATCTAAAATACGCATAGCGGAAGACTCAAGCAAAACAAACCATTCATTAATCCTTAAAATCGTATTCAGACTCTAAAGACAAGCCCTTCAATTCCAAATCTCATTGTTATAAGAAATTTTGTTCTATTTAGTCATCTATTCATCGTAAACTTTTCTGACTTACTATGAGCATAACCAGGGAGCTTAATCGCCTATCCAGCCTTCACTGTCACACTGAGCATCCTCCGGCAACCAACTTTAAACGTCATCTCTGGACTGGAAATCCTCACCTTCTAACTCTTCACCTACATCATAAGATTTAACTATAAGCCTAATGCTTAGTAAGGAATGCAACACTAACATGGATGCATAAATGTATAATTTGGGAAAATCACATGCTCATAAGTCTTTTCTTGTTCATATCTTTGCTCGTAATCATCATTCATAGTCATGGATCATATTCATCATTCATAGTCATGGATCATATTCATCATTCATAGTCATGGAACATATTCATCGTTCATAGTCATTGATCATATTCATCATTCATAGTCTTTGATCATATTCTTTGTTTAGGTTGTGTGGATTAAGAGAGAATTTGTGCTAGTAAAGGGGGTTCGACAGTGAGTTTGATCATGTTCCCTACTACGGGTCGTATTCATATGTCCCTATTTGGACTGTGACATACGCCGAACCACCCCCAACCCTCACTTAGTCCACGTTGCATAAATCTTATATATATACATATATACATACATATCTTGTTCATGGAAAACATGCATTAAAACATTTTCTTATGCTTGAGAAACATTCATGATGCATGAACATGAGAACTTTTAACCTATCAAACTATGACAAGGATCATACCAGAGCAGACAACTTCACATTCACTAGTAGGTCATCAAATAGTATAACTCACATCATTCATCAATCCTTCAAGTGCAGACAAGCTCATCATCATAAGGTAAACATTAGACATCTAAAACAACCTAGTACTCCCACGATGTAGGGCTCTATTAGCCAAAAATCTTAATACATTCACTTACCTGGTCTCTTTAGCACTTGAGCTCCTTTCTCTTCAAACTTCTTCACCTAAAACATTTACATTGCAGTAGTTAAAACAAAAATCCTAATAGTTCTAATCTCAAGTTATCCTAAGATTTAATAGCTAAAGTCATTCCCGAATCCTTAGTCTAATACCCTATGCAGTTTGAAATCCAAATCCCTGAACAGACAGATTCGATTATCGATTACTCAGGGGTGGTTGTTCTAAATGTCCAGAATCGATTTGATAAAAGCATTCCCACTCTCAGATTTCAAATGTTCTTATTATTAGTCGGCCATTGGAAAATCCAAAACTCTAATGCCGAGTAGAAAACAAGGCTAACAAACAAACAGATAGCTATGTTGTCTATTGCATACCTCGGGCACAGAGTAGTCGAGTAGTGGCAGAGAAACCGATCGTCAGAGAGAGTGTGCTGAAAGCAAAGAGCAAGAGCTTGCGAGGGAAGAAATCGCCGAAAAGGAAGGTACCGGCTACAGTGGTTCAAGTGAGGTTTAAAACATTTCCTTTTTCTTTATATATTGGTCATCACCCTCCATTATTACAACTTTGCCACCCAACCTAGTTTAAATCCACATGAAATTAATTATTCTTGGTATAAAACTCTAAACCGTGAAGATTGAATATTTATGACCGTTAATACAGTTAGGAAGTCACCTGGCTGAAGTTGTCGGGTGTTACATCCACCCCTCCTTAAACAAAATTTTCGTCCCCGAAAATTGATCAAACAAATAACTCTAGATACTTGCCTAACATGTCCTGTCGTCGCTCCCAAGTGGCTTCTTCAATGCCATGATTCTTCCATAAGACTTTGACCAACGGAATCTCTTTATTCCTCAGAGTCTTAACTGCGGATTCCAATATCTACACTGGCTTCTCTTCATATGTTAGTGTCGGCTCAATCTCAAAATCCACTGGTTTAACAACTTGTGTAGGGTCCCGTATACATTTTCTTAACATTGACACATGGAAAAGATTATGAACTTTATCCAATGATGGAGGCAACTGTAGTCTGTAAGCTGTACTACCGATTCTAGCCAAAACAGGGAATGGTCCAATAAATCGTGGATTAAGTTTTCCCCTCCTGCCAAATCTTAGTACTCCTTTAAATGGTGAAACCTTCAGGAAAACTTCATCACCAACAGCAAATTCAAGATCTCTCCTCCTTTGGTCTGCATAACTTTTTTGTCGGCTTTGTGCAGTATTCATTTTCCTTTTAATAGTGGCAATCTTGTCTGACATCTGCTACAACATCTCGGGACCTAGGAGTTTTGCTTCCCCAACTTCATCTCAATACAGAGGTGATCTATATTTCCTATCATACAACGCCTCATAAGGTGCCATTCCGATAGTGGACTGATAACTGTTATTGTAAGAGAACTCAACCAAGGGTAGGTATCGGCTCCAAGATGTCTGGAACTCTAGCACACAAGCCCTCAACATATCCTCAAGTATTTGGATAGTCCTTTCTGATTGACCATCTGTCTGCGGGTGAAAAGCAGTGCTGAAAGACAACTTTGTACCTAATGTGCCTTGCAAACTTTGCCAAAACCTTGAGGTGAATCTAGGATCACGATCTGAGACAATAGATGCAGGGATTCCATGCAACCTAATAACTTCTCGTACATAAAGATCAGCAAGCTGGTCCATCGAGTAAGTTGTCCTTACTGGTAAGAAATGGGCTGATTTCGTCAATCTATCAATCACAACCCAAATACTATCATGTCCCTTAGTTGTCTTAGGTAATCCTACAACGAAATCCATAGCTATGTGTTCCCACTTCCACTCGGGAATAGGTAGAGGCTGAAGGGTACCTCCTGGACGTTGGTGCTCGGCTTTAACTTGTTGGCAAACCAAACATGACTCTACATACATAGCAACATCCCTCTTTAAGTTTGGCCACCAATAGAGTAACTTCAGGTCCCGATACATCTTGGTGCTGCCAGGATGTACAGAAAAGGGAGACGAATGCGCCTCAGCCAAGATTAACTTACGTAATCCTTCATCATTAGGGACATACCATCTATTTCTAAACCTCAGAATCCCATCCTTGGAAAGACTAAACTCGGAGGTGGTGTCCTTCACCTTGTTCATCATACTGTTATTCTCCTCAGAGTCCTTCTGTTGTGCCTCTTTGATCTTTTCCAAAACCGTGGGTTGAATGGTCAAATCGGCAAGTAAGGTTGATAACTCTGGAACTATCTCCAATTCAAACCTCTGAACTTCTATCCTCAAAGGTATAGACATGGTTGACGCAACGGGTTGCATAGTTGTTAACATCCTGCTCAATGCGTCAACTACAGAGTTAGCCTTGCCCGGGTGATACTTGATCTCAAAGTCGTAATCCTTAACTCTTTAATTGTCTAGAGGCATACGCTACAACCTTGCCTTCTTGCATCAAAACACAGCCCAAACCAACTTTTGATGCATCACAAAATACGCTAAACTTTCCTTCTTCGGTTGGAAGGGTCAATACCGGGGCTGTTGTTAACTTCACCTTCAATGTCTGGAAGCTATCCTCACAAGCTTCAGTCCAAGAATACTTGTTGTCCTTCTTTGTCAAATTCGTCAGGGGCTTAGCTATCATAGAAAATCCTTTGATGAACTTTCTGTAATAGCCTGCCAATCCAAGGAAACTGCGGACTTCACTGGCATTCTTTGGTTTTGGCCAATCCTTTACTGCCTGAATTTTGGTCGGGTCCACTGATATGCCATTAGCAGAAACTACATGACCAAGAAAATTAACCTTGTCCAACCAAAATTCACACTTGGACAATTTGGCATAGAGCTGGTGCTCCTTTAATGTCCTCAAAACTACTCTTAAATGCTCTGCATGGTCAGCTTCAGTCTGTGAGTATATCAGGATATCATCTATGAACACAATTACAAATTTGTCCAAATACTCACGAAACACTCGATTCATTAAGTCCATAAAGGCTGCATGTGCATTGGTCAGTCCAAATGACATGACCAAGAATTCGTAGTGTCCATAACGGGTTCTAAAGGCTGTCTTTGGTATATCTCCTTCCTTGTAATAACCCGAACGTAAATCTATTTTTGAAAACACCTTTGCTCCTTGCAATTGGTCAAACAAATCATCAATCCGAGGTAAGGGGTACTTATTCTTGATTGTCAACTTATTTAGCTCCCTATAGTCTATGCACATTCTAAGGGAACCATCTTTCTTCTTGACAAATAAGATAGGTGCACCCCAAGGGGAACTGCTAGGGCGTATAAATCCTTTGTCTACTAATTCCTGTAGTTGGACTTTTAACTCCTTTAGCTCAACAGGTGCCATCCGATAAGGATTCTTAGATACGGGTAAGGCCTCAGGGTACGTATCTATTACAAACTCTATTTCTCTATCAGGTGGTAATCCTGGCAAATCATCCAAGAATGCCTTAGGGAACTCTCGGACTATGAGGATATCTTGTAACTCTATCTTATTCTTCACCCGAACATCCATTATGCTAGCTAAGTAACTCTCACAACCATTTTTCAGTAACCGGTAAATTTCTAGTGAGGATATAATCGGTATTTTGCTTATCTTAGGAATAGCTTGGAAGGAATAATGATCACCATTTGGGGGTCGAAAATCAACCATCCCAGATCTACAACTTATTATGGCATAATGCCTAAATAACCAATCCATTCCTAATATCACCTCATACCCTTTCATGTCAATTATAATCAGTTCTACATATAGTTTCTTACTTCCTAAGGACACAACATAACCTTTAACAATCTGTTCTGAATGTAGGGACTTCCCTGATGGTAACATAACATTATATGGCCTTTCGGCTGGTAAAAGTTTAAGTTGTGTTTGCATACAAACAAAGTTGATATAAACGAGTGTGTGGCTCCCGTATCTATAAGTGTGTAAGCAGCAAAACCACAGATCATAATGGTACCTGTTATGACTGTATGCTGCACGGCTTCCTCATCCTCCATCATTGCATAGACTCTATGTAATATCCGGTTCGTACGGACTTTTGGATTTAATATAGTAAAAATAGTAAACGAGGTCCGAATTACGAACGGACAGTTTTAATAAGTCTCAAATAATAAGTTTGACTTATGGGTGAAGTAGGGACGTTTGGAGAAGTCGAATGGCAGGACAATTAACGAACCGAAGAACGAAATCTATATAGAAATCAAAGAAGGGCGTTTTGGTAATTTACAAATCAATTTTATTAAATATCACAAATTCCCTCTCTCTCCTCACTTCTTCTTCTCCTCTCCCTGCGCACGAAACAGAGAGCACTCCTCTCCTTAGGCCGCCGGCGATCCGACGTTCCGACCTCCGATTTCTCCTCCGTTCTTCACGTTTTCTTCCTCTCTCGCTACCCTCGGTATGTAGCTTTAGTCTTGGGTCGTTTATTTCGAGTTTTGGTTTGATTTAGGGTTAGGGTTTAAATTAGGTTTTCCGTTAAAAACGTGATTTAGGCTTCGTAATTAATAGGTTAGCTATAATTACGTATATATTGAATGTATTGAACGTTATTGGACGAAGAAAAGTCGAATTGCGAAAAAGTTATAAATTGGTAAAATTTCGGGTTTTAGGGAAAAACTCGTTATTTGAGAATTTGGATAATCGAGCTTTAATGAACGTTCGAAATGCTCTAATTAGCTAAGTGGAGAATTTAGGAGAATTCGCTAGTTAAGGATTTTGTAATTTGGACGTTTATAGTTTAAATCGGTTCTAACTATGAATATCGTGTTTTCTCACAGACACACAACTCCCGTGGACGAAGCTAGCGATTCAGTGCGCTCCAGGTAAGTTTTTCGTGACTTACTTTGACCCAAAGGTCTGCACCATACTCTGTCGTCGTCTCGAGAATACTCGAGGAATCGTTTGTTATACGTTGTTTTGGTTGGGTAGTTAGGTTAGTTGTTTATAGGTTCTGTTTATAGGTTCTGCTTTATTGTCTTGAATGTATGCACGTTGTTTGTTTACTTTCTACTTATATGAACTGTTCATGCATCACGGATTTCAAATGTCATGAAAATGAACTTCTGCACATGTTTTAAGAAAAGTAACGAACCTCTGTAAGTAATCTGTAATCTGAAATCTGTAATTTGTTTCTGGTTACGCGAGATGGGGCTCAGGCATGGCTGTAGGTTTTGTGAGCATGTACCCCCCCCCCCATCTAAGTGGAAAGTGGTAGTTCGACCGCGGAATGTATCCTTTCCATTTAGTGGGCTGAGATCTCGGTGACAATTCTGTCTGTGACGTAATGTATCTGTAAATGTATCTGTAAATGAATCTGTAAAAGCATTGGTAAATGAATCTGAATTGGTAATCTGAACGTTTTCTGAATGGCATACGCACGCATGCATGCATCTGCATTTACGTAGCTTACTGAGATTTCAATATCTCATATGTGTCTGTATGGTGTAGGTAATCTCTTAGGCGATATTGAACCAGGTGAGGACGACGTTCCTCCTCCTGACGAGGGATGCAGTTGATTGATGATGGCTGTGGGAGTGCGCTGGGGCAGTCGAGGCGCGATATGACCCGTGGGGATGTATGTCTGGACTCTGGGTTTATGTTGGGATGTTTTGAGTTGATAATTGTATAGTATATTTAGGGTGTTTGGATCTGGATAGGAATTTGATAACGTTTTGGTAAGTGTACGTAAAATGTTTTGGTTTAAACTGTTTGCTGAATGTTTTGAAAACGTTTAATTGGTTTTAGGTTGATACGGTTATGTTTGATGTTTAGATACATCCACGCAGTTGGACTTCGTAAGTCTGCTGTAAGTCGGTTGAGTTAACGCATAAGTTGATTTGGTTTAAAGATGAAAAAATGGTAGAAATGTGAAATTGGTGTAGGAAAAATGGAGGTTGTTGGTCTCTGGAATCGGATTCCAGAGACTTGAAGAATTTACTTTGCTCTCTGGAGAATTCCAGAGAGCAAGTGAAGTGATCTGCTCTCTGGAGAATTCCAGAGAGCAGGTGCTTGGTCGCTGCACAGAGTGTGCAGCGATCGATCTCTGCTGCAGCGCAGAGATCGATCGCTGCGTGCTGCAGCATGATCGCTGCACTAAGTGCAGCGATCGGTCTCTGCTCTGCAGCAGAGATCGATCGCTGCTGGCTATTTTAGCTGCAGCGATCGATCTCTGCTGCAGCGCAGAGATCGATCGCTGCCTCAGTGCAGCGATCGCTGCTGCTTTGCGAGGGTAGAATTCCGATTCTGCCCTCCCTTCTTTTATTGTTATTAAATGTTTTTAATTAAATGTTTTTAAGTTTTATTTAAATAGTTTTAGTTTATGTTTTAAATGATTTACCAAACGAACTTCGATTTCGATTCCGGTTTCGGTTTCGATTTCAATTCTGGTTAACGTCAAGTTTTAAAGTTTATAAAATGTAAAGAAGAAAAAAAAAAAATAAATAATATGAGAAATACGGGTACAGTTTTAGGGGTGTTACACTCTAAGTGCTACCCTTGCACGGTTCGGATCTGGCGGCAGGGGCAGTCTCTGACTATATGTCCAACCTTATCATATCTGAAACAGCGGCCAGAACGTAACTTGCATTCGCCGAGGTGGTTCTTCTGACAGGTAGGGCATAAGGGTGCCAGAGGCCTCTTCCCTTTTCCTTGGTCATCATTCTGGTTGAGGAGTCTCTTTATACCTTGTTGTTGTTGTGGTCCCCTGTTTTGTTGCGGCTTCCATCCTTTATTCTGACGTGGTGGCGACTGAGCTTCCTTCGTGAATTTTCTTGGCTGCTCACGCTGTGCATATGCTGTTATTTTCGCCTCTTCCAGCTCCAAGGCCTTAGCCGTCACTTCACCATAAGGTACATTGTGTATCCCAGCAGTCTTTACTTTCATGTACAAACTCAGCTTCAGTCCTTGAACAAATTGGTAAATCCTGTCCTCATCATCCTCAATCATTCGGGGAGCAAATCGTGATAAAGCATCAAATTTGCATATATAATCCGTCACAGAGCCAGTTTGTCGTAGATTCATGAACTCCTTCTTCTTGTTGGCCCGAATAGTCCTATTGAAGTACTTGTCAAAGAAGGCAGTCTTAAACATTTCCCAGGTCATAGCTCCAGCATTAGCAGTGTTCTGGATCGAATCCCACCAATGCCTTGCACTTAATTCCAAATGAAAGACAGCATATGTGACCTTATCTCCTTCATCAACCTTTGCGTATTTATACATGTCTTCTATCTTTCGAACCCACTCCTCAGCATAAATAGGATCTGAAACATGTCCATTAAACACCGGGGGTCGAAGCCGGTGGAAACGCTCACCCCCATGATCATGAGTTGCATTAGTACTGGAGTTGCCTTGTTCCTCTCTAGCAGTCATCAGTTGTTCGATCTGGCGAAATTGGCGCATGACCAACTCTGTCAACTGAGCAATGGCATTGCTATCCTCATTGGTCTCTCTCTGCTGACCTCTAACCATTTTGGGATTCCTAGACAATTAGTTATAAATGCATCTTAACTTAGTGACATTTACTGAAATCATAAATACTTACAGTTGCTGGAGTGTGCTCACATGACAGTCAGTGCTGGAAGGCAGTCTGCAGAATCGGTTTTAGAACCCGGTTTTGCTTTGATACCATAATTGTAACGACCCCAAAAGGATCGTCATATAATCCATATCTTTCTTAATCATTTAATTCTTATTACTCACACTCAACCTATTTTCGGTAATATATTTTTTTTTTAACATCTCTTAAACTGGGTCTGACAACAAAGAAATAACTTACATCGACCGGTGGTCATGTGTGCTTCACGTGACCGACTTAAAACATTGCCTTGACATTAAACAATAAGAGAATACTCACATCATCCGATCACTTATTACACTACATATGTCGATCACTAGACGACAAAATAACACTCTCATCATCCGATGGCTTAAACACTATACATCTGCCGATCGCTAGACGACAAAATAGCACTTTCATCATCCGATGGCTTAGACACTACATCTGCCGATCGCTAGATGACAAAATAACACTCTCATCATCCGATGGCTTAAACACTCTACATCTGCCGATCGCTAGACGACAAAATAGCACTGTCATCATCCGATGGCTTAGACACTACATCTGCCGATCGCTAGACGACAATATAACACTCTCATCATCCGATGGAAATTACCACAACTCACCCGAATCTTAACTTAGTAACCCTAAACCTCAAAGAGTAAAAATCATAAAATCATCTGAAATACGAATAGCGGAAGACTCAAGCAAAACAAACCATTCATTAATCCTTAAAATCGTATTCAGACTCTAAAGACAAGCCCTTCAATTCCAAATCTCATTGTTATAAGAAATTCTGTTCTATTTAGTCATCTGTTCATCGTAAACTTTTCTGACTTACTATGAGCATAACCAGGGAGCTTAATCGCCTATCCAGCCTTCACTGTCACACTGAGCATCCTCCGGCAACCAACTTTAAACGTCATCTCTAGACTGGAAATCCTCACCTTCTAACTCTTCACCTACATCATAAGATTTAACTATAAGCCTAATGCTTAGTAAGGAATGCAACACTAACATGGATGCATAAATGTATAATTTGGGAAAATCACATGCTCATAAGTCTTTTCTTGTTCATATCTTTACTCGTAATCATCATTCATAGTCATGGATCATATTCATCATTCATAGTCATGGATCATATTCATCATTCATAGTCATGGAACATATTCATCGTTCATAGTCATTGATCATATTCATCATTCATAGTCTTTGATCATATTCTGTGTTTAGGTTGTGTGGATTAAGAGAGGATTTGTGCCGGTAAAGGGGGTTCGACAGTGAGTTTGATCTTGTTCCCTACTGCGGGTCGTATTCATATGTCCCTCTTTAGACTGTGACATACGCCGAACCGCCCCCAACCCTCACTTAGTCCACGTTGCATAAATCTTATATATATACATATATACATACATATCTTGTTCATGGAAAACATGCATTAAAACATTTTCTTATGCTTGATAAACATTCATGATGCATGAACATGAGAACTTTTAACCCATCAGACTATGACAAGGATCATACCAGAGCAGACAACTTCACATTCACTAGCAGGTCATCAAATAGTATAACTCACATCATTCATCAATCCTTCAAGTGCAGACAAGCTCATCATCATAAGGTAAACATTAGACATCTAAAACAACCTAGTACTCCCACGATGTAGGGCTCTATTAGCCGGAAATCTTAATACATTCACTTACCTGGTCTCCTTAGCACTTGAGCTCCTTTCTCTTCAAACTTCTTCACCTAAAACATTTACATTACAGTAGTTAAAACAAAAATCCTAATAGTTCTAATCTCAAGTTATCCTAAGATTTAATAGCTAAAGTCATTCCCGAATCCTTAGTCTAATACCCTGTGCAGTTTGAAATCCAAATCCCTGAACAGACAGATTCGATTATCGATTACTCAGGGGTGGTTGCTCTAAA
This sequence comes from Begonia masoniana, assembly GCA_022432975.1. NCBI lineage: Eukaryota > Viridiplantae > Streptophyta > Magnoliopsida > Cucurbitales > Begoniaceae > Begonia > Begonia masoniana. Next base: position 34,800,257 of record CM039512.1, on the reverse strand, counting down.
TGTCCAGAATCGATTTGATAAAAGCATTCCCACTCTCAGATTTCAAATGTTCTTATTATTAGTCAGCCATTGGAAAATCCAAAACTCCAATGCCGAGTAGAAAACAGGGCTAACAAACTAACAGATAGCTACGTTGTCTGTTGCATACCTCGGGCACAGAGTAGTCGAGTAGTGGCAGAGAAACCGATCGTCAAAGAGAGTGTGCTGAAAGCAGAGAGCAAGAGCTTGCGAGGGAAGAAATCGCCGAAAAGGAAGGTGTTGGCTACAGTGGTTCAAGTGAGGTTTAAAACATTTCATTTTTCTTCATATATTGGTCATCACCCTCCATTATTACAACTTTTCCACCCAACCTAGTTTAAATCCACATGAAATTAATTATTCTTGGTATAAAACTCTAAACCGTGAAGATTGAATATTTATGACCGTTAATACAGTTAGGAAGTCACCTGGCTGAAGTTGTCGGGTGTTACATATACCACATCCAATATCATCATTGTAACACCCGAGATTTTTTCAGTGTTACTGTTTTTATTTTTTTTATGCTCGAATTTATTAGGTTATGTGTTGGGATGTTAGTGGAAAACCAAACTGAGAGTAACCAAAACAAAACCATTGTTAAGAAACAATGGAGGGGCAATTTAGGTAGAAATTAAGGTAGGTGGGAGGAAACCAATGGATGAATGCCAAGTGGCAGCTTGTTGAAGAAGCTATGTCTTCTTCCTCCTCTTTCTCTCTTCTCTTCACTCTTACGTGAAGCTCCTCTCTGTTTTCTCTCTTCTAGGCGACTGAAACAAAGTTTCACACTTTGTTTCTCCTGCATTCTTCTGTTTTCTTCAGTGAAGGTATTTCCCGTCGGTAGTTAACAAGTCTAACTATACTATTTACTGATTTTGAGAAGTTTAGGGTTTATGACCGATTTTACTTGCTGTAGGTTCGTGAACCACTGTGCTTGTGTGTTCACGCTTGCTACATTCCAGCAAAACAGGTAAGTTCATATGCATAGATTCGGCCCTTAAGGCCCTACATCACGGAGGTACTAGGTTTTCAGTTCTGTCGGGGTTGTTTTGGGTAGAAAAGTTAGGGTTATGTCTTGAGATATCTGTATTTTCTGTTGTCTGTTGTCTTATTTCTGTTATCTGCCAGTTTAAGTTCAGGCACCGTTCATGCATACACGTTTTTCTCTGAAAGTCATGAAAATGTTTTCTGCACACGATTTGAAGTTAAGTAAGATAAAACCTGTAATGAAATGTATGGTTAAGTGTGGACGAGGACTGGCATCCTGTCATGTACTCCTGTTATGTCCTGTTGTGGCATGTACTCCTGTTGCGCCAACTCTTCTTCCCACTTATACCTTCCTGTCAAGTGAAATGTAATGTAATGTTCATGTATTTGAAAATGTTCATGCATAGCATATGCATCACTGCATTATTATATGTTCTTACTGAGCTCTAGGCTCATAGTTGAACTCTCTGATGTAGGTACTGAACCCGTGGATGAGAATTTTGTGCCTCAGACCAACGAATAGGTGGTTGGTGGTTCGAGCTCTCGCGGGGTGATTGTGGCAGTCAGACGCATTTTGGCCTGGGGGTGTGTTTTAAAAGTGTATGTCATATCTGTACAGCTTTGGGATGTTTAAGATCTGTGTAAATGTTTTTAAAACCTCTGTTATAACAGTTGTATATTTTGAAGTTTATGTCAAGTTCTGTACAGCTTCTGAGAGTTTAAAACCATGTACAGACTCTGTGTTGATAATTCAAAACTGTGTTTTGAATCGGTTTCTGAAGTTTGAAGTTTTTATGCCTTTAGTTTCTGTCTTTCTAGTTTTCCAGTATTTTGCTAAGTGTTAGTCGTCCATTCTGCCCTTTGAAAACAGTTGTCTATTTTACTTATAAAACAGTCGTCCACGTCCATTATGCCTTCGAAATAATGGTTCATTTTGCCTTTGGGCTCAGTCATCCACGCCCTCTGTTAAAATAGTCGTCCATCCTACCTTCTGTTTTATCGTCCATCCTGCCTTCTGCTTTTCTTAAAAGTCCAAGCTGCCTTTGAAGATAGTCGTCCACGCCTTCTTCAAAACAGTCATCCATTCTGCCTTCTACCTTTCAACGTCCACTTTGCTTTTCAGTTTTTGTCCTTCGGGTTTGCGCATATTCGGCTAAGTCTAAAAGTCTACTGCTTTTTGTCTTTTAGCGTAAACGTCCACGGACTCCTGTGTCCATTGTGTTTGTCTTTTAGCGCAAATGTCCACAGACTCCTGTGTCCACTGTGTTTGTCTTTTAGTGCAAATATCGACGGATTTCTGTGTCCACTGCTTCTATCTTTTAGTGCAAACGTCCACGGACTCCTGCGTCCATTTTACCTCTGACTTCAAACGTCCACGAACTTTTGTCGTTTTCTGTTTCCAGTCATCGACTTTTAAATGTCCACAGCTTCGATTTGTCTACTATTTTGCTTTGTTATTTTAAATGTCAACAATCTTTAAGTTCCTGTTCTTTTATGTTGTGTTCTGTTCATTTGTTCTTTCCTTCTATTTTCAAAGTCCATTTGGCCTGTTGTTTTAAACGTCCAAACTCTGCCTGCTGTTTTCAACGTCCAAAGTCTATTCTTACTTCTGTCTTCCTGTTTTTCTTCTACTATTTATAACTGTCATCCAGATTTTTATATGTCTTCCTGTCTTCTTCTGTTACTCACCATAGTCTTCTAGTCCTCAATTCCTGTGAGAGTTCTCTTCGTGTAAAGTTTTAAAAGTTTAAAAAAATATGTGTCCGGAGTGATGGCCTTCGACCCAGATCGGGTTTCGGGGCGTCACAATCATCATATGATCGTAAGATAAGATTCACAGAATAGATACATAAACATTACTTACCTCGCTTCTGATGTGCCGCGGAATTGCCACTTCTAAAACATTCGATGGAGTTCTTCTAACCTATTTTCAAGTTTCTATTTTATAGGTTTTTATAGAGGAACATGCTTTAAGGATATCAAATTCCTCAATTCAGCATCCACTTATATTATGACATTCTTCAAGGTGAGGCATAAATGAAAAATCAAGCACACGTCAAATGATTATTCGACCTTCCAAAAAAATATGCCTTCACACTAATCTCCAAGGAGTATTTGCAATATGTAGCAGTCTTACTTATTTGTTTTGGAAAAATGCACTTCATGAAGAATGTAGATGACATCTCAAAGTTTCTAGAATGGGTTGAATCGTAGAATTTGAACATCATTTGCTTTGCCAACCAGACCGATTACAGAGAAGCTTTTTCTCACAAAGAAAACCAAGCTCATGGCCAATTCTAGAGGACTCCATTAGGGAACCTTGTGTTTATTTTATTTGAATCCATTGTTGAACCTTATCTTATTTTAGTGTGTAATGTTTTATGGTGGGGACCATCTAGTGAGGAGGAGAGAGTTAGATGGCAAGAGGAGTAAGTTAATAATTATATAGAGGGTTTAGATATGCATAATAATTTAATATGACAAGTTATCATGAAGTTATGCAAGGTTAATTAGTTTTGAGGATCTAATAGAGTGTGTCTTAATATATAAATATCATTGTAATATAGGTTGAATTAAAGCTTTTAAATATCAAGTTATATTAAAGAATGCTAATAAAAATAATTATGGAAAAGTTAGGACAAGGAAGTAGACCATATGGTCCAGGGTGACCTACAAATTGCATGGTTATGTGGTCACGCATTAAATGTATTAAAAAAAAATTGGCAGTCAGTCCAAGACCTTGCCTTAATTTCATAAAGTAATCATTTTCAAAAGTGACATGTTCTTCCACCTAACTAAGAAAATGTTCTTTTTTATTATAAGATTTAGATTACTACAAGCTAAGCTATTAAATTATTTATTTTTTATTGCATGTCTTTTACTTTCCTATTAATTATTATATAGCATGTATATTACTTTCTGCATATAACCATGAATATAATATATATATATATATATATATATATCTATATATAGGCTTCGAATTTTCCAGCCACTGCTAATCACTAACTGTACATCCACTCAATGCCCACACATTCAAAGAATTGTTGTAAAACAATGAATATTATATTAATAACAATTATTTTCTAATTGAATTCAAAGAATATTTCATAACATATCTAAGTTTTGAACATTAACTCAAATATCAAAAATCTAATCCAGAGTTTATTAAAAATATAAAATTGTTAACAATAGTAGAATGTAGCTTTATCTTATTTTTGAAAAAAATCACAAATATTCTCAGGTTTTAGATTTGTACCAAAAGTTCGAAAACTTAGGTTGTTGGGTGAGAAAATCCATAGGAGAGTCGAGTTTGTTTTCTAAGCTGATTCCGGTGAAAAGAAATAAAAAGAATTGAGGAAGAAGAGGACATGGGTATGGGGAATAATAATGAACAAGAGAAAAAAAAGGGAAATGGTTCATCCGGGAATAAGATAAATAGAGGTAAAAGGGAAAATAAAGTTATTATATATATTGTTTGTTGGCCTATATTGAGTCCAAAAATTTCAATTTATTCTCTTCCCAAGTCTTAAGTGATCAATATGGTTTTCCATATGGTTATTCAAAAGGTGTCATGTCGATAATAGCTCGTTGTTGTAAGCAAACTTTGAAAGTACTAAATTTTTGACCCATCTTCCATCGAAATCTAAGACACACTTTGAGCATCCTCTCAGATATGTGTGTAGTTTTTTTTAGCTTTACCGCTCATTTGTGGGTGAAGAGCTATACTAAAACTTTACTTAGTTCCCATTTCCTTTGAAAAGATAGCAAAAACTTAGATATGAATTGTGGATAACTATAAAAAAAAAAAAGACTTAGCCATTGCATGTAATCTCATAATCTATCGAATATATATCTTACTCAGTGCTAACAAAGAATAATCTTCAATAATAGCATTAGCAAGAAACGGCTGATTTTGTTACACCATTGACTATCTCCCATATGCCATTCAATAATTGCATGCTTTTTTGTAAGTCAATGTCAAAGTCTGCAGTAATATTATCCTATTTTCATCATGAACAGGGATTTCTTGGATAACACCAGATGGTTGCTCATATCCTATTTCATACCTTTCCACAAGTATTTTATTTTCATATCTTGATGCGTATTTGTGCTTACTTGATGAATTGCAAATTTTAGTACATGGTCTCGTTTAAAACATATTCCTTTAGCTGATCATCGTTAATGCAAAATGTGCAATTTTCATGAAACAAATTTTGAGAGAATTTTTTGCATTAAATTTGCAAGATTGTATCGCGTTATATTAGTAATTTTTTATCAAATGGAGGGTGGAAGAAAACAGTTTTAGCCAAAAAATAGATGATCTTCCAAAACGTACAACTCTCTCAATTTAATCCAATAAGGCTGAAATTAGGACAGCCTCTCCCTCAGGATGTGATGGAAATACACTCCATAACTCAAGGGCCAATGCGATGGGAATAAAAAGTTATCCACGATCAAATAAGGTTGGTCGAGGAGCTGCTACGACTACACTTCTCGAGTATTGGTTCTCCTTGATAGAGAAACCATTCCAACTTGCTCCACAAGAGTTCATTATTTCCTAGTTGTAAATTCCACCTCAAAGAGAGTGTAGAAAAAGAAATAACAATAATGGAATCTACTTGTACTCATGAAGACTGGAACCAAGATCATACTCACATTCAGATGTTACTCATCAAGAGGAGGTGCGACACTTTAAGAGAGAAAACTCCAAAGATGAATTTCAAATTCGAAAGTTATATGCCTCAAGAACCCATGACACGATCCCGAGCCAAGACCTTGGCCTAGGCTGATCCTCTTTCTAATAAGTTTATCTTTTTTTGCAGGAAAAGACTATTTTGAGGTTTGAAGTGGGAATCAAGCATCCTAGACTTAGAGAAGCCTCTCCATATGTTAATGTGGGAGCAAAACTCAACAACATCAATTGTTGAAGGAGGAATTTGTTTTCCTTTTGGCAAATGATGTAACCGAGCATATCTCATTTTCTTTTCACAAAAACACCTAGTTTCTTTTATATTGCATTGCATGCATAACTAAACATATTTAGATGGAGAATGAGCTGCATTTGTGAAGGAAAATGAGCTGTATTTGAAGGGAGAAAAGGGCACTTGATCGTGGGAGCGAGAAAAGTTGTACTCGGCCGATGACGTGGCCGAATGGCATACCACTTCTAGAGCCTTCTTCTCTTTTTTGTGAGGTGAACCATAAATTATAATTGACGAGGGGTATTTAGCCTTCTCTTAGCTACTGTAGCAACCACTTTTGAATGACTAAAAGCTGAAGTTATCTTCCAAAAACTGAGCCTCTTTTTGAGTCTCAAACTTATTGCCACCAGTGAGTCATATCCGAATACTTTAGTGTCCATTGCTTTCAAGTTTTTGATATGCCTATGACCCCGATCCATCTAGCACAAGTCAAGGTAAGTATTTATCTATTTTATCTATCTAATGGGCTTGTGGAATTTTATAGGTGAAAGACTTCTCAAGGCTTGGAAAGAAATCAATGAAGAAGGAATTTGTTTTCCTTTCTCAAATTATGTAACCAAGCTTTGTAATTATATTTGTTTAGAAATTTAGTTTCATTTAAATCCTTGTAATTGGAAAACTTTAGCCTTACTATTGTTTAGGATATTTTGTTTAGCCATAGAAGAGTTAAGGTTCAAGGGATGGCTCAAGAAAATAAAGAAAAGACTAAGGAAGAGGTTTGTTTATGCAACTAGGCGCACAACACCGTGGAAAGGGCACAGGAGGCGCACAAGAGCAAGCTGGGCGCGCACAAGACGAGCAACACGCGTGCAAAAAGACTGAAGGCCGCGCATGACGTGCACAGGAGAGCAGCGCTCGCGGGCTCGAAGACGGCGCCATAGCCGTCAGCAACCTCCAACAGCTATTTTTCCAACCGAACGACTCTTTTCAGCTTTTCAGCTTTTTCTTTCTGCAGATGAAACTGATCATTGGGAGTCTATTTAAACTCTCCTCTGATCATTTGTAAGAAGTTTTTAATGTTTAATATTTGGAAATCAAATAGAGTTTCTTCAGAAGGATTTTCCCTTCGTTGGTGCATTGCACCGTGTGTTCGGTGATAAATTCACCGAGGAGTTGAACCTCCATTGCTCTTTCGAGGCCATGGCTGCTTGGTCAAGCTTGCTTCACCATTCTCCCTCCAATCTCCCAAGGAGATGGAAAGCAGAGGAAGATGGGCAATAACCTTCGCCCTGCACTGTGAACTCTTTGTACGCGAAAAAATTCTCACCCGAAGCATGATGTTGTTGTCGGGCCAGCCATTTATTCCCATTCATTCTCACTGTCGACCTCTTCTGAGGACGAAGCAATGTTTACAGGGCCTTTTCCAAGCGTTGGAGCGCTCCAAGCGGAGTTCTGTCCAGAAAGGTGCCGAGAGTAACCTTCTGGCCAACGATGGCTCCCTCAATGTTCCACTCATTCCATTTCACCCCCACCAATCCCTTGGTGCTCTCTGAGGAGATTACCAGCCTACTCTCCTTGCATTGTTTGGTATCCATTCCTTTCTCTGCTTGCCATTTTCTATTTCGGCTAACTCTATTTTTTATGTTGTTTTTCTGCATCTGTTTGGGGTGTTCTTTGAATACCGATCATTCTACTTTCTTTAAGTCTTCCACATGCATGTTTAGGTGCACGTACTCCATCATTTGGTATCTGATCTCAATCTGGTGATTGAGTTTTATATCCTCTATTTTTGTGTTTTCTTCCATTAGTGTTGCATGTTTAAGCATGTTTCAATTCTCTATGTTTCTATTGAGTCAGCATGCCTAGTTGTTGGTTTTATTTTCATGTTCTGTGTTTTGGAAATTGTTGTTTTGTGGCGTAGCATGTGTCTATTTGTGTTCAGTAGGGAATTCGAGGACAAATTTTTACAAAGAGAGAGGGAATGATGTGAACTAAGGTGCCACCAACCTCAAGCCCAAGGACCATGAACCATCACAAAACATAGGAAGCCCAATGACAAGCTTGAGAAGCAAGTAAATGCCCAGAAAGAAGTATAAAATCCTCCAAAAGTTTCTCATAGAAATCCAAGAGAAAGAGCCATCATAACATAAGCAAAGACCATTAATGATGCTAAGAGTTGATAACAAAGTAATGGAGGAAGAAATAGCATAAAAACAAGAAGTTGCATGCATGGAGTGAAAGGAGGAGCCGCGTACAACTTGCTAGTGCCCACCAAGCCCATGAGTGTGTACCCATGACCTGGCAACATGACATGGTATCCCCTAGAGAAGGGTCCGTGTATGACCCACAAAATATAAGAAATGGTGCTCGGGTGAATGGTGTTGTGCAAACCGAAAATAAAGCAACAAAATGGAAGAAAATTGCAAATAATTAAAAGGTGAAGGTGTGTGTTAATGGTGGCCGAACGTGTATGCAAGATGATGGTTAGAAATGCATGAAAAAATTAAAAGAAAAGATGAAGATTAGAAGATGGAGATGAAGGAGAAGAAATGTAATAAAAATGAAGAAAATGGCAATAAAGTTAAGGTGAATGTGTGTGATGGTGAAACTGAAAATTAAAAGGTGAAAGTGTGTGGAGTGAAACGGAATTGAAAGTAATGGAAATACCCTTGGCAGACTCGTAGAGCTATCTTACGTTTTACGCTCTCGAGTGAACGATTTTCCCGGAGGAAAAACGACCACCGTAGGCCTAGGTTTTCTTCCTCAACTCCTACTCCAAATGGAGAGGCGAGGGAAAAGATAAGAGTTAACCTAGCAACCCGAAGGCTAGGCTAACAATGGAGGGCTACTCCACTTGATCCAAAGATCAAGGAAACTCTCAAGGCTAACCACCTCAAAGAAGCAAAATGGATATTTTATAAATTGGCAAAAGTTAGGTACAAACACCAATGTCATGCTTAAATAGACAACCTAGGTGGATTAGGGTTTGGAAAGGATGAATTTGGACCATTGGATTTGGAGAAAATTGATGAATGGCCGAGATGGTGCAAGCTGTGTGCGCGAGCGTGCCAATTAGCGAACAGCGCGCGCCCCCATCAGCAAGCCGTGCGCGCCCCGCTGGCCACCCCTGGCACGCCACCTCAGTGCAAGCGCAGTGATCTTGCGCGCGCCTGCCCACGCTCCAGCGCCTGCCCGTGCGCCTCCAGCTGTGCGGTGGTGATTTGGGCTGAGCCAAAACTTACCCATTGGTTGAGATTTTGCCAACTCATCAATCCATGCTTCCACCAACATATGTACCTCCGAAATCATACCTTTGGATGTGAGCTCTTCTTTTGGCCAAGTATTTCTTTGGGCTCAATTTGTGGAGGCCTTTTTCCTTGAATATTTGAGTTGAAATTCTTCAACCCATAATCCACCAACATTCATTTAACCCTAACCACACAATCTAATGCATGCAATGCAATTATAAAATCCATACAATAAAGGTGAATGTATGCCAAATAAGTTTAAAAATATAAAATTACAAAGATAGGGCTCGGGAAGACAAATTCCCATTGGGCTAAGTGGTGACTTTTCCCATGCGCTCCAAGTGCATTCTTTCCTCAAAAATATTCCTACAAAAGAGAAAACACGTAATAAGTAGGAAGATGATTTAAAGTTTGGGACTTTACTAGTTTTCCTTTTAATTGCAACCCGAGGCACGTCATCCTCTCCTGGTGATTTGTGGATTTGACTTCAAATCCGTTGGTTGACTTCTTCCCAAAAATGTCTCTTACGATTTCTTGTTTACTCCTTGAAGGTTCAAATTTGAATGTCATGAGGGCATGGTCTTTTGTTTTAGTGTGCTTCACCAAGAGATGCTCGAAATGGAAAAGGGTAAGGATGGTCTTAAGAATGTTTTCTTTGGTGGGGGTGGTGAAATTGAATTGAACGGCTATGTTGGAGGGCGATTGCTCGGTGATGGAAGGAAATTTTCCAACGTAGGCGAATCCAACCAATAGTGAAGTGGAAATGCTAAAGTCCTCCGACCAAAGAAATAATCTAATTATTCTTAAGACCTCAAAAGAAAGTTCACTTACCAATAGAACCTTAACTCTATTCCTATGGTAGAATTTGTGGTAGTTAAATGGTGGGGAACACGGTTTTGGTAATCTACCAAATCAAAGTTTAGAGCATTTGGGGTTAGTAAAGGAAATATAATTCCGATTGGGGTGTATGGCTCTAAGGAAGGAAGTAGGAAGGCAATGGTTGGGCTCAAGGCCATAAACCAAACTCTTCCTAGTTGATGGGCTTGATAAGAAAATTTCCTCAAGTTTCAGAGATGAAAGAAAGGAAGTGATGATCATACTACCTAATCCAAAGATAACTTTGTCACTTAATTCCATTTTCCTATGAGGACACGTAAATTCATTCTCCAATTGGCAAGGCAACTCAGACAAATAAAGGATTGAGGTGTTTCTTGATAAAGGTAGGAATTTTCTCAAGAATTGGAAGGAATCGAAATGACACCTCTTCTTCATACAAGGGATTGTCATGCCAATTGATATTAGAGGATTCTTACTTTCCGCTTAACCCGCCTTTTGATAATAAGAGATTTTCCTTTTCTTTCCCTTCTTTGCGGGTGGCTTCATCATGAGCCACTTGCTCGTGAGTCATTAGTAGCAATTTGATTTTTCTTCCTCCAAAATCAAATGTATAACGGTTGAGGAATCCATCATAGTTGACTCTACGGTCAAAATGCCATGGTCGTCCAAGTAAGATGTGGCTGGCGCTCATTGGGACAACGTCACAAATAACCGAGTCCTTGTATTTTCCTATAACGAAATCAACGGTTACTTGTTTGGTAATCTCATGTTCGTTTCTATCGTCCAACCAACTAAGCTTGTAAGGCGTAGGATGGGTAATGGTTTCTAATCCCAATTTGTCGACCATGTCTTGGGAGGCCGCATTTATGCAACTTCCTTCATCAATTATCATAGAACAAACTTTACCTCTCACAGCACATCGACTATGAAATAGATTTTCACGTTGATAGTCCTTGTCTACGTGCTTAGATATTAATGCTCGCCTTATAACCATTAGTAAAGGCCCATCTTGAGGCTTGCATTCATCAGCTTCGTGTTCGCTTTCCTCAATTACGAATCCTTTTTCAACTTTGTTATATTGACCTTCGTCGTCCTCACTTTCCCATTCTCCCGTTGACTCCTTAATGACCATGACACGGTGCTTTGTGCATTCATTAGCGTAATGTCCTTTTCCCAAGCATTTAAAGCATTGGACATCACGTGCTCTTGGTCCTTTAGGTTGGGTTTCTTGGCTTTTGTTTGGTGTGGGATTGTGAGGGGTGTTGGATACTATTAGTGGCCAATTTCATCATGCTTATGGGTAGATCTCTTGGAATTGAAGTTACGAGGTGGAAATTTGTTAGGCAAGTCGGTCTTGCACTTTCTCTTAAGTTGTCGTTCCATCGTAAGGGACAATTGTATGACCGATTCCATGGTCTCCAATTGTTGCATTTCGACGAGACCTCTTATGTCTCGATTTAAGCCTCTAATAAATCTAGCAATTAGTTATTCTTCAGGCTCATCAATTGCGCATCGCATATTAAGGGTTTCAAATTAGGTAAGGTATTCATCTACCGAGAGGCTATTTTATTTTAAGTTATGGAGTTGATGAAAGAATTCATATTTATAATGACGAGGGACGAACCTATGGTGCATCATTTCCTTCATGGAAGTCCAAGTAGTAACGGGATACCCTAACGTTCTCATTCTTTAGGACTTAAGGTTGGACCACCATAATGCGGCGTGACCCGTAAGTTCAAGAGAGGCTAATTGGATTTTTACTCGCTCGGAGTAATCATGGCATTCGAAAACTCTCTCAACTTTGTCAACCCAATCTAGGTATGTGTGCCCGTCACACGTTCCAATAAAATGGGGAATTGTAATTTTGATGTTGCAGAGGTCGCCGTTGTCCCTACGACGATTTGGGCGATACTCTTCATCATCAACCCAATCCTCATCCTCCGAATAATAAGGTGGTCTCCTTCTAGGGGGTTCAGCCCATTCTTCCTCTATGGGTGGTTGTGGGGTATGATTATGATGTCTAGGATGTTCGGGAATGATCCTAGGGGAGGTCTCTTATGAAGGAACTTGTTCATTTCGAGGAGGATTGTTTAAAAGAGATTGGACTTGTTGGGCAATGTTGTTAACTACGCTCGCTAAGGCATCGATTTGTCCTACCCATTTGATTTTGGATGTTCCACATCTATGCACAGTAATTGGCTTTCCTCCAAAGACTCGCACCCTCCCATCACTCGGCTCCCACGCCCAAAAGCTTCAACAAACCCTCCTCGGCTAGCTTTTGTTGATGATGATACCTTTGACAAAACTCGTCAAATGCCGTAGTCCTTGCCTTCCTCATGTCCGTTTGAGTTGCTTAGCGACCACTTTTGCCTCCCCTTTGCATCCACTTCGCCCACCTTGGCTCGGTCAAATGCACCATGGATTCCGAAGGCCTTTACGGAACCCGAAAGTCTCCTCATCACTTCCTTGCAAGGGGACCACCCGCCCCCTTTTGTTGCTCCACAACGGTGTCTAGTAGTTAAAATGAATTCACCCGATACACCTCTTCATCACCACTAGAAATGGTCTTGACAAGTTACATGGAGTTAGCTCGAGGCACCTCCTCTCCGTCGGAGTCCTCTCCTCTAACCCGCAATGTGGACACCTTGCCTTTGCTTGGGCACTCTCTTGCAAAGTGAGATCCTCCACAAATGAAGCACCCCGAAGTCTTCCTCGGTTGTGATTGATCACCTCCCACCGACTTGAAAGCACCTTGAGATGTTTTCCCCTTCTCTTTGCTCTCACCATGTGCCTTACCCAAATGTTTGTCCTCCTTCCCTTTCTTCTCGGATGAGGACGTGGCTTTGTAGTCCACCAAACTCTCGGCTATAGAAATGGCCTATTGAACGTCCTTTACCCCATGCCGCCTCAACTCCACTTGAGCCCATGGTTGAAGACCCGCCACAAAGTTAAATAACTTGTCACTCTCGTGCATCTCCCGAATATCAAGTAGAATAGAGCTAAATTCCCTTACATATTCGCGCATCGAACCCGTTTGTTTAAGCCCCCTCAAAGCTTCCTTAGCCGTCCATTCCGAATTAAGAGGTAAGAACCGATCTTTCAACTCTCTTTTGAAAAGCTCGAAAGTGTCAATTCGTGGCTCCATGTGTTGGATTTGCCGCCACCATAACTTGGCATCGCCCACCAAGTACATGCTCGTGATCATGACTTGATTCTCCTCTTCAATCCCTGCCACCATGAAGTACTGCTCCATGTCCCAAAGAAAGTTCTCAACCTCCTTTGCATTGCGGTCTCCATTATAAGGTTTTGGCTCCGGAACCTTATATTGTGTGGCCGAGGTTCCCAACCTCCGACTTGAACCACCAACCGCCTCCTTGCCTATCCGAGCCAACCCTTTGTCTATCCTCTCGATAGAGCCCTCCATGCGTTGCTCGATAGCAAGAATATCCGCCCCCACCGATGCTTGGAATTCATCCAACTCCAATCTCATCGTTCGGTGACCCACGATCAATGGCTTGTCCTCCGATGTCACCATTGAAACGCCCATTAGGCTCTCCAACACTTCGAGCCTCGCAAGAATAGCCTCCAAGGTTCCTTGCGGAAGAGAATCCATCTATTTGTGGTCGGTTTGTTCCCAACGAAACCGCGCTCTGATACCAAGTTGTCACACGGTTAAATTCTTGCCGGAATTTCCACCGAGTGATGGCGCCAAGTCCTCGACTAGGCCAGCCCCTCCTCTCAATAATGCGGAATATAAAAGAGACAAAGTGTTTACGGGAAAACCCTCACAACCCTTCTTGATTTCCGAAAACAAGAACTAGGAAACAATTTCTCTCCAAGGCACACCACAATGCTCAAGACACTCAAACTCGAAGTTGATGTCTTGGCTTGGTTGCTCATGGCCTATTTATACACAAATGGCCAAGGCCATGTACATGAATCTTCATAAGTGCAAGCACTAACATAAAAGAGAGCACTAACATGAATGAAAGCACTAACATGAATGTGAGCACTAACATGAATGTGAGCACTAACATAAATAAGCACTAACATAAATGAAGCACTAACATAAATGTCATTCTACCTTCTCGAGTGGGCTTGCCCCATCGGCCCAGCACCCAGCGCTCGGCCCAGCGCCATATGCGCCTGGGCCAACGCGCAGCGCCTAGATTTGGACTACCCCACTCCAAGTGATCCAGCCCACGTGCTTCAAGTGCCCACCAACACTTAGAATATTTTAGCACGCCTAAGGAGGATGCCGCGCCCCTCCTTCCTTGGGCCCTTGGCCCATGTTTTTATGCATCATGAGAAATGGGGCGTAACAGCCGCTATCCCCGTTTTGTGCCAATTTTTGACTATTGTCAAGGCACTAAAACGCATTGAGGGAAGCCTTGTGGATTTGATACCACTTGACATGGGATCCCTTAGGGAAGGGTCCGTGTATAACCCACAAAATATAAGAAATGGTGGTCAGGTGAATGGTGTTGTGCAAACCAAAAATAAAGCAACAAAATGGAAGAAAATTGCAAATAATTAAAAGGTGGAGGTGTGTGTTAATGGTGGCCGAAGGTGTATGGAAGATGATGGTTAGAAATGCATGACAAAATTAAAAGAAAAGATGAAGATTAGAAGATAGAGATGAAGGAGAAGAAATGCAATAAAAATGAAGAAAATGGCAATAAAGTTAAGGTGAATGTGTGTGATGGTGAAACCGAAAATTAAAAGGTGAAAGTGTGTGGAGTGCAACGGAATTGAAAGTAATGGAAATACCCTTGGCGGACTCGTAGAGCTATCTTACGTTTTACGCTCTTGAGTGAACAATTTTCCCGGAGGAAAAACGACCACCATAGGCCTAGGTTTTCTTCCTCAACTCCTACTCCCAATGGAGAGGCGAGGGAAAAGATAAGAGTTAACCTAGCAACCCGAAGGCTAGGCTAACAATGGAGGGCTACTCCACTTGATACAAAGATCAAGGAAACTCTCAAGGCTAACCACCTCAAAGAAGCAAAATGGATATTTTATAAATTGGCAAAAGTTGGGTACAAACACCAATGTCATGCTTAAATAGACAACCTAGGTGGATTAGGGTTTGGAAAGGATGAATTTGGACCATTGGATTTGAAGAAAATTGATGAATGGCCGAGATGGTGGAAGCTGTGTGTGCGCGAGGGCGCCAATCAGCGAACAGCATGCGCCTCTGTCAGCAAGCCGTGCGCGCCCCGCTGGCCACCCCTGGCGTGCCACCTCAGCGCCAGTGCAACAATCCCGTGCGCTTGCCCGCACTCCAGCGCCTGCCCGCGAGCCTCCAGCTATGCAGTGGTTATTTAGGCTGAGCCAAAACTTAGCCATTGGTTGAGATTTTGCCAACTCATCAATCCATGCTTCCACCCACATATGTACCTGCAAAATCATACCTTTGGATGTGGGCTCTTCTTTGGGCCAAGTATTTCTTTGGGCTCGATTTGTGGAGGTTTTTTTCCTTGAATATTTGAGTTGAAATTCTTCAACCCATAATCCACCAACATTCATCTAACCCTAACCACACAATCTAATGCATGCAATGCAATTATAAAATCCATACAATAAAGGCGAATGTATGCCAAATAAGTTTAAAAATATAAAATTACAAAGATAGGGCCCGGGAAGACAAATTCCCATTTGGCTAAGTGGTGACTTCTCTCATGCGCTCCAAGTGCATTCTTTGCTCAAAAATATTCCTACAAAAGAGAAATAACGTAATAAGTAGGAAGATGATTTAAAGTTTGGGACTTTACTAATTTTTCTTTTAATTGCAACCCGAGGCACGTCACAACACGTGCCCATTTGTCCCATAGCCCAGTAGCACGCACAGTGCACGCGCATAGTAGTCGAGAGCCCAATGCTCGCATAGCCCTCCCACGAGAGCCCAGCATGTGCCCCAAACATAGCAGACTGTGCACGGCGCCCCACGGCTCTGCAGCATGCTCCATGCAAGCATACAATCTATCAACAAGAGCCTAGCGCCTGTGGCACCGAGCGACCTCTCGACAATGTGCCTACCCATGCACACCCACCTACGCTGTAACAACCTCCCCCGCCACCGGGACAGGCAAGTCGTGTAGTTGACCTCCCTCACACCGGGCCAAGCAAGTCAACTGCCACGTGGCAGCCACACAAGTAGCTCAAGTGGTACTCCTCACTTGTAGCCCAAGTACTAGTCCCTGAGGTCTTGGGTTTGAGTGGGAAGGGAGGCAAAAACTCCCTTCAGAGGGGGAGAAGATCGTGAGTACACGTGGTGGGCCTGTGTGGCTGCCACGTGGCAGTTGACTTGCTTGGCCCGGTGCGGGGGAGGTCAACTGCACGACTTGCCTATCCCGGTGGTGATGGAGGTTATTACAAAAAAGTAGCTCAAGTGGTACTCCTCACTTGTAGCCCAAGTACTAGTCTCTGACGTCTTGGGTTCGAGTGGGGAGGGAGGCAAAAACTCCCTTCAGGGGGGAGATTATCGTGAGTACACATGGTGGGCCTCTGTGGCTGCCACGTGGCAGTTGACTTGCTTGGCCCGGTTTGGGGGAGGTCAACTGCATGACTTGCCTGTCCTGATGGCGGGGGAGGTCATTACAAAAAAGCTCAAGTGGTACTCCTCACTTGTAGCCCATGTACTAGTCCATGAGGTCTTGGGTTCGAGTGGGGAGGGAGGCAAAAACTCCCTTCAGGGGGGTGAAGATCGTGAGTACACGTGGTGGGCCTGTGTGGCTACCATGTGGTAGTTGACTTGCTTGACCTGATGCGGGGGAGGTCAACTGCACGACTTGCCTGTTCCGGTGGTGGGGGAGGTTGTTACATGCACGCCAGCAAACCCATCTGAGCGCCAAGCTCGCCCTCTGCGTGCACTCGAACCCTAATCAGTGTTTTTTTATTTTTTATTTTTACATATTTTTGCTTACTTAAACATTATTGAAACCCTTATTTTTAAGATTTAGAAGAATAATAAAAATTAATATTTTATCCTCTTGAGAGTTTGTGAGAATTCTTCTCTTAAATTTTTTGTGAAGAAATTGATCTTTATCAAGTATTCACTTGATAGATCACCTTTGATAGCTTTGGTTTAGCCAACAAGTGTGGCTTGAGTCAAGCTTCTATCTTGATAACTATGGTTACATCGACAAAGCTCGATCATGGTCTAGTTCCTTTATTTTCTTAAATCACATGGCGATTGTATTGATTATTTCGTGTTGTTTAGGGGTCTCGGAATTCTCAAAATTTGGGATTCGCGTCAAGAAGTGTGACATATTGTTAAACATTAATAAGAAATTTTTAAAGAATCAACACAAATAACATGGGATATGTGATCATGAGAGTCAATCGATGTTGATAAATGGAAGCAATGGTTGTGAGGACTAAGGAAATTAGTACATGATTAGACATTATTTCAATTTAGTTTGGTAAATCCTTAAATTAGGATTCTTACTGAGCTTTATAAAGCTCATTCGTTTTTTTCTCTAATTTTTCAGCAACAAGTGGTGGCAGCTCACGGGATAAAGGTAAAGACATAACGGATTAAAGAGTTCAGCACAGCTTAGTCCCAATAGAATTTTACTTTGGGTTCTCTCTTTTCATGTATTAGTTTTGTATGGCCCATGTGTGTAAAATAAATTATGGATAAAGTCTTGTACGTAACGAGACTTGTGTAATTGTGGGTGGGTTTTAATTATTATTGTGGCCCAATTACATGTAATTATGTTATTTTTTTGTGTTGATGGTTTATTTAGCATTATCTGGGTGGAGAATTCTCTTATATGGTGTGATTGACTTTGAGGGCGTCGAGATCAGAGTCATGACAGAACACTTTTAAGATCTTAAATTTCTCAATACCACGAAGACTATCTTGTATGGTGTGGTTGAGACTAAAGTAAAAACCAAAAATAAGTCTACACATAACTCTATCTCTTGGTCGAGTGGCAAACCCAACAAGTCCACTGGGGAACGCAATCCAAATATTCCTCAGAAACAAAAAAAAAATGGGTCATGTCTTATGGTTCCACTGACACAAACCGATCAACTTTGTACCTGTACACAGCCCTAATCTCTAATGACCACCCATGCAAATTTCAAGATATGATTTGATACTACATAAGGAATATTTCAATAAAAAAAAAATAACCCTCCTTGCAAAACAAATTTTCTTTAGATGAGAACCAACAATAGCTTTAACTTTTGATGTGCCACAAGATCAGTCCATTACCACTCGAGCATCAAGAATTTCTAATCATATTGTTGGTATTGGTTTTGTAGGTGATCAAGGTGAAAAAACTAGTCAATGCCTCAATTTCAATAATGTGGTAAACAAATTTAATCGAGAGTTCAACATGGTGAAGCACAAATGGAGAACAAAGCACAAGTCAATGAGATTGTTGAAATCTGCCAAAAATCTGATCCTTGAAGTCTATTTGGCCATTTCCAAAGTCTTTTCAATCTTACATCATAAAGTGTTTCTCATAAAAATCGTAACTGACTTCTCAAGGTTTCTAAAATAGGGTAGTTCATCAAAAATGGACATTTGTTATATCAACCAAATCCATTACAGAGGGTCTTATTTCTTCCAAGGAGGACCAACAGATGAAGGAGCCAAGGTTGGACCTAACCTTGAAGCCCATAGCCACCTAGCTCATAGTGGGCTGACCCATAGCATATTGAGGCTTGAATACCAACCTTTAATCTATCTATTAAATATGTTTTAGTTGTGTTTTTACTTTGGACTTTGTTTATGTTGTTTTTATTTCATTTAACCACATGTAATTGTAACTCTCACTTAGCTTGTGTATATGTGTGTGTGTGTGTGTGTGTGTGTGTGTGTTTTTCATTATGGATCATCACTCATGGGATAAACATTGGGCTTGGAGTCTATGGCAACTTGGAGGAGGAACAAGCTTAAAGTGTAAGGAGAAGCCCAAGCAAGAAAACCCCAGGACCAATGAAGCAAAGCCCAAGACCAAATTAGATTCATCCCTCTTTCATGCAAAGAGTACTTGGCTTTTCAAAGCCAAGCGATGCACAACTAGGGCTGAAGTTTTTTGATGATAAAAGTCTTGGGAAGGCAAAGAGGGCCATTGGGAAACCATAAGGGTGCTATGTGAAGAGGTGTCATTTGAAGAGATGCCTCTCACCTAACACACTTATCCTTTGAAAGGTTTTCTTGTAATTTTCTCTCCATAGGTCTCCCCTACAAATTTTGGGATTAAATAGCCCTCTAGGCTATTATTGTAAGCATCTTTGATCAATTTGAAAAATTAGCCTTGTGTTTTCCCTTTGCTTCAATGCAAAACCCTACATTCCCCTTTCGGTGAGTCATATCCGATTGTGTTTTGTAAAACAAGTTGAACTTGATCTTTTGATTGTTTTGATCAAGCTCTCCTACTATTATTCCTTTATTTCTACTTTCTTATGGAGAGAATATTCCAGTAAAGAAGCACAAAACTTTCAAAGAACCAAGCAGGAGAGTTTCCTCTTGCAAGGGAGCCAAAGAAGTCGATAGACACATTTTTGGTAGCTATTCATACAAGCTTGCACTCCGATGTCCATAACTTTTAATCCCTAACGTGTCTTCCTCTTATTTTTGGAGGAGGTCTTCCTCACTCATAAAAGGGGATTGATATGCCTCAGAGGGCCATTACTCGTTCCCAAAGAAAGGCTTAAGTTTTATCTAACCTATTTACTAACAAGTTTAATTCTTTTGCAGGTGATGATATTTTTGAAGACTTGGATTAGGAGCTTAGTACGAAAGACATGGAGCAACCCTTGCATGTGCTCAATTGGGAATCGAGGTTGGAAGATTAAGAAGAGGGAATTTGTCTTCCCTAAAATCATATTGTAACCAAGAACTTTAGTTTTCATGGCAAACATTAACCTTATTTGTATTTTGTTGGCAAACATTGGCCTTTATGTAATTTTATTAATTGCATGAATTATTATGCATTACTATTAGATGTATGCTAGTTTAGATGATGGTTTGGAGTTGGTTCAATTCACATTTGCATGGCTTGCATGCAAGGACTGCGCGGCCAAAGAGAACCACCCACTTTAGTGCCAAAATGGAGTGGGGACCATTACCCCTTTTGGCCGATCACCTTGCTGCCAAATGAAGATGCTATGTTGGAGTTTCCCTTCTTGAAGAATGCCTTGGATTGATGATATGGTGGCCTTTAGCCATTGGATCAAATTGCACACATTCATCTCGGTCATCCAAGTGAAGTTTGAAGCCAACTTATCCAAGTGTTCGACCGAAGCCTCCAACGGCTCTTTTGAAGTCTCTTTTTTCAACCAAACCCTTCAGCCATCCTTATATCTATATAAGCATGGATATTGGTGTTTGTAATGGTTGTTGATGAATGAAATAGTTATTATTTGCTTAAGGAAAACCAGAAGGTTTGGAAGCTGAAAGGTAAGCCTCGGTGTGTTTAACCCGAGAGGAGTTGCGCCTCCATTACCTCCAAGCTCAAGGTTGCTTGAAGGTTCTTATTTTCCATCCTTCTCTCCACTCTTTCCAGAGTTGGAAACCAGAAGAAGGTGGCCAACCGTTTCCCAAAGGTTGCCTTTTGTTTCTTTGGCAAGAAATGCAAGCCAAGAGCCTCAAAATATTGCTCATCGATTAGCCTCGGGTTTTCTTACATAACTTCACTTCCACAAATTGTTTTGATCTAAAAATTTAATGTGTTTCACTTCACTCATAAAATAAGTTGCACATAAAATTTCAAGTGATTTAGACTTCATTTGCCTATAGAATTTTTGGCCTATTTTAAGGTAACCTCGGCTTGGCCGAGCACAGAGAGTACTAATATCTTTCGTGGGTTGGAATGCAGCTTTTGCAAGCCATTAGTGTTTCAGGGATACTGTCCAAAACTCACGTCAAGAGGAGATATATAGATCGAGATATTATTATCCCAAGTTGGGCCCAATTCTTGGCCAAATGATGCAATTCTGACCATCCGACGACCTCCACCATTCTCATTATTTCTCCCGCTTTATGCAAAATCTAACCCGTGTAATTTCAATGGTCTATTGTAGACACACAAAGAAAGTGCTACCTGTTCCATCCAAACAGCACAAATCCGAGAAAGTATTCTTAGCTTCCAAACCCCATTTAGAAGTTTATCAACTTCACTCGAACTCCTAAAAGAATTTGCATCAACTGAATTAAGGAAACACGAATACGGTTGCAAAAAACTTACAATAAACGAAACAACACAACCCTCTCAGACACAAAGAAGACCTCACTGCAAACAATCAATGGTGTCAAGTATCAATGGGGTTCCAAATGCCCATTTCTAAACCCAATACGGAAACAAAGAGAATGAAATGAAAGGGAATGTTTGATTGGAATGGAAGAATACTTGAAACTCTTAGGAATGGTGGAGAAACTAAGGAGAAGGATTATAGAACGAATATTTGGCTATCGACCCATCTGAACACTACCGTCAAATTAGATGGGTCCAACCAAAGAAACTATTTCAACAATTCCATAAATCAAGTGTGAGACCATCACAACCTTACCATCATCACCATATTTTCTTGAGCTAGTTCGTATCAAGCTTCGATCAAGGTTGTCCTCTACTATAGTTATCCTTCTAGGAAAACCTTCTCGAACTACTCAAATCTATGAAACAAACATTTATAAACACCTACATAAAATCCTACACTCACGACAAGACTCAACAGGGCAATACTCATCTCAAAAATCCTTCTCGAACGAATGGCTTTATCCTAAGAATAACAGTTTACAAAGATGACGTGACAAGCTTCACGATTCTATAAGGAATTGTGATTTTGGACCATATCTGAAGAAAATTTTCACCTTCAAGCAATTCAGGCCCAGTCTCGGACCTAGGCAAGTTAAATAAATTATATTCCCCACAAGAATTCCTCCTAACAATTCTCAGAGTTTACTCACCACTATTTCTAGACAAGTTTTGAAGCGCTTCAAACTATAAGCGTTCAGACTGGAAAGATAATAATGTCCCTCTGTGGATGACCACAAGATATCTTCCCAGTAGCAACTTAACTTATTCAAAATATTCATATTAGGTGTTAGAACAACTCCATGCACAACGAAAGAACGTCCAAAATATGACTCAATCAAATTCTTAAGTGAACACTTCCAGGAAAAGTTGAACCAAGTGCTCTGATATTAATTTATTTACATCATCATCCAGAGGTGGGCCAAGATAGAAACATCGATTTGAACAACCTGTCCTCAAAAATGACATGATTGCCAGCAGACTCAGTTTTCAGCAAAAGACTTCACCAAAAATAAAACTATAACCCACACGAGATGGGTCAAAGTCCACATAGTGATAATGACATAATAAGATAGTGCAATAAATAATCTAAAAAATATTGTGTAGGAAATAAAGTATCAAACACTCAATATAATATACTGACTAATAAGGAAAAAAAATAACATAAGCAATTCGTCTTGAAGGAAAAAGAAAGGAAATAACAGCTGAAAAAGAGAATGGACACACAAAGAAGCTCCTGTGTTACCACTACTCCAGGCCATCTCAAACTATACATGGGTTTGTAGAAAACAACCCCAGTGAAAATTAAGATCACTCGTGGACTTTTTCACATCTATTTCCCACAAGGCTCGTAAGACAAGAAATGACAACGATTCATAGATCAGTCAGTCACAAAGGGAGAAGAACAATTGTCCGAAGACAAGTCCATAGCAAAATTAAAAAAATAACGACTACCCAACGATCGATCAATCGCGTAATTAAGAAATAATGAGTCCAAGAACTAATCAATCGTGTATCAAACACTACAATAAAACACCTTGGCTAATTTTAGGGATTCGATCCCATGGACATGTATCTATCCCAGTCCATTGTCACGTGTACAAACAAAACACTTCCACACAGCTGAATTTGAAAAGAAACAACCTGCATTTGCTTTGGCTGTAAAGCCCCAATACAGCCCAAAATAATCGGAGTCTCGTTCGACATTTTTATATATCTAAAAAATAAATCACTATGCACCCGTAAAGTAAATGTGTAAAATTAGCGTACTCATAGTATAAAAACTAACATGTTATCAAAAAAAAAAAAGTCGGGTTTTATGTGTGAAATCTCCTAAAATACGATCTTGAAAACCATGATATATATGTAGTACAATATAGAAGCGTCTACCCCAATGATGATGAAAACCTTACCGACCAGTAAGAACTCACTATCGGGAACTGACCTCAAAATCATAAACATCGTTTGAACCTATAACAAAACCAACGTCAAAAATCTATTTCCAAAACACTAGGGACATAGTTGAAGGTATCTATACTAGGACTAGGAAAACAAACCAAAAAAGTTCAAAGACAAAACTCCCAAACAAAACTTTTGGGACAACAAATAGTTCCTATACCAAAATGAAGAACCCAAACTGAACAAAAACGACAATTGGACGATAAAAGCTTTCACTAAACTACATTGTATGGTTGTCGAGACTTCAATAGCAGAAGTTTAAACTCAAGCAACGAAAAACCTTAGTGGAAGTCTAGACTCCATTAGTAGACGACCTTAAGGGACCTCTAGACTTCAATAGTGGACGATATCTACAAACGCCCATACTATGTCATCCATGATCACCCCGCTTGAACAGCGGACATCTGAAGACCACTTTTTGGCCATAGATTTTGCTATAGCCTCATCATTTATACCAATTTTTACTCAAATTAGTCTAAAAACTTGCACAAACTATAGATCTACCAAAATAACATGAAAAGAGCCAAAGATTTTAGGTTTCTAAGCTCAAAATCTTAATCTGACACCGATAGAAAACCAATAAGAAACTAACAAAAACAAAGGTTAGAAATCATCTTTACCCTTGAAGAACCTGAATAAAAGTTTAAGATCAGAGCATCACTAACATGAGTCTAACATCAGAAACTCCCTTTCCTCCCTCGACTCTGTAACACCCGACAATTTTGGCCAGGTGATTTTCTTAACTAATTTAACTGTCACCTTTTATCGACCTTTTTATTTTAAATTAATGCTTGATTTATTGAATTCCAAGTGGTGTGAAACTAGGTTGGGTGGCAAAATTGTAATTAAGATGGATTTTAATTAGCATAAATAGGAAATGGAAATCCTTAAACCTCATTAAAACCTCACTGTAGCCGACATTCCTCTCTTGGAGATTTTCCTTTTTCTCCAGAGCTCTTCCTCTCCCTCTCTCTCTCTCGGCCAGCTACTCCTCCATCGACGATCGATTCTTCAGTCTCCAACCCGACAATCCACGCTCTAGGTAAGACTTAGACAATGTAGTTACTGGTTAGTTACTTAGAGCTCTGTTTTCAGCTAAGACTTGTAGTTTTGGATTCATCAATGGCTGAGTAATAGTAGTGACATTTGTAATCTGCGGTTAGTTACTAGGTTGAATCTGGTTATTTTTAGGTTTTGGAAGTTAATCTGCGCACACTAGGTGCTCGACTAAGAAGATTTACAAGTATATATATATATGCTAGATTCTAGGATGACTTTTGGTTAGAAATTTTAGGATTTTGATTTAACACTGTAATGTGAAATGTTTTTATGTGAAGAAGTCTGAATAGAAGTGCTCAAGTTTGCTAAGGAAACCAGGTAAGTGAGTGAGTAGGATTCCCGGCCTTTAGGGCCCTACATCACAAGGGTACTAAGTTAAAGTTGATTATGATGTCCGAAAGCTGTTTGTGTTATTGTCTGTATGGTTAAGATATGTGAGTTAGCAATATGATTTATTGTTGAATGATTGATCGGTCCTTTTAGTCCGTTGAAAATAAGGGTACTCATACTCATGCTTCACGATTGTTTCCTTTTCGAGCATATGAAAATGTTTTAAGTGCATGTTTTCCTTCACGATCAATATATGAACATGAAACTTATGTAACAAGGATTAAGAGAGGGTTGGAGGCGGTTTGGCGTATGTCACTGTCCAAAAGGAGGACCATGAATACGGCCCGCAAGGGATTATGTACACTTTCACTGTCAACCCCCTTTTCGGCACAAATCCTCCTTTAATCTACATGATGTAAACGATGAACAAGAACGTGAACAAGAACATGATCAAGAATATGAACAAGAATGTGATGAGAAATGATTATGAAAATGTGTTCTTTTCAACTGTGCATTCATGCATATATGTTAGTATTGCACTCCTTACTAAGCATTAGGCTTATAGTTTAAACCTTATGATGTAGGTGACGAATTATCAGGTGAGGATTTCAAACCGAATGAAGATGTCTAGGATTGGTTGCTGGATGGTGCTCAGGGTGACAGTTTATGGCTGGAAGGCGATTTCAACCCCTGGTTATTGCTCTTAAGATGTTAGTAAAGATTATGAATACGTATGACTAAGTAGGATGAGATTTTCTTATAACGTCGGATTTTGAAAATTGTCTGGTTCAATTCCTAAGTTTGAGGATAATTATGAGGATATAGAATGATCTGTTTTATTTAAGTCTTCCACTACACGTATTTTGGATTAGTCTATGGTTCAACTGTGTTAGTTTATCTCGGTCATGTTGAAGTCTGTGAAAGTCTGAATGTTTCCTATCAAAAGATGTTAAAAGTGCTTGTCCACCGGTAGATATTTTCTACCGGTAGAAATTTATCTATTATGTTAAGAGTCCCTATTCACCGGTAGCAGTCTTCTATCAGGTGATGTTTAATGAGTCACGTGGGACACACATGTCAATCGGAAGATGTAGATTTTTCACTATCAATAGAAGTGAGTATTATGTCTTGTCGTTTTGTAATCGGCAGATGCTGTTTATTATTATCGGTAGAAGTCTTCTGTCGGTAATATTTAATGAGTCACGTTGGATGCACATGACAATCGGTAGATGCTGTTTATTATTATCGGTAGAAGTCTTCTGTCGGGTAATATTTAATGAGTCACGTGGGATGCACATGACAATCGGTAGATGCTGTTTATTATTATCGGTAGAAGTCTTCTGTCGGTAATATTTAATGAGTCACGTTGGATGCACATGACAATCGGTAGATGCTGTTTATTATTATCGGTAGAAGTCTTCTGTCGGTAATATTTAATGAGTCACGTTGGATGCACATGACAATCGGTAGATGCTGTTTATTATTATCGGTAGAAGTCTTCTGTCGGTAATATTTAATGAGTCACGTTGGATGCACATGACAATCGGTAGATGCTGTTTATTATTATCGGTAGAAGTCTTCTGTCGGTAATATTTAATGAGTCACGTTGGATGCACATGACAATCGGTAGATGCTGTTTATTATTATCGGTAGAAGTCTTCTGTCGGTAATATTTAATGAGTCACGTTGGATGCACATGACAATCGGTAGATGCTGTTTATTATTATCGGTAGAAGTGGTTTATTACTACGGTAGAAGTGGGAATTATGTTTGTCGTTTTTGCGATCGGCAGATGCGAGAAGAAAATTTTGTCGTTGCGATCGGTAGATGTTCTTTGATTTTCACATTCCCTCAGCCAAATGTTTTAACATCTCTGTCTTTTGTAATGTTACTTACTTATGAGTTTTTCCGTTGAATGGTCGATGGTTAAAGATGAAATTTTATTATTGAGAGAACTGTCAAAATTTTTCGTAAAATTTCTTAGTCAGTCCTATGTCATGGGTAACAAACTGGGTTTTGAAAAACCGGGTTCCGAAATCGATTCTGCAGACTGCCTTCCAGCACAGATTGCCACATGAGTACACTCCAACAACTGTAAGTGTTTACGATTTTAGTAATATTATTCAGTTAAGATGTGTTTATGATTATCTGATCAGGAGTCTCAAAATGGTAAGAGGTCAACAAAGAGAGAACGATGAAGATAGTAACACCATCGCTCAGCTAACCGAGTTAGTTATTCGCCAGTCTCGTCAAACTGAGCAGTGGGTGGCTACTAGAGAAGAGCAAGGAAATTCTAGCTCGAATACAACTCACAACCATGGAAGCGAGCGTTTTCACCGCCTTCGACCTCCAGTATTCAATGGTCAGGTTTCGGATCCTATTTATGCTGAAGAATGGATTACAGGTTTCGGATCCTATTTATGCTGAAGAATGGATTCAAACAATTGAGGACATGTTCAAGTATGCCAAGGTCGAAGAAGGGGACAAGGTCATGTGTGCTGTTTTTCATCTTGCATTGGGTGTAAGGCATTGGTGGGACTCAATCCAGAGCACTACCAATGTGGAAGACATGACCTAGACACAGTTCAAGACGGCCTTCTATGACAAGTATTTTAGCCGAGTAGTTCGGGCCAGCAAAAAGATGGAGTTTATGCAGCTGCGCCAAACCAATTCTGTGGCTGATTACATCTGTAAGTTTGAGGCCTTGTCCAGGTTTGCACCCCGTCTGGTGGATGATGAGGAAGACAAGATTCACCAGTTTGTCCATGGACTGAAGCTGAGCCTCTTCCAGGGAGTGAAGACTGCAGGGATCCATAACATACCTTATTCCGAAGTGGCTGCTAAGGCTTTGGAATTGGAAGAAGTTGAGTTAACAGTACAAGGGCAACATGAACTGCCAAGGAAGTTTATCAAGGAGACTCAGCCACCATCGCACCAGAGCAGAGGTTGGCAACCACAACCGAATAGAGGACAGCAACAACAGCAGAAAGGTGTGAAGAGACCCTTCAATCCAAATGATGACCAAGGAAAAGGAAAGCGACCTCTAGCTCCTCTATGTTCCACCTGTCAGAAGAACCACCATGGGGAATGCAAATTATATTCTAGCCGTTGCTATAGATGTGACAAGGTTGGACACATGGTCAGAGACTGTCCCATGCCGCCGGACCCAAATCGAGTGAGAGTAGCGCCAAGAGTCTATGCTTTAATGGAGGATGAGGATGCGGTGCAGCATACGGTCATAACTGGTACAATTATGATCTGTGGTATTTCTGCTTATACACTTATAGATACGGGAGCCACACACTCGTATGTATCAACCCTGTTTGTATGTAAGCATAGGTTAGAACTCTTGCCAGCCGGGAGGTCATATAGTGTTATGTTACCGTCAGGGAAATCCTTACATTCAGAGCAGATAGTAAAAGGTGATATTATGTCCTTCGGAGATAAGAAGTTGTACGTAGAACTAATCGTAATTGATATAAAGGGATATGAAGTCATACTATGAATGAATTGGTTATTCAGACATTATGCCACGATAAGTTGTAGGTCTGGATTGGTTGAGTTCCGACCCCCAAACGGAGATTGGTATTCCTTCCAAGCTAACCCAAAAATCAGTAAAATGCCAATTATATCCTCACTAGAGACTCAACGGTTACTGATGGGTGGTTGTGAGAGTTTTCTAGCTAGCGTAATTGATGTCCGGGTGAAGAATAAGGTAGAACTACAAGACATTCCCGTAGTCCGAGAGTTTCCAGAAGCATTTTTGGATGACTTGCTCGGGTTACCACCTGATAGAGAAATTGAGTTTGTAATCGATACATATCCCGAGGCTTTACCTGTGTCTAAGAACCCTTACCGCATGGCACCTGTTGAGCTGAAGGAATTAAAAGTCCAACTACAGGAACTAGTTGACAAGGGATTTATATGCTCGAGTTGTTCTCCCTAGGGTGCACCTGTCCTATTTGTTAAGAAGAAAGACGGTTCTCTTAGAATGTGCATAGATTACAGAGAACTGAACAAGTTAACAATCAGGAATAAATATCTCTTACCCCGAATTGACGATTTGTTTGACCAGTTACAAGGAGATAAAGTATTTTCAAAAATTGACTTACGTTCGGGTTATTACCAACTGAAGGTTAAGGAGAGTGATATACCAAAGACAGCATTCAGAACCCGATATGGACACTATGAATTTCTTGTGATGTCGTTTGGATTGACAAATGCACCTGCAGCTTTTATGGACTTGATGAACCGTGTGTTTCGTGAGTATTTGGACAAGTTTGTGATTGTGTTTATAGATGACATCCTAATTTACTAACGGACTAAAGCTGACCATGAAAAACACTTAAGAGTAGTTTTGACGACATTAAAACAGCAGCAACTCTATGCCAAGTTGTCCAAATGTGAGTTCTGGTTGGATAAGGTCAACTTTCTAGGCCATGTCATTTATGCTGAAGGCATATCTGTAGATCCAACCAAAATTCAGGCAGTAAAAAACTGGCCACAGCCGAGGAACGCCAGTGAAGTCCGTAGTTTCCTTGGATTGGCAGGCTATTACAGAAAGTTCATCAAGGGATTTTCTATAATTGCCAAGCCTTTAACTAGTTTAACAAAGAAGGACACCAAATACTCTTGGAATGGAGCTTGTGAAGACAGCTTCCAAACACTAAAACTGAAGTTGACGACAGCCCCTCTATTGGCACTCCCAACTGAGGAAGGGAGATTTAGTGTTTATTGTGACGTATCCAAAGTTGGTCTGGGATGTGTTCTAATGCAAGAGGGCAAGGTTGTGGCATATGCCTCCAGGCAGTTGAAGAGTTATGAGCAGAATTACCCCAGTTACGATTTGGAATTAGCCGCGGTTGTTTTTGCATTAAAGATTTGGAGACACTATTTGTATGGTCAACAGTGTGAAGTGTTTGCTGACCATAAAAGCCTGAAGTACCTCTTTACTCAAAAGGAATTAAACATGAGTCAAAGACGTTGGTTGGAGTTCGTTAAGGATTATGACTTTGAAATTAAGTATCACCCGGGTATGGCTAATGCTGTAGCCGATGCATTAAGTAGAATGTCAAAGACAATGCAGCCTACGGTGTCAACCATGTCATTACCCTTGAAGGTTGAGTTCAGAAATTCGAGTTGGAGATAGTTCCAGAGTTATCAGCATTGCTTTCGGCATTATCTATTCGGCCAACTATTTTGGATAAGATTAAAGAGGCGCAGCAGAAGGATTCAAAGGAGAAGAGTATCATAGTGAGTAAGTTGAAGGACGCCTCCTCTGAGTTTAGTCTCTCCAAGGATGGTATTATGAAATTTAGGAATCGATGGTATGTTCCAAGTGATGAAGAATTACGTAGGTTGATCTTGGCCGAGGCGCACTCGTCTCCTTTTTCTGTTCACCATGGCAATACCAAGATGTATCGGGACTTAAAGTTACTTTACTAGTGGCCAAATTTGAAGAGGGATGTTGCCAAGTTTGTGGAGTCGTGTTTGGTATGCCAACAAGTTAAGGCAGAGCATCAACGTCCAAGAGGTACCCTTCAACCCTTACCAATCCCCGAATGGAAGTGGGAAAACATTGTCATGGATTTTGTTGTAGGATTACCTAAGACAACTAAAGGTCATGACAGCATTTGGGTTGTAATTGACAGATTGACGAAATCAGCTCACTTCCTACCTGTAAAGACGACTTACACGATGGATCAGCTTGCTAATCTGTACGTTAAGGAAATTATCAGATTGCATGGGATTCTGATATCCATTGTCTCAGATCGTGATCCCAAGTTCACCTTGAGGTTTTGGCAAAGTCTTCAAGGCACGTTAGGAACAAAATTATCCCTCAGCACTGCTTTTCACCCTCAAACTGATGGACAATCCGAACGGACAATTCAGACACTTGAAGATATGTTAAGGGCGTGTGTGCTGGATTTCCAAGCATCTTGGAGTCGATGCTTGCCATTGATTGAATTCTCCTACAACAATAGTTTCCAGTCCACCATTAGTATGACACCATACGAAGCACTGTATGGCAGGAAATGCAGATCACCCTTATATTGGGATGAAGTTGGCGAAGTAAAACTTCTACGCCCTGAAATTTTGCAGCAAATGTCAGACAAGATCGCCATTATTAGGAAAAGAATGATGACAGCACAAAGCCGACAGAAGAGTTATGCTGACCAAAGAATGAGAGATCTTGAGTTTGCAGTCGGTGACGAAGTCTTCTTAAAGGTTTCACCGTTTAAAGGAGTTTTAAGATTCGACAAGAAGGAAAAGCTCAATCCACGATTCATTGGACCATTCCCTGTCTTGGCAAGAATTGGCAGTACAGCTTATAAGTTGCAATTACCTCCATCACTGGAAAAGGTTCATAATGTTTTTCACATGTCGATGCTAAGAAAATGCATACGTGATCCGACGTAGGTTGTTAAGCCAACAGAAATAGAAATTGAGCCGACATTAATGTATGAAGAGAAACCTGTTCGAATTATGGAAACTTCAGTTAAGACTCTGCGGAATAAAGATATCCCACTAGTAAAAGTTTTGTGGACGAATCATGGCATTGAAGAAGCCACATGGGAGCGACAGCAGGACATGTTGGTCAAATATCCTGAGCTCTTTGCTTGATCAATTTTTGAGGAAAAAAATTTTGCTTAAGGAGGGGTGGATGTAACACCCGACAATTTCGACCAGGTGATTTTCTTAACTGATTTAACTGTCACCTTTTATGATATAGCCCTAACCTGCAAGAAAACGTTTAGAGCTTAGAGGGGATCGTTAGCTCCTCGGATTGGCAAGAAATGGCCGAGAAGAACACAAATTGCAAGATGAACTTGAATGACCAAATGTGCTTAGATGAAAACGAAACTTTATATGATGTTAGTGGAGTGAGTGAGGTGTGTGATAGTGGAAGGCGTGGTCTTGATTCATTGAGATGGAAAAGATATGCAAAACTTCAAGAAATCGGCCAATAGGTAATATTTTGAAGCCTTTGGCAATAGTTGCTTCCAAGGAAGACAACTCGACTCTTGAACACGGTTTGGGGCCACTTCTTGCTGTTTTCCACTCCCAAGGAGATGGAGAAGAAGATGGCTATATAACCCTTGCAAGCTACCAAGCAAGAAGGGAGTGGTGGGGGCGCAACCCCTCGGTTTTGTGCAAACCGAGCAAACCTTGTTGGTTTCTTCAAACTCCTTCAACCATGGAAGGGAAATCCGTGCATGCTCCTTAAAATCAGTCCAAAAAACTTACAATCACCAATTACCATGCTTTTATAGACCTATGGATGGCTTGGATGTGATTCAAAAAGTGGTCTTCAAAATGGTGTAACCGTTGGATCTTGAAGATAGCTTTGATGGCCGAGATGAGTTTGGTTTTCTTGATCCAATGGTTGTTTGATAACCATGTCATCAATCCTTGGCCTTGTGTTGATTGGAGAAACTCTAAGAATCCCTCAAGTGGCAGTCCATGGTTTGGATAAAGGGTAGT
Source organism: Begonia masoniana (assembly GCA_022432975.1). Lineage (NCBI taxonomy): Eukaryota > Viridiplantae > Streptophyta > Magnoliopsida > Cucurbitales > Begoniaceae > Begonia > Begonia masoniana. The sequence goes on along the minus strand of CM039512.1, from coordinate 34,768,139 downwards.
GGTCCCCTCCACTCAAGGTTGGGCCAAAATGGATATCTTTTCCTTAAGGCCCATTCCTCCTCTTCCATGCACTCCATGCACTTGCTTTGAACCACTTCCATTCCATCATCTAACTTATCATTCATCTAACCCTAAATGCCTAATATGCATGCTTATAATAAAGTTTAACAAGAAGGCCAATGTTTGCCTCAAAATAAGTTTGAAATAAAAGGTTACAATTAAGGCTCGGGAAGACAAATTCCCATGTGAGCAAATTGGTCTCCTTGCTTGAATTTCCAAGTGATTAAGTGTGTTGGTTGGTCCACATCCGTAGCTTTGGATTCCCACTTCAAGTCTCCCAAGGTGTTCTCCAAGCCTCCACACAATCCATTACCTGCAAAAGAGATAAGAGTGTAAGTGCATAAATTAGATAAATTATGACCTTGGGTTTGAGACCGTGTAATGGGCCTATGGGGAACATCATTTTATCAACCTTTTTATTTTAAATTAATGCCTGATTTATTGAATTCCAAGTGGTGTGAAACTAGGTTGGGTGGCAAAATTGTAATTAAGATGGATTTTAATTAGTATAAATAGGAAATGAAAATCCTTAAACCTCATTAAAACCTCACTGTAGCCGACATTCCTCTCTTGGCGATTTCCCTTTTTCTCCAGAGCTCTTCCTCTCCCTCTCTCTCTCGGCCAGCTACTCCTCCATCGACGATCGATTCTTCAGTCTCCAACCTGACAATCCACGCTCTAGGTAAGACTTAAACAATGTAGTTGTTGGTTAGTTACTTAGAGCTCTGTTTTCAGCTAAGACTTGTAGTTTTGGATTCATCAATGGCTGAGTAATAGTAGTGACAGTTGTAATCTGTGGTTAGTTACTAGGTTGAATCTGGTTATTTTTAGGTTCTGGAAGTTAATCTGCGCACACTAGGTGCTTGACTAAGAAGATTTAGAAGTGTATATATATATATATATGTTAGATTCTATGATGACTTTTGGTTAGAACTTTTAGGATTTTGATTTAATACTGTAATGTGAAATGTTTTTAGGTGAAGAAGTCTGAATAGAAGTGCTCAAGTTTGCTAAGGAAACCAGGTAAGTGAGTGAGTAGGATTCCCGGCCTTTAGGGCCCTACATCACAAGGGTACTAAGTTAAAGTTGATTATGATGTCCAAAAGCTGTTTGTGTTATTGTCTGTATGGTTAAGATATGTGAGTTAGCAATATGATTTATTGTTGAATGATTGATCTGTCCTTTTAGTCTATTGAAAATAAGGGTACTCATACTCATGCTTCACGATTGTTTCCTTTACAAGCATATGAAAATGTTTTAAGTGCATGTTTTCCTTCACGATAAAGATATGAACATGAAACTTATGTAACAAGGATTAAGAGAGGGTTGGGGGCGGTTTGGCGTATGTCACTGTCCAAAAGGAGGACCATGAATACGGCTCGCAAGGGATTATGTACACTTTCACTGTCAACCCCATTTTCGGCACAAATCCTCCCTTAATCCACATGATGTAAACGATGAACAAGAACATGATATAAACGATAAACAAGAACATGAACAAGAACATGAACAAGAACATGAACAAGAACATGATCAAGAATATGAACAAGAATGTGACGAGAAATGATTATGAAAATGTGTTCTTTTCAACTGTGCATTCATGCATACATGTTAGTATTGCCCTCCTTACTAAGCATTAGGCTTATAGTTTAAACCTTATGATGTAAGTGACGAATTATCAAGTGAGGATTTCAAACCCGAATGAAGATGTCTAGGATTGGTTGCTGGATGGTGCTCAGGGTGACAGTTTGTGGCTGGAAAGCAATTTCAACCCCTGGTTACTGCTCTTAAGATGTTAGTAAAGATTATGAATACGTATGACTAAGTAGGATGAGATTTTCTTATAACGTCGGATTTTGAGAATTGTCTGATTCAATTCCTAAGTTTGAGGATAATTATGAGGATATAGAATGATCTGTTTTATTTAAGTCTTCCGCTACACGTATTTTGGATGAGTCTATGGTTCAACTGTGTGTTAGTTTATCTCGGTCATGTTGAAGTCTGTGAAAGTCTGAATGTTTCCTATCAGAAGATGTTAAAAGTGCTTGTCCCTACCGGTAGAAATTTATCTATTATGTTAAGAGTCCCCGTTCACCGGTAGAAGTCTTCTATCGGGTGATGTTTAATGAGTCACGTGGGACGCACATGTCAATCGGAAGATGTAGATTTTTCACTATCGGTAGAAGTGAGTATTATGTCTTGTCGTTTTGTAATCGGCAGATGCTGTTTATTATTATCGGTAGAAGTCTTCTGTCGGTAATATTTAATGAGTCACGTTGGATGCACATGACAATCGGTAGATGCTGTTTATTATTATCGGTAGAAGTCTTCTGTCGGGTAATATTTAATGAGTCACGTGGGATGCACATGAAAATCGGCAGATGTTGTTGTTTATTACTATCGGTAGAAGTGGGAATTATGTTTTGTCGTTTTGCGATCGGCAGATGCGAGAAGAAAATTTTGTCGTTTGCGATCGGTAGATGTTCTTTGATTTTCAATTCCCTCAGCCAAATGTTTTAACATTCTGTCTTTTGTTAATGTTACTTACTTAATGAGTTTTCCGTTGAATGGTCGATGGTTTAAAGATGAAATTTTATTATTGAGAGAAATGTCAAAATTTTTCGTAAAATTTCTTAGTCCAGTCCTATGTCATGGGTAACAAATCGGGTTTGGAAGACTCGGGGTGTTACAGACTCGCTCTCCCTCTCTATTAGTCTCTCTCTCTTCTTCGTCCAAAAGAAAGGAGGAAACTCCTTACTTAAAAAGAAAACATTTTTAATTGAACCAAAAAATTTTCAATCAACACGAAAAAGTTAACCATAAATAATGCAAAAAATAACTCTAAAATTTTACTAATATTAAAAATTGTTGACATTATAAATTAGATTTTTAATTAATCAAAAGCCTAAATAACATAATTCAGCCTAAGTTATATCAAGTTCCTCATACTTGATTCAAAGAAGTTTCTAACTGTTAATTTCGCTTTGTTGAAAGGTCTAAGGTTCTCAATACATGTCATTCTCATCATTTGGTATTAGAGTTTTGGCTCCTGGATTCAGGTTTTTATCTTTATTTTTTTCTTCTTCTAGTTGAAGAAAGAGTTTTATCTTTCTTGCAAAAGGCAAATTAGTCAAAAATAATAAAATAAAGGAAGAAAGTACTTCAATCTTTCTTGCACTTTACGCAATTCATTTCTTATTCTTGTTAATTCTTCTATACTTCCGTTAGTCATCAAAGTTGTTTCTTTTTGTATAAGATATTTTCTTTGATAATATCTTTGATGCCACCTTTCTTGAAGATTTGGGATTCTTTCTTAGAAAGTTTGATCTACCTTGTTTACTTGTTGAATTTCCTTTTGATCAAGTTCTAAATAAAGAGCTACAAAGAAAGTTGAGAGGTAAAAGGTAAGAGAACTTTACACCATGATTAGTGGAAAGAGAATCTCTCAAATACAATACATAACAGGCGAAGAAGTGGCCAAGGAGGTAAACTACCGACAAAAGCAAATCTGGGAGAGAAAAACTTCATAGAGAAAGTTCAAACAACTTTGTGACAGAATAATGGAGAAATACGAGAGGGCACAAGATGTAGCGACCACAGCCTGCACGGCCACCGGGATGCCACGGACTTACTTTACAAGCAATTAAAACGATGACTAAATCATTTTTTGATAAAACATTGACTCAGTTTTCGGGTCTTTCAAACCCTCGAAATTATGTGAGGAACGTTCATAAAATACGTTTAAAAGGTGTCGGAAAAAATCGGGTTAAACCATGTTTGAAAAACTAAAATTTAAAAAAAAAAATATTTTTGGACCACTAGGGGTGCAGCACATTGCCCAGACAGCGCGCGCAAGAGAGGCGATCGATCGGCCCTTGGTGCCGATCAATTGGTAGACTCTCTACCGCGTTTAGCAGAATTTCCAGAATCATCACTGATGGATCGGCGCCCAGCGCCAATCAATCAGTTGGGCGCTACACACACCAGTAGTGCTCCTCATCGCCTGCTGCGCGTGCGCCCAGTGCCACATGCGCGCCTCCAACGCTACACTTCGTGCCTACTTCACTTTTTTCCCCACTTTTTCCACTTTTCTTCACTTCCTTTACCAACATTTCACCTATAAAGTTACCCCAACCATCTTCCAATACTTTCAATCCCTCAACACGTTAAAACCACAAAAACCCGACTCGAAAATATAAGTGAAAGCGTAAAACTTCGTGAAAACGAACAACATTTCTTTTTAAAAATTCGATTAGCATAACGTTTAACTGTTTAAAACCAAAATCTGTAAAACAAACCAGTTTATACAACAAAATATAAAGTCACACACCAAAAGAGTTCTAAGTACCCTAACATATATGCAACCCCAACTCTTTCAACAAAAGTTCCATCACACACCACACCTCACGCCATGGTCAAGGCGCCCCAACAACATTGTCTGCACTGGCATGCAAAAGTGTGTCACCAACTGCCACCCTAATCCTGGCCATGCTCATAGAGCTCACCTGAGAGCTCGTCGTCACCTACACCATATAACACAAAACGTAAGCCTAATGCTTAGTAAGTAGGGAACAATGAATTAAACTCAACCCCTAGCACATGCGGTTTCTACACTCAATGTTGTTCTCGTTTCGTTATTGTTTTATTAATCTTTCACTTTTCCATGTGGATGAAGTGGGCACCCATCCTAACACCACCCAGGATAGCCATACCTTGACCTAGAGGAGCTAGATCGGAGGCACACGTCATGTCCACACCCGGGAGAGCCATACGACGATCTCCTCCCACATCGATCATAGAACCCTCTAGTGCTCTCTCTCTAGCACGTTAACGTCGAGGCATTCCTACTCACGACAATCTTATGTATTTTCACCAGTGTATCTTCGTAGAGGCCCTCTCGAAGTGCTTCCACACAAGCACCGTCCCTCAACGAGGCAGCTCAACTCGAGACCACATTACATCTTTTCTTATCTTTTTACATTTCATACTCTCGTTTCATAACCATGCTCAAAACTCGATTTTCGTAGTTCAAAAACCATGATGCATGTCAACACAAATGCTCAACCAATCAAAAAAATAACAAACAAACAATCAAACCCTACCGTTCAATGGTGTAGGGTATTCGCTACACCATTACTTACCTGGATCTCTGTAAAGTATTCGCTAGCTTTAGTTATGCCAACCATTTAACTCGTTCACCTAACATTACCATGGAATTAACTTATTATTTATCAAAACAAATCTAAGGGATGCCTACTCTAATTCTAGCAACAAACTAAACTAACTTTTAAACATCAAACCCAAAATCCAGAAATTTCCCCCTTTTTGTTGTCCAATGTTCAATCGACTATAACTCACTCATTTTGCATCGGATTTGAACTATCTAATACATTCTGTAAACTTCTACATGTCTACTATCCAATGCCTCAATCTATTTTTCAAAAATAAATAGCATGACTGATCAGATTCTTCACCTAACAGACGGTTACACATTGAGCTCCCATTCCAATTTTCTACTAAATCGACTAAACTTCCAATCTTTCTATATAATCGATCTATATCCCTCTATTTAGTGTCTAAACCTTCAAATAGCAAGAGAACACAACAAGGGACAAGAAAATTTCGGAATCCCCCCTTCGGGTTTCATCAACTTTTCCCAAAACTCACCAAAAGCCACTACAAATGCATAAAATCTCTAAGGGTAAGCATAAATCACAAAACCCCCAAAAACTTACCTTAAACCTTGCTAAAAATGGAGGAAACCGTGGAGTAAGGACTCCCTTGGCTGCTAGTTTTTGTGGGAGAGGAGAAGAAGACAAAGGTTGTCTTTTTACACCTTAATCTTACCCATTTAAAACACCACTTTGGCTTTATTCCATTTCCACCACTCAACTAAGGTAAATTTTAAAATTCAACCCTCCCCTCACCATCACTTTTCCCCCACGTGAAAGACTCCCCTCCTTTCATTCATTCTTCCATTTAATTTTCCTTCATTTAATTTAAAACAAAAATTACACCAATACCCTACCTTAATCTTTTGTTTTCTCTCCAACCACCTCTTTCTAAATTAATTGCTTAGGATATTACTATGATCCTTTTTATACTCTCTTAACGTAATTAAATCTAAGGCAATTCACGTTTGAAGAAAATTCTCAGGTGTTACACTCCACCCTCCTTAAAAAAAATTTTCCTCAAAATTTGAGTACCTGAAAAGCTCAAAATAGCGATCCATCATATCTTAATGTCTTTCCCACGTTGCCTCTTCTATATTGGGGTTACGCCATAACACATTCACCAGTGGAATCTCCTTGTTGCGTAATGTCTTCACTGCATGATCTAAAATCTCCACCAGTTTTTCTTTGTACGTTAACGTTGGATGCATTTCCTTAACATTGAGACATAGAAAACATTGTGAATTCCTTCCATAGAAGTTGGCAGCTCCAACTGATACGCTATTTTTCTGATTCTCTTCGTGATCGAGAATGGTCCAATGTATCTTGGGCTTAACTTACCCTTCCTCGCGGACCTCATTATTCCTTTGAATGGTGAAATCTTTAGAAAAATCTCATTTCCCACCTCAAACTCCAACTCTCTCCTTCTTCCATCGGCATAGCTCTTTTGCTGATTTTGAGCTGTCAATATTCGCTGCCGTATAAATTTGATCTTTTTGGTTGTCTGCTGCATGATTTCTGGTCCAATCAAGCTGATTTCTCCGACTTCATCCCAATAAAGAGGTGATCTGCATTTTCTTCCATATAGAGCTTCGTATGGAGCCATACCTATCGTAGTCTGATAGCTGTTATTGTACGAGAACTCTACCAAGGGTAAATATTTGATCCATGAACCCTGAAACTCCAGTACACAGGCTCGAAGCATATCCTCTAAAATTTGAATAGTCCGTTCAGATTGTCCGTCCGTCTAAGAATGAAATGTTGTACTGAAATTCAGCCGTGTCCCCATTGCCTTACGCAGACTCTTCTAAAATTTTGATGTGAATCTCAGATCTCTATCTGAAACAATTGAAGTCGGTACATGGTGCAATCGTAATATCTCCTGAATATACAATTATGCAAACTGATCCATGTTGAAGGTCATTTTCACCAGCAGAAAATGGGCTGATTTGATTAAACGATCCACAATCACCCATATCTCATCGCATCCTTCTGTCGTCTGAGGTAACCCGACAACAAAATCCATAAATATTTGGTCCCACTTCCATTCTGGAACCGACAATGGTTGCAACTTTCCAACAGGTATCTGGTGTTCTACCTTAATTTGCTGACAGATCAAGCATGTCTCTACGTACTTAGCTACATATTTTTTCATGCTAGGCCACCAATAGTGTTGCTTAATATCTCTATACATTTTAGTGCTTCCGGGATGAACGGAAAACCTTGAAGAGTGTGCCTCTGATAAAATTTCATTCAGAAGTTGGTCATTATTTGGAACATACCATCTATTCTGAAACTTCAGAATTCCATCTTCTGAATAGCTGAACTCGGTTCGGTCATTAGATACCATACTCGACTTGAATTCATCGCACTCTGGGTTTTCCTGTTGAACTTCTCTAATTTTCTCAAGAATTGTAGGTTTCAGAGATAAGGCTGATAACACTGCTGTCACATTCAAAATGAGCTCCAAATCAAACCTCTGAAATTCAGTACTCAACGCCATTGACATCTCAGCCTCCATAGTTGAAACTGAGGTCGAAACTCGTCTTAACGCGTCCGCCACTACATCAGCTTTGTCTGGGTGGTACTTAATTTTAATAGTCCTTCACGAACTCTAACCACAGCCTTTGTCTCATATTCAACTCTTTTTGAGTAAAAATATACTTCAGACTTTTATGATCTGAATATATCTCACATTGTTGTCCATAAAGGTCATGCCTCCAAATCTTTGGAGCGAACACCACTGCCGCTAACTCTAAGTCATGGGTTGGATAATTTTTCTCATAAGACTTTAATTGCCTGGAAGCATAGGCAATAACCTTTTCATTCTGCATCAATACGCAACCTAATCTGACCCTAGAAGCATCACAGTAAATGTTGAATTTCTAATCTGCCACCTGTAATGTCGACACTGGAGCCGTAGTCAATTTCTGCTTCAGCATCTGAAAACCATATTCACAATCTTCCGACCATGCATATTTGACATCCTTTCTTGTCAGCCGAGTCAGGGGTGACGCAATCTTTGAAAATGTAACGCCCAGAATTTTCGGTTTAAGGGTTTCGAGTTTTGTACTTCTGTTTTTTTTCGTTATTAGGGTTTTATTCAAAAAAATAGTAATTTAAGCCCGTTTTGTGAACGGGAAGTTTTGTTAGAACCCTAGGAATAAGTTGGATTATTTGGAGAAATAAGAAAATGTAATATCCAGCTTTTCTGGATATTATTATTTTAATATATAATGGCATTTTTGTAAATATGTCAAAACAAGCCCGTTTCTCAAGAAGAAAGTGTCATTACGATCCTAACGATTAATAGGAATTTTAAGGAAATTATGAGAATTTTCGGGGTTTAAACGCTATATTCCGAGTAGATACATTTATCGAAATGTAAAAGACGTTCTCGTAAAAATAGCAAACGAGGTCCGTTTTGCGAACGGATAGTTTTGTTAGATCCTAAATAATAAGTTGGACATATTGTTAAAATAAGGAAATTTGGTGAACCCGAATAGTTGGACGATTAACGAACCGAATGACGAAACGAATATAAAAACTATGGAAGGGCATTTTAGTAATTTGCCAAATCAATTTATAAAATAGCCTAAAAACCTTTCTTCTTCATTTTGTTTCCTTCTGCGATTTCCAGAGAAGAAGCTCGCGGCCTCCGCCCTGCCCGCGCGACGTTTTCCTCCAATCCGACCTCCGTTCGTTCCGATTTCTTCACGGTTTCTCCTCCTCTCGCTATCCTAGGTATGAATCTACGTTCTTAGAGCGTTTATTTCGAGTTTTACGGAGTTTGAACAATTTGGGTTTCGATTAGGTTTTCGTAAAAAACGCGAGTTAGGGTTTAAAATCGATAGGTTTGCTAAGTTTATGAATGTATTGAACGTATGGAACGTTATTTGACGAGTTTAAACCGATTTGTGGAAAAGTTGAAAATTGGGGATTTGGGTTTTTAGAGAAAAACTAGTAAATTGTGAATTGTGGTGCCGAGCGTAAATTGCTCGAGTAAATAGCTGAATGATTTGGATTAGAGCTTTAGGAAGTTTCCTTAGTTAAGGTTTTGTTGAATTCGGACGATTAGAAGTTTAAGCGCGTGATATTGATGATCGTTGTGTTTTGCCTCAGACAAACAATGCTCGTGGACGGAGCTTGAGCTGCAACGGACGCGAGGTAAGTTCTCGTGATCTTCTCTGGCCGATTGGCCTACACCATACTTCGATGTAGCGTTGAGGATCTCAATGGATTGTTTGTTTTAAATTGCTTTGGTTGGGTAGATAGGTTTATAATTGTTATAGGTTATTCTAATTTGGTCTTGATGGTATGCATGTTGGTTGTTTAGTTTATGTTCATATCTGCTCATGCATCACGTGTTTTTAAAGATCATGAAAAATGAATTTCTGCACGATGTTTTAAAGTAAATGCAAAGAAAGAATGACCCTTCGGTATATAGTTTAAATGGCGCGTCGGTATACAGTTTATAGCAAAGCAAAGTAAAGCAAAGTAAAGAAAAGTTTAAATGACCCTTCGGTATATAGTTTAAATGGCCCGTCGGTATACAGTTTATAGCAAAGCAAAGCAAAGCAAAGTAAAGAAACATTTACATGACCCTTTGGTATATAGTTAAATGGCCCATCGGTATACAGTTTATAGCAAAGTAAAGCAAAGAAATCGGTATACAATTTATAGCAAAGCAAAGTAAAGAAATCGGTATATAGTTTATAGCAAAGCAAAGCAAAGCAAAGTAAAGTAAAGCAAAGTAAAGTAAAGAAAACAATGCATGATTTACAGATTCATATGCACAGCACGCATCTGCATTTACTAGAGCTTACTGAGATTTTTATCTCATAGATGTCTGTATGGTGTAGGTGTTTACGAGGAAACAGGTGAGGACGAGCTTCCTCCTCCTGAGGCATGAGGCAGTTGACGAATGATGGTCGCGGTGGTGCGTTGCGCAGTCGATGCTTTACTGACCCGTGGGGGAAGTATATACGTGTTTTGAGGGTTTGGGTTGGGTACGTATTTCGAGGATTATCTGGATGTTTTTGGTTAAATTGTATAGACGATTATAATAGGATGTTTGGGAAATCTGGATAGGTGATAGATTTACGTTTGATATTTTAAATGTTTTGGTAACCGGTATGTAAAATGTTTTGTTAAAATGTTTTGAAATGTTTTAGGATCGGTACGGATATGCTCGAGTTTTAGAGCTATCCACGCGATTTGTTTTTTTAGGAAATTTTATCGCTTTTAAAGTATTGCGTTAAATCATGGAAGTTGATTTTAGGTTGTTAATTGTAGAAGTATTGCTCTCTGGAAATCGGATTCCAGAGAGCAAATTGTGGTTTTACTCTCTGGAGTTTCCAGAGAGTACTGGAAAAACATAGAGAGAAAAGTGAAGAGGAGAAAGAGAGATGGCGATCGAAGGCACGGCGGATCGCTGGTGGATCGCTGCACAGAGTGTGCAGCGATCGATCTCTGCAAGCTGCAGAGATCGATCGCTGCATGCTGTGATCGCTGCACAGCAGTGCAGCGATCGATCTCTGCAGCATGCAGAGATCGATCGCTGCATGCTGCAGCGCCCGGTCGCTGCTGCATTTTGAGGGTAGAATTCCGATTCTGCCCTCCCTTCTTTTAAAGTTTTATTAAATGTTTTAGTTTTAATTATTATTTAAAGGTTTTGTTTTAAATGTTTTTAAAGTTCAGTTTTAATTCCGATTTCAGTTCTGATTTCAACTTCAGTGTAGATTTCGCATTAAGTTTTATTTAAAGCATAGAAAAGTAAAAAGTATAAAAAAAAAAAAATATATATATATATATATATATATATATACGGAAATTACGGGTACAGTGTCTGGGGTGTTACAGAAAATTTCGGAGAAACCAAATCGATGGGCTAATTAACGAAATGATTAAAGGATTTATAGGAAGGGCAAAAAAGTAATTAAGAAAATTAAATTTATAAAACTAAATTAGCCCCCCCCCCCCCCCTCCCCTTTTTTCTTCCTTTCCCTCCCACGACAACAGAACACAAAAATCCCCCCCCCCCTTGTTTCTCAACTTCTCTCCCTCCCGCGGCGTCTCTCTCTCTCTCATACGTCGACGGCTCCTCTGGCAACCGTTTTTCTTCCGATTTTCTTTGACAAATTAACGCTCTATGTAAAACTCTACTATCCTAGACATTAGTTTTCGGTTTAGGGTTGTTAAACGGTTAGAGTTTTTGATTAGGGTTTGTGTAATTTTAAGTTTTTGGTTAGAAATTGATAGTTTTGGTGTATTGATAAAAATTATTGAGGAAAGATTAATGGTTATTGCTGATAGTTAGATTGAAAAATGGATATAGGAGTGAATTTTGGTGTTTGGATATATCGTTTTAATGTATATTGGAATTTGAGATTTCTAGGCTTGATCGCTAAGTGTGGTTCGAGAATTAGATATGGCACGTTCAAGTAGACATTATTGGTGCCTTATAGGCGTTTGAATCGTTGAGAACGGATGTCGGATTAGGGAGGAATTAGTGAATGAAAATGTGCACGTGAGGTGGTTCGAGAATTAGCTATGGCACGTTAAAGTAGACATTATGGGTGACGTATAGGCGTTTGAATCATTGAGATCGGATGTCAGATTAGGGAGGAATTAGTGAATGAAAATGTAACACCCAGCTTTACGGGTTTTGAATCTTAGTAATATAAATACGTTTTTGTAATAATAGTAAATTAAGCCCGTTTTATGAACGAGAAGTTTTGTTAGAGCCTCAGCGATAAATTGGAATACTTGGTGAGATAAGAAAATTTGGAGAAACCGAAACGATAGGCTAATTAACTAAATAAGTGAGGATTTAGTATTGAGGGGCAAAAAGGTAATTGCCATGAGAAGTTTTATTAAAACACAACAATCTCCTTCCTTTCTCTATGTGAAATGGTTAATTGATGAAATGGTAATGGATTTTGGTGTTTAATATTTCTGGAAATTTCTGGGTGAATGGTGTGTAGGTACAGGGGGAAATTGTATGGGTTTCGGTTGAGTGTTATGGATCGGTGGATGCTGGGTGAATAAGTCATCCGACTGACGTCACCAGTGGATGTGAGCGATAGAAGTGTTGAGCGGTGGATGTGATCAGCGGTGGATATTGCTTGGTCAAAGTCAATCGGTAGAGGTGTTAGGTTACTGTTGAGCGGTGGATGTGAGCGATAGAAGTGTTGAGCGGTGGATGTTGCTTTGTCAAAGTCAATCTGTAGAGGTGTTAGGTTACTGTTGAGCGGTGGATGTGAGCGATAGAAGTGTTGAGCGGTGGATGTGATCAGTGGTGGATGTTGCTTGGTCAAAGTCAATCAGTAGAGGTGTTAGGTTATTGTTGAGCGGTGGATGTGAGCAATAGAAGTGTTGAGCGGTGGATGTCATCTGCCGAGTTAATGAAGTCACGTGGGTAACACGTGGTCTGAGCGGTGGATGTAGCTTGGCAGAAGTGATCGGTCGATGTGAACAGGGAAAATTTTGGGCTTGGGCCCTTTTTGCCCTCTGTTCTATTTGCCGATTCCTCTTTTGTTTTTCAAGGTTTTATTAAAATGATTTTCTTTTAAATATGGTTCAATGGGTATACTTTAATTTAATGATTTAACGAAGGGGGTTCACTTGAGAATGTTTAAAAAGGAAAATTTTCAAGGGAATTTAAGGGTTAAGTTTAAGGGTCGTTACAATTATGGTATCAGAGCTCTCGGGTTTTAAAACCGATTCTGTAGACTGCTCGACTACGCAAGCCACTACACAGACATGCTTCTTCAACTATAAGTACGTTATGAGTTTTCTTTTATTTTGACTTCTTACGATTATTTGTCTTTACCTTTTATAGGATTACAAAATGGCCAGAGGTAGAGATGCTAGGGATGAAGCCCTGGATAGGCTAACAGATTTGTTGGACCGTCAGGCTCAGCATATGGATAGACAAGCCTAGCAAATCGAGAGACTAGTAAATCATGAGGACCATAGGGCGCGAGAGGTGGTCGTTCCAAACCACCAGGGTATGGAGAGGTTCCAAAGGCTACAACCTCCCGCATTTAATGGACAGTCTACGGATCCCACTTTAGCTGAGGGGTGGATCCGAACTATGGAGGATATGTTGGGGTATGCAGGAGTAGAGAACAAAGATAAAGTCGCATACATCACCTTCCATTTAGCATTAGACGCTTGGTTTTGGAGGGACTCCATCAAGGCAACCACAGATGTTACAATAATGAGTTCGGAGCGGTTCAAGAACGTGTTTTTCGATAAGTACTTTAGCCATACGGTACGGGAGGCCAAAATGATGGAGTTCATGCAATTGAGACAGGCCGGCTCTGTTGCAGAATATGTCAGAAGGTTTGAGGCCCTGTCCCGGTTCGCACCGCGCCAAGTCGGTGTTAATGAGGACAAAGTTTGTCGGTTTATGCAAGGGCTAAGTCAGGAGATCCGAAAAAGTGTCATCATATCAGGGGTGCGGAATGTGCCCTATGCGGAGATTGTAGAGACAACATTGGAGATTGTGGTTGCTGAGCAGACTTATGTTAAACCGAGGGAACCAGCTAGAGGGTTCTCTCGAGAGACTCAGCCTCAACCTCAGAACCAAGGTTGGCAACCAAGAGGACAACAACAACCACAAAGAGGTACTAAGAGGCCCTATGATGGAAGGGGTGATCAAGAGAAAGGAAAACAAGTCCAGGAAGCTACTCAAAAGCCTTTTTGTCCTAAGTGCCTGAGAGAACATTTTGGCGATTGTAAATTTGGTATGGATAAGTGTTATCGATGTGGAGGAAGTGGCCACTATGCCAGGAATTGCCCGAGAACAAGCGGAGATCGGGAGATGGTTACCCCGAGGGTATTTACCCTGATCGAGAACGAGGAAACTGCCCAACCTTCATCTGATCCAGGTATAGTTATACCTCAATAGTTATTGTAATTAATAACTTTAGGATAGAGATGGGGTATAGAGCGAGTGTTATAGCAATTGTTCGATAGATCAAAGTAGGCTTGGGAATAAGAAGGTAAAATGAATGGTAGAAGTTGGAAGTATTTAGATGAAAACAAAATTAAGAGCATGCGATTTAGATTATTTGGTGAAGGGTACGAGGAGTGGTTTTCACTTAAGAACTTAGTGATAGGTGGGCTTAAGGATAAGTAAAGGAAATTGGTTAGATTAAAAAGATAGGAGTATAAGAATTTTAATTAAGAGCAGAGCAAGGGAGCCCACTAATATAGTTTTTTTTTTTAAGAAATGTGGTTTCGGAGGGTCCTGTCAGCAAGGGAACCAAGATCGTGAGATAGTAGAGACTTTAGCTCTCTGATGGACTCATTGAGATCTTGTGATATTTCGCCAATATAGTTTGTGAAGTAAAGCTGTGATACAAAAGAATGACTGTAAGGAAACATTGACTTAGGAAAACCTTGAAGTTATTTTAAGAATTGAGTATAGGAGATAAGCTTTAGTCGAGTTGATGAGTTAGAATAATTTAATTACGGATGATTAAGTGGAAAAATCAAAAATATGTGAGAGTAGTGAACATATTTAGGAGGCTAAGATTGTACAACATGGAGATTTAAAGAGTTTTGGGTTAGAACCATAGAGATGGATCCCAATAATAGTTAAGATCGAAGTTTAAACAAGAACTTGAATTGTGCAGTGGGCTCTAAAGTGCAGAATAATCATAGGATAAGAAATAAGGCATTTAAGAATTGCAGATATAAGTTAAGTCAAATTTTGAGGACAAAATTTTAATTAAGGTGGATGGAATGTAACACCCGTCTTTACGAGTTTTGAATCTTAGTAATATAAATACATTTTTGTAATAGTAGTAAATTAAGCCTGTTTTATGAACGGAAAGTTTTGTTAGAGCCCCAGCGATAAATTGGAATACTTGGTGAGATAAGAAAATTTGGAAAAACCGAAACAATAGGCTAATTAACTAAATAAGTGAGGATTTAGTATTGAGGGGCAAAAAGGTAATTGCCATGAGAAGTTTTATTAAAACACCACAATCTCCTTCCTTTCTCTAACACTTCACAAAAATCCCCAGAAACGCTCTTCTGGCGATTTTGATTTCCAGACAGCGATTCTCCTTTCACGCCAGTGATTCTTCCATTCCGGTGATCGATTCTTCACGTTTCATTCTCCAAACGACACCCTAGGTAAGGTTCTATGGTTTTGGAAAGTTTATTCTCGATTTTCAGGTTGTAAAATAGCTAGTCAGTGGAGGTTTGATCGGGTGCGTTAAAAATGGTGAGGTTCACAATAGATAGAGTTGAAATGAAGATATTTATGGTTATGGAGGATAGTTAAGTAGAATTAATGTGATTTTGTTTAGTTCGGAGTTTGATTGATTAAGCTCGATTTTAATGTTAAGTGTTGTGAATTGGCTTAGGTATACAAAGCGCACGGACAACACTCGGTTTGCTAAGGACATCAGGTAAGTATTCATGACTTGCTTGGCCGATTGGCCTACACCATAAGAATTGTCATTGATTGAGGATTTGGTGAGTTTTTGGTCTAGGAGTAAATTGGATGGGTAGGTTAAGGTATCTGTTATGCTACAAGGTTTTCTTAGGTTTTAATACTGCTTTATGCTTGTTTGCTGTTTAATGCACCGTTCACAATCATGCATCATGTATAAAATGAAAAAGCATGGAAAAAGGATTTATGCATACGTTTTCATGTAAGAAAGAACGAACTAAAGCACTGCATGTAAACGGTAATATGGGGCTAGAGGTTGGCATTCCCTGCTTGGAACAGAACAAAGGCCGTCTATTTCAAGTGGGGCAAAGGTTGTCAACGGGGGCTCGAGTTTGGCATTCCCTTCTTGAAGTGGAACAAAGGTTGTCTACTTCAGGTTGGGCAGAGGTTGTCTACTCGAGGTTGGCATTCCCCGCTTGGGACAGAACAAAGGTTGTCTGTTGCAAGTGGGGCAAAGGTTGTCAACGGGGGTTAGAAGTTGGCATTCCCTGCTTGAAGTGGAACAAAGGTTGTCTGCTTCAGGTGGGGCAGAGGTTGCCTACCCCACCTATATGTAATGAAAGTATATAAAAGAAATGAATGTACGAAAGAATAATATGATTTTATGAATTGCATACGCTTAGCATGCATGTCTCATTTATGAAGCTTACTGAGTCTTTAGCTCATAGAATGTTTTTATGGTGTAGGTAATCTTGAGCAAGGAGAGAATGTGGTTCTTCCACCCGAAGAATGAGTTGGTTGAAGAAGAATGTCGTGGGAGTGCGCTGTGCAGTCGGTGCGAACTTGACCCGTGGGAGCATAGGTTATATATTTTGTAGTTTTTGGGCTATTATGGGCTGACGGGTAGAAATATAGAATGAAATGTATAGAAATACATTTTAGGAAGCTTGGTATCTAGATAGGTTATAAATTGTTGATTTGATGATTTTAAGTTGGATTATTGATGAATATTTTGAGGATGAAATTTTAAGTGTTATTAAGATAAGGAAAGGGTTAATTGATGAAATGGTAATGGATTTTGGTGTTTAATGTTTTTGGAAATTTCTGGGTGAATGGTGTGTAGGTACAGGGGAAATTGTATGGGTTTCGGTTTAGTGTTATGGATCGGTGGATGCTTGGTGAATAAGTTATCCGGATGATGTCACCGGTGGATGTGAGCGATAGAAGTGTTGAGCGGTGGATGTGATCACCGGTGGATATTGCTTGGTCAAAGTCAATCGGTAGAGGTGTTAGGTTACTATTGAGCGGTGGATGTGAGCGATAGATGTGTTGAGCGGTGGATGTGATCAGCGGTGGATGTTGCTTGGTCAAAGTCAATCAGTAGAGGTGTTAGGTTACTGTTGAGCGATGGATGTGAGCGATAGAAGTGTTGAGCGGTGGATGTGATCAGCGGTGGATGTTGCTTGGTCAAAGTCAATCGGTAGAGGTGTTAGGTTACTGTTGAGCAGTGGATGTGAGCAATAGAATGATGTGAACCGAGAAGCGATAAATCTCATTGTCAAGGACCATGATCTATTAGAAGATAAAGGAGGTCCAACGAACAAAGCTTCACATGGTTTAGTCGTGGAAACCCGAGGAAAAAAACGATCACAACAAAAGCAAGAGACTATAAAAATAAAGAGCTTTGTAGCATGGAAGTGGGCCCCAAGAACTTGGCAAAACAAGACTCATAAGGCACGGAGTTGGGCCCCACAAATACCAATGGATTGGAGAGAGAATGGTAAATATCCACACAAGCTACAAAGAGATAAAGATTCACGTGGGTTGGAAAGAGATAAAAATCCACATGACTTGGTTTATGATGAGATCCAAGTTCAGACCAAGTCAAAGCCCAAGAATAACGATTCAATTGAAGATACCGTGGGCCTAATGACAAGAGCAAGAAGCCAAAGATTATTGGAAGATCTTTTGAAGAAAGGGTGCAATGCACATGCACATGTAAGAATTAAAAACACATGTGCCATGCACATGCACATGTAGGAATTAAAGAGGACATGTGCCAAGTACATGCATATACGAGGAATTAAAAAGTCACATGCAAAGCACATGCAAATCAAACAAATCACGTATGAGAGATCTTATCCGACATAATCTACTCAAATCTATTCAAACATAGTTTAAACGTGAGATGATATCTGATCATGCCAAGGATCATTATCTCACTATTTTATTAGTTATTTTTTTTATTTTTGTTTTTTTTAATTATTTAATTTAATTTTAGTGTGTAGCCTATTTAATGGAAAAACTATTTGATTTAATAAAAGAACAAGTTTGAATTAAAAATGTTGAGTTTTGAGAGAGCATTTCTCTTTAGTTCTTTGCGAAGAACAACGATCTTCTTCAAGTCACACTTGAAGAATCTCACTAGATAGTTTTGGTTCTTACCAACGAGTTTGGTCTGGGTCAAGCTCCTGTTTTGATAGCTTCGGTTCAGCCAACAGGTATGGCTCGGGTCAAGCTCCTGTTTTGATAACTAGGGTTCCATCGAATTCTTCGATTGGGGTCTTAGTTCCTTACTTTGTTCTTGAATCGAAAAGGTGTTCCTTTGAATTATTCCGCGTTGTTGTCGGGTCCCGGGTCCTTTCGATCCGAGGTTCGCATCAATTGGTATCAGAGCTTCGGATCCTTGATTCAAGAAGCTATCTTTAATTTTTATTGTCAATCTTTTCTTCATCCTATTCTATTCGTCCTACTAATCAAAAAAAAAAACAAAAAACAAAAGAATTCATTTTTTTTTTCATTCTTATTATCAAAG
This sequence comes from Begonia masoniana, assembly GCA_022432975.1. Lineage (NCBI taxonomy): Eukaryota > Viridiplantae > Streptophyta > Magnoliopsida > Cucurbitales > Begoniaceae > Begonia > Begonia masoniana. The sequence continues at coordinate 34,749,679 of CM039512.1, read as the reverse complement.
TTTCAATTTTTATCATTGATTCTTTTTTTTCTCATGAATTTGTCATCTTTTGCAAATTTCGACAAAGGTCAAAAAAATATTTGTCAAAAGTAAAAAAAAAAAGAGTTATCAAAAGTCAAAAAAAAAAAAAGAGTTGTGAGAAGTCAAAAAAAAAAATCGAAATTTTGTTGTAGAGATTTCGAAAATTCTATCCTTTTAAATTCAAGAATTCGTTCTTAAATTCATAGATAATTGTTCTTTCAAAATTCAAATCGTTGAATCTTCATTCGAAATATTGTCTTTATCCAAATTTAATTTTTTGGGTTCAAATTGTTGTTGAATCTTCGTTTGAAATATTGTCATCATCCAAACTTTTGTCTTATTTCAATTATACCCTTGATTTAGCCATCCTTACAAGTTTGAACTTTTAAGCTTTAAAGTTTGATTTTTTATAGTTTGACTTGTTGAATATTTACCATCGATCAAGTTCTTACGTAAAGAACTAGAAGGGAGATCTAAAGGTAAAAGGCAAGAGGGTGAGACTATTATAGAAAAAGCCTTAATTTTTGAGCGAAACACGAGTGGAGTGACATCCATCGAGAGCAAACACATGAGGAAGAGGTAAGGTCCATTACTTGATTATTTTTCTTTTACTTCTAACTTTTTTTTTTATTTTCTTATTGTGGTTGGAAAAGAAAATCATGAGTGGAGAACAAAACGAGGTGGACTTAAAGTTGTTCATGAAAGCCATGCTAGAAAATTTCAAGGGTTTAAATACGAGAATGGACCGATTGGAATCTCCATCCCCTAGTCATATGCGGCGAAGGAAGGATTTTGATGTAGAATTCGAAGAGTATAATGGATATTATCAAAGGGAAAGAAATGATAGGTCGTACCGAGGAGATGGTGATCTAAGTAACATCAAGGTAAATATTCCTTCTTTCCAAGGGAAAAGGGATCCCGAGGTGTATTTGGAATGGGAAAGAAAGGTGGACCTATTGCTTGAATACCAAAATTACACGGATGAAAAAAAACTTAAATTGGTGACAATGAATTTCACGGACTACGCTAACAATTGGTGGGATGAACTAGTAAAGTGCCAAAGAAGGTATGGTGAGTCACAAGTTCAGACATGGAAGGACATGAAGGCACTCATGCGAAAAAAGATTTGTTCCATCACAGTATTATAAAGATTTGTGTCGAAAACTCCAAAATTTGACTAAAGGTTATAAAAGTGTGGAAGATTATTATAAAGAGATGAAAATAGCCATGAAAAGAGCTAATGTGGAGGAAGACAACGAAGAAACAATGACTCGATTTGTTAGAGGACTAAATAGAGAGATAGCAGATGTCGTAGATCTACAACATTATGTGGACTTAGAAGAATTGATTCACAAATCAATCAAGATCGAACGGCAACTAAGAGCAAAACGGAATTCTAAGATGGGATCAACTTTGAATTCATCGTGGAAATCAAATTGGGAGGATGAAAATTCGAAACCGAGACAGGATCCTAAGAGCAAAATCACTGCTACCAATGTGATTTCACAAAAATTCAAGACCAATGGATCAAAGAACAAGTATGAATTGGTTAAGATTGGAAGACCTATGATCCTTACACCATTAAAGCCGTGGGAGGCAATTGAAGATCAAGAGAGGATCACGAAGGAATTTCAAATCATAAAGGACGAGAGAGCGAAAGAAAAAGGTGAAAAGAAATTAGTTGAAAAAGAGAGAGAAAATGGTGAAAAGAAAATAGCTGAAAAGAGTACAAAGAATGATGAAAAACCGAGGGAGAAAGAGAGAAAAGCCGAGGGAAAAGAGAGAAAAGTCAAGGGAAAAGAGAGACAATTTGAGGGAGAGAGAGAACAAAAGTCGAGTGAAAAATTGCATTGATGAACAAAAGTGAGGATAAGCGTGAGATGATTTTGCTTTTATATAAATATGTTTATTTATCATCTAACGACTTACCAAGTTTTCTTCCAAGTGTTGTTTCTTTTCTTTTGCAGAAAAATAAATATGAAATTCCCGAGGAGTTTCGAAGAGAAATTTCTCCTTTGAGAGAGATTGAGAAGCATAAAAATCTCATACCGAGTACGTTAGTTCCAAGTCGATCGGAAACATCAAATAAGTTTGAGTGGTTGGTGAGACCATATGATTTTTATATTGCACCTATTATATGTTTAAGGTTAATAGATAATATGCAAAATTATTTTATTGGAAAATTTGTCATTGATTACTTTGCACACAACTTGGTTTATGACAAAATTGTAGATACATATTTTGCGAGTTTCAAATTCAGATTTTTACGTTTTAAAAGATTTTAATTCTATTAGATGTTATTCACTGTTTGATATTATTGATGATTTTAATCCATTAAATCCGTTAAATTTATTAATTTTGTTTACAAATAAGTTTGTTCTCGTGCATGAAAGTAAAAATGATGAATTTGCTAAGAAATTTCATGCAATGGTAAGACTTATTTTTGAACCCAAAGATTTGGTTTGGCTACGTCTACAAAAAGAAAAGTTTCCAAACAAACGGAACAACAAGTTACAACCTCGAGGAGATAGACATTTTCAAGTCCTAGAGCGTATCAATGACATCGCTTACAAGATCAACCTACCGAGTGAATACGGTAATGCAAGCATATCTTTTAATTTTACTAAATTGTTTCTATATGATGCAGGAGATTCGAGGATGAATCTTTTTGAAGGGGGAAGGAATGATGTGAACCGAGAAGTGATAAATCTCATTGTCAAGGACTATGATCTATTAGAAGATAAAGGAGGTCCAACGAACAAAGTTTCACATGGTTTAGTCGTGGAAACCCGAGGAAAAAAGCGATCACAACAAAAGCAAGAGACTATAAAAATAAAGAGCTTTGTAGCATAGAAGTGGGCTCCAAGAACTTGGCAAAAGAAGACTCATAAGGCACGGAGTTGCATTCCTTTGTAAGTTCGGTCGACACCTTGCAATAGCGGTGGACCCCTTGCCTGGCAATTTTACATTTTGTACATAATCAACACCTCCAATCACTTCCAAACTTAACCAACTCTACCTATTCGATATCAATTCCATCACCATCCATAAACCGAATATTCAAGCTCATCAAATCTCGACACAAAACACCCATTTCGATTTAAAATCGCAAACCTACTTCCAAATCACCAAAACTCATCCAAAACTCTATTCTATTTCATCAAAATATTAACAAACATCAACATTCATCAAAATGCACATCAAACATCAATATCCTATCTATTTCATCAAACAGCCGTCCATACATAGCGGAAGCTATCAAAATCATCAAAACATTGGTTTATAATCTATCCAAAATACATAACTTCAAACCAATATTCAATATGAAATTTCCAACATATTAAACTTCTACTTACACCCTAAAATCCTTCAAACACCCAATGTTCATCTAACTTACATCTAATTACCACAAAATGACTCGGAGCACACCCACGGATCATCACGCCTAGCCAAAACACCTCCCATCGCCACGAGCTCTTTCCATCGACCAACTATGCCTGATCATCAGGAGGAAGTTCTTCACCTTCGTTATCGTCACCTACATTATACAATAACACATTAAGCCTAATGCTTAGTAAAGAGGTGCACTAAAACATGAGTATACATAATGCATGGTTTTTCAAAACATGTACGTTTTTCGTTTCTTCACTTTACATAACATATACATAAATATATCATTAGGCATGAGTAGGCACAAGCACCACCCCGTCTACCCTGTAGACCAACACTTGCCCTGAGTTACCATTACATATTATCGTGCCCTGAGTTGCTATTACATATTATCATGCCCTGAGTTACCATTACATCGTGCCCTGAGTTGCCATTAACGTGCCCTGTGCCCTACTCATCCTCCAACTTCACTTAACATTATATACTTTACTTCATTTACTTGAAAACATGCATATAAGAACATTTCATTAAATCTTAAAAGAAAAGACATGATGCATGAAGAGAGGGCTCCAACAATCATCCAAACATTCATAACATACATAAACGAGCCTAACCGACCACTAATAGGAAACGTCCTAGTTTACCCGACTCCTTAGAACCCCGAAATCATGAAAACATCATTAAGACTTTTAATTCCTAACAACGATATGACGTAGGGCCATAAGGGCCGAAAACCTAACACCACTTACCTGGAGTCCTAGCTATGCCGAGCGCTGTCCTTTGAGAGCTTGGGTTACCTAAGGCATTTTCATAACATATCATTAGTATCCACTCTAAATTACATCAATTTCAAAACTGAAAGAAAACCCGAGCTAAGATAATTTTTCCTAAAACTCATATTCACTTCTTTCGGACATTTCATCGAGCATTACACGCTCATGAGTTTCAAAACTCCATTAATGGCTTCCAACAACCTTCCAATAACTAAAATCAACCCAAACCATCGACCTAACACTATAAATTCATCTAATCTACCAAAATAACAACCAATGTATCATTAATGGGCATAAAATCATTATCCTATCAATTTCTCATAAATCCAGAGATTTTACTCAAAACCCTAAACCAAAAATCCACTCTAAACAACTATTAAATACACACAATACATAGAGTTTACCTAGAGTATTGATGTAGGGAAGAAAACTCGAAGGAAAATCACCGGAAATGAGGAGAAAGCTTTGAGGAAGAGAAGTGTAGAGGAGATGGAGAGAATTCGCCAAGGAGAGCTTCACGTTGGAGAGTAGGGAAATGAGAAGAAATGGAAGTGTTTTAGGTTTAATAACAATTTTGACTTCAAAATTACCTAAATACCCTTTTTGTAAATTTCTTTGTTTAACTTCCTTATTTTGTCTATCGATTTGATTTCTCCAAAATTTTTCTTATTTCTCCAAATATTCCAATTTATTCCTAGGGTTCTAACAAAACTTCTCATTCGCCAATCGGGTTTAATTTACTATTTCTACGAATTAAAACACTATAACGCTTAAAATTTAAGACTCGAAAATCTATAACTCGAAACGCATAAACTGTATTTTCTGGGTGTTACAATGTGTATAGAAATGCGATCGGAAAATGTTTGGAAATGTTTATGTATGTGGATGGGATAGTTAGTTAGAAAATATATGAAAAGACGAGTTTTGATGTGCATGTTGTGGTAGTAGAACGTCTAGAATGTGAAGTCTTTATTTGGAAAATAAACTGGAATTGTTTAGATGTTTTTAAACTTGTAGTGATATGCTCGGTTTTTAGAGCGATCCATGCAATTGGTTTTCGTGAATTTTCAATACGTTTTCGAATGCGTTTTTGGGTTCCATTTTTAGTCGGGTTTTTGAGGTTTGAGATATTATATGTTTAGAAATGTTTAAGGTAAGTTTATGGGTGAAATGTGGGTGAATGGTAGGAAGAAGAATGGAGAAAGTGGCAAAAAGGGGAAGGGAGGGCGCAAGTCGCCCGAGGAGGTGCGCAAGAGCACGCTAGGGCGCGCGCGGTGCACGCCCCAGCCGATCGATTGGCACTAGGCACCAATCGATCGGCACCTTCCCTGGAGCACGCGCAATCGGGGCGGAGAGCCAACCAATCGATTGGCGCTCTGCTCGCGCGCGCTGCGCGCAGCAAACAGCGCGAGCGCGCCCTAATTGGGCAACGTGCGCGCTGCATCACCCGAGGCCCAATTGAATTTTTTTTAAATTTGATTTTTCAAAACACGTTTCAACCCGACTTTTTACGATACTTTTTAAACGTATTTTACGAGCAACCTCCACTTATTTTAAAGGATTTTAAGGACCCAAAAACCAAGTCGACATTTTATCAAAAAATAGTTTTAGCCTCGTTTTTAATGTTTTAAAAGTCAAAATATTTTACGCCCAAAATATCACTGTCAAAGTTAGACCCTAAAGGTCGATATAGGTGGGTCAATTGTCTAAGTACGTCTTTATGATGACCCGGATGTGTAAGTATGTGTACGATGGCTGCACGAACCGAAACTCGAATGGCGGTATATTTGTGCGGGCAAACCGAAAGGTGACGGGACGTAAAAAGGGGGTCGTCACAATCCCACATCGCTTGGGGAATATGTGGAAATGAAACATATGTAAAGAGACTCTCCCAAGATAGCAAGACGCGTTTTGGAGCATAATTGATAAAGGATCCCATAAGAACTCCGAAGTTAAAAGTGCTTCGGCAAGAGTAGTACCAGGTTGGGTGACTGATTGGGAAGTCATCACCAAACAAAGCCGTGAGGATAGGATATTGGGCCACGGTCCAATCCCCAGAGTGGATAATATCTTGCTAGAAAAAGGGTTGTTACAAATTGTATCAAAGCCTGTACCCAACTGGAAATGTTGACAACGAGGACGTTGGGCCCCCGAGAGGGGGTGATTGTGATGACTCGAATGTGTAAGTATGTGTACGATGGCTGCACGAATTGGAACCCAGATGGCGGTACGTCCACGCGGGAGAACTGGAAGGTGACGGGTCGTAAAAATGAGGTCGTCACAATCACACATCGCTTAGGGAAGTATGTGGAAATGAAACATATGTAAAGAGACCCTCCCAAGATAGCAAGACGCATTTTGGAGCACAATTGACAACGGATCCCATAAGAACTCCGAAGTTAAAAGTGCTTCGGCGAGAGTAGTACCAGGTTGGGTGACCGACTGGGAAGTCCTCACCAAATAAAGCCGTGAGGGGAGGATATTGTGTAACGACCCAAACCCTCTCCGGGCCGTCACACGACATGACTTGACATCTACATAACTTCGACCTAAGCCCTCGTATTTTTATGTAAAATTTTTTGTTTTTACTTAACACTTTAAAATAAAACGGACTTAGGCAATCGACCCACCTCAAATGACCCCTTTTGAATCCACTTCGACTTAAACATGTTGGGTGTAAAGTTCGTCGACTTTTAAAACATTAAAACAAGGTTAAAACCATTTTTCGATAAAATGTCGAATCGGTTTTTGGGTCCTTAAAATCTTTTAAAATACATGGGGGTCGCTCGTAAAATACGTTTAAAAAGTATTGTAAAAAGTCAGGTTGAAACGTGTTTTGAAAAGTCAACTTTTGAAACATATGCATTAAAAATTCACGAAAACCAACTGCATGGATCGCTCTAAAAACCAAACATATCCTTACAAATTTAAAAACATCCAAACAATTCCAGTATATTCTCCAACTAAAGACTTCACATCCTAAACGTTCTACTCCCACAACATTCACATCAAAACTTGACTTTTCGTACATTTTTCTATCAAAACCATCTATCCACATACATAAACATTTTCATTCACTTCTTAAACAAAATCGACGCTTACAACTACTAACCACAGACTCGTACACATACTAACCACGGTCAGAATTGCCCTAACAATATTGTCGAGTTGCCGCCATGGTCGTACTCCTCCAACTGCGTCCAAAATCCTAGCCTACTCGCGAAAACTCACCGTGCCTGCACTTCTTCACCTACATCACAAAACTCATCTATAAGCCTAATGATTAGCAAGTAGTGACAATATGAATTTAAAACATTTAAATTAACATATGCAGTTTCTACTGTTTCATCATACATAATCATTTTGTTTCCGTTTCTACCATTTCCATCGTTTCTATCATTCATACATGTAATCCTCTACCAATGGAGGGCAGATTAGTTTCTCCATCTCTAGTCGTTCCACAACTTCATCTAAAGGGTGAACCACTTCCTTCAGACGTTAAACATTCACATGGTTGTAGTTTCTACGTTCTACTCTTGAAAACACATGCTCAAAACATTTTCATATCTTTTCTAAAACATGATGCATAAACTAAACATATGTAAAACATGCAAGCAATCCTAGCGTTCTGTGATGTAGGCCAAAAAGGCAACACCTATGCATACACTACTTACCTGGCATCCTTAGCAATTTACTTCTATCTGAAATCTTAACTGTGGAACCTGAAAAAAACTAAACATCAAAAATCCAACCTTAAATCCATTCTCAATCTAAAAATCATCAATAACTATTAATCTATCATCAATAATCATCAATACATCAAAACCATCAATTTCTAATTAAAAACCTAAAATTATACAAACCCTAAATCGATAAACCAGACGAATAACAACCCTAAACCGAAAACTAAACTCATAGAATAGTAGAACCTTACCTAGAGTATTGAATCGTCGAAGAAATCAGAGGAGAAATGCCGCTGAATCGACGGCGTGAGAGAAGCTCGTCGCGGGAGGGAGAGAAACACAGAGAAGGGGGGAGAAGAAATGGTGTTCTACCGTGGGAGGGAAAAGAGAATCATTCACTTATTTCGTTAATTAGCCTATCGATTTGGTTTCTCTGAAATTTCTTTATTTCTCCAAATATTCCAATTTATTCCTAGGGTTCTAACAAGACTTCTCGTTCGCAAAACAGGCTTAATTTACTATTTTCACAAATAAAACACTAATAACGGAAAAACCGAACTCGAGTGTCATACTATAGGTTTGGGTCTCTAAAAATTTTTTTATTCCTCTAGAAATTCTCATAAATTCCTAGGACTCTGATGAAACATCCCGCTCGAGAAATAATCTTAATTTGCTCAATTACAAAAAAATACCCCTAAGAGCGAAAACCCCAAAAACTCGGGCGTTACATATTGGGTTACGGCCCAATCCCCAGAGCGGACAATATCTTGCTGGAAAAAGGGGTCGTTATAGTTTTCCTTTAAAGTGTTAAGTAAAAATAAAAAAATTTATGTGAAAATACGAGGGCTTAGGTCTAAGTCAAAGTCAACGTCGGTTCAAGTCCTGTGATGACCCGGAGTTGGTCGAGGTTGTTACAGAAAAGCCCTCTATAAGCTTTTTGTAGTAACCGGCTAATCCCAGAAAACTTCAAATCTCGCTGACATTCGTTGGCTGAGGCCATTCCTTAATCGATTGTTTCTTAGCTGGATCTACCGATATTCCTCCACTAGAAATCACATGTCCAAGGAAATGGATCCTATCTAGCCAAAACTCACACTTGGAGAACTTCGCATAAAGTTGATGCCGCTTCGAAGTTTGCAAAAAAATCTTTAAATGCTCCATATGTTCGTCTTCGTTACGGGAATATAGCAAGATATCATCAATAAATACAATAACAAATTTATCAAGATACTCTCAAAATACCCAATTCATCAGGTCCATAAAAGCAGCTAGAGCATTTGTCAGTTCAAACGACATTACCAGGAATTCATAGTGCCCGTATCTCGTCCAAAAAGCTGTCTCCAGGATATCTTGTGATCTGACTTTCAGCTGATAATACCCCGACCTCAAGTCTATTTTTGAGAAAATCTGAGCTCCTTGGAGTTGATCGAACAAGTCATCTATCCTTGGCAGTAGATACTTGTTCTTTGACTTGTTCTTAATGGTCAGCTTATTCAACTCCATGTAATCAATGCACAATCGGAGCGACCCATCTTTCTTCTTCACAAACAACACTTGTGCGCCCCATGGTGAAAAGCTAGGGCGTATGAATCCCTTATCTACCAATTCTTCCAATTACTTTTTCAACTCCTTCAATTTTGGTGGAGCCAACCTATAAGGGTTCTTCGTATTGGTTCCGCTCCGAGGTATGTGTCAATCACGAATTTGATTTCCCGGTCTGGAGGTAAACCAGGCAAATCAGGAATACATCAAGAAAATCACGAACTACTAAAATATCTTGAGGTTTTGTCTCTACTTGAACCTGAGCTTCTAAACTTGTTTCAAGAAAGCAAAGGTGCTCACCCATTAAAATTTTCCGAGCATCAATGGGCGCCATTACGAATAACTTCTTTATATTCTTCAAGACCTACAACGAATGCTTCTAACCATTCAGAGGTTGAAAATTAACAGTCTCGGTCCTACAGCCAATTGTTGCATAGTGTCGAAATAGCCAATCTATTCCGAGTATCACGTCATACCCGGTTATTTCCATCACAATTAAATTGGCAGGCAATCTCTTCATCCCTACAGATACTGTAATGACCCCGTTAAGGGCCGAGACCCATTTCATAATCTTCGCGGTACACTTACTCTATTTTACTCTCTATACACTTGTTGTTTTTTTTTTCTTCTGTTTTTTTTTTAAAAAAAAAAACAGAACTTAGAGACTTTTCCATATCTGACATAATGAAACCTTTTATGAGCTCGACTCTTCCATAAGACAGTTGGCATATTTAGTTACATAGTAGGGCGACTAGACCCAGACACCGACTCTGTAACATAATCGGGTAGGAAGGAGGTATCCTCGAACCACACGACTTCATTGTTCGCGGGCTGCATGAATTTACAGACAGCTACTAATAGAAAACACATCATCCGATCGTCACGTGCTTCGCGCGTGACTCAATAGACATCGCCCGATGGAAGGCATCTACCGGTGGACAAGAGCTTTTCACGTGACCCGTTAAACTCTTCCAGACCCAAAACGACAAGGTTAAAAGCTCACTTTTGCCGTTCGCAAAACGACAAAACTTTATACTTACTTCTACCGATAGCTAAACGACAAGATATTACACTTACTTCTACCGATAGCTAGACGACAAAACATTATGCTTACTTCTACCGATAGCTAAAACACATCTACCGATCGCTAGGCGACAAAGTCCAAACCATTTCTACCGATGGTGAACAACATCTACAAATTGAATACATCCTGATTTTTTTTTTTCACAGACAAAGTATGACAGACATAAACTTGCACAGTACAACCCATAGACTCATTCAGAATACGTATAGCGGAAGACTTACTTAAAACAGACCATCTTATATGTATCAATTCTCAGAATCATCCTCAAGCTCAGAAGCTAAAACAGGCAATACTCAAAAATCCATTGCTATTAAAAGGATCCCGTCCTAATTAAAATTTGTATCAGACATGTTCCAGAATCTAATGATATAAGAAAACTCATCCTACTTAAACCTCAATTTTCACAATCCTTACTGACATTATATGAGCAATAACCACATGTCATAATCGCCTTTCCAGCCATGCACTGTCACCCTGAGCACATCCAGCAACCAGCCTTAGACTTCCTCATTGAATTTGGAATCCTCACATGTTAATTCTTCACCTACATCATAAGGTTTAAACTATAAGCCTAACGCTTAGTAAGGAATGCAATGCTAACACATATGCATGACTACACAATTTTAAGAAATGCATGCTCATGAATCTTTTCTTATTCTTGTTCATATTCATGTTCATATTCATCATCCATATTCATCATTCATGTTCATCATTTACATTGTATGGATTAAGGGAGGATTTGTGCCGGTAAAGGGGATTCGACAGTGGAAGTGTACATAGTCCCTTGCGGGTCGTATTCTTGGTCCCTCTTTTGGACAGTGACATATGTCAAACCACCCCCAACCTCTCATAATCCATGTTGCATAGGTTTCATATTCATATCTTGTTCATGAGAGAAAACATGCACTTAAAACACTTTCATATGCTTGAGAAACATTCCTGATGCATGAGCAGGGATACTCTTGGTTCATCATTCTACTGAACAGGTCATACATCTAACAAGGATCATTCTTTCAGTTCAAGTATCGTAACTAATAGACAAAAGCTCAGATAATCTTTAAACATCGAAAAACAGCTTCTAACTAGTACTTCTATGATGTAGGGCCCTAATGGCTGGGCAATCCTACACATTCACTTACCTGGTTTCCTTAGCAATTTTGAGTACTTCTCTTCAGACTTCCTCACCTAAAACATTCCACATTGTAAAGTTAAAACAACATCCTAAAAGTTTTAATCAAGAGTCACCCTAGAATCTAACGTGTGTATATATATATATATATATAAGTCTTTTAGCCGAGCACTCTATGTGCGTAGTCTAAATTTTCAGAATCAAAATAACCATATTTGGTCTAGAATTATTCCCAGTCAGTTATAATAAAGTTCAGAATCGAATCGGAGATGTCTTTATTAAACTGGGGTTATAAACGTTACTACCATTATTCTGTCATTGAAGAATCCAAAATCCCAGCTCCAGCAGAAAACAGAGCTCAATGTAAACAACCAGTAACTACATTGCCAAAGTCTTACCTAGAGTGTGGATTGTCGGGGTGGAGGCTGAAGAATCAGTCGCCGATGAGAGAGTCGCTAGCAGATGGAGATAGCTCGGGGAATGAGAGAACGCAGAAGGGAATGTCGGCTACAGTGAGATTTTGGTGAGGTTTAAGAGTTTCCACTTTCTATTTATATTAAATCCAATCATCCTTAATTTCAATTTTGCCACCCAACCTAGATTTTCAACACAAGCAATTAATTAAGTCTTGGCATAAATTCCAAACCGAAAAGGTCAAAATAAACATGACCGTTAAAACAGTTTAAAAAATCACCTGGTCAAACTTGTCGGGTGTTATAGATACCATACTATTATGCACCACTTGATCAGAGTGCATGCATTCACCAAAAAGTAGCTTCACATCATACATACATCCAGCTGGCTTAGGCTCCAAATTTAATTTCACTAGGAAAGTCGTTGCCACAGAGGAGTGTGACGCACCCGAGTCTATCAATATAACGCAGGCATAGAATTAACTAGTACCGTACCTGAAATAATAGCTGGTCGATCTTCACTGTAACGACCCCTTTTCCCAGCAAGATATTGTCCACTCTGGGGATTGGGCCGTAGCCCAATATCCTCCCCTCACGGCTTTGTTTGGCAAGGACTTCCCAGTCAGTCACCTAACCTGGTACTACTCTCTCCGAAGCACTTTTAACTTCGGAGTTCTTATGGGATCCGTTGTCAATTGTGCTCCAAAACGCGTCTTGCTATCTTGGAAGGGTCTCTTTACATATGTTTCATTTCCACATACTTCCCCAAGCGATGTGGGATTGTAACGACACCCCTTTCTACAACCGAACCCTCCGGCACAAGTCCAACCTAGGATTCGCGAAATTTTAACCCAGCACGTCACCCTCCGGCCTAAGTCCCACTCGGGTCCCTCCTCATACGTGTCCATTCGGGTCATCACAATCATCCACCCTCGAGGGCCCAACGTCCTCGTTGGCCACATTTCTGGTTGGGTACAGGCTCTGATACCATTTGTAGCGATCCCTTGTCCGCTCTGGGGATTGGGCCGTAGCCCAATATCCTCCCCTCATATCTTTCTTTGGCGAGGACTTCCCAGTCGATCACCCAACCTGGTACTACTCTCGCCGAAGCACTTTTAACTTTGGAGTTCTTATGGGATCTGTTGTCAATTGTGCTCCAAAACGCGTCTTGCTCTCCTTGAAGGGTCTCTTTACATATATTTCATTTTCACATACTTCCCCAAGCGATGTGGGATTGTAACGACCCCCTTTTCTAGGACCAAACCTTCCAATCTAAGTCCAATCTGGGATCTGCGGAGTTTTAACCCAGCACGTCACCCTCCGGCCCAAGTCCCACTCGGGATTCGCGGAGCACTGGGTGGTTCCTTCTCATACGTGTCCATTCGTGTCATCACATTCACCCTCCGGCTCAATCATGCCAAAAATCCTAGGTGTCGCCTTGGCTGGCCCCTTCTTTGTTGCGGGGCAATCTCTGACTATATGACTGGTCTCGTTGCAGTTGTAGCACTGGTTACCCTCGGCTTAGGGCAGTCTCTTCAAAGATAGCCAGCTTCCTAACAATTATAGCATTTGCCCACATACTGTCCGCATTCTCCTGGATGGGACTTCAAACATTTCGGACATTGCGAGTACTTCCCCTGTTGTTGTGGTTTCTTTCCTCCCCTTTAATCATTCAAGTTACCGCCTGGCCTTTTAGTTCCCTTCGGTTGTGAAGAAGATCCTCCTCTACTCATCTGTGGCGAGATCTCCTTAAAAAGTCTTCTGGGGGCTTCTCCTTGTTTAATACACTTCACATCTGCCTCCTCCACTTCTATTACTTTGGCCACAATTCTCACGTACGGTACTCCGTCAATTCCGGATATTTTCACTCCTTTGTATATCTCTGGTTTCAGCCCTTGCACAAACTGGAGCACCTTAACTTCCTCCTAGCTCACCAAATGACTTGCGAATCGAGATAACAATTCAAATTTCCTGATGTACTCTCCTACTGATCCAGTCTGTTTCAATTGTAAAAACTTCATCCTCTTTGCAGCTTGAATTGTCCTGTTGTAGTACTTATCATAAAATATTTCTTTGAACTCTTTCTGTGTCAATCCCTGGGCAGCTGTGGTGGCTTCTACTGTCTGCCACCAACTTTGAGCATCTTTTGCCAAATGAAACGTCTCACACGTCACTTTGTTTCCCTCCTCAACATTAGCATACTTGAACATGTTTTCAATTTTCTGAATCCCTCTTCAAATGTCGGAGGCTTCAGTCTTCTGAATTTTTCTCCACTGGAACCCGCCCCAAGGTTCCCCTGCCCTCCCTGATTCAATAGCGTCCCAAACAGTTCAGCCTATCTACTGACCAACTCTGTAAGTTGCCCGACCGACTCCTCAAGTTCATTTTTCGGCTGTCTTGGGTTTCTCAGCATCTTTTTTCTATTCCTGTACAAAGCTAATGCAATCCAATCTTAGTTATAAACTAACTAAATTTAAAAAAATACTTACAGTCGGTGAAGCACATTGCATGGTAGCCTGCATTATTGGGTAATCATTTGAACGACTTGACCACTTGGCTCTGATACCACAACTGTAGCTACCACGGCCCGCACAGCCACCGGCATGCCATGGACTTTACTTTACAAACAATTAAAACGAGGACTAAATCATTTTTCAATAAAACATTGACTCGGTTTTCGGTCTTTCAAACCCTCAAAAATTTGTGGGGAACATTTGTAAAATACATTTAAAAGAAGTCGAAAAAGATCGGGTTAAACCGTGTTTGAAAAATAAAAATTTAAAAAAAATATTTTTCGACCACTAGGGGTGCAGTCGTCCAGGCAGCGTCTAACTGTTTAAAACCAAAATCTGTAAAACAAACCAGTTTATACAACAAAATATAAAGTCACACGCCAAAAGAGTTCTAAGTACCCTAACATATATACAACCCCAACTCTTTCAACAAAAGTTCCGTCACACACTACACCTCATGCCATAGTCAAGGCGCCCCAATAACATTGCCCGCACTGGCATGCAAAAGTGTGTCACCAACTGCCACCCTAATCCTGGCCATGCTCATAGAGCTCAACTGAGAGCTCGTCGTCACCTACTCCTTAGAACACAAGACGTAAGCCTAATGCTTAGCAAGTAGGGAACAATGAATTTAAAAACAAAGCATAAACTCAACCCCTAGCACATGTAGTTTCTACACTCAATGTTGTTCACCTTTCGTTATTGTTTAATTAATCTTTCATTTTCCCATGTGGATCAAGTAGGAACCCATCCTAACACCACCCAAGATGGCCATACCTAGACCCAGCGGAGCTAGATTGGAGGCACATGTCATGTCCACACCCGGGATGGCCATACGACGATCTCCTCCCACATCGATCATAGAACCCTCTAGTGCTCTCTCTCTAGCACGTTAACGTCAAGGCATTCCTACTCACGGTAATCTTACATATTTTCACTGGTGCATCTCTCGTAGAGGCTCTCTCGAAGTGCTACCACACAAGCATCATCCCTCGACGAGGCAGCTGTACTCGAGACCACGTTACATCTTTTCTTATCTTCTTACATTTCATACTCTCGTTTCATAACCATGCTCAAAACTCAATTTTCGTAGTTAAAAAACCATGATGCATGTCAACACATATCTTCAACCAATCAAAACAATAACAAACAAACAACCAAACCCTACCGTTAAATGGTGTAGGCCCTAAGGCAAAACACAAACAATTCACTACTTTCCTGGATCTCCGTAAAGTATTCGCTAGCTTCAGTTATGCCAACCGTTCAACTCGTTCACCTAACATAACCATGGAATTAACTTATTAATTATCAAAAGAAATCTAAGGGATGCCTACTATAGTTCTAGCAACAAACCAAACTAACTTTTAAACATCAAACCCAAAATCCAGAAATTTCTCCCTTTTTGTTGTCCAATGTTCAATCGACCATAACTCTCTCATTTTTCATCGGATTTTAACAATCCAATACATTCCGTAAACCTCTACATGTCTACTATCCAATGCTTCAATCCATTTCTCAAAACTAAACAGCATGACGGATCAGATTCTTCACCTAACAGAATCGGTTACACATTGAGCTCCCATTCCAGTTTTCAACTAAATCGACTAAACTTCCAATCTTTATATATGATCAATCTATATCACTCTATTTAGTGTCTAAACCTTCAAATAGCAAGAGAACACAACAAGGGACAAGAAAATTTCGGAATCCCCCTTTAGGGTTTCATTAACTCCTCCCAAAACTCACCAAAACCCAGTACAATTGCATAAAATCTCTAAGGGTATGCATAAATCACAAAACCCACCAAAAATTTACCTTAAACCTTGCTAAAAATGGAGGAAACCGGGGAGTAAGGACTCCCTTGGCTGTTGGTTTTTGTGGGGGATGAGAAGAAGATAAGGGTTTTGTCTTTTTACACCTTAATCTTACCCATTTAAAACACCACTTTGGCTTTATTCAATTTGCACCACTCAACTAAGGTAATTTTAAAATTCAACCCTCCCCTCACCATCACTTTTCCCCCACGTGAAAGACTCCCTTCCTTTCATTCATTCTTCCATTTAATTTTCCTTCCTTTAAGTTAAAACAACAATTACACCAATACCCCTTAATCTTTTGTTTTCTCTCCAACCACCTCTTTCTAAATTAATTGCTTAGGATACTACTATGATCCTTGTTATACTCTCCTAACGTAATTAAATTTAAGGCAATTCACGTTTGAGGAAAATTCTTGGGTGTTACACAAGAGGCAAACAAACAAGAGTTGAAGGAACAAGAAGTGAAACAAGAGGCTTAAGATCACAAGAAGAAGAGATTATTTTCCCTCTAAAAATTGAATCTTTGGAAGAAGAAGCAACTTTTCAAGAGTGCAAAGAACTTTATGAAGAAAAACCACCAACTGAAGAGCACATAAAAGTTGAGGTTAGTTTTTTTTTCAAAATAGTCTCATTTTTATTATGGCATTTCAACAAGATGAAGATCATTTTCAGATAGAGGAAATTATCCAAGAAATCCATGAGATTCAAAAAGAAAAAGCGTTGTTGAACCATGAGCCAAAAGAGTACGAAGTTGAGGTACAATAGGTGAAAAAAAATGATAAAGAAAGTGGGAAAAATAGTGTCATGTTGGCAAGGGAGCAAACACTTGTTACTTATTCCAAATATTTGACTTTTCTAACAATCTTAATCCTTTTCTTCTCAATTTCTAACTCACTCTACACCAAAATCGATCTTCTCCAAATTATTAATCTATTCCCTCACCCAATTTTAAAATTTCCTCTCTAGAGTTTTATTTTTTGAAACCCTAGATATTGACAGTTTGTGCTTGAGCCAACCACTCCATCTCTCTAGATTCCTTCAATTTTCTAATGGCCTCAGTGACACTTAAAGTCACCATAAAATTTAAATTTGGCGTAAGCCATGGTGGAGCATTCCAACCCTCGTCGTCTGTAATAGAATTCTACTCCTCCCAATTCAAAATGGCCAATTGTGAAAATTGGTATGAAAACGACATCAATATTTCTTCAATTATTTGTTTTAGGAGACTGTCATTTCCAACTTTTTGTACATTAGACAATGAAGACATTTTTAAACAAATGGGCTTTGATGGATAATCTGACCTAAGTTGTCCATATTATGAGAAATTGATTAAATTAATCTTTGCAAATTTAACTTATGTGTCGATTAAGAGTTATCTTCTTGGAAAAAAAATCATCCTCACTCAGCAAAAGATTAATGAATTGAATGGTTTTGGAGCAAATGATTCAGTGGATGAGTATTTTTAACACTTTTAGTGACATGCCAAGGGGGCCCAATACTAGATCACAGTCCAAGGTCCATAATCTACTTATCATTTTTACTAATAAATTTATTTTTTCTTTTTTCTTGCAGGAGTTGATCTTGTTGGAAAACTCACTTGGAGAGCTTGGAAGTAGTCATCCTTTGGCCCATAGGAATTTGTCTTCCCGACCCATGAATTGATGTAATTTTTGCTTTTGAACTTTTGGCATACTCTAGCCTTTTTGTATGAATTATTTAAAAATTGCATCATGCATTAGATTGTGTGGTTAAGATTAGATGTATGATGGTGGATGATGGGTTGAAGACTTGGCCACCCAAATAAAAGAGCCTCTCAACACTTATGGATTTTCTACTCAACAAATTGGGCTCAAAATAAGCCTTAGCCCAAAAAAGAGCCCCCACTTAAGGTAAGAAATTTGCAGGTACAAATGTTAGTGGAAACATGGCTCAATGACATGGCAAAAACTCAGCTGTTGATCAAGGATGGGCGCTGGACAAAGCTGGAGCATCGGATTGGCACGCGTGGGCAAGTCATCTCGGTCGCCAGATGAGGCGCGCACAGGAGGCATCTGGTTCGTTGATCAGGCGTCCGTGCAGGCAGCAGCATTCGGCAGCGGGTAGGCATGCGGGCAACATCATCAAGTGCCGTTGGATGTGCGCACGGATCGCCAGCGTGTCCCCGGATGGTGCGCAATGAACTTCACCAGCATCGCAGGATGAGCGCGTATGGGCAGATCTCGACCATCAGCTGGGGCATGCACGGATAGCCATCTGGACCACTGATGGCGCGCGCTCAGCAGCAACCTGGACCGCCCGATTGGCGCGCTGGCAACACTTCACCAATCAACTGCGCGCGCATGGCTCGCCCCTCTTGACCTTCGATCATCTCCTCATCTAATGGCTCACATCCACTCTTCCAATTGCCAAACCCTAATCATCCACCTTAGGAATTTTCTATTTAAGCATAGCATTGGTGTGTGTAAAAGAACTTTTCCCATTTATGAGAATTTTACTTTTCCTAACCTAAGTGTTAGAAGCCTTTCTGGTGTTCCTCGATTTCTATCGAGTGGAGAAGCCCTCCATTATTCCCCTAGCCCTCGGGTTGCTAGGTGAACTCTTACTCATTCCCTCACCTTTGCTATCTCTAGAGTTTAAGGTTTGAGGAAGAAAACCTAGGCCTACGGTGGTCGTTTTCCTCCGGGAAAACGTGCACCTGAGAGCACACGTAAAATAGCTCTCGGTCCGCCAAGGGTATTCCACATTTTCTTCATTTCTTGTACTTTCATTCCATCTCCATTTCGGCTACCATTACTCTTCACACATTCGCCTTTATTTTCTTGCATTTTCTTTATCTCCATCTTCATACTTCTTCACTACTTCACATACTATATCACCTCCATCTTTATTCTATTTTCTTTTGGGCATTTCATGCATTTCCATTCCATATAAACTTCGGCCATCAACACATCCATCACCTCCTTTATTTTTTTGTTGTATTTTCATTTCATTCCTAGTATTTCTCCTCGGATTTTTACACTTCTCACACACCCGAGCATTTTACTTCTTTTCGTGGGTTACACAGCCGCTTTTCTAAGGGCCACCGTGTCAAGTGGTATCAGAGCCAAGGTGCTTCCCTCATGTGTTTTAGTGCATTTGACGTTAGTCAAAATCTAGCACAAAACTGGAAAAGTCGCTCTTATTTTATGACTTGCATCGGTTCTATTTTTTATGCTTATTTTTGCTATTTTTATCATGTTATTGCAGCATGTTTTTCTTGCCATTTAATAGCTTAAACATTAAGGTAGAATTTGGTTTGCATTGGAGCATAGGATCGGCCAGGGAAGGACAAATTCCATGCGGTTTAAGGTTTTACTCTTCTCGGTTTTTCTTGCTATTTAGCCTCGGGTTTTGCATGCTTTGGCTTCGATTTTTCTAGCTTTATTATTTATGTTTGAACCATGATTTGCATCTAACTATATGCCAATAATGTCACACAAAATCTGATTACATTAATGCAAGAAATCGGCCATAAAACTAATCCTATGAAATCGGTTTCTATGTTTTGTTGCTTCTCGGATTTCTAGCACTTTTGTGCTTGGTATTCATATCATTTGGTTGGTTGTATGCACTTGGATTTATCTTGTGAATTATTTATTATATGCTAGCATTTGAGTACCCAAATTTTGTTTCCAAGATTATAGCACGTTGAAGTTAAAATCGGCCATATGGAAATATTGCATTAGCATGAAAATTCTGCTCTATCTAAATGGAAATTTCAGCATATTAACCTTGATCAAACTTGAGCTTTAATCTTATTCCTTGCTGTTTTTGGAGTTATTTAGTTGGTAATAATATTATCTTGAGTGAATCTAGCTTAAAGTTAAAGTTGATAAATTTTGAAGTTTGGTTGCAATTGTGATATTAAAACATTTATTGAAAATCCAATTTCTAGAGTAGATTACTAAGTGTTTGTTGAAATTCCCAAGTTGTTTTTGTGACTTCAAAATCTAAATACTAAGTGTTAAGCATGATGTCTATTGGATATTGTCTTAGTTAGGGATCATCCGTTAGCGCCTAAAATTCATCTAAGACACTAACTAGATAATCACCTCACTAATTTAAGATGAAACATCTTTAAAAATAATTAAAATTTAAGATTTGGTAAAAATGTGAAATTTTGAATTTAAATTAAACACCTAACACTTAGTAATGACTAATAGAAGTGGATTTGCACGAGACACACCACACCAACAAGAACCTAGCCGGGCTAGAGACACTCCCCCTCCCGAACACACACGTCACGAGGGTGAATCTAGCATGCAATAAGCATGAAAGGTCAAATCAATGCCTTAATGGGCTTGGTTGGTACCCTCACCCAACAAATCAAGGACGTTTCCCTTGAGATGGCACAATTTAGAGAACACATGTCGAACCATCCCCGAAGAGAATCCCATGAATGAGATCCTTCACCAGAGACCTCCTCTGGGATTAGACCCAAACGTCCTAGACGTCGAACCCATATCCAACAACCCCTTAGAGGAAGAAGAATGGGTTGAGCCTCAAAGAAGGAGACACTGTTATTATGACTCAGAGGATGAAGAATGATTGGGAGATGATGAAGAGCAATATCGCCCAAATCGTCATAGGGACAACGATGACCTCCAAAACGTTAAGATCACAATTTCTCCTTTCAATGGAATGTGTGACAGACACACCTTTTTGGATTTGATTGATAAGGTTGAGAGAGTTTTTGATTGTCATGATTACTTCGAGAGAGTAAAGATTCAACTCACCTCACTAGAACTCATGGACCACGCCGCACTATGGTGGTCCAACCATAGAGCCCAAAGGATGAGATCTATAAGATACCCTGTCTCCACATGGAACTCCATGAAAGAATTAATGCACAAGAAGTTTGTTCCCCGACATTACAAGCACGAGCTCTTTCATTAATTCCACAATTTAAAAAAAAAATCACCTCACTATAGATGAATACCTCACCGAGTTCGAGACACTCAATATGCGTTGTGCTATTGATGAGCCTGAGGAGCAACTCATTGCGAGGTTTATTCATGGTTTAAATTGTGATATAGGTGATGCCGTTGAAATGCAACAATTGGAGGCTATGGACTTGATCGTTCAATTAGCTCTTACGATGGAAAGGCAATTGACCAGAAAACGTAAGACCAATTTTCTTAACAAATTTCCATCTAGACATTTGGACCAAGACAAACCAAAACCTCCTTGGAAAAATAAAGAGAAGAGGCCAATTAACCGTAATTGGCCCCCAAAAGGATTAAATATTACAAATAATTCCTTTCCCACGGACAAGAACCAAGCAAACCCATCCAAAGGACAAAGAGCATGTGACGTTCAATGCTACAAATGTCTAGGCAAAGGACACTATGTCAATGAATGTTCTAACTGACGTGTGATAGTAATTAAAGAATCAACTGGAGAGTGGAAAAGTGAAAATGACGAAGGACAATATAATAAGGTTGAAGAAGAGATAGTAGAGGAAATTGATCAAGAGGCCAAAAATTGTACGGCTCAAGAAGGACCTCTACTATTGGTCATAAGGCGAGCCTTGGTATCTAAAAATGTGGACGAAAACTGTCAACGTGAGAATCTCTTCCAAAGTCGTTGTGCAGTCAAGGACAAGGTTTGCTCACTAATCATTGACGGAGGAAGTTGCATCAATGCAACCTCACAAGATATGGTTAGTAAATTAGGGTTGGAAACCATTAACCACCCTAAACCTTATAAACTGAGTTGGTTGGATGATAGAAATGATATCATGGTAACTAAGCAAGTAACCATTGACCTCACGATTGGAAAATATAAAGACTCGGTTCTTTGCGACGTTGTTCCAATGAATGTCAGCCATATCTTATTACGACAACCATGGCATTATGACCGGAGAGTACACTACAATGGATTCCACAACCACTACACTTTTAAATTTGGCGGAAGGAAAATCAATTTGCTACCTATGACACCCAAACAAGTCGCTCGTGACGAGACCACTTGTAAAGAAGGAAAAATAAAGGAAAATCTTCCCTTATCGAAATGTGGATTGTTGTCAATAAAAAAACAAGAGCACTCCCTTAACAAGTTGCATCTTTGTAACACCCGAGTATTTTCTATTGCGTGCATAGTCTACGTCGTATTAGGAAGCAAGTGATAGTGTGGTTGATGTCAAGTGAGGTTAAGTAGGGTTTGACAAGTCAAAACAAATTGTGATTGGTGTAGAAGTTGAATTGAAAAGTCAAGAATGTTAGAGTTTGAAAGTCAAACAACCAATAGGATTTTGGTTGCATTAATGGTATGGAAATTTATAAATAAAATGAATGAAAAGTGAAGAGGTGTATGGCATTCACGTTGGTGGTTTTAGGAGAGAAAAGTGTGGGTGGTTTTACAAATTTAAAAAGCTTGGAGGAGGAAAATTAAAAGTGGAAGAAACTATGGTTTTAAATGTTAGGTTTCTTCATCTTCTTCATTCCATCGACTTCTTCTTCTTCTCCTCCATTGTTGGCGATTCCTCTCCTCATCTCCTCATTTCTTCAAGTGATTTCAAGGTAAGTTTACTTAGGTTTTGGTTGTATGCACTTTAGGTGTAGTTTATTAGAGTTTTTAGGGAGTTTGTGTGAGTTTTAGCTAAAGTTTGGAAACCCTAGCTTGAGTGCTCCGAGGTTAAGTTTCCTTGATGTGTGTTCTTCCTAGTTTTGCTTATTTAAGTGTTAGAGAGGTTAGTATAGGTGGTTAGAGTGGTTAGATTTAAGATTTGAAGGAAGTTATGGCCGTTTAAAGTTGGACGTCGGTAATTTGTGCAAAAACTGGGTTTAGGTGTTTAGATGTGAGAGTTGTTTAGTTGTTGGTTAGTTTTAGTTTTAGTTTTAGTTAGAAAATCTTTTAGAGTTAATTGAAAGCTTATCAACTTGAGTTTCGTGATTTAGGTCGTCGGACGAGTGAGTTGGACGGTACTCAGACGAGTGATTTGGACGAGCATCCAGGTAAGTAGTGGTAGCATTTCCTTCGCCTTCGGGCCTACACCATAGAACGGTAGGGTCGTTTATTTCGTGTTGCGTTGTGTTATGGATTCGTGTGGTTGCATATTGAAGCATGCATCATGTTCAGCACGCTAGGTATGATTATTAGTATTGGTTGGCATTGTGAGCAATAACGTAAGCAATTAAAGTTAAGGGTAACGCATCTCGAATAGAGTGACTTTTCGGGCTAAGGTTGCTCGTAATAGCACCCCGAGGGGAACTCTATGAGAGAATCCTGAATAGGGTACCTTTTTGGGCTAAGGTTGCTCGTAATAGCACCCCGAGGGGTCCTCTATGAAGGATAAAATTGATTAAATTACGTAAATGTTAACGTATCTCGAATAGAGTGACTTTTCGGGCTAAGGTTGCTCGTAATAGCACCCCGAGGGAAACTCTATGAGAGAAATTCTGAATAGGGTACCTTTTTGGGCTAAGGTTGCTCGTAATAGCACCCCGAGGGGTCCTCTATGAAGAATTAAAGCAATGAAGATTAAGCAATGAACAGCAAATAAGCAACCGAGTGATAGAAATCGCATGTGTTATGATGATTGCATGTTTTGTGATTAGGAGTAGATTTGTGTATATTTTGGTTGTTGATGGTTGGGAGTATTTTGGTTTGGTTGGATAGTGGGTTGGAGTGTTTTGTAGTGAATAATGGTTTGAGGTGTGTGATGGATTGTGCGTGCATGTTGTGTCGGAAATGGATTTTGTGGTCGTTTGATTAAATTCTGATAGTTGGGATTGGTTTGGTTATTTGGTGGTTTAAACCGTGTTTTAAAGGTTTTATTTTTCAGGTTTTGGATTTCGAAAATATAGCCGTTATACTGTCGATTTTTGGTTTAAAAACCAATGTGTCGGGTTGTATTCTCTATTTTTTTTTATTAAGCATTTTAAGTCGTTTTTCGAGATTTTTACGGGAAGTGAAGATTTATGGGTCGGGATGATATGGTAAAAATTTCGGGAGTTTTGGAGGTGTCGGGATTGTAGAAAAGTGTAGAAATGTGAAGGATAGTGGAAAAGGGTCAAAATGGGCATTTTGGAGTGTTTTTGGGTGTGAAAAACCCGAGCCGGCCCGACCGGTCGGGCCCGGGGCACGATCGGTCGTGGTCGGGGAGTTTCTGGGGGAAGAAAACCCGAGAGGGCCCGACCGATCGGGCTTTTCGTCGCGATCGGTCGCGGTGGAAATTTGTGGGGCGCGCTGGTGCGCCCCAGCGCGCGCACGCCGCGCAGGCCTGGGCGCGCCTGCTGCCCAGCGCGCCCAGCGCCTATTTTTTTTAATTTTCGATTTTCTTTCGATTTTCGCCCGTTTTCTAAAACGTTTCGACCCGACATTTTTCAAGGCATTTTAAATATACTTTGGGCACGTTTTCCAATTAACGTCGAGGGTTCGAAAAACCCGAAAACCGAGCCGATAATTTTACGAAATTATTTTTAAATATAGTCGCAAATCGGGAATTGTTTGCAAACGTGACGCTTCGGGCCCGGGGCGGGTCCTGGGGCGTTACAATCTTAATCCCCTATATGACGAAGAGATGCCTTACCAATTAGGAGACGTAACATTATGGCATCAAGAGAAAAGGGAGATAAGTGAGAAGATTATTTTTAGGATAGGTAGCATGATTGTTATTCCACCTCATTCTTTTCCAAATATTGGGAGAATCCACTTTCCTTCATACTCAATTATGAAGAAGTTAGCCTATTGCCTTGAACCTACATATTACCTTACTAAGTTCATTATTCGAGATAGGCAAAAGAAAAGGGATTTTACACCCTTTGTGCTCAACGAATGCCCAAGTTTACAAGTGGGTGAATTATCGAAACAACTACCCCCACCATGTGACTACCATAAATTCTACCATCGAACTAGGGACAAGGTTCAATTTGATGGAGAGCTTGCATTCGTAGTCTTAAGGATAAACGGATTAATTCTTTGGTCGAAAGAGTATAATGGAAATCCAATATTGCTACATGCCGAATTCAACTACTTGGGAAACCTTCACTCCATCACTGAGCAATCGCCGTCCAAAGTAGCTCACGAATTCAATCATACCACTTTTACCAAAGAAATTTTTAGTAAGACCACCCGATTACCAAAGATACCCTTATCATCCACCTTTAGTGCCTAAGTTTTGACTCCTCTCGTTAGTATTTAAAATCGTGAAGAGGTGGCTAAATCATTGGATTTGAGGTCAAATCCTCAGCCACCCAGAGGGGATGACATGCCAAGGGGGCCCAATACTAGATCACAGTCCAAGGCCCATAATCTACTTATCATTTTTACTAATGAATTTATTTTTTATTTTTTCTTGCAGGAGTTGATCTTGTTGGAGACCTCACTTGGAGAGCTTGGAAGGAGTCACCCTTTTGCCCATGGGAATTTGTCTTCCCGACCCATGAATTGATGTAATTTTTGTTTTTGAACTTTTGGCATACTCTAGCCTTTTTCTATGGATTATTTAAAAATTACATCATGCATTAGATTGTGTGGTTGGGATTAGATGTATGATGGTGGTTGATGGGTTGAAGACTTGGCCACCCAAGTAAAAGAGCCTCTCAACACTTATGGATTTTCTATTCAACAAATTGGGTTCAAAGGAAGCCTTAGCCCAAAGAAGAGCCCCGACTTAAGGTAAGAAATTTGCAGGTACAAATGTTAGTGGCAACATGGCTCAATGACATGGTAAAAACTCAGCCGTTGATCAAGGATGGGCGCTGGACAAAGCTGGAGAGTTGGATTGGCGCTCCAGCAAGTCATCTCGGCCGTCGGATAAGGCGCGCACAGGAGGCATCTGGTTTGTTGATCAAGCACGCGCGCGGGCAGCAGCATGTGGCAACGGGTAGGCGCGCGGGCAGCATCATCAGGCACCATTAGAAGCGCGCACATGGATTGCCAAGGTGTCTCCGGATGGCGCGCAATGAACTTCACCAGTGCCACAGGATGAGCGCGTACCGGCAGATCTCGACCATCAGCTGGGGCGCGCACGGATAGCCATCTGGACGGCTGATGGCACGCGCTCAACAGCAACCTGGACGGCCCGATTGGTGTGCTGGCAGCACTCCTCCAATCAGCTGCGCGAGCACGGCTTGCCCCTCTTGACCATTGATCATCTCTTCATCCAATTGCTCACATCCACTCTTCCAATTGCCAAACCCTAATCATCCACTTTAGGAATTTTCTATTGAAGCATAGCATTGGTGTGTGTAAAAAAATATTTGCCATTTATGAGAATTTTCCTTTTCCTAACCTAAGTGTTAGAAGCCCTTCGAGTGTTCCTCGATTTCTATCAAGTGGAAAGGCCCTCTATTGTTCCCCTAGCCCTCGGGTTGCTAGGTGAACTCTTACTCATTCCCTCACCTTTGCTCTCTCTAGAGTTTAAAGTTTTAGGAAGAAAACCTAGGCCTAGGGTGGTCATTTTCCTTTGGGAAAACGTGCACCCGAGAGCACACGTAAGATAGCTCTCAGGTCCGCCAAGGGTATTCCACATTTTCTTCATTTCTTGCAGTTTCATTCCATCTCCATTTCGGCTACCATCACTCTTCACACACTCGCCTTTATTTACTTCCATTTTCTTCATCTCCATCTTCATACTTCTTCACTACTTCGCACACTATATCACCTCCATCTTTATTCTATTTTCTTTTGGGTATTTCATGCATTTCCATTCCATGTAAACTTCAGCCATCAACACATCCATCACCTCCTTTATTTTTTTGTTGTATTTTCATTTTATTCCTAACATTTCTCCTCGAATTTTTACACTTCTCACAAACCCGATCACTTTACTTCTTTTTGTGGGTTACACGGCCCCTTTTCTAAGGGCCATCGTGTCATCTAGGGATCTTAATTTTGTAAAATGGAAAAAAGGGTTTGATTTCCTTCAAAAACTTCATAAGGAACTCAGCGTTGGAGTTTACTATAAGCCAAGGGCACAAAGGAACTAAATGTGTGTTCTTCAGTTATTCACCATATTCTCACATACAAATACCTTATGTATAATCTTTTGTTAACGAAGATTTTTTTGGACCAAGGGATTGCAATCCCTCCCAACAAGCTAATTAAACAAGTTAGGGTGGTGGACACTTACAACAAACACACCTTAGCTTGTATGGCGATTGTAGAGAATGCTTCAGGTGTATAGATATTCAAGATTGATAATGTCGCCTCAACTTTAGCAGCACCCATGGCTCAACTTGAAGAGCCGATTGGGCCATGATGCTCCCATGGAAGATGTTCATGTTCAATGTGTAGGATCAAACTAACCTAAGAGGGGGGTGAATTAGCTTATCTAAATTGTTTTGTCTGATTAATAATTATTTGTTTGCAAGCTTATAAGTTATATATTCTCTTAACTAATTTGACAAAGTCTAATATGCAATTAAATTTAAGACCAAAGATCAAAGCGTAAGAGAGAGAGAGAAACAATTTTTTATCGTAGTTCACCAAGCATGCCTACGTCCGTGCCTCGAGGCTCCTCCTTAAATATTTCTTTCCAACTAGAACTTTGTGGTTTAATTTATTAGACTTCTTAATGTCAATCCAATACCTTAAACATGACTCTTCCTCAACGCGTCACCTTTTGCGTTTTCAGAGTTCTACAAAGATGAATGTTTAAAAAACAACGTGCAATTTCACAGTCTTTTAATAATCAAAATCTCAAGTTAAAGTAAGAGGAGTGGGGTGCAAGCTGAAGGCTTAGAATCTCAAGAGGAAAAGGCAGCACTTCGTTATGAAATTCAGATTGTGTAATTTGTACAGTGCAAATTGCCTCTATTTATAGTTGCCTTCAGGAAACTAGGGTACCGATCGACCCCCCAACTCTATCGGTCGACACTTTCATGACCGTTGTGCAATTTTTGGAACGTTCTCAATAGTTTGGTAGACCCCATGACAAAGCACACTAGTCGACACTTTGAGAGACCAGTCGACACTTTGTGCTCACGAGTTTCTTTAAACAAATCTCCAATTTGTGGCATGTGTCGACCCTTGATTATTTGATAGACCGTGGCGATCAACATTTCTTCGTCTGGTCGACACTTGGAGCTCTCGGGAATTCATCCTCGCATTAAACAAGTGGACCCTTGCTGAATGGGGTGATACTTTGAACTCTTTAGAGTTCTCTTCAACACAAAATAGTCGACACTTTGTTGGACTAATCAACACCTTCAACTCTTAGGTTTTTGAAATTGTTCTTCACAATTTGACTTTCATATTTCCCTTCATTTTAATTATCCAAATCCTATGAACTTAACCAAGAACTGAAATAACTTGAACGCACACGATAGAACAATTAAATAATCCTCATCAAGGGTATTTCAAAATAAAATAAATATTCAAAATTTTATTCACATTATTACTCAATGAAAAACTTAGAATTAATTACACAATTAAGCATAATCACACTAAAACTAAAGAGCTTAATTCATTTTAAGCTAACAATCTCTCTTTTTTTATAACGACAAATATAAATTATTTGAAGTTGTTTATACGAGCTCTCCCACTTAACATATGCTATAAATTGTCTCCCCCTTAACATATGCTAACAACTGTCTCTCCACTTTTTGTCATTATCAAAATGAATTGAAGTTGAAATATTTAAGAAAAATACTTGACAGAGTAATATTTCTTTTTAGACTCTTTTTTAGCCAAAGCAAACATTTATACTAAGTCTAGAGCACAACAAGTCAATATATAGTAAGCAAAGATGCTATAGATGAACAGGAAGCAGAGAATCTACTCAAGCCATTATAAAAAAACATAAGTCAAATCCATAACAAAACTATCAACCATAGTCGTAGAAAGATAGATAAAAAGATTATTAATCCAAAACATGAACAAATTATCAACATTGTCCAAACACAACTAAAATGCTAAAACTAGTGGTCTAAAGGAGGAGTTTTAGCAGTTGAGGGAGGCATATTTGGGTTAGCTAAGAAGGGAGGTTCATCAGCGAAGGGATTGAACCAGCATAAATTTTAAAACACTGCAATCCATTAATCTATAGAATCAAGGTGCGATGATACCTTGACTTGAAAACATACATAAGAGGAAGCATGATCCTGGAAGCGATGTTGTATGCTTGTACTAAGGGTTGATAGACATGCTTTATAAGTTCTATCTTCTCCTCCAACCTAGAAAATCCACCTTAAGAGTGAACATAATCTGAGCGAGGACTAGACTTGTGGGATGGAGCATCAGTCATATCACACTCAATGTTTTCAGTTGGAGCTTTAGAAAGGCATGTAGAGGATGAGGTAGTTGAAAATTTTTTGAAAATTCACATGTCGTTGTCATCGAAAACCATACATTTTCTCGCCAAAGTATGAACAGTATAAATATCAACCGCTCTCAACTGCTTAGGAGGCTTATTTGGAGGAATCACTACTCCATTGGCTCGAAATATATTCATCAGGAGGATGTTGACAGGAAGGGACTTCAAGGAATTGAATATATCAAGCATGCGGTGAAGAATTTTGTGACCCACATCAAAATGTTATCAGTTGTAAATCTTGTATAGAACATATTGCTCCATTCAACTAATGTGGTCCTATGACCATCTCTTGGCAAGAGATTGTACGTAAATATGTGATGGATAAGTCTGACCTAAACATTTAAATCATTGGCTCTTGGTTAAAAAGGCTCCAACATCAAAAAATTTCTCAAAAAAACCCCACCCCAACAAAATTCAGATACTTAGAAGCATCATAATACTTCTAAACCAACTCGCCACAACACATTCCAACAATTCATTTAAGGACTTCATTGTCAAAGTAATATCCTCCTCATACCCATAACTATAAGCAGAGGATGTGGTTTATATTCCATATTAGCATAAAACATCTTAATTAAATTCTTAAATACTAATTATCTAATCACCCAACTTGTATAACCTCACGTACTAAAAAATATCATCAACGAGCAGTTCAAGAATGCTAATAAAAGAAATTCTACGAGAGATAATCGAAGGTTTATTTTTGAAATCGCCAACATACTGGGTTTTGAATTCACCTAATGTGAAGAATCTTGAAGGCTATTCTATAAAGGGGGGTCTAGTTGTGCAACCTCAACAATTGTTGTTGTAACACCCAACAACTTCGATAAGATTTAATTTCGTATTCAAAGCAAGATTATGTTTTACATTACTATTATAATGATTATGGAGTATTTGGGGAAAATAATATAAATATACGCTAAAAAGATGTTTGGAGTGCACCTTGTAAGCCAACAAAGTGAAAATCATGAACTGGAGCATATAGCAAGGCATTGGCGCAAGGAAGAGCGCAGCAGGTATGCGGGTGGCGCGTTGGGTCAGCCCAGTTTTTCCAAAAGCATGTTTTTTTTTACATTTTAGGATTTTCAAATTTAATATTTATGAACTTAGTACAATTTTCTATATTTTTAGGGTTTATTTGAATCCTATTTAAACACTCACTTTGTACAAATTTATGCAACGTTAAACCTAACCTTTATTTCATCTGAAACTCGCGAGTTGCCTCCTCGTTCTGCACAATCTTCAAGGTAAGTCTAAACCTAATAGATTTTGACTCTCAAACAAGTAAACACATGGGTTACATGCTTAAAGGAGATGGTTAGGATTTTCATTATTGTTAGGGTATGGAAATCCTTAGATTATTATTCTTCTCCTCACTTTCTTTCACTAATACGTGACAACTCTATTTGTAGATTAATTCAGAGGTGAAGGATACTAGTCCTGAAGTAGAGCATGTAGCAAGGCGTTAGGAGCGTCAAAGGCATAAGAAGGTGCGCGGCCGGCGTGTGTTAGCGATGCAGCATAACCCCCCGGACCCAGTTTTTCCAAAAACACATTTTTTGTGTTTTTTTGACGTTTTAGGGTTTCCAAACTTCATATTTCCAAACTTATTAGGGTTTTTTATATTTTTAGGATATTTTGCGTTATTTACCATTATTGTTAAGGTTTATTTGATACTATTTAAATATACACTTTGTACCAATTTATACACGTTAAACCTAGCATTTATTTTGTCTAGAACTTGCGAGAGTTGCCTCCTCGTTTCTGTACAATCTACAAGGTAAGCCTAAGTCTAATAGACTTGGAACCTCAAACAAGTAAACACATGGGTTTACATGCTTGAGGGAGACAATTATGATCTTCAATTTCATTAAGGTTTCTCCATGGAAATCCTTCAATTATAATTCTTCTCCTCACTTTCTTTTACTAATACGCGACAACTCTATGGGTAAGTCAATTCAAATATGAAGGATATTTATCATGAGCAAGAGTCTATGTACTAAGGATCGAGGTAAGTGATGTTTTATACTTTGATCTGTCAGTCTGCATCACAAAATGCAAGGTTAAGTAGTTTCATTATGGTAAGACTTTGAGGACTTGTTTGTTATTACATTACGACATTAATGACTTGAGAATTTTTTTAATTGTTGTGATATAATGAGATTTACAATTGATGTTATTTTTTATTATTATATTGATAATGATGATAGTAGAGGATGTGTTATAGTATAAACTTTTGATTATGATGTATTGTTAGATAATATGATTCTATTGTCGATAATGTTGCTCAAGGATGTGTTATAGTATAGACTTTTGATTGTGATGTTTTGTTAGATGATGTGATTAAATTGACAATAATGTCGCTCGAGAATATGTTTTGTTTGATGATTTGATAGATGTAGAAATATTGATGCTTTTATGATACGTAGTAAGTTATAATTGAATAGAAAGAATAGACGAATTGACTCTAGAACATGCTATGTTTTGTGTAACACCCGACAATCTCGGCCAGGTAATTTTCTTAACCATTTTAATTGTCACCCTTTTATTTTAAATTTAATACCAAGACTTATTTATTACAAGTTGAGTGAAACTAGGTTGGGTGGCAAGATTGTAATTAAGGAGGATTTTAATTGGTATAAATAGGTTATGGGAATTCTTAAACCTCATTAAAACCTCACTGTAGCCGACATTTCCTCTCTCGGAGATTCCCTTCCTTCTAGAGCTCCCTCTCTGCCAGCTATTCCTTCGCCGGCGACCAGTTCTTCAGCCTCCACTTCGACAATCCACGCTCTAGGTAAGATTTAGACAATGTAGTTAATGGGTAGTTACTTAGAGCTCTGTCTTCAACTAGAACTTGAAGTTTCGGATTTTTCACTAACAGAGTAATGGTAGAGACAATCATGATCTGTGTTTAGTAATGGCGTTTCCGATTCGATTCTGGACATTAAGATAACAAACCGTGTTTAGTTGCTAGATTTAATCCGGTTATTTAGGCGCTCGACTAGGAAGATTTAGAAATATTTATGTTAGATACTAGGATGACTTTTAGTTAGGATTTTTATTTAACACTGTAATGTGAAATATTTCTAGGTGAAGAAGTTTGAAGAGAAGTGCTCAAGTTGCTAAGGAAACCAGGTAAGTGAGTGAGTAAGATTTCCGGCCATTAAGGCCCTACATCACGAGGGTACTAGGTAGAAGTTGTCTATGAGTTTAAAGATTTTCTGTGCTATTGTCTGTTTGGTTATGATACTCGAGTTGATGTTATGATCCTTTGATGAATGAATGGCTCGTTCAGTAGTCTGATGAACTACGATTACTCATGCTCATGCATCATGAATATTTCTCAAACATATGAAAATGTTTTAAGTGCATGATTTCTTCCATGAACAAGATATGAACATGAAACTTAAGCAACAAGGATTAAGAGAGGGTTGGGGGCGGTTTGGCGTATGTCACTGTCCAAAAGGAGGACCATGAATACGACCCGCAAGGGACTATGTACACTCTCACTGTCAACCCCCTTTTCGACACAAATCCTCCCTTAATCCATATGACGAAAACGATGAACATGAACAAGAACAATAACACGAAAAGATCATGAACATGTGTTTTCTTTAATTTGTGCATCCACGAATACATGTTAGCATTGCACTCCTTACTAAGCATTAAGCTTATAGTTTAAACCTTATGATGTAGGTGAAGAACTACCAGGTGAGGATTTCAAGTCTAATAAGGATGTCTAAGGCTGGTTGCTGGAAGGAGTTCAGGTTGTCAGTGAGTGGCTGGAAAGGCGATTTAAACTCCTGGTTACTACTTTTATCATGTTAGTAAGGTTATGAATACTGAGGTCTATGTAGGATGTTTTTCTTAAAACAATGGATACTGGAACCTGACTGACTAACTTCTGAGTTTGAGAATGATCGTGAAATGATAGAATTATCTGTTTTGTTAGAGTCTCTCGCTACACGTATTCTAGATAAGATTATGGTCCAACTGTGAGTTAGTCTATTCAGTCATGTTGAAGTTTGTGAAAGTCTGAAAGTTTCCTATCTATCGGATGAAGTCTTCCATTGGATGAAGTCTTCTATCGGATGAAGTCTTCCATCGAATGAAGTTTTCCATCGGATGAAGTCTTCCATCGGATCAAGTCTTCCATCGGATGAAGTCTTCCATCGGATGAAGTCTTCCATCGGATGAAGTCTTCCATCGAATGAAGTCTTCCATCTGATGAAGTCTTCCATCGGATCAAGTCTTCCATCGGATCAAGTCTTCCATCGGATCAAGTCTTCCATCGGATCATGTCTTCTATCGGAATGAAGTTAAATGAGTCACGTGCTGTGCGTGTGTCAATCGGTAGAATTCGATATTAAGTCTTGTCATTTTATGATCGGATGAAGTTTATTGAGTCACGTGATGAGCGTGTGTCAATCGGTAGAAGTCGATATCAAGTCTTGTCGTTTTGTGATCGGAATGAGATTTAATGAATCACGTGGAATGCATGTGTAAATCGGTGGATGAAGGTTTTTCCATTATCGGTAGGAGTATGTATTAAGTCTTGTCGTTTTGTGATCAGAATGAGATTTAATGGATCACGTGGAACGCATGTGTCAATCGGTAGAAGTTGTTTATGTCTATCGGAAGAAGTTTAAGGAGTCAAGTGAGTTGCACGTGACAATCGGTAGATGTCCTTTGATTTTCAATTTCCCCAGTCAAAAGCTTTAACGTTTTGTCTATTTATAAGTGTTGTTTACATATTGAGTTTTTCACTGTTTAATCGAGGATTCTAGATAGAATTTTCATCACTGAGAGAAAATTTAAAATTTTCCGTAATTTCTCTTAGTTCAGTTCAATGTTTTGGGTAACTAAACTGGGTCTGTTAGACTCGGGGCGTTACATTTTGCATCTTATGTTTATGTATGACTCGTCCATCATGAAAAAAGTATTTACTTTAAGAAAGATTTAAAGAGAACAAAGAAACAAGAAAAAAAGAAAGAAAGACTAACTGAAAAGACAAAAAAAAGACGGAAATATAAGAAAAGGACTGAATGAACGTAACTTTTGTTCTGAGGTGGGATTACGAGTTAGTTGTCCCATAAGACGGGTTCATAAGGTGCATTCTTGCTTTTCTAGACTAAATTACCTCCAACAAATGGACTGTATATCGAAACTAAAACAAGAATAAAAGATTCAGTGAATGAGAATCGCGATAAGACTTCTTTTACAAAATTGTATCTGCATATATGTTCATGATAGTTTATGCATCTTTTACTGAGCGTTAAGCTCATAGTTGGAACTTTGTGATGTAGGTGAGGAATTTTTATATGACGAAATAAACGAATGAAAGATGTAGTAGAAGAGGTGCTTTTATGACAAGATTACACGGTATTTATGCAAATAGCGATATAGGAGCTATAAAGAGAAAAACTTACGTTTAATTTCTATCAAAGTTAAAAGAGATTTTATATCATCTATTATTTCGTAATGTTAATTTAATAGATGAATTTATTAAGTATCATTTTCATATGACCATTTGAGACGTTGATTTTATTTTAATGAACACTTATGAATTTTAAGACTTCCGCTGTACATTTTCAATGAAGTGATTTTAAAATTTTAAGTGAACTCTTTTAAAGAAAAAGTAAAGTAAAACGTGAGCTACGGAGGGTTAAAATTCCATCGAGAAGTTCCAACCTTCCTCTTAACATTTTGAGGAAGAGAATCCATTTGAGGAGGAAGAAGAGTTAAATAAGATAAAGAGAGGGAGACTTTTGAGCTGAAACGAATGAGAAAAGGTCGAAACGCAAAAGACAAGAAATGGCATGTAGTTTAGGATTAAGACGGCCCCAAAATAATATATTCGACTCAGCACTCAACTTTTCAGCAACAAATGGTGATCGATTGAACAAAATTGAGCGTTTGATTTTTCAAGAGGGCTTGAGATGTCAACCAGGGTTTTAGATGTTAGTTGATTTAACATTTTGATTTTTCCAAAGAATATGAAGTGTCAATCGATAGTTTAAGTATCGACCGGTGAATGAAAAATGAGAAATTTCAAAATAATAGAAAGGTTTAAATAGGAGTTGTCTCATCAAGTGTCGACCCTATCCAAGGAAACACTCAACTTTGATCAAATTTAATCAACCTCAAACGTATTCTAATGCTATCAAATGTTTTCTCATCTAAAGGCTTGGTAAAGATATCAACTAACTGATTTTTAGAATTTAAAAACTCTAGAGACACATCTCTCTTTTGCACATGATCTCAAAAGTAGTATCAAATTTCAATGTGTTTAGTGCAAGAGAGTTGGATTAGATTTTTGAAATGTTGATAACACTAGTGTTATCACACCTAATAGGGATTTTTTCATGAAACTGGTAATATCTTTCAATGTTTACTTCATCCATAGCATTTGAGTACAAAAACTCTTAGTGGCTGTATATTCACTTTCAATTGTTAAAAGAGCCACAGAGTTTTGTTTCATACTGAACCAAGACACAAGAGATTCTACAAGGATTTGACAAGTTTAACTTGTACTCTTCCTATCCACAAGACAGTAGGCTTAATCGAAGTCACAATATCTTATTAAATTAAAATAAGTTCCTTTGGAATACGATAAACCTAAATCACAAGTCCCATTTAGATACTTAAAATTTCTTTTTATCGCATTTAAGTGAGATTCTTTACGGTATGCTTGAAATCTAGCATATAAAACACACATGAAAGTGAATATCAGATCTACTTTCTGTTAGATATAACAATAAACCAATCATACCACAAATTTCAAGTCCACCCTTTTTCCTTTTTAATCTTTATCCAACTTAGTGGAAATGCTCAAAGGAGTACAAGAAGATTTGGATGATCCATACCAAAACTCTTTGGAAGCTTTTTGACATATTTTACTTGATTTAAGAAGATTCTTTTTTGAGATTGTCAAATTTAAAGTGCTAGGAAAAATCTTAACTCTTGTATCATACTCATCTCAAACTCACTTTGAAAAATAACTATGTCATTACCTTTATGTTTGGTGAACAAAATGAAATCAATTTTCCCATCTTCAATTCTCTTTCTAAAAGGTATTTGCTCAACCTTTCATACCAAGTTCTAGGAATTTGCTTAATACCATAGAGAACCTTAATAAGCTAATAGACATAATCAAGTTTATCATGGACTTCAAAACCTAGAGGTTCCTCAACATAAACTTCTTTCAAGCACTCTTAACATCCATTTGGTAGAAAGATAAATTCTTAAAGCAAGCAAATGTTAGAAACATAAGAATAGATTAT
This sequence comes from Begonia masoniana, assembly GCA_022432975.1. Lineage (NCBI taxonomy): Eukaryota > Viridiplantae > Streptophyta > Magnoliopsida > Cucurbitales > Begoniaceae > Begonia > Begonia masoniana. The sequence goes on along the minus strand of CM039512.1, from coordinate 34,712,728 downwards.
AACCTTGATACCGCTGCAAAGTTTCCTCAAAATCAATCTTTTCTTCTTAATTGTATTCTTTTGCAACTAATTTAGCCTTGTTCCTTACTACCACTTTGTTCTCATCTAGTTTGTCTTTTAAAAAAACAATTATTTCATATAGTGGAATGTTCTTTTGGTACTGTAACAAGTTCCCAAACATTGCTTATTTTGGATTGGTTTAACTCTTCTTGTATATTCATAATTAAATTTTCATCAAATTCGGCTTCATCAAAATTTTTAAGCTTTATTTGAGATATGAAATCTATGTTTGAACAAAAGTTTCTAAAGGATGATCATGTTTTGACTCCTATGGTAGAATCACCTAGAATATCTTCATGGGATAGCTTGTAGCATATAACCAGTCTTTGTGTAGATCATCGTTAATATTCTCGATTGGAGTTGCTTTTGATTTCTTAGCAACAACTTCAAGAGGAGTGTTGTCTTTGTTAGCACAATCTTTATCTCTTAAATTTAGGGTTTCCAATACCCTTTCAAGATCTTCATTCAAATCCAAATTATTTGATGATTGGATTGCTTCATCAAATGCTACTGTTGAGCTCCAACCTGCAAACACGGTGCAAGAAACTCGAAAGAAGATCGTTAGTTCCCTGGTTAGCAAATCGAGAAATCTTAAAATGGACGATGCAAATGGAATATCAAAAGTGCTCGAAATGAAACGAAATTTGAAGGGAGTTTAGTGAAGTGAGTGAGGTGTGTGCTGGTGGAAAATGTGGTCCAGATTCGTTGATATGAAGAAGTTACTGAATGTTTTCGACAATCGGCCAATGGGTGCTATTATGAAGCTTTTGGCAAGAGTTTTCTTCCAAGGAAAGAAACTCGGTTCAAGGATCGGTTAAGGCAACTTCTTGCTGCTTTCCACTCTTAAGAGAATGGAGAAGAAGATGGCAAAATCTGTTCTTACAAACTACCAAGCTTGAAGAAAGGTTTCGTGGGCGCAACCCCTCGATTGTTGTCAACCGAGCTTACCTTGGTTCCTCTTGCTCCAAGCTCTTCTAATGGAGAGAATAAAATCTGATTGTGCTCATTAACATCAGCCAAAAAAAAAAGTTACAAGCACCAATACCATGAATATATAGACCTAATGGTGGTAGGCTAGAGTTTTGAGTGGGTTGTGTAACACCTGGTTTTACGGGATTTTATTATTCCAATATATAATGATATTTTTGTAAATATGTCAAATTAAGTCTGTTCTGCGAACGGGAAGTTTTAATGGAGCCTTAATAATAAATTGAAATTTATGGTGAAATAAGGAAAGTTGGAGAAACCGAATCGTTAATTAAATAACGAGATAAGCAAAGAAATAAAATAGAAAATCAATTGGAAGAGTAGAATTAATTTGCCAAGCCAAATTTTATAAAAATTGCATAACTCCCTCTCCCTCTCACGTGACTTCTCCTCCAGCAAGAAACTCCCTCCCATCTCGGCAATTCTCTTCCCCTCCCGCGCGACTCTTCTCTTCGGCGACGAAAGCTCGCTTTCCGGCGATCATTTCTTCACGCTTTCTTCTTCAATCCCGACCCTAGGTAAGAATCTACTAATTTGGAACATTAGATTTCAGTTTTTGTGGAGTTATACAGTTAGGGTTCGTTTAGGGTTTTGTTAAAAATGTGGATTTAGGTTTGAAATCGATAGGTTTATCGTGATTACGCCTCTAATGGATGTATTGGCAATTATTGGACGTAGTTAGTAGGTTTATTGATGAATATTGGAGTTTTTGGTTGTTGGATAACTTAGAAACTCCATTAATAGAGGTTTGAAAATTCACGAGTATGAATTGCTCGATAAAATGCCTCAACGAGTTAAATTAGAGTTTTAGGGAATTTCCTTTAACTAGGAGTTTGTAGTTTTTGAAACTCAATAGTTTAGACTCGATTTTTAATGACGAATGTTATGCATTGCCATAGGTGAACAACGCTCGTGGACGGAGCTTAAATTGCAACGGACGTGAGGTAAGTCTCTGTGACTTGGTTGGCCGATTGGCCTACACCGTAAGAATAGTTGTTGATCGAGATTTTTGGTGAATTCAGATGTTTCGGGGAGATAGGATGAGTAGTTTAGGTTGATTGTGTATTAGAATGCTTTCCTAGGTTCTTTTATGCATTGTTCTATGTTTTACTCGTATTGCACGATCCATGTTCATGCACCATGTTTTCGAAAAGCATATAAAATGAATTTTCCGCATATGTTTTCATGAAAAGAAACGTCTAATGAAAAGATATAAAATGTATGTAATCTCGATCACGCCGGGGTAGGGTTCAGACATGGCTGTCCTGAGAGGAGGAGCATGTTTTCCCCTGCAGATGAAAAGGGCTATCTAACCGCGAGATGTGACCTCTCTATCTGGTGAGTCAACCCCCGGTTACATCTCATGCTATATAACTAAATAATGAAAAAGAAATGTATGTTTTTACAAACCCTGCACGCATAGCATTCATTTTCATTTACGAGACTTGCTGAGCTTTTTAGCTCATAGTTTATTTTCTATAGTGTAAGTGACTTCGATACAAGTGAGGACGATGTTCCTCCACCCGACGCATGAGCATGTTGATGGAGGATAACCCGTGGGAGTGTGCTGAGCAGATTGCCTGAAGCCGGGCCTAGAACAGCCAGGCAGAGACCAAAGGAGAGTTATGCCACGGATATTCGCCTTTATCTAGCCTGGTGACGTCGACGACGAGGCTCAACCATCTGTAATAGTAGGTACTATCTTAGTCATGTGTTTACAAGTATTTTCTTTGATAGACACGGGAGCTATGCACTCCTTCATTTAAACTGCTTGCATGACTAGATTGAGGTTAGTGTCCGAGTGAGCAGAGTATGAGTATAGAGTAATGCTGCCTTCGAGAGCAAATATGCAGTCTGATCATGTTTTCCAAGGCAATGTTGTCTCGGTGGGGAATAACACACTCTACGCCCGGTTGATAGTTATGAGCATAGAGCGGTATGATCTGATTTTGGGAATGGACTGGCTGTCACGCCATTTCGCTACCATTGACTGCCGATCCGAGTTGGTAACTTTTCATCCTCCGGATAAGGAAGAGTTTTCATATCAAGCAATAAATAGGTCGAGTAGGTCGCCTATTTCCTATTCCATGAAGGTCCGAGAGCAGTTTAGAGGCGAATGCTCAGTTTATCTGGCTACAGTGGTCAATACTCAATTGCTTAACGGGGTAAAGCCAGATGACCTTCCAGTGGTTAGAGAATTCTCTGAGATCTTCCTCGACGATCTTCCCGGATTATCGCCGGATAGAGAGATCGAGTTCACCATTGATTTTATCCGGGCTCTGGGCCTGTATCGAAGAAACCGTACAGGCTGGCACCTACTAAACTAAAGGAGTTGAAGACTCAGTTAGAAGAGTTGTTAGACAAGGGGTTTTTTCGACCCAGCTTCTCTCCTTGGGGTGCGCCAGTTCTGTTTGTCAAGAAAAAGGATAAGACTCTCAGGATGTGTGTTGATTACAGAGAATTGAATAAGCTAACAGTGAAGAATAAGTATCCACTGCCCCAAATTGATGACATGTTTGATCAACTGCAGGGTGTCCGAGTGTTTTCGAGGATTGACCTATGCTCGGGTTATTATCAGTTGAAGGTCCAGAAGGAAGATGTTCAGAAAACGGCTTTTCGAACTGTAACACCCAGTATTACGAGATTTTATTATTCCAATAATAAAATGGCATTTTTGTAAATATGTCAAATTAAGTACATTTTACGAACGAAAAGTTTTAATGGAGCCTTAATAATAAATTGGAATTTATGGTGAAATATGAAAATTTGGAGAAACCGAATCGTTAGGTAAATAACGAAATAAGTAAAGAAACAAAATAGAAAATCAATGGAGGGACAATATGGTAATTTGGCTAATCAAATTTATTAAAAAGCAAAAAACTCCCTCCCCCTTCGGCATTTTCACGAAACCTCTCCTCTCTCAAACTATTCATGCGATTTTGATCTCCTCTCTTCCGTTCTCTCACGCCGGCGATTTCTCTAATCTCCGACGATCAAACTCTCCTCCATTTTCTTCCAAAATTGCAACTCTAGGTAAGGCTCTATGACATGGATGATTTAGTTTCCTGTTTAGGGCTAGGAAACAGTTAGGGTCTCGTTAGGGTTTTGTAAAAAATGTGGATTAAGCTTTGAAATCGATAGGTTTACCCTAATTACAACTCTATTGGGTGTATTTATAGTTATTGGAGGAAGTTTGTTGGAATTAATGAGGGTTGTTGAGTTTTTGGGTGGTTGGAAGTTTTAAAAACTACATTAATGGAGGTTTAGAAATTTACGAGCACGAATTGCTCGATAAAATGCCTCAACGAGTTAAATTAGAGTTTTAGAAAATTTCCTTTAGCTAGAAGTTTATAGTTTTCGAAACTCGATGGTTTAGACTCGATTTAACGACGAATGTTGTGAATTGCCATGTGTATTAGAATGCTTTCCTAGGTTCTTTTATGCATTGTTCTAGGTTTTACGCATATCGCATGATCCATGTTCATGCACCATGTTTTCGAAAAGCATAGAAAATGAGTTTTCGCATATGTTTTCATGAAAAGAAACTCCTAATCAAAAGATATGAAATGTATGTAATCCCGGTCATGTCGGCGTGGGGTTCAGACATGGCTGTCCTGAGAGGAGGAGCATGTTTTCCCCCTGCAGATGGAAAGGGCTATCTAACCGCGAGATGTGCCCTCTCTATCTGGTGAGTCAACCCCCGGTGACACCTCCCGCTATGTAACTAAATAATGAAAAAGAAATGCATTTTTTTACAAACCCCGCATGCATAGCATTCATCTTTATTTACGAGACTTGTTGAGCTCTTTAGCTCATAGTTTATTTTTCATGGTGTAGGTGATTTTGATACAAGTGAGGACGACGTTCCTCCACCCGAAGTATTAGCATGTTGATGGAGGATGATCCGTGGGAGTGTGCTGGCGCAGTCGACGCTATTTTGACCCGTGGGGATGTAAGTAAATGTTTTGGAGATTTGATAGATAATAGGATAGGAAAATTGTATAGATGACTCATTTTAGGATGCTTGGTAACTGGATAGATAACGTATAGTATTTTGTTGTGTTTTTGATATTTTCAAATAGAGGGAAATGTTCAGTTTTTAAACGGAACCACGCGGTTTGTTTTTATGAAATTTGGTTACACTTTAAATATGTTTTGAGTCAGTTTTTGAGTGATTGGTTGAGTGAAGATTGTATGTGGGTAGTAGAGTTGTTATGTTGAAGTGTTGTTATGAAATGTATATAGAAGAAGTGATGAAGTTGTGAAGTGGAAACGAATAATTGTGAAGTGTGTGTTAAGTGTGTAAGTGTGGTGTGCAGGGTAACGAAGGGAGAAACAAAAAGGGAAGAGGAGCAGCTCTCTAGATTTCAAAATCCAGAGAGTCTGTCGATTGATCGCCAGGAGGGTTGATCGATCGGCAGAAGAGAGGCGACTCTTTGGAAATTCCAGAGAGTCTACCGATCGATCGCCTGTAGAAGGGCGATCGATCGGCTGGTGATCGATCGCGAGGGGCGATTGATCGCCTGGTATGGGGGCGATCGATCGCCCCCTTATTTTGGTAACAGCCGAACGATCAGCTGAAATGGCCGATCGATCGGCCATGCAAATTTGGCACAGTTGCCCTTTTTGCCCTCAGCTTGTCGTTCTATGATTTTATTAAGTGTTTATATGTTTTCCTCAATAGTTTTCAAAGGATTTCCAACGATTTAGACTTTGACTAATGTTAGAAAAATGAAAAATTGCGGTCAATAAAATGAAAAATTTACACGGGAATTTCGAGTATAAGAATTAGGGTCACTACACGAACGAGGTATGGACATTACGAATTTCTTGTGATGTCTTTTGGACTTACGAATGCTCCTGCGGCGTTTATGGACTTGATGAACCGTGTTTTCAAGGAGTATCTAGAAAAGTTTGTCGTCGTCTTCATTGATGATATCTTGATCTATTCAAAGACAAGGGAAGAACACGAGGAGCACTTAAGGATAGTTCTAAGGATTCTATGCCAACACCAATTGTATCCGAAGTTCTCTAAGTGCGAGTATTATCTGGACAGAATAAACTTTCTCGACCATATCATATCTTAGGAGGGAATCTCAGTGGATCCAACTAAGATCGAAGTTGTAAGGGATTGGCCACAGCCTAAGAATGTGCATGAGGTACGCGGGTTTCTCGGATTGGCTGGATATTACAGGAAGTTCATCGCAATCCCTCTTTTGCGTTTGACCAGGAAAAATGAAAAGTTTGTATGGTCTGCTGCATGTGAAAAGAACTTCAATGAGCCGAAACGAAAGTTGACGACAACACCAGTGTTAACATTGCCAGTTGAAGGCGATAAGTTCAGTATTTACTGCGATGCCTCAGAGATCGGATTGGGGTGTGTATTGATGCAGGAGGGCAAGGTAATTGTTTATGCTTCTAAGCAGTTGAAGTCGTACGAGTAAAATCATCCGACACACGATCTTGAGCTTACAGCGGTTGTCTTTGCTTTAAAAATCTAGAGACACTATCTGTATGGGCAGCAGTGTGAGGTGTTCTCAGATCACAGGATCTTAAAATATTTGTTTACGCAGAAAGAACTTAATATGCGACAGTGAAGATAGTTAGAGTTCATTAAGGATTATGATTTTGAAATTAAATACCACCCAGGGAATGCAAACAAAGTCGCTGATGCCTTGAGCTGAATGCCCGCTACGAGTCAGACTTCGCTTGCATTGATGTCGGTAATGCTAAGGTCTTAGATCGAGAGGTTTGATGTGGAGATTGTGGCCGAGTTGTCCACTATGCTCACAAACATTTCTCTTAGGCCGACAATAATTGACAAGCTCCGAGAAGCTCAAAAGGAAAACTTGGAGTGTGAGTGATATCGATTAAGCATGACATCTGAGGACCCGTCTGATTTCAGCTTGTCGGATGATGGCATATTGAGATTCAGGCATAGGTGGTACGTGCCTAACAATGAGAAGCTGAAGAGAGAGATCTTAACCGAGGCACACTCCTCGGCATACTCAGTGCATCCGGGGAGCACAAAAAAGTATAGAGACCTGAGACAACACTTCTGGTGGCCGAACATGAAGAGAGAGATTGCCAGGTATGTGAAAACCTGCCTGGTTTGCCAACAGGTCAAGGCAGAACACCAAAGGCCAGCCGGAACCTTACAGCCACTGCCGATTCCGGAGTGGAAATGGGAGCAGATCTCTATAGATTTCATTGTTGGACTCCCGAGAACGACGAAAGGGCACGATGGCATTTGGGTGATAGTGGACCGTTTGACAAAGACGACCCACTTTCTATCAGTGAAGATGACCTATTCTATGGATCAGCTTGTCGAGCTGTATGTGCAGGAGATTGTCAGATTGCACGGAGTGCCCATCTCGATTGTCTCCGATAGAGATGTCAAGTTGACTTCGAAATTTTGGAAGAGTCTACATAAGGCTATGGGAACTTAGTTGAATTTCCGTACAGCGTTTCATCCCCAGACTGACGGACAAATGGAAAGAACAAATCAGATTCTTGAGGATATGCTCAGAACTTGTGTGCTGGAATTTCAGGGCTCGTGGAGCCGATATTTGCCCTTGATTGAGTTCTTGTACAACAACAGCTTCCAGGCTACGATTGACATGGCTCCATATGAGGCATTGTATGGTCAAAAGTGTAGGTCTCTGCTATACTGGGACGAGGTTGGCGAAGCTAGTATAATCGGCCCAGATATCTTGCAGCAAACAGCCGAGAATATCGCTGTTATCAGGCAACGTATAGAGATAGCACAGAGCCTCCAAAAGAGTTTTACTGACACTAGACGGAGGAACTTGAAGTTCGATGAGGGTGATGAGATTTATCTTAAAATTTCTCTGTTTAAGGGCGTTATGCGGTTCGAAAGAAGAGGCAAGTTGAACCCTTGTTATGTGGGGCCCTTTCCTATTTTGAAGAGGATCGGGACTATGGCGTACATGTTACAGCTTCCGGCATCCATGGAAGGCATTCACGATGTGTTTCACGTGTCCATGCTCAGAAAAAGCGTGCGTGATCCATCACACGTCATTGAGACAAGAGAGATCAAAGTGCAACCAACATTAACCTATGTGAAAAAGCCGGTACGAAGTTTAGAGTCCTCTATCAAGGTGTTGCGCAATGAGGAGATTCCGCTGGTAAAGGTCCTATGGTGGAATCACGGTGTAGAGGAAGCAACTTGAAAGAGACAGCAGAATATGATGTCGAAGTATCCAAAACTGTTTGTGTAGTCAAATTTTAAGAACAAAATTTTAATTAAGGTGGAAGAAATGTAACAACCGGTTTTACGAGATTTTATTATTCCAATATATAATGGCATTTTTGTAAATATGTCAAATTAAGTCTGTTTTGCGAACGGGAAATTTTAATGTAGCCTTAATAATAAATTAGAATTTATGGTGAAATAAGAAAATTTGGAGAAACCACATCGTTAACTAAATAACAAGATAAGTAAAGAAATAAAATAGAAAATCAATTGGAAGGGCAGAGTGGTAATTTGCCAAGCCAAATTTTATAAAAATTGCATAACTCCCTCTTCCTCTCACGCGACTTCTCCTCCAGCAAGAAACTCCCTCCCTTCTCGGCGATTCTCTTCCCCTTCCGCGCTACTCTCCTCTCCGGTGACGAAAGCTCACTTTTCGGCGATCATTTCTTCGCGCTTTCTTCTTCAATCCCGACCCTAGGTAAGAATCTACTGTTTTGGAACATTAGATTTTGGTTTTTGCGGAGTTATACGATTAGGGTTCGTTTAGAGTTTTGTTAAAAACATGGATTTAGGTTTGAAATCGATAGATTTACCGTGATTACGCCTCTAGTGGATGTATTGGCAATTATTGGACGTAGTTAGTAGGTTTATTGATGAATATTGGAGTTTTTGGTTGTTGGATAACTTAGAAACTCCATTAATGGAGGTTTGGAAATTCACGAGCATGAATTGCTCGATAAAATACCTCAACGAGTTAAATTAGAGTTTTAGGGAATTTCCTTTAACTAGGAGTTTGTAGTTTTCAAAACTCAATAGTTTAGACTCGATTTTTAATGACGAATGTTGTGAATTGCCATAGGTGAACAACGCTCGTCGACAGAGCTTAAATTGCAATGGACGCGAGGTAAGTCTTCGTGACTTGGTTGGCCGATTGGCCTACACCGTAAGAATAGTTGTTGATCAAGGTTTTTGGTGAATTCAGATGTTTCGGGGAGATAGGACGGGTAGTTTAGGTTGATTGTGTATTAGAATGCTTTCCTAGGTTCTTTTATGCATTGTTCTATGTTTTACTCGTAACGCACGATCCATGTTCATGCACCATGTTTTCAAAAAGCATAGAAATGAATTTTTCGCATATGTTTTCATGAAAAGAAATGCCTAATGAAAAGATATGAAATGTATGTAATCCCGATCACGTCGGGGTGGGGTTCAGACATGGCTGTCCTGACAAGAGGAGCATGTTTTTCCCCCTGCATATGGAAAGGGCTATCTAACCGCGAGATGTGCCCTCCGTAATGACCCTAACACTGTACCCATTTTACCCGTAATATATATATATATTATAAACTAAGTAATCCTATAACGTAAAGGCGGAAATTTAAAACGTTAATAGAATTAAAAATCAATGTAGCGGAATCTAAAACGGAAACCAAAATTTGTAAAACATTCGAATCTATTTTTGAAAACCATGAAATAAAGCTTTAAAACAATTAAAAGAAAACCTTAAAACATTAATTAAAAACAATTAAAAATAGAGGGGAAGCATTCGGCAGAGAACAGGGGCAGAAACGGGCAATCGCCCTAAAAATGAAGGGGCGATCGATCGCCCATTGGCGATCACTGGTTTTGCCAGCGATCGCCTAGGTGAAGCGATCAAAGATCGCGGCGACAACACGAGGGGAGATCGATCGCCCATTTTGGGCTATCGAGCGCCACTCGCTCTAGAAATTTATTTCCAAAGCGCTCGGCGATCCGCCAGCAATCGCCTCAACAGGCGATCGCCTAACACAAGAGGCGATCGATCGCCAATCGCTCTGGAAATTTCTTTCCAGAGCGCTCGGCTTCCTCCCTCCTCTTTCCTCTTTCTTTTCCTTCTACTACCTTCTCTTCTTTCTCTTCCTGCATATCATACACTTCAACCAAATTTTACCTACATCTCAACCATACCTTACAATATAAATTCACTCAAAATTTCATCCAAACAGCGGAATCTAAAACGGAAACCAAAATTTGTAAAACATTCGAATCTATTTTTGAAAACCATGAAATAAAGCTTTAAAACAATTAAAGAAAACCTTAAAACATTAATTAAAAACAATTAAAAATAGAGGGGAAGCATTCGGCAGAGAACAGGGGCAGAAACGGGCAATCGCCCTAAAAATGAAGGGGCGATCGATCGCCCATTGGCGATCACTGGTTTTGCCAGCGATCGCCTAGGTGAAGCGATCAAAGATCGCGGCGACAACACGAGGGGAGATCGATCGCCCATTTTGGGCTATCGAGCGCCACTCGCTCTAGAAATTTATTTCCAAAGCGCTCGGCGATCCGCCAGCAATCGCCTCAACAGGCGATCGCCTAACACATACGACTCAAGGCACATTTAAAAACATAGCCTAATTTCATAAAAACAAACCGCGTGGATATGTTTAAAAACCGAACATTTTCCTAATACCAAACATTTACAAAATACTTTTCCAAAACGTTTTAAAAACAAACTCAAAACATAACCTATCCACTATTCAGAACTAAACACCCTAAAATGTCTCTAACTTTACAGGTTTCTATCCAAAATAGCCCAAAATACCTACGTACGTCCCCACGGGTCATGAATGCCTCGACTGCGCCAGCACACTCCCACGATCATTCTTCGTCAATTGAACTCAGGCTTCAGGAGGAGGAACATCGTCCTCACCTGTCTCGTAATCACCTACACCATATAGACACACTATGAGATAAAAATCTCAGCAAGTTTCATAAATACAATGCATGCTGTGAGTATGAGTTTCAGAAATCATGCATCATTTTCATTTCTTTACGTCGCAGACAGAATGTCACCGAGGTCTCAGCCTATTAGATGGAGAGGACACATCCCGCGGTCGGACTGCCCTCTTCACCTAACGGAGGGGGGTACATACTCGCACCCATAACAGCCGTGCCTGAGCCCCATCTCGCGTAACCAAATACAAATTACATTGATTCATTACATTCATTCATTTCATTTTCTTAAACACGTGCAGAAATCCGTTTTCATGCTATTTTAAAATACGTGATGCATGAACAGTTATAAACATAAAATAAACAAACATCATACATACCATCAAGACTATAAAAAGCATAACCTATAAAAGACTATAAAAAGCATAACCTATAAAAGAACTAACCCTATCTACCCGACCAAAGAATATAAACAAACAACTCTTCAGAGATCCTCGATGCAACATCGACATACGGTGTAGGCCACTCGGCCAAGTAAGTCACGAGAACTTACCTCGTGGGCGCTGAATTCGAGCTCCGTCCACGAGCGTTGTTCGTCTGAGACAAAACACAACAATTGTCGTTAAACGAGATTTAAACCGTTAAACGTCCAAATTTAACGAAACCTAAACTAAGGAAATCTTCCTAAAATTATAATTCAACTCTTTGAGACATTTTATCGAGCAATTCATGCTCATGGATTTCCAAAACTCCATTAATGGAGATTTCTCAAATCTCAAATATCCAATTTTCAACCTAAACGTCGTATACACTCTAGATTTTGTCCAATAACGTTTAATACATTCAATATAGTCACTCATACTTCAAACCTATCAATTTCTAACTTTAAACTATGTTTTTCACAAAACCTAAATGAAACCCTAATCGTTAAACGCTCCGAAAACTACAAATAATCTTTCTAAAACTATAGATTCATACCTAGGGTTGAGTTTGGGGAGGAAAACGTGAAGAACGGAGGATGAACGGAGGACGAACGGAGGAAGAACGATCGTCGGAGAGGAGTGATCGCTGTTGAATCGCCAAAGGAGGGAGGAGAATCACAGGGGAGAGAAAATGGCGTGGAGAAGAAGAAGAAGTAGGTTTTTAAATTAAAATTTTGGCTTTGCAAATTACCATTTTGCCCTTCCTTTGATTTTCTATTTGTTTCGTCCTTCGTTTCTTTAATTAACCGACAATTCGATTTCTCCAAATTTTCGTACTTCGCCAATAACTTCAACTTACTACCAGGGTTCCATTAAAACTGTCTGTTTGCTATTCGAATCTCGTTTACTATTTTTACCAACGTATCTTTTATATTACGATAAACGTAATTCTCGTAAAATTAGCGTTTAACTCCTAAAATCCCCGAAATTTTCTTAAAATCCTTATAAATCATTAGGATCATAATAACGTTTTCCTTTTACAAAACCGACTTAATTTGACATAATTGCAATAAAATGCCATTATATTATTTATTTACAAAATCCCGTAAATCCGAGTGTTACATTTCATCTACCTGATTTAAAATTTTGTACAAAATCCCGTAAATCCGGGTGTTACATTCCATCCACCTTATTTAAAATTTTGTCCTCAAAATTTGATTACACAAACAACTCGGGATACCTAGTCATCATATCTTGCTGTCACTCTCAAGTCGCTTCTTCAACTTCATGGTTTCGCCATAGGACTTTAACTAGTGGAATCTCTTTGTTGCGCAAAACCTTGATGGAAGACTCCAAAATACGTACCGGCTTCTCCTCGTAAGTCAAGGTAGGCTGTACCTCGATCTCTCTTGCCTCTACAATATGCAATGGATCGCGGAAACACTTTCGAAGCATAGAGACATGAAATACATTATAGATGCCTTCCATTGAAGCCGGAAGCTGTAGTCGATACGCCATCTTCCCGATATTTTTCAAAATAGGAAAGGGCCCCACATAACGAGGGTTTAACTTGCCCTTCCTTCTGAATCTCATAACACCTTTGAACGGAGAAACTTTTAAGTAAACCTCATCACCTTCTTCGAATTCCAGTTCCCTCCGTCTCGTGTCAGCATAGCTCTTCTGTCGACTCTGAGCTATCTCGATACGCTGTCTAATAATGGCAATCTTCTCTGCCATTTGCTGTAGGATCTCGGGACCAACAATACTGGCTTCACCAACCTCGTCCCAATACAGCGGAGATCTACACTTTCGCCCATACAAAGCTTCGTACAGAGCCATACCGATGGTAGCCTGGATGCTGTTGTTGTACGAGAACTCGATCAGTGGCAAATACCTGCTCCACGATCCCTGAAGTTCCAACACACAAGCTCTGTGCATATCCTCCAGAATCTGATTTGTCCTCTCTGTCTAACCATCAGTCTGAGGATGAAATGCCGTGCTGAAATTCAGTTGAGTCCCCATAGCTTTGTGCAGACTCTTCTAGAACTTCGATGTAAATCTCGGATCTAAATCTGAGACAATAGAAACTGGCACTCCATGCAGTCTCACAATCTCTTGTACATAAAGCTCGGCAAGCTGGTCCATCGAAGATGTCATCTTCACAGATAAGAAGTGAGCCGACTTTGTCAATCGGTCCACAATCACCCAGATGCCATCATGGCCCTTTGTCGTCCTCGGGAGTACCACAATAAAATCCATGGAGATCTGCTCTCATTTCCACTCCGGAATAGGCAGTGGCTGTAGTATTCCGGCCGGCCTCTGGTGTTCTGCTTACACATGTTGACAAACTAAATAGGTTTCGACATATTTGGCGACCTCTCTCTTCATGTTTGGCCACCAGAAGTGTTGTTTCAAATCCCGGTACATCTTGGTACTTCCCGGGTGCACAGAATAAGCTGAAGAATGTGCCTCAGCCAATATCTCCTTCTTTAGCTCCTCATCGTTAGGCACCTACCACCTATGCCTGAATTTTAGAATACCATCCTCAGATAAATGGAAATCCGAAGAATCCTCGGATGTCAAGCCCAACCGAAACTCCTCGCACGCCATATCTTTCTACTGAGCTTCACATATTTTATCTAGAATAGTCGACCTGAGAGAAATGTTGGTGAGCATATTGGACAACTCTGCCACTATCTCCACATCGAACCTCTCAATCTCAGCCGTAATGTAACCGACATCGCTGCAAGTGAAGGCTGACTCACAGAAGGCATTTGGCTTAAACCATCAGCGACCTTCTTCGCCTTTCCTGGATGGTACTTGATCTCAAACTCATAATCTTTGACGAACTCGAGCCACCTTCTCTGCCGCATATTCAGTTCCTTCTGCGTAAATAAGTACTTCAAGCTTTTGTGATCAGAAAATATCTCGCACTGCTGCCCATATAAATAATGTCTCCAAATCTTCACTGCGAAGACCACGGCTGCTAACTCCAGATCGTGCGTAGGATAATTCTGCTCATACGGCTTCAACTGCCGAGAAGCATACGCGATAACCTTTCCTTCCTGCATCAATACGCAACCGAGCCCAACTCCAGATGCATCGCAATAAATACTAAATTTGTCACCTTCAACAGGCAACGTCAACACTGGAGCTGTGGTCAACTTCTGCTTCAACTCCATAAAACTGGTGTCACAAGCAGCCGACCATATAAACTTCTCGTCTTTCGAGTCAAGCGTGAAAGAGGAACAGCAATCTTCGAAAATCCCTCTATAAACTTCCGATAGTAGCCAGCTAATCTGAGCAATCCACGTACTTCACGCACGTTCTTAGGCTGTGGCCAATCTCTAACCACCTGAATTTTGCTCGGATCTACAAAAACTCCCTCTTGCGATATGATATGGCCAAGAAAACTGACCCGATCCAGCCAAAATTCACATTTGGAGAACTTCGAATAAAGCTGGTGTCGTTGTAAAATTCCAAGAACAATCCTCAATTGCTCTTCATGCTCCTCCTTCGTCTTAGAATAAATCAATATGTCGTCAATAAAGACTGCAACGAACTTGTCCAGGTACTCCTTGAAGACGCGGTTCATCAAATCCATAAACGCTGCAGGGGCATTAGTAAGTCCAAAAGACATAACTAGGAACTCATAATGCCCGTACCTCGTTCGGAATGCCGTTTTCTGAATATCTTCCTTCCGGACCTTCAACTGATAGTAACCCGAGCGTAAGTCAATCCTGGAAAATACTCGGGCACCCTGTAGTTGATCAAACAAGTTATCGATCCGTGGCAGTGGATACTTATTTTTCACTATAAGCTTATTAAGCTCTCTGTAATCCATACACATCCTGAGGGTCCCGTCTTTCTTCTTGACAAATAGAACGGGCGCACCCGAGGGTGAAACACTCGGTCGAATAAACCCTTTGTCTAGCAACTCCTCCAACTGAGATTTCAACTCTTTCAACTCAGCAGGCGCCAATCTATACGCATTCTTTGACACTGGCGCCGAACTAGGGTAAACATCAATCACAAATTCAATCTCCCGGTCTGGTGGTAAACCAGGGAGATCATCGAGGAAGATCTCAGAGAATTCTCTGACTATAGGAATGTCACTCGGCTTTACTTCGCTGAGCAACTGAGTATCAAGTACTGCGGCCAAATTAATAGAGCACTCACCTTTAAATTGCTCGTTGACCTTCATGGAATAGGAGATAGGCAATCCACTCAATCGGTTCATCGCCTGATAGGAAAACTCTGCTTTACCCGGGGGTCAAAAGGTCATAATCCTGGATCGACAATCGATGGTGGCATAGTGCTATGAAAGCCAGTCCATCCCTAAGATAAGATCGTAGATCTCCATGCCCATAACAATCAGGCGAGCGTAAAGGGTAGCATCCCCCACTGAGACGACATTGCCCTAGAGAATACGATCCGACTGTATATGCTCTCCCGAAGGTAGCATCACTCTATACTCGACCTCTGCTAATTCAGACGATAACCCCAATCTAGCCATGCAAGCAGTTGAAATAAAGGAATGCGTAGCTCCAATGTCTATCAACGAAAATATAGCTACGCCCATAATCAATATAATACCTACTATCATCGAGGGCTTAGCCTCGTCGTCAACATCACCAGGCTCGATAAAGGCAAAGATCCTCGGCATAACCCTTCTCTGGCCTCCACTCAACTGATCACGGCCTGGTTTTGGGTAATCCCTGACGTAATGGCCAACTTCACCACATCTGTAACATTTATTAGTGCCAACCCGGCACTCTCCACTATGCTCTCGCTGACATTTAGGGCACCAGGGTATCTGTGAAGTCCCCTGTACCTGCTTTCCCTTGCCTCGATCATTGCCTCCCTCTAGAGGCCTCTTTACACTTCTCTGTTGTTGTTGGGGCTATGGTGCTCTAGGCTGCCAACCCCGGTTCTGTGACTGAGGAAGAATCTCACGGAAGAAGCCCTTAGCTGGCTCCCTCGGCGTAATACAAGTAGCTCTAGCAGCCTCAAAGTCCAGAGCTCTAGCGGCAATATCAGAATAGGGCACGTCTACAATGCCTGACACCACAATGTTCATCCGGATCTCCGGATTCAGCCCCTCCATAAAGTGGTGCACTTTGTCTTCATTGTCGCTTACAAGACGCGGTGCAAATCGTGATAAAGCCTCGAACTTCCAAATATAATCAGCAACTAAACCTGTCTGCTTCAGTTGCGTAAACTCGTTTCTCTTAGCCACCCTCACCGTGCGGCTGAAATACTTGTCAAAGAATATGGTCTTAAACCGTTCCCAAGTCATAATCGACACATCCATCATTGCCTTGATCGAATCCCACCAGAAACGGGCATCCAACGCCAAATGGAAAGTGACATAAGCCACCTTGCTCCCGTTCCCAACTTCTGCATAACCCAGCATATCCTCCATCACCCTAATCCATTCCTCAGCAACCGTTGGATCAGATGATCTTCCATCGAATACTGGAGGTCGAAGACTTTGGAACTTATGCATGCCCTGGTTGTTAAGAACCACCAACTCTTGGGCCCTTTGGTTCTCTCGGTTCACTAAGTTCTCAATTGATTGTGTCTGTCGGTCCATGTGTTGAAACTGACGGTCCAACAATTCCGTAAGTCGATCTAAGGCGTCGTCCCTAGGATCTCTTCCTCGAGTCATATTGTATAAAGCCTACAAAAGTTAAACAGATAATCCTAAGAAACAAAAACAAAGAAATAAAATAGAACATACTTACAGTTGATGAAGAATGTCCGCGTAGTGGCTGTGCAGTCGAGCAGTCTACAAAATCGTTTTTAAAACCCGAGGGCTCTGATACCATAACTTGTAACGACCCTAACACTGTACCCATTTTTTCCGTAATATATATATATATATATATATATATATATATATATATATATATATATATATATATATATATATATATATTTTTATAACCTAAGTAATCCTATAACGTAAAGGCGGAAATTTAAAACGTTAATAGAATTAAAAATCAATGTAGTGAAATCTAAAACGAAAACCAAAATTTGTAAAACATTCGAATCTATTTTTGAAAACAATGAAATAAAGCTTTAAAACAATTAAAAGAAAACCTTAAAACATTAATTAAAAACAATTAAAAATAGAGGGGAATCATTCGGAAGAGAACAGGGGTAGAAACAAGCAATCACCCTAAAAATGAAGAGGCGATCGATCGCCCAAATCGGGCGATCGATATCCCATTGGCGATCGCTGGTTTTGCCAGCGATCGCCTGGTGAAGCGATCACAGATCGAGGTGACAACACGAGGGGCGATCGATCGCCCATTTCGGGTGATCCATCGCCACTCGCTCTGGAAATTTATTTCCAGAGCGCTCGGCAATTCGCCAGCGATCGCCTCAACAGGCGATCACCTAACACAAGAGGCGATTGATCGCCCGTTTAAGGCGATCGATCGCCAATCGCTCTGGAAATTTCTTTCCAAAGCGCTCGGCTTCCTCCCTCCTCTTTCCTCTTTCTTTTCCTTCTACTACCTTCTCTTCTTTCTCTTCCTGCATATCATACACTTCAACCAAATTTTACCTACATCTCAACCATACCTTACAATATAAATTCACTCAAAATTTCATCCAAACAACGACTCAAGGCACATTTAAAAACATAGCCTAATTTCATAAAAACAAACCGCGTGGATATGTTTAAAAACCGAACATTTTCCTAATACCAAACATTTACAAAATACTTTTTCAAAACGTTTTAAAAACAAACTCAAAACATAACCTATCCACTATTCAGAACCAAACACCCTAAAATATCTCTAACTTTACAGGTTTCTATCCAAAATAGCCCAAAATACCTACGTACGTCCCCACGGGTCATGAATGCCTCGACTGCGCTAGCACACTCCCGCGATCATTCTTCGTCAACTGAACTCAGGCTTCAGGATGAGGAACATCGTCCTCACCTGTCTCGTAATCACCTACACCATACAGACACACTATGAGATAAAAATCTCAGCAAGTTTCGTAAATGCAATGCATGCTGTGAGTATGAGTTTCAGAAATCATGCATCATTTTCATTTCTTTACGTCGCAGACAGAATGTCACCGAGGTCTCAGCCTATTAGATGGAGAGGACACATCCCGCGGTCGGACTGCCCTCTTCACCTAACGGGGGGGGGGGTACACGCTCGCACCCGTAACAGCCGTGCCTGAGGCCCACCTCGCGTAACCAGATACAGATTACATTCATTCATTTCATTTTCTTAAACACGTGCAGAAATCCGTTTTCATGCTATTTTAAAATACATGATGCATGAACAATTATAAACATAAAATAAACAAACATCATACATACCATCAAGACTATAAAAAGCATAACCTATAAAAGACTATAAAAAGCATAACCTATAAAAGAACTAACCCTATCTACCCGACCAAAGCATATAAACAAACAACTCTTCAGAGATCCTCGACGCAACATCGACGTACAGTGTAGGCCACTCGGCCAAGTAAGTCACGAGAACTTACCTCATGCGCGCTGAATTCGAGCTCCATCCACGAGCGTTGTTCGTCTGAGACAAAACACAACAATTGTCGTTAAACGAGATTTAAACCGTTAAACGTCCAAATTTAACGAAACCTAAACTAAGGATATCTTCCTAAAATTCTAATTCAACTCTTTGAGACATTTTATCAAGCAATTCATGCTCGTGGATTTCCAAAACTCCATTAATGGAGATTTCTCAAATCTCGAATATCCAATTTTCAACCTAAACGTCGTATACACTCTAGATTTCGTCCAATAACGTTTAATACATTCAATATACTCACTAATACGTCAAACCTATCAATTTCTAACTTTAAACTACGTTTTTCACAAAACCTAAATGAAACCTTAATCGTTAAACACTCCGAAAACTACGAATAATCTTTCTAAAACCATAGATTCATACCTAGGGTTGAGTTTGGGGAGGAAAACATGAAGAACGGAGGATGAACGGAGGAAGAACGATCGTTGAAGAGGAGTGATTGTCGTTGAATCGCCAAAGGAGGGAGGAGAATCGTAGGGGAGAGAAAATGGCATGGAGAAGAAGAAGAAGTAGGTTTTTAAATTAAAATTATAGCGACCCTAATACTGTACCCAATTTCCCGTACATATTTATATATATATTTTTTTATCCCTTATACTTTAAATAAACTCTAGGCGGAAGTTAAATTGAAATCGAAATTGAAATCTAAGTTCGTTTAAAACATATCTCAAATCAATTTATTAAAATTTAAAACAATTAAGAAAACAATTAAAATACAACTTAAACAAGTGGGAGGGCAAAACAGTCCATTCGTGACAGAAGAAGAGGGGCGATCGATCTCCAACTTCAGGAGATCGATCGCTGATGCACCAAACAACAGGGGCGATCAGTCGCCCCTCTGTGCCAGCGATCGGTCGCGGCATCAAAACAAGGAGGGGCGACCAGTCGCCCCTCACTCCCACGCCCCGTCGTATTTGCCTTCATCTTCTTTCTTCTCTTCACTTTTTAACAAATACTCTCTGGAATGCGTCATTCCAGAGAGCAAAACACTCTATAAAAACAAATGCTCTCTGGAATCGAAATTCCAGAGAGCAAAACACCAACATACTTTCCATCCAATTTCTTATCCCTGCACATCACACTTCTATACATTCTCATTTCCTCAACATTAAAGCACTGAAACATACGTTTCACCCCGCCTATCACCAAAACCGACTCAAAATACTTGTAACGCATGACCAAATTTCATAAAACAAACTGCGTGGATATGTTTAAAACTATACTTTCCAAGCAGCTTATAAAAACAGTTATAACAGATTTCAAAACGTTTAAAACATCAAAACATAAATATATCAACTATCAGATCTCAAACATCCTAAAATGTTCTAACTATACAATTACTTTATCTAATCTACCATCAGCCCAAAACTCCCCGATACCCTCAAAACACGTACATACTTCCCCACGGGTCAGGTCAAGCATCGACTGCACAACACACCACCTCAAGCCATCCTCCGTCAACTGGATCACTCCTCAGGTGGAGGGATCTCATCCTCACTTATGTCGAAGTCACCTACACCATACAGACACCTATGAGATAAAAATCTAAGCAAGTTCTAGTAAATGTAAATGCATGCTATGCATATGAGTTCAGAAATCGTGCAGCATTTTCTTTATCTTTACTCTGTGGGTGTCACCGAGATCTCAGCACCCTAACCGGAGAGAGCACATCCAGCGGTCAGACTACTCTTTCCAGCTAGAGGAGGGGGGTACACGCTTACAACACGTACAGCCGTGCCTGAGCCCCATCTCGCATGACCTATAACTGTATGAGTACGTGTTAGATGTGGTATTGTGACAAACCCGTAATCGATCTCCACAATAGGTCGAGCCCCTCTCCAGGCCACATCGCCATTTTCTTTAAAACATCGTGCGAAAATTCATTTTCAGGCTCTTTTAAAACACGTGATGCGTGAACAGTTCAATATGACAGAAAGTAAACATACATGATTCGTACCATCGAGACAATAAAGCATTTAAAAGCATAACCTATACAAAATTAATCCTAACTACCCGACCAAAACAATTTAAACATCCGCGTCACCAAAACTCCTCGAGACGACTTCGACGTACGGTGTAGGCCAATCGACCAGAGAAAATCACGAGAACTTACCTCGTGTCCGATGCAGCTCAAGCTCCGTCCACGAGCGTTATTTGTCTGAGGCAAAACACAATATTCGCCGTTAAAACTAATTTCAGCTACTAAACGTCCAAATTAACAAAACTTTAACTAAAAAAATTTCTTATAGCTTTAATCAAATTCATTGAGCTATTTCATAGAGCAATTACACGCTCGGCACCTCAAATCCCTAATTACGAGCTTTTCCTAAATCTCGAATTTTCACAAAATTTAACATTCGTCCTAAATCAATTAAGTTCGTCAAATAACGTTCAATACGATCACAATATCCTTAATTACGGCAAACCTATCGATTTCGAACCCTAAATCTCGATATTTACGATAACCCTAAACGAAAACCTAACTGTATAACTTTCTAAAAATCAAAAACTAACGCTCTAAAACTATAGATTCATACCTAGAGCGTCGATTGGAGGAGAAAACGTGAAGAACGGAAGACGAACGGAGGAAAAATGGAGGTCAGAAGTTGCGAAATCGCCGACGGCATAGAGGAAATTGCAAGGGAGAAAAGAAGAAAAAAGGTTCTTGTGTGAAATGGTGAAGGAGAAGAGGGATTTGAGTTTTTAATATAAAATTGACTTTGCAAATTACCATTTTGCCCTAAGCACTTAATTCTGTTTGTTTCGTCCTTCGTTTCGTTAATCGGCTAACTATTCGGTTTCACCCAATCTCCTTACTTCACCAATAAGTCCAACTTATTATTTGAGATTTATTAAAACTATCCGTTCGCAAATCGGACCTCGTTTACTATTTTTACTAAAACGTCTTTTATATTACGAGAAACTTAATTACTCGAAATATAGCGTTATTACTCCGAAAATTCTCGTAAATTCCTTAAAATTCCTATTAATCGTTAGGATCGTAATAAAGCTCTCTTTTCGCAAAACGGACTTGATTTGATATATTTACAAAAATGTCATCATATAATATAATATTAATATCCCGTAAAACTGGGTATTACAAAAATTTAGACTTTACAAATTACCATTTTGCCCTTTCTTTCATTTTCTATTTGTTTCGTCCTTCGTTTCTTTAATTAACCAGCGATTCGGTTTCTCCAAATTTTCTTACTTCGCCAATAACTTCAACTTACTACCAGGGTTCCATTAAAACTGTCTGTTTGCAATTCGGACCTCATTTACTATTTTTACCAACGTATCTTTTATATTACGATAAACGTAATTCTCGTAAAATTAGCGTTTAACTCCAAAAATTCTCGAAATTTTCTTAAAATCCTTATAAATCATTAGGATCATAATAACACTTTCTTTTTACAAAACTGACTTAATTTGAAATAATTACAATAAAATGCCATTATATTATTTATTTACAAAATCCCGTAAATCCGGGTGTTACACCTTCTCTATCTGGTGAGTCAACCCCCGGTGACACCTCCCGCTATATAACTAAATAATGAAAAAGAAATGCATGTTTTTACAAACTCTGCACGCATAGCATTCATTTTCATTTACGAGACTTGCTGAGCTCTTTAGCTCATGGTTTATTTTCTATGGTGTAGGTGACTTTGATACAGGTGAGGACAACGTTCCTCCACTCGACGCATGAGCATGTTGATGGAGGATGGCCCGTGGGAGTGTGCTGAGCAGTCGACGCTAATTTTACCCGTGGGGACATCACGTACGTGTTTTGTGGATTTTGATAGATAAAAGAATAGGAGAATTGTATAGATGACTCGTTTTAGGATGATTGGATCTGGATGGATAATATATAGTGTTTTGGAGGATCGATAGTGTTTTGTTGTGTTATAATATTTTCAAACAGAGGAAAATGTTAAATTTTTAAACGGAACCATGCAGTTCATTTTCATGAAATTTGGTTACGTTTTAAATATGTTTTGAGTCGGTTTTTGTGTGAGACTATGAAGGATGTGTGAGTAAGTTATGTTGAAGTGTTTAGTATGTTTTAGTATGTTGTTTGGTGTTGAAGTTGAAGGGAAGAGTGCAGAAGTGGTGAAGTGTACAGGGGAAAGAAGGAGAAAGGAATGGAGGCAACTCTCTAGAAAGAATTCCAGAGAGTATGCCAATCGATCGCCAGGGAGGGCGATCGATCGGCGCCTCAATGGTAACTTCTTTGGCTTTTCTAGAGAAGTTGCCGATCGATCACCAAAATGGCCGATCGATCGGCTATGAAGAGAAGAAAAGGGGCGATCAATCAAATCGCCACAACCGATCGATCGGCCATACAAATTTCGGGAGAAATGCTTTTTTTGCCCACCGATTTCCTGCCAATTGCTTTTCCTTTATTTTTATATGTTTCCTTCAATAGTTTTCAAATGATTTTCAACAACTTAGACTCTGATTTAAAGTGTAATAAGATAAATAAAATTGCGGTCAACAAAATGAAAAATTTATACGGGAAATTTAGGATATGGGATTAAGAGTCGTTACAGGTTGGGCCTTCATTTGGGTCATCTTGTGGGCTTGCAAGCCATGTCTTCAACTTCAAGTGGGTCAAATCTTTAACCAAGCCACCAACTAATCCTAACATTCATCTAATCCTAAAATGCCTAACATGCATGGATATAATAAAGTTTACCACGAAGGCCAACGTTTGCCAATAAGTTTGCAATAAAAAAAGTTACAAATATCAAAGCTCGGGAAGACAAATTCTCATGTGAGCATTAAGGTCGCCTCTCTTTTCCTTCCATATGATGAGGTGCTTTGGTTGGTCCACGTCCATAGCTTTAATCTCCCACTTCAAGTCTCCCACGGTGTCCTCCAAGTCTTCGCACGATCCATTACCTGCAAAAGAGACAAGTGTGTAAGTGCATGGGTTAATTAAATCATGGGCTCGGGCCTAAGATTGTGTAATGGGCCTATGGGGCACAACAGCTACATAGATATATTCTTCCACAATTAGTGTTCTTTTGTTGTAAACTCTATATGCTTTGCTAGTTGAAGAATAACCTAAAAATGTTCTATAATCTTTTTAGTCAAAGTTACCTAAACTATCTTTATCTTTAGTATTTAGGATAAAACACTTACAAACAAAAGCTCTAACATATTTTACATTTGGTGTTTTCTCATTCCAAAGCTCATAAGGGGTTTTCTCAAAAATTGATCAAATGGAACTCAATTTAGGACATAGCATTTTGTGGCAACGGCTTCTGCTCGAAAATATTGGGAAGGCTATTCTCATTAAGTATAGTTCTAGCTAATTCTCGGAGACCTATTTCTCCTCTCAACAGTTCCATTTTGTTGAGGTATTCTTAGTGAGAAAAAAATATGTTCAATGTCATATCTTTGACAAAGAAATTCAAAACTTTCATTTTCGAATTCACCACATGATCAATTCAAATTGCAACAATAGAGAGATCATTTTCATTATGCACTTTCTTCCTAAAGCTAGAAAATGTTTCAAATGTTTCATCTTTTGACCTTAAGAAGAAAATCCAAGTGAATTTCAAAAAGTAATAAACAATAACATATGCATAATGTTTACCACATAAGCTAGCGGTCTTTTATGAACCAAAAAGATCCATATTGAGCAATGGGAGAGGTTTGGAAGATGATATAATATTTTTGTTTGGTTTTCCATTTGACATGCATTGCAAATCTTATCATTTTCAAAACAAATTTCGAGAAGACCTTAAATAAGTTGTTTCTTGAAATATAATTTAATGTGTCTATTCTTACATGACGTAATCTTCTATGCCAAGACCAACCATCAATAGAAAAATTTGCAGTAAATCATTTTTCATCAAAGTATTAGATATTATTTAAATCAAGAGTGGAAACATTCTCATTCTTATAACCAATAAACAAAATTTTTCCATTCGAACTATCATCAATCATGCAAACTTTTTATTCAAATATAACTTTATACTCTTTGTCACACAATTGATTAATACTTAAAATATTATGCTTTAACACATCAACTAAAAACACATTTTTAATAGCGAGGTTAGATGTATTCCTTATGCTTCCAATTCCAATAATTTTTCCTTTTAAGTTACCTCCAAAAGTTATGTTTCTTTTCTTTTTTTGTTATGGAAGTAAACTTTGAAGAGTCTCATGTCATATGCCTTGAAAATGCACTATTAAGGTTCCAAAGATCCTTCAAGGGAGAATCTTCAACTTACAAGAAAAAGTTAAATGTTTTTCTTAGGTACCTAAACTTTTTTTGGGTCCTTGAGAGTTAGTATTAGTTTCTTTAGAAACCCAAATAAAGTGAGTAGATTACTTATTATCATTTGACTTAAATGAACATACAAAAGACTTATGTCGTACTTTATTATATGAGGGACATGTAGTTGGACCAACAAAGAAATTTCTATTAGCCTTTTTCTTTTTAAAAGTTTCATATCCAATTTCGACTTTATGGAATGTTACTTTTTGTTTGCCCAAAAACATATTTAAGTTTATACTACCATTTGTGAACTTAAAAACAATATTACTTATTATTATTTTTACCTTTCAAATCACCCATTTCTTTCTCAAAAGATGATTTATACTACAAGGCTTCTTGATTAGATCAACATTGTCCTTTTTTGAAATTTCATACTTTGACTTTAGTGGATTATATTGTTTAACTAAATCATTAGAGGCATCAATTAACTCATTTTTATTAACATTAACATCCAAATCAATTAAGGAATCACTTACCTCGTTTTCTTTAGCCATGAAGCACATGTTTGCTACTTTTTCATCATTGGATGACGTTCTTTATTACTATCATCCCAAGTGACTTCCATTGCTCGCTTCTTGAATGCCTTTGGAAGAAGTTGCTAAATCTCCTTGTAATGAAAGCAATTTCTTCATTGTCTTTTTCCTTCTCAGATTCCACTTAATTGCTTGATAAGGCTTTGAGAGCAGTGACCTTTTTCTGGAGACTTCTTTCTTCTTTTGCTCTTCCTTTTCGTTAGCCTTCGTCGTAATCTTATGTGTCATGAGAGATCTGCTAAGCTCCTCCATCTTAAGTACCTCAAGGTCACGTGCTTTTTTGATAGCCATTACTTTGGATTTCCATGCTCTAGGTAGGCACCTAAGAATTTTTCTATCTTTTCGTTAATATAAATTCTACCAAGAGATTTTAAACCATTAGTAATGTTTGTAAATCTAGTAAACATATTGTAACGAACCTTAATTAAACCCTTGTACTATTCCTAAAAATCCCATGAAATTTAAATTTTTATTCGTATTTTTATCATGCATGCATAAGGGTGCTAAACCCCGTTCAGCAGAAGACTATTCATGTGTGAAAATTTTCTCTCGGGTTCTATCACTTAATTTCTCTCAGAATAAATAATCACTTAGTTTTTCTCGGGTTTCATCAATTTAAGCAATGGAGGAGGATGTTTCTCTCTATCGGGTTTGGACGACGGAAACAGAAGGAAATACCTCTCGGGTTTCATCAATTTAAACAGTGGAGGAGGGTATTTCTCTCTATCGGGTTTGGACGACAAAACTTTAGGAGGCGTAACACTTTGGACGTGGACGACAAAAGCAGAAAGGGGCATGGACGACAAAAACCTAAGAAGGCGTGGACGACAGAAACTGTAGACAGTGTGGACGACTGAAAACTGTAGGCAGCGTGGACAACTTAAAACAGTAGGCAACATGGACGACTGAAAACTGTAGGCAGCGTGGACGACTGAAAACTGTAGGCAGCGTGGACGACTGAGTTTCTCTGCCAGAATACTTAACTAAAGTTTATCGTCCATATTCGTCCACGTGACTTATTCGTCCACGAGACTTATTCGTTCATGTGACTTACTTGTCCACAGGCTACTTAAACCCTATTCGTCCACGGGACTTATTCGTCCACGGGACTTGGACATTGACTTTGGACGATGACTTTCTTACAGAAACACTTAACTGAACTTTATCGTCCACAGACCTTGGACAATGACTTTCTTACAGAAATACTTAACTGAACTTTATCGTCCACGGACTTTGGATGATGACTTTCTTACAGAAATACTTAACCGAAACTCATACAATTTTTCTCCTGTTTCACCCATTAGCCGAACGATCGCCCCTTTCTGGCGATCGATCGGCTAGCTCTCTGGATTTTGTCCAGAGAGCTGTTTTCACCATCTTTCCACTGCATAATCTAAAATCATCAAACAACCTAAAACGACACTTCTCAACTCAAATCATCAAACCTATTACCAACGTTAAGCCAATTCAATTCATTAAAATCTAATCTATTTCAATTATCAATCAACCCAGTTCATCAATCTCCAAACATACATAAAAATTTCTCCCAACAGAAACATATATCGTAAAATCTCCAGAGACAACAAAGTTTTCTAAAACATTAAAACATCTATCTATCAATTATCCAGGTACCAGACATCCTAAAATGACAGTCTATACATTTTTCCTAACTAAGACCCTTCAGCCCGAACACATCCCAAAACACCCAAAATACTTATCCTTGGCTCCCACGGGTCAAAATGGCAACGACTACACTGCACACTCCCACGGGTACACCTCTTCAACCAACTTATACGTTGGGTGGAGGAATCTTATCCTCACCTGTTTCGAAGTCACCTACACCATAAAAAATAAACTATGAGCTACAGAGTTCAGCAAGTCTCGTAAATGGGAATGCATGCTACGCGTGCAGGGTTTATAAAAAACATGCATTACTTTCCTTGACTTGATTTGTGCTTTCGTGTGTGATTTTAAGTAATTTCTAAATTTCGTGCATTATCACTGCACTCTATCAAACTCATATCTATTTAATGTACAATACAAAATGTTCATTGCTTTACCATTTAGAATTGGTTTGCGCAACTCATTATCATCAAATTCTATAGGTAACTTAAGCACAATTAAACCATTTTTTTGTTTAATTAGAATGGATTATTTTCAACAACCAACCACACTTGATAATCCAAACATTGAATGTTAATCTTCATCTTAGAATTCTAATAAACATAATCATTTTCATAAAAAAATGGAGGCCTAAAGATAAATTACCCCTCTACATGCAAAGAGTTCATAGTAACGGCCATAGATATCTATCAAGATCACAATCACAATAAAAGTCTAGGACATGCTCTAATACAATTGTATGATCGAATTAACCTAAGAAGGGAGTGAATTAGCTAATCTAAACTTTTTCATTTAATTAATAAATGAATTAGCTTAGCTAATTTGACAAAGTCTAATATGCAATTACATTTAAATGCAATGATCAAAGAGTAAGAGAGAGAGACGCAAACAATTTGTTAACGCGGTTCACCAAGCTTGTCTACGTCCATGCTTCAAGACTCCTCCTTAAAGATTTCTTTCCAACTAAAACTTTGTGGCTCAATCCATCGGACTTCCGGGCGTTAATCCAATGTCTTACACTGACTCCTTTTTAAAGCGTCACCTTTTGTGTTTTCACAGTTTTACGAAGATGAAAGTTTTACCAAGAACATATGATTTCACACTCCTTCAATGATTGAAATCTCAAGTTAAGGTTGGAGGAGTGTGGTACAAGCTAAATACTCAGAATCTCAAGAGAAATTGGCAGCACTTTGTTATGAAATTCAAGTTTGGTAATTTGCATAGTGCAGCCTACCTCAATTTATAGTTACCTTAAGAAAACTGGGGTATCGGCCGACCACCATATGTCGGCATTTTCATGACCATTGTGCAATTTGTTGAACGTTCTTAACAACTCGGTAGACCTCTTGGCGGACTGCACCAGTCGACACTTTAAGAGACCGCTCAATACTTTGAGCTCTTGGGTTTCTTGAAGCAAATCTCAAGTTTGTGGCATGTGTTGACCCTTTATTCTTTGATAGACCATGGCGGTCAAATCTTCTCGGTTTGGAGGAATTCATCTCAGCATTAAACAGGTCGACCCTTGTTGAATGCGGTCGATACTTTGAGCTCTCTGGAATTCTCTTCAACACGAAACAATCAACACTTTGTTGGACCAATCAACACCTTCAGCTGTCGGGTTTTTGAATTTGTTCTTTACAATTCGACTTTCATATTTCTCTTTATTTTCATCATGCAAGTCCTGTGAACTTAACTAAGAACTTAAATAATTTGAACGCATATGCTAGCACAACCAATTACCTCTCATCAAGGGTATATCAAAATAAGATAAATATTCTAACTTTTTATTCACATTATTACTCAATGAACAACTTAAAATTAATTATACAATTAAGCATACTCATCATCAAAATTAATAAGCTTAATTCATTTTAAGCTAACAAAATGTTTTCCTCCCCGATTGGTTCTCTCATATTCTGAAGGGGGACTTGCAAGCATCGGAGAAAAGATAGATTTTTTAACTTCATTCTTCTCTAGCTTTAGGATGAGTATAGAGACTCATCTCCAAGACCAGTGCCTCCTTGCTATGCTTTCAAGATGAGATTCCTGGAGATTTGATGTCAATGATCGTTGTCTCTTGAGTTCTATTTAAGAAAAGTAGATAAAACATCCACTATCCTCTGCACACAAGCTCACTACACTTGAATGATAAGGAATCGAAAAACCCTTGCCCAACAACAAGAGTTTATCAACAAGATTTCTATACAGAGAAAACACAACATAGGTTTTACTTCAAAAATGACTTCATTGGCTGCAAATCAACTAAAAAAGTTTAAATACTCCCCTATATAAGGTTGGAGAAAGTACCAAAATAAACTTACAACTTAAGTTCAAAATATAACCAAATAACACAAACAACGTGTTATCAATAAATTATTTTTTGACTTCCATTGATCTCTCAAGTCGGTGACCTCTATTATCCATAAGTTTAATCTTGAGTAGTTCTTCATAATTAGCAAACCTTTGGTTCTGTCGGCCCTCATGCTCGGTAGTTTCTAGAACAATTTGCACTTCTCGGTCAAAATTCCACTTGAATAGTGGTTTGAGCCTTTGTTTATCTTCCAAATTAGGAGTTTCGTTTTGCACCTGCAAAATAACCTAAGTAACAATGGTTAGAAAGTCTCCTTGTTTAGGGTCAAGTTAAGGGCCCATTGGCATATCATATATTGATGCTGTAATTTATACAGGTGATTGTAACGAAAAAAGAGTATTTCACCTGTAAACCTTTCATTCCATTAGAGAGTTAAGAAAGTTCATACCCCTTAAAACGTGTGCAATTTCCAGTTCGTTAGTGTTTTGCAATGATTTCAAATTTTGTAAGTATTTATTTAAGTGAGCTGGTTTTCTTACATATTCTTTTTTCCTACTGTTTATTGTCTTCTTTTCATCTTGTAATAGCATGCTACTTATTATTGTGGTCGTACTCGTCTATTTTTAGGCATGTTCTTTTTTCAATCTTATAGTTTGTTGTCTTCGCTTCTCTTTCATGCATTCTCTCTTCTCATTTCATGTGTACTCATTGTCCGTTTGTAATATTATTTAACAGTCCTATAAATCTTATTAACTAAAAAAAACGAACAAAAGTTTCTGTATGTTATCAAGAACGCGCACGTTCATCTCATGTATGTTTACTTAGGTTAGTTATAGTAAAAATAAGAATTTAAATTTTAAATTTTTAAATATAATGTAATATTTATAAATAACTTATCATAATACACTAAATACAAAGAAATTAAAATATTCGTTCAACGTTGAAAAAAAAGTAGAAAATATTATCCCATAATAGAAAGAAAGAAGAAACATTTATGAGAAAAAGTGACTAAATATGAAGGAGGACAAGATATAGAAGATAGAGGGAAAGCAAAAAGCCTTGGGCCCATCTGAAATAGATTGACGATGGTGAGTAGATTAAATTGATACGTTTTAAAGTTATATGACATGACTTTTTCCAGTAAGTCAATATAAATTTATTTACTAGAATATATTTATTTAGTTATATTTTGGATAATTACCAATTTCAACATCGTTAATTTAAAATACCTCTTAAAATAAAAATTCTAATAACTAAAATTTTAATCTATCTAAAATGTAACAAATCAAACTCTGACGGAGTCTCTCACCCTCCGTTCTGAATTTATGCCGAGAATGAGAGGCCGATCTGTAGGATCGAGATTGCCTAAGAGGGGGGGTGAATTAGCCTTTTTAAAACTTAATTTACTAAACTAATTAATTTCTCTCTTATGTTCAAACAATATGAAAACAGCAAATAATCAAACAATGCAAGAGAGAGAGAAAGAGATTGACACCACAGTTTTTAACGTGGTTCGGCTAAGCTTGCCTACGTCCACGCTTCAAGGCTCCCCCTTGAAGATTCTTAACCTTCTCCTCACGAGAAAACCAGATCGAACTTCCGGGCGTCGATCTACTGCCTTTACACTTTAATTGAGCTTCACGGTCGTCAATTACGGCCTTTACAGAATTGTGAGTTTGTAAAAATCAACACAATCTAAACTCTCTCAAAGATTAAATCTCAAGTTTAGGTTCAAGAGGAGTAGATGAGATTTTTCAGAGTATAAAAAATTCGCAGGTTAGGGCTCAAGAATAAAATTCGCAGAAGGTTATTTCTTCGAGCTTCTTCTTCGGCTTAAATACTCTGTCTGATTTCTGCCTTACAGAATTGAATGTTTCTTTCTACAAGTGGAAAAATGTTACCGTTGGGAAGCATCCGTACTTAAGCAGATATCTGTTGCATCTGAAATTGTTGTTCGTCGTCGCCATTAATGTTCTGGAGTTAAAGCTGAAAACGACGTCACTGTAGCTTCGCGGTTATTTTGAATTCTGGCGGAAGATGACCGGTTGAAACAGCTTTATAACACTATCGGCAGATGTAAGCTTTGAACATCATCGGCAGATGCAACTTGAAATGCTACCGGCAGATGTAAGCTTTGAATGTCATCGGCAAAAGCACATTGAAATGCTATCGGCAGATGTATCTTGCAATGCTATCGGCAGATGCAACTTGAAACGCCATCGGTAGAAGCACGTAGAAACTGCATCGGCAGAAGCATGTTGAAACTTCATCGGTAGAAGCACGTTAAAACTTCATCGGCATAAGCATTAGCGTTGAACTGCCATCGATATGAGTTTCTTTAACCAGCTGAACCGCTATCGGTATATGCAACTTCAAAATGCCATCGGCAGGAGTAGCTTGAAATACCATCGGCAGGAGTTACTTCAAATACCATCAGCAGAAGTAGCTTAAAACACTTTGCATTTTGTCGTATAGTGATCGGTGTATGTCTACTTTTACCAAACCATCGGCAGATCAGTTTTTCAACCCTGTTACACTAATTTAGCCCTGTACACTTAATCACAGTTGTTAGACTACTAAAATACCCTTTCCAAGGGCATTTCCAACAGATTGAATCACATGCATAATTCATTATTCTCATTTAATCAACACAATCAAATTACATACTTAACATTCAAATACATCATCAAAAACTTAGTTAGACTTAAACACCATTTAAGTCAACAATCTCCCTCTTTTTTATAATGACAATCTATGAGTATGAATTTGATTAAACATTACTCTCCCCCATAAGCCTAGCTCCCTCACAGCATATGCATACATTCTAAATTCAAACACAGATCATATCGAGGTTATCTAGGTTTCATATCCAATCTAATTTCTCAACCACATCATCAATCAATCAAATACTTTCTCCCCCATTGACATTATCAAAAAAAATGAGCAGAGAAATAGGAAAAAAAAACAATGCATTCAACAATTCAAAGAAACAGCAGAGTACCAAAACAGATGAATAGCAGAAAAACAGTGTATATAAAAAATATCTCCTATTTACAGAAATCTAAAAATTTCTTCTAAAAAGCATGGATGATCCAGGAGTCCACATCAAGGTGTGGGGAGAAGTAAGCATCCACGAGGGCTTGAAGGGATTCAAGATCATGAGGAAGTGGTGCTTGACAGACAACCAGGTCCAGACATGGAGGAGGAGGTGGAGATGCCTCTAGAGAGACTATCAAGTCCATACTGGTAGATTGATCCAGGAGAGGAGCAGAGGATGATGGCTCGATAGGTGGTCCATCAGAAGAGACTTCCATTGGACTGGCTGGCTCAGGTGAAGACTCACGAACAGGAGGAGCAACAGGGGTAAGAAATTGGAGTTCTGCCTCCTGAAGAGCTAAAGGTGTTAAATGAACAGAGTCTTCAATAACCTCAAATCTGCAAAGTGGAAGTATGAGGTCTTCTGAACAAGCCTCCGGGTAAGAAGGAGGGCTAGATGGTCCCGGTAGAAAAGCATCAAATTGAGACTTGAGCGATTGATTATTCAGGGCGGCAATTTCCTTATGTCTGTCCATTTTCTTAGACAGTAGATCTAGACCTGTATCCAAAGCGATGCTCATGTCCAATTTGATATGTTTCAGCTGTTGATCCATGTTGTCCTTAACAGAAGTGAGGGCAGTACCTAAGCTAGCTACGCTGGACTGCAAAGCATTAAACTGATCCTCACTGATGGAAAATCTTCTCTGATAAGTAAGAGGATAGGGAGGAGTAACTGATGGAATTGGAGAGGAGACTTGGACTAGTGGAGGAGGTGGTTGTACTGGTGGAGGCAGAGAAGTCACCATGAGTGTAGGTGGAGGAGAGGGTGGAGAGAATGAGGGGACAGAGAATGGAATGGACTGTGCCACTAATGTAGGGGGTGGAGGAAGAGGAGGAAGACTAGGAGGAAAAGGAGCTGAGATTGCCTCAACAATATGGGCTAGAGAGGAGGGAGTAGGATTCCTTGGAGGAAGGTGGGGGTGAGACACTAGAGAATGAGGAGGAGAAATATCAAAAGCAGGGATCTCTGAATCACCACCGTCTTCTTGAGTTGATGACTCATCAGCCAGAATCAGTTTCCTCTTTCCTTTCCTGACAGCAACTACCTTAGTAGCCCGTTTCTTAGTCTGATCCATAACAAACTCCCCATTCCTATTTCTCTTGATCCCCATTCGACTCAAAGTGTTTTTGGAATAATAGCTAGAAGGTTGAAGTCGGCAGGGATCTTCTTCCTCTGGAAAAGCAACATCAAGCTGTGAAAAGAGCTTCATGAGGATCATGTTGTAGGGGAGAGAGGTAGCTTTGGAATACACAGCCTGAATCATCCGACGAACAACAATAAATCCAAGATTGAAGGGGGTCTTGTGGTACAGTGCAAACAGGACAAAAACCTCCATTGCACTCACTTCGTCATGGTGACCACCCTTAGGGACAATATTGTACCCTATCATTTGATGAAATAACCTGGCCTTTGTGGTCAGGTTTTTGCCCTTAAGATGATCAGGGGAAAGGTTTGGGTCAAGAGCTATAATCTGGAGAAAACTTTGACCCTCAGAGGTGCCAAAGAAAGGAGGCTCAGTGCCGGAATCATACCGGTAGGGGCAACTATCTAAATGGGAGCACTCCAGAAGGGCATTGATGGACTGTGGAGTAATTTCTATATGCTTTCCATACACAAAGCTCTTTATAGTGGAAAGATCAGAGGTAAAACTCAGATTGGCATAAAACATTCTGATGGCTTCCGGGTAATAGAAGGATTCTACATCAAACAGTCCTAATAACCCGAGATCCTTCAACGGTTCTACAATATCCAGTCCAGCTAAGTCATCAAAGAAAATACCACGACTGGGAATTAAAGATTTGTACTTATAGTCGTCATGGTACCTTAACTCAGCAGCTTGAGAGAGAAAGAAGAAAGATGGTCACTGTGTTCCACGAGGAATCTCTCGTGGTGGACGAGCTGAAATTTTTGCCTTCTTCTTGGCAGGTTGTGGAATAGCGAAAGACGATGAAGCCATGTGAACGATTCGAGAAGGAAAACCTAGAGAGAAGAAAGGATTGAAGAGGGAGGTTTTTTGAAAGAGCACGAAAATGAAGCGTCTCTGAGAAGAAACAGAGTTTAAAAGGAAGAGGGTTTCACCCGACGGGATGAAGATATACGTGTAAGAAGATATCGCCGGATGGGTCACACGTGTCGCCAGATGAAAAATTCATCAACCAATGCCTACCGGTAGATATGCATCTACCGATGCCTATCGGTAGATCTGCAGCTACTGATGCCTTCACAACACAAGCAGCTCTATCACAAACAGAATTTCCAACAGAAGAAGAAACTTAGCTTTTCTCAAACCGAATGAGACCTAACTTTATTCTTATATTATTGAAAGTCTTTTCATCCAAAGGTTTTGTAAATATGTCAGCTAATTGATCGACAGAGTTGACAAATTCTAGAGAAATATCACCCCTTTGAACGTGATCTCTTATGAAGTGATATCTAACATCAATATGCTTAGTTCTAGAGTGCTGGATGGGATTTTTGGAAATGTTGATAGCACTGGTGTTATCACACTAGATAGGAATCCTATTATAAAACAGAATATAGTCCTCCAATGTCTGTTTCATCCACAGCATTTGTGCACAACAACTGCCAGCAGCAATATATTCACTTTCAGCAGTTGACAATGTAACAGAATTTTGTTTCTTAGAATACCAGGAAACTAAAGATTCACCAAGGAATTGACATGTTCCACTGGTGCTTTTCCTATCAACTAGACTACCAGCATAGTCAGAATCTGAATATCCAATCAGATCAAAGGAAGTGCCTTTAGGATACCATAATCCAAGATCACAAGTTCCACTCAAATATTTAAATATTCTCTTGACTGCATTTAAGTGGGATTCTTTAGGGGCAGCTTGGAATCTTGCACATAGACAAACACTAAAGAGTATATCTGGCCTACTTGCAGTCAGATATAACAATGAACCAATCATACAACGATATTTCTTAATATCAACACTAATTCCTTTTTCATCTTTATCCAATTTAGTTGTGGTACTCATGGGAGTCTTGGAAGACTTAGAAGATTCTAATCCAAATTTCTTAAGAAGTTCCTTAATGTACTTTTCTTGATAGAAGAAAATTTCATCAGGAGATTGACTAATCTGGAAACCTAAGAAGAATTTTAACTCCCCCATCATATTCATTTCAAATTCACTTTGCATGAGGGAGGAAAATTCATTACACATTGTGACATTAGTTTATCCAAATATAATGTCATTGACATAGATCTGGACTAACAAAATATCATTGTCCTTTTGCATGGTAAATAGGGTTGAATCAGAATTTCCCTTTTTAAATGTCCTTTCCACAAGAAAGTTCTTCAATTTATCGTACCAAGCTCTAGGAGCCTGCTGAAGTCCATAAAGAGCTTTCTTAAGTCTATACACATGATCCAGTTTGGCATAGTCTTCAAATCTTAGGGGCTGCTCTACATAAACTTCTTCCTGAATATAACCATTTAAGAACGCACTCTTGACATCCATTTGGAAGAGTGTGAAGTTTTTGTAGCACGCATATGCTAAGAGCATCCTAATTTATTCTAATCTAGCAACAGGTGCAAAGGTTTCTTCAAAATCAATTCATTCTTCTTGATTGTAACCCTTAGCAACTAATCTGGCTTTGTTTCTTACAACAATCTCATTTTCATCCAATTTGTTCTTGTAAACCCATTTAGTTCCAATAATGGGATGATCCTTTGGCCGTGGAACAAGTTCTCATACCTTGCTCCTTTCAAATTGATTTAGCTCCTCTTGCATAGCTAAAATCCAATTTTCATCACTCTCGGCCTCCTCAAACTTCTTAGGCTCTACTTGAGAGATAAATGCCACATTTGCACAGAGATTCCTAAGAGAGGATCTAGTCTTAACTCCTAATGTAGGATCACCTAAGACTTCATCTATTGGATGGTTTCTAACGTATTTCCAATCTCTAGGAAGAGCTGTGGATTCATCTTTTACAGGAGCGATTTCTAGAGAAGTAGAATAGGGTTCTAAAGATTTTTCTACTTGAAGGAGATCTGTAGACTTGTCTAAGGAGATGGAATCCAGTTGTTAATCCAAAATATCATCCTCATCCAAATTGATTGAGGGATGTGGGGTCTCATCAAAGTTAACATGAACTGATTCTTCTACAACTAGAGTTCTCTTATTGAATACCCTATATGCTTTATTGGTAAGAGAATAACCAAGAAAAATTCCAAGATCAGATTTGGAATCGAATTTTCCTAAGTTATCCTTAGTGTTGAGAATGAAGAATTTACTACCAAAGGCTCTAAAGTACTTAATAGAAGGAGTTTTTCCACTCTAGAGCTCATATGGAGTTTTCTCAAGAATAGGTCTTATTGAGACCCGATTAAGTACATAACAGGCTGTTGCAACAGCTTCAGCCCAGAAATACTTAGGAAGAGAGTTTTCATTAAGCATAGTCCTAGCAAGCTCTTGGAGAGATCTATTCTTCCTCTCAACAACACCATTTTGCTGAGGGGTTCTAGAGGAAGAGAAATTGTGCTCAATTCCATTTTTGAGGCACAAAAGTTCAAATTTCTCATTTTTAAACTCTCCAACAGGATCACTACGAATAGCAACTATGGTGAGCTCCTTTTCATTTTGAACTCTTTTCCTAAAGCTAGAGAATGTATCAAAAGTTTCATCCTTTGACTTCAAAAAGAATACCCAAGTGAATCTAGAGAAGTCATCGACAATGACATAAGCATAGAATTTTCCTCCTAAGCTCGCTATATTAGAAGGACCGAAAAGGTCCATGTGAAGGAGTTGGAGGGGCTTTGAAGAAGAAATTGCATTCTTAGATGCAAAGGAACTTTTGATCTGCTTACCCATTTGGCAGGCTTCACAGACCTTATCCTTCTCAAAGGATATCTTAGGGATCCCTCTAACTAAATTCTCCTTAGTAATCTTAACTAAGGTATCCATCCCTACATGTCCTAATCTCCTATGCCAAATCCAAGCATCATGGGAAGAATTAACAGTAAAGCATTCATCATCAACATGCTCAATAATATCCATATCAATAATACAGACATTTTCTTTTCTATAGCCTTTGAACAATACATTGTTATTTGAAATATCTTTGATCACGCAAGCATTAGATTTAAAAGTTACTTTATAGCCTTTGTCACACAATTGACTTATGCTAAGCAGGTTATGTTTTAATTCTTCTACAAGCAAAACATTTTCAATGGTAGGATTAGTAGGATTACCTATATTGTCAATGCCAACAATCTTGCCATTTTGGTTTCCACTAAAAGTAACACTGCCCTTTTTCTTGTTGACAACAGCAAACTTGGTTGAGTCTCCCGTCATATGCCTTGAACAACCACTGTCAAGGTACCACAGATTCTTCCCGGGAGAGCAGCCAACCTGCAAAACAGTAGTCAATTTGTCTTCTTAGGTACCCAAATCATTTGGGTCCTAGTATTAGGTCTGGTCCCCTTAGGAACCCATTGAAGTTTACTACCAGTTTTGATATTGTTTACTTTTAAAGGACATACAAAAGATTTATGTCCTACTTCATTACACACATGACAGGTAGTGGATCTCACAAAATAATTCTTGTAAACTTTCTTTTTACTAGATTTATCATAACCTATTCCTGCTCTGTCAAAATTTACTCTCTGTTTACCTAATAACATCTTATATAACTTGTTGGCATTAGTAAATTTCAGAATAATATTATTTAAATCCTCATTTCTCTTTTTCAGTTCAGTGATCTCCTTTTCATGCAAGTCCACTTCTTTAGCATGCTTTTCTAATAGACCTGCATTTTCTCTTTTCAACAAGTTATATTTATTCTTAAGCATACCAAATTGCTTAACCAGGTCATTAAAAGCATCAATCAGATCACCATCATCATTATCACTCTCCCTATCACTCAAAGTACTAGAGGATAAAGAACTAACCTTATCTTCATATGCCATGAAGTACAGGTTGGCTACTTCCTCATCTTCTGAAGAAGAGGTGTCACCTTCACTGTCATCTCAAGTGGCCTTCATAGCCTTCTTCTTAAACTTCTTTGGATATTTCTTGGCCTGTGGGCCTTCATGTGGCCAGGCTTGCCGCACCCAAAACAGGTAATCTCCTTGTCTTTAGAAAGTTTTTCATTCCTTGGAAAACTTCTCCCTTGCAGCTTCTTCCTACGGAGAAACTTGCTGAATCTCCTAGTGATGAGAGCAATGTCCTCATCATCTTCTTCTACTTCTTCCTCAGATGCTTCATTTTTGCTTGAAGAGGCTTTCAGAGCAATATCTTTCCTTTTATTTATCTCCTTTTCTTTGAGATCTTCCTTATCATTGGCCCTCATGGTTATCTCATGAGTCATCAGAGAGCCAATGAGCTCTTCAAGCTTGAGTACCTTTAGATCCCAAGCCTCTTGTATTGCTGTCACCTTTGCTTGCCAGGCTCTAGGTAGGCATCTCAAAATTTTTCTTACCTGTTCTTCACCTGAATAAATCTTACCAAGAGCTTTAAGACCATTAGTGATATTAGTAAATCGAGTGAACATAGAACTAATGGTTTCTTCTTTTTCCATAGAAAACAGTTCATAGTCATGAACTAACATGCTCAATTTACTCTCATTTACTTGGTTAGTTCCCTCATGTGTGACTTCTAATAAGTGCCAAATTTATTGAGCACTTTCACACCCTTGCACTCTATTAAATTCATCTCTATTTAGAACACAATACAGTGTGTTTGTGACGACCTGAAACCGGAACCCAATCGGAGTCTGGGATCGGAGCCATCACTCCAGGACAGTGTACGGAAAACGGTGACTATTTTTTTTAACATAAACAGATCGGTCAAAATGATAGACATTATACTTTTAAAATATTTACAGCGAAACAGAATTGAATGACAGGAAACATGCACTATCAATGAAAACCCTAGAAGAGCATAGCTTTACAGAGGGGAGAAACTACAGTGAGTAACAGAAAGCCTTTACAGGGAGAGAGAGTTCTCGGGTGTAGAAATTTAAAACAGGTTTCAATAATGGATAACAGAACATAAATTAGCATAAGGCTGGCGGAGGAGGAAACAGGAAACGTTGGCGGAAGAGCTGGGGCGAATAGCTGACATAAGACTTAGTTTAGAGGAGCAGCGGAAGGCTTGAATGACGTCAGCCGGAAGATGCAGTTTTAAACTGAATCGGAGGAGAAATCAGTGGATGACGTCATTGGAAGAGGTAATGACGTCATCGGAAGAGGTAATGACAACAGACAGAGCCGGGTGAGATGATGACGTCAGCCGGAAGATGGATGACGTCACCGGTGGATGTAGGCAAAAACTGTAAATAGACTGGGCAGAAGATGTCGAATAAGACAAAATAGATGACGTCAACCGGAGGATGGGTGATGTCAACCGGAAGATACAGACAGAACTGGGAATAAACTGGGCGGAAGACTTTAGCTGGCGGTGGATGTCGAATAGGACAAGACAGATGACGTCACCGGAAGATGTAATTACACTGGCGGAAGACTTGGGTGACGTCAACCGGAGGATGTAATTTAACAGAAGGAAACGGGCAGCGGTGGACTTGGATTTTACACTTACCGGTGGATGTGACTTTTAAAACGGGCAGCGGGCAGCGGTGGACGTGATCGGATGATATAGTTTCTAAGGTGAAACTTAACAATTTTTAACAGGAAGTCCTAGGAACAAAAAACCTCAAACAGAAGGCATAAGGGCTTCAAACCCTCGAACCCGATTCTAAACACAGTTTTAAAACATGCATGAGAACATGACAGAAGTTAGAAAACCTAACAGAAGATCAAGAAAACAACTGCATGGATTATTCCAAAACCAGAGACAATCCATGCACAGATTATCAGAGAATATTCCAAACAAATTCCAGAATACCACAAGACCTCTTTTAACTGTCAAATACAGTACAAATAGAGGGAATAAGAGTTGTAGAACATGCTTTACAATTGACAGAAACAAAGAATCAGATTGCGTGGACAGCTCTAAAACTAGAGGCCATCCATGCACAAACGAATAAAAGATTCCAACAGTTCCAGAATGATTTCAATACATTTCAAAACATAAATACAACTGTCAAATACAGAAGTTTTAGAATACACCAACAAAACCTATACATAAATCAGATTTCTAACAAAAATCCAGACAGAGTTTTGAAACAAAACACCAGAGTTCAATAAAACCTACAGACATAAACTTTACTTAAAAACTGAAACCTCAGAGCAGAAACATGTCTGACTGCAGCAACCACCCCATGAGCTCGATCCACCCTCTACATTAGATCATCATTTTGAGGAACAAGATCCTCGGTTTCGGGTTCAGTACCTACATCAAAGAGTTCACCTATGAGTCTAAAACTCAGTAAGACATAATCGGTATGCAGTGATGCAAAATCCTATGCATGCCGTTTTTCAGAACACAGTGACAATACAGAGCATTTAGTTACAGTGGCAGTAGAATTAAGTGGAGCTTATAGGGGAACTGGCAAACAGTGGGGAAGGGGGAGGGTGCACTATCAGGCACATTCAGGGGTAGGGGTGGGCAAGGTTCGGGTTCAGTTCGGTTTTGGACCGAACAGACCCGAACTCATCAGTTTCGGTTTTGGTTTCCAAACCCGAAACCGAAACCGAACCTGAACAACTTAAAGCAGACCCGAATCAAAAAGTTCGGTTCGGTTCGGTTCGGGTCAAGTCGGTTCAGACCTGTAATTTGTAAACATGAAATAAATACAATTAAAACCTTGCAGCCTGAGAAAAACCTACAATTTTGTTTCATCACATTTGCCTCACCAAGTGTTTTTCAGTCCGCCCAAACAGAACTCAGATAACAACAAAATGAACAAAAGCTACACATGCCCAATAAACTGTAAAAATCTACAATGACCACTAACAAGTTTCCAAAGAGATTGTGTCCAAGTGCTTATAAACCCATACTGCCATACACAGCTTTAATCAGAGACTTAGGAAGAAATATAACAAAAAACAGATCTTCCAGTAGACTTTTTGATCTCTATGAATACCTGCTCTATACTTGTCGTCTGTCACTCGCTGGAGCACCAAGGAGCCCTCACCCGTCAGCCGTCAGTCCTCTGTCGTTGCCGCTGGAGCGCCGAGGAGTCGTCTCGTCGGTCGTCTGTCACTTCGCGGAGGAGTCGTCGTTACTCTGTCGCGGAGGAGTCGTCTGTCGCTTCGCCGAGGAGTCGTCGTTACTCTGTCGCGGAGGAGTCGTCTGTCGCCGAGCTTCGTCTGTCGCCGAGGAATCATCTGCCCTAAATCGAAAATCCAGACTTCCAATCCTAAGTCCCCGACACCCGTCCTTAAGCCCAAATATTTGTGCAAGCTTCAGAGTTCGGTTTTTAGGTTCGGTTCGGTTCGGGTTTGACGCCCAACCGAACCGAACCCGAAGCCCTATGAGGGAACCCGACCCGAATACAGAAAAATGACTGATGTGCTCGAACTGAACCGAACCGAACCTTCGGTTCGGTTCGGTTGCTCGGGTCGGGTTCGGGTCTGCCCACCCCTATTCAGGGGTACAGTACAGTGGGGGAGGGGGAGGGTGCACTATTAGGCACATTCAGGGGTACAGTACAGTAAACGGTAAACAGTAACAGTTCAGTGGCCAGTCCCCGTCTCACACTTAACCTGGTACATTTCAGTCGGATTTTATCTTATTAGTTTCAAACGGTGTACAGAAATCGGTTTTTGCATGAATTTTCAGGAAAACAGTGTATGCATGACATTCTCAGTGCCTGAACCTATAACAGCAGACATCAGAAATAACAGGGCATATTGTGAGATAGAAAACAGACAACTCAGAACGTGAACTGAGCAGACAACACAGAACACAAACTGAACAGAAGCTATAACATTTCTACCCAAAACTACCCGACAGAACAGGAACCCTAGTACCTCTGTGATGTAGGGCCATAAGGGCCAACCTACGGTTATGAACTTACCTGTTTGCTGCGGTGTCAGATGCTCGAATGTCCCTGGAATGCTCGGACCTGTAGTATGCATGAAGAAGTATTAAATAGCTGCAAATGTTAACTAGTAAGTTGGTAGAATCTGCTCCAAACTCATAGAAAACAAACTGGTGTGTTTTCATCCAAGAACAGTGAGTTTTCTCCAAATACCATAACCCTAAACTTCGGTAAAAACCCACATTAAACTTGTCCAAACTTGTTAGCATGAGTAGATGCTTACCTTTGACAGAAAATAGAAGGAAATCTAAGAAGATCGAAGGTGCTTCGATGGTTGCTTGTAGTTTGGGAGAGAGAATGCCGAGAAGAGGAAGAGAGAGCAGAGAAGTGAAATGAAGAAGGTTTCACGTAGGGGGAAGAACTTAACTTCTTCAACAAGCTGCCACATGTCAATCATCCATTTGATTTCTCCCACCAACCTTAATTTCTTCCTAATTTTCCCTTCCATTGGTTTTAAACTTAGTGTTATGCTTAGTTAAACATTAGTTTGGTCTCCTCTTAAACATTCCATCATTTCAACCAAAATATACATTGTATTTAAATACAATACGGGGAAACAATTACGTGGCAAAAATGCCGGGTGTTACAGTGTTTATTGCCTTGGCATTAAGGCTCAAGTTCTTTTTGTCTGTATCATTTAGTTCGTGTGAA
The DNA here is from genome assembly GCA_022432975.1 of Begonia masoniana. Taxonomy (NCBI): domain Eukaryota; kingdom Viridiplantae; phylum Streptophyta; class Magnoliopsida; order Cucurbitales; family Begoniaceae; genus Begonia; species Begonia masoniana. The sequence goes on along the minus strand of CM039512.1, from coordinate 34,669,272 downwards.
TCTTTGGGGATCTTAACACCATTCTCTGTTTTAACAGTAACGTATGGACCATTTTCTATGTTATTCCATAATTCATAGTCCACAGCTTGAATGCATATTCTCATTCTAGACTTCCAGTATACATAATCATTACAATCAAAGAACGGAGGTCTAGTGGTAGACTGGCCTTCTACTTGTGTGGAGTTTGTATTAAATGCCATGGTAAATATATAACACAGAGTGTATAAACATAACTTATATAATGATAAACCTTGCTCTGATACCAATTGTAGGATCGAGATTGCCTAAGAGGGGGGGTGAATTAGCCTTTTTAAAACTTAATTTACTAAACTAATTAATTTCTCTCTTATGTTCAAACAATATGAAAACAGCAAATAATCAAACAATGCAAGAGAGAGAGAGAGAGAGATTGACACCACAGTTTTTAACGTGGTTCGGCTAAGCTTGCCTACGTCCACGCTTCAAGGCTCCCCCTTGAAGATTCTTAACCTTCTCCTCACGAGAAAACCAGATCGAACTTCCGGGCGTCGATCTACTGCCTTTACACTTTAATTGAGCTTCACGGGCGTCAATTACAGCCTTTATAGAATTGTGAGTTTGTAAAAATCAACACAATCTAAATTCCCTCAAAGATTAAATCTCAAGTTTAGGTTCGAGAGGAGTAGATGAGATTTTTCAGAGTATAAAAAATTCGCAGGTTAGGGCTCAAGAATAAAATTTGCAGAAGGTTATTTCTTCGAGCTTCTTCTTCGGCTTAAATACTCTGTTTGATTTCTGCCTTACAAAATTGAATGATTCTTTCTACAAGTGGAAAAATGTTACCGTTGGGAAGCATCCGTACTTAAGCAAATATCTGTTGCATCTGAAATTGCTGTTCGTCGTCGCCATTAATGTTTTGGAGTTAAAGCTGAAAACGACGTCACTGTAGCTTTGCGGTTATTTTGAATTCTGGCGGAAGATCACCGGTTGAAACAGCTTTATAACACTATCGGCAGAAGCACCTTGAAATGCTATCGGCAAATGTAAGCTTTGAACATCATCGGCAGATGCAACTTGAAATGCTACCGGCAGATGTAAGCTTTGAATGTCATCGGTAGAAGCACATTGAAATGCTATCGGCAGATGTATCTTGAAATGCTATTGGTAGATGCAACTTGAAACACCATCGGTAGAAGCACGTAGAAACTCCATCGGCAGAAGCATGTTGAAACTTCATCGGCAGAAGCACGTTGAAACTTCATCGGCATAAGCATTAGCGTTGAACTGCCATCGGTATGAGTTTCTTTAACCAGCTGAACCGCTATCGGTATATGCAACTTCAAAATGTCATCGGTAGGAATAGCTTGAAATACCATCGGCAGGAGTTACTTCAAATACCATCGGCAGAAGTAGCTTAAAACAACTTTGTCTTTTGTCGTATAGTGATCGGTGTATGTCTACTTTTACCAAACCATCAGCAGATCAGTTTTTCAGCCCTGTTACACTAATTTAGCCCTGTACACTTAATCACAGTTGTTAGACTACTAAAATACCCTTTCCAAGGGCATTTTCAACAGATTGAATCACATGCATAATTCATTATTCTCATTTAATCAACACAATCAAATTATATACTTAACATTCAAATACATCATCAAAAACTTAGTTAGACTTAAATATCATTTAAGTCAACACGATCACCCCCCAGTTTTTGAGTGGTAAAAATGGAAGGTCCCCGTTCTGAAACGACCCCTCGTTCTTAAATATTACGCTTGAGAATGGGCCCCGATCCGGGGTAGTGACTCCCTTTATGAAAATTAGGGCACAAAATGGGGGGTCTCAATCTTTTTCTTCGCAAATTATTAGCTTATTTGCTTTTTATGGGACATATTTTCCTCATGTATTGCAAGATTCTAGAAGCTATTTTGACTGTTGGTGAAAGAATTGGTGATGCTTTTATCTCATGGTAAGGAATATATTTTGCATCGTTTATTATTTACATGATTTGTCTTTCCCCCTTAAATTTCTCTTTTCATTCATTTACTCCTTTCGCAGTGTAGCAGTTAATATATGATTTATTTTTAATCATATATCTTAAGTTTGTATAAATTGTTCTTTTAAGGGTTCCAATGCATAGCAAAGCTAAGAATGGGGTCGTTTTAGGGAGGAGGTCCTCTGTTCTGTGTCCTAATTTTGAGAACGGACGATCACCATCTCCAGATCGGAGATTCGTTCTCAAGCATAATGTTTAAGAACGTAGGGTTGTTTCGAAGCGGGGACCCTCCGTTCTTACCCCTAAAAAATTAAGGGGTGATCGGCCCTCCGTTCTCGGCGTAAATTAAGAACGGGAGTGATTAGCCCACTTGGGTTTGATTTGTTATATTTAGGATAGTTTAAGATTTTAATTATTAGAATTTTTAGTTTAGTGGCTATTTTAAATTAATCTTATATTTTAATATTCAAATCGGTAATTACTCTTATATTTTTTTATCATTGATTTTTTTTTTCAAAAATAATACTTTAAAAAATCATTTTACAAATCTTATTATTGTATTATATTTGTAATGTTCCCAGTACTGCCAGTAGTACAATATCGTCCACTTTACGCCGAAGCCTACACATATTTATTTTTAGAGTTAGTCTAAAACATATTGTATTATGTAGGAATAAGAAATCTACTTATAAACCATACATTTTTCACTCTTTCAAGCGATATGAAATTGTACATCCCTACTAGATAGGTTGGTAGCTCCTTACCTTCACATGACGAAATATCATAATATTATATTTTCAAATTATTATTTAATTTATTCTACAATTTTTTAGCTAAAATGAGGTCTTTGATTCTTCTAACAAATTTCTTACTATTAATTACATCAACCATGGAAAGATTAATTTATGAAAATATAGTTTTTATATTTGATAATTATTTTGTAACAGTAATATATTCGGGTCGAAAATTAAACTAATTGTTAAAATAGCTGAATAATTGGAGTATTGTTTACAAAAATTTCCAAATAATATATATTTAAATGAAATTTGTAATTTTTAAATCATCGAACCTCACCGTTGTTAGGTTTTTGCTGCTCCCCTGCTGACTGCTTTTAGTTCTACAACTCCACTCACGATTACTAGTTTATCTTTCTGTTAACCAGGGATCCGATTTCAATGGTAGTCTAATTGGTAATCAATTTGGGATTCTGTTATAATTGTTTATAATTGCAGGAAAAATAACATTTTTGTTTAAAGTTTCGGTGTTTTGAGTTCTGCGATGGCGGCTGGTTTTGCTTCTAAGTGGTCTCTAGGTATGTTGGATTTTAATTTATACGGAGTTTTATATAGAAATTTCTTTGATGCCGTGACATTTGAATTTGTTTTGTGGCGAATAATTTTTTTATGCAGTCTGTATGCTGTTTCTCTTAATTTTTTTCTCGGGAGAAACTGTTTTCAATTTGGTTATTTTCTTAATCTTCACCATTGGAGAAGTGGAATTATTGAGAGTTTTCAATCGAGTTAATGAAAGCTGTAAATGAGCTTATAGGTGTAAAATCTGCTGTTGGTAAACATAGTTTATGTATATGGTCTATATGTAGGCTTGGTATATACTTTGTCTTGTTTGGGCTAAAAAGGAGTATAGTCTGATTCAACTTTGAAGATGCTATAGTCTTATCTGATCACGGTGCCTCTTGGGGTACGATCGATGGGTATTTGTGACATTTTTTCTAGACTCTTAAATAACCTGACTCTTTACATCCACAGTTGTGGTTGGATGATTCCGATGAAGGATCTCAATATAGATTTAGCATACTGTTTACAGACCAATCATACAAGTAAAACGTAAAACAAAAAGCATAATGCACTATAAATTGATAGGTTTAAAAAACCTGCATCTTCTTAGCAAAAGTTTTTTGGTTGTCAAATGAATGCTCATGTGCGTGTTTCCTGACTGTGATGTGTGTGTGGTGTAGCATAAAAAATGCTAAATTGTCATTTTGGGGTTAAGGGAGAGGTATTAAATGGTTTTTCTTTGTAAATTCTGTTGAGGTGATGAGGTTATTGCTGAGCCCTCTATTATTCTCTTCTAGTACATTTGTACTTTAACAATACGCCTTTTACTGATCAAAATAATATTGTCAGCCAGTGGAAGTTTTTATATAAAGGGACCATTTTCCTTACTCCCAGACATGTATTGAATATTTTCTCTGCTCATCTGAACATGAGTTATGATTTCTTCTCATGATAATGTTCCTTGTTTAATCTCTTTCATTTTCATATAGAAAAGGGTGAGTCTCTGATATCTTTTCCTGCTACTATTATTTTCTTCTTTTTATGTGTTGTTTGTGCTGCTCGCAATCTTCAATATATTTTTTTGGAAGTTAATGCTTTATTTAATTATAATGGCCTGCTTCTTAAGTTTCTCTTGTTATTTTGCTGTGTGCTTGTTTGTTTTGATTGTTTTAGCTTATTATGGATAACGGTAACTTGATGTTTGATTGTAAATGTGGATGACAAACAACTAGTTGGACGTTCTTTGTTTGGGGGCGTTGGAAACAGCTTCTCTGGTTTATGGAGCACATCACAGGAGATTGGAAACTGTTTCTTGTCTCAGGTACGTTTGTTTCTCTAAAAAAGTTCCAACATTTTACAATGTATACAAGCTAATGATGCGGCATTTTCTTCTCTTTCTAGTAATAATTTTTTCCTCGCTCCCACCTTTACAGAAAAAAAAGGTTTAGCTTATTGAAGCCTAATCATTCAATTTCTGAACCTGATAAGTGTCTCCTTGTTTGTCAACATTATAAGCCCAATCCAAGTTGTTGGAGAGTACAAATGGAATAGAGAGAAGGAACATAAGTTAGTTATGGAAATGTAATGTTAGTGGGAGAATGGGTAATAGGGGGAATGAAATGTTTTCTATATATTAAGATAAATTAGACATTAGGGGAATGAAGGAAGAATTGGCGTAGGAAACATAATCTTCGAATTGCTTGCTAGTTTGTTATTTCAATTATATGTTCAATCAAAACGATCAATCATTTTCAGTTGATCTTCTTTCGGGCCACACAAATCTTTGGATGTCCTTTCTTTCTTTTCATTCTGTGTGGATTCTTCGAGCTTTGCAGTCATAACTTTTCAGAACTTATAATGTCGTGACTTCTCAGTCACTCACCAAAAGTACTATGGATATTTTCAAATCATATGGCATATCACTAACAATTTCAAATATTGATGTATGCTTTTAGTTTTGATCTCCTAGAGAATAGAAAGTGGTGAAGCTCTGGCATTTTGAGGGTGGAATGGATACCTTAATATTTCTAATTACTTGTGTATTTACTCATTATGAGTTAATATAATATAAAACATATTTGTTGCTGTTTTGGTAAAAACTGAAAGCTATTTCTGTGTTCTGCCTAGTTTCCACAGCAAAAAGAAAGACTTTTGGAAGAGATTTAAGAGAAAACCATAATCATTTTATCATTCATTCATCAACTATCCCACCAAATTACAATTCAATAGTTTAAATAGAATAAAACTTACTTGGATAATGACAAAGACACTAATGAACCATTAAACCATAACAGAAAACCATAGAACACTAAAAACTATAATAATAAATGACCATAATAATAATAACCTAGAAAGATGAAAAGCTTAATAATTTTAATGCAAAACATAAATAAAAATCATATTTTGATGTTCTCATCAATTCTCCCGGGGAACGAGAAACTCCCAACCAAGTTGAAAGACCCATTGCACAACAACTAATCAACCTCCCAACCATAAATTAAGCGGTTGAACAACCGTTTGTCGACATCCACAAACCTGTGTGACCGGGAACCTGGATCGAAAATCTTTAGAATTGTCCCATAATTTAGTAAAGAAATATCTAGATGATTTCGGAATAGCTCCAATAGATCTGGATCCAAATACTGAAGTGTCTCTTTGCAAATCCACATACTATCACTGTTTGGTCGATCCATCCAACGGACAAGAAAGTGCTGGACCTTACCGTCATGAGTAAATACTATCTGCTCATCTAAAATAGCCTCAATTTTATCCTCACATATTGTGATAGAGCATGTTAGGAAAACAGTGTTAGTAGGAGCAAAATCAATAGATGGAGGAAGAAAAGGATCAACATATGGTTTAAAATAGCACTTATAAGCAACCAAGTCGTCGACATTAAAATCACGATCAAAATTCCTTGACTGATC